>CM063590.1:4534847-5146570 GCA_032356905.1 Salix exigua | reverse complement strand
GTTCTTCCATGTTCTTACTATAGACTAGTCGTCAAAAAAAACCAAAATGAATTTTCTCAAATGATTTCAAAAAATATCATTCATTAAGCTTTGGAATATGGTTGAGGCATTAGATAGGCCGAAAGGCATGACTAAGAATTTATAGTGGCCATTGTGAGTTCTAAAAGTTGTTTTAAAAACATCTTTTGGCACCATTCGGATCTCATGATACCCTGCCTTTAAATCAATTTTATAAGAAATTGTTGCCCCTTCTAACTCTTCTAGTAGTTCATCAATTATACGAATAGGGTACTTATCTTTGACAGTTTGTTGAGAGCTCAAAATTCAACACAAAAGCTCCATGTTTGATCCTTCTTCACTAGCACGACTAGGGGAGCAAAGGGGTTGTTACTGTTTTGAACATCGCCTGCCTCTAACATTTCATCCATTAGAGTTTCTAGAGTGTCCTTCTGTAACCCTGAATATCTGTAGGACCTCAAGTTGACAGTTTTACTCTCATCCTAAAGGGGTATCTTATGATCATGCCTCCTTACTGGGGTAACCCTTGTGGTTTAAAAAAAATGTTGATAAGTTGATAATAGAGCCTGTAAAGGTGAATTTTCTGTGCTCTGGGCAGCATAGGGTGTTCCTTAAGTGGGACTAGCATTTCCCACTACCGTTAGGCTGCAAAGTCTTACTTCAGACAGCAAGCTCTTCACGCTCAGCAAGCCATTTAGCTCTCCCAACTTTATGGATTGAGCTAACCTAGGTTCTTCTCCCCTTAGGATCACTTCTTGATCCTACCACTTAAAAGATACCCACCTTTCTGCATAATTAGACAATACATTTCCCAATAGCTTTAGCCATTGAATTCCCATAACCATATCATAGTTCTGCAACTTCATAACAAACACGTCTACTTGGAACTGAACCCCCTGCATCTTCCATCACAGGTTCTTGCAGATTAGGTGTATGACATGGTACCCCCATTAGCTGCTTCAACTTCCATAGGTTATATTGGCGTCATGGAGCACCCTAGTTTGTTAGCCATGTCCTCGTGAAGGAAGTTATGCGTATTGTCTAAATCAATTAAAATGAATATAGGGCATCTGTTGAGCTTGCCCCACACTTTAATGGTCTAACATCCTGCAGTGCCCTAAATGGCATGGAGAGACATATATGGAGTAGCTTCCACATTTATGGTTTCCATGGGTTCCTCCTCCGAATTGTCCTCTTAATCTTTGACTATACAAAGGGAGTATAGCTTTCGATTTCTGCTCCTATAACCAAGTACAAACTTCTCATCACACCAAAAACATAGCCCTTTTGCTCTTCTCTCATCCATTTCCTTGGTTCTAAGGGGTCTGATAGGTTTTTAGTTGGCATGCGTATTATTGGTGTTGGGGAAAATGGTGGTAGGGTTAGGCAGTAAGCCTTGGAAAGGAGGTTTCAAGGGTGTGAGATTTGGCTTGTGGGTGTTTGTAAGATAGCTAAACTTTGTAGGCTGTGGGTTGGAACTCAATGGACTCTAGGATTTAGAGTAATAAGGGGTTACTTTTTAGTAAGTTAGTGTATTGTTGTGTAGCCTAGCTAAGTTGTATGCTTGTTTGAAGGATTTAGGCTCAAAGATTTTTACCAGGCTATTAATTTCTACCTCAAATCCTCCTAGGAAGAGCACCAAGGCTTGCTTCTCAGAGATTTGTGATTTATTCCATAGGACATCAAAGTCTCTGATATACTCGTTTAGGTCAACCTCTTGCTTGTGCTCTATGAGTTCCTCTAAGGGATCTTTCTGACCACCAAAACGACAACACAAGGCGTAGACATACTCTGCCCATGTAACTTCAAGCCCCTCTAGGTTCCTTGTAGGGAAATCCCTTTGGGGTCTGTGTGACCTATAGGCAGATTGGGGTCCTTCACTCATCCACTCATGGTTGTCAGCAGGTGCAAGGTGTTATGAGGTGTGAACGTGCTAAGAAGAACTGGCCTCTCTTGTTAAGGTTTGTAGAGCTTGGTTAATGGAGATTTGATGAGTCACCATTTCTTTCATCATGGCCTTAAGTTGAGCTAAGTCGTTCGATTGAGCATGTAGTTTAGCTTCCATTCTATTGACTCTCTGATTAGCGGCTTCCAGAGATTCTCCCATTCTCTTAATGTCTTGGGACTGGTTTCTGGCACCATCTAACTAAGTCTAAAGATGAGGGCTCTAATATCAATTTGCTGCAAATTAATTTAGACTTGTAGAAAATAGAGAAAAATCAAGGAGATAACAGGACAAGGATGAAGAAGTTAAGAGGAGACATGCCCAATGTGTGGGACAGAAAATAGAGCAGGGGAGGGAATATTGGGATTCTGTTATATTTCGTATAACTTTGTGTTCTAATCATTAGGGAATTTAAAGGAATTCATGCATTTGCCAACTGGGCATACCTGCATGGCTGTCCTAGTCTAGTTATTGGAATTAAAAGGAAACTGTACAAAAAGCAGTCGTTTGTTTACAAGTATTGAATTTCAAATCTAGTTTCAGTTTTCCCTCTCGATATTTTTCACCTTCTTCTTCTATTCAGTTCTTGACAGAGTCACAAGGAGAACCCTAAGTTGAAGAGGAGGAGGATGAGATAATTGAATTCGATGTTGAGCTTGAAGGTGAGACTGTGATGTTGAGGGATGATGATTTGATTTGAAATTACTGTGATGTTGAGGGACGATGGTTTGATTTGAAATTAAAATATATGTCGATGAAAAGCAATGTTGCTTTTCTTGAAATGGTGGTTTAAAAGGTTTAATTAGTGAATCTCATACACCATGCAGCTATTTTAATAGATAACCAAACAGCAATGTATTGATTTTTTTTTTCAAACGTGGTTAGAACCACAAAACCAAACAGCCACGAAGAAGGAACTCACGGTATGATAGAAAAGACTCTTGAGAGCTCGGCTACAGAGAAATTTTTCTTCTTTCTTTATCAATGCATGAAGAGCTAAATGGTAATCATAATTAAATCATTTTAGAAAGCAATCAAATAATCAAATAATGTGAGACACAGAAAGGTTCAAGTCTCTATAGTTGTTTCTGGTAATCAAGAAAGAGATTTGATTCATTGAAAAACAAAAATGAGAAGCATAAGCACATGCATATGACAAACGAGGAGATGCCAAAATTTTGTATATGTAGCAGCAATAAACATTACCACTGGGATTAATTATGAACAACGACTCCTATCCTTCAGCTCAAGAGAGAATATTAAAATGACTAGACCAGTTTAAATTATGAATCAAATAAAAGAAGCAGAAAAAACACAATATACCACTGAAGATTATCCAGCATAACCTAATAATCGAACATTATCCAGCCAGATGAAAAGGAATAAACAAAGAAAGAATCAAGAAGTATTTAAGCAAAACATGGAACTGGGCATAAGTGAACAAGTTTGAGCAAAACAGTTTCATCTATTCAGCCCGCAAGATCCATGGAATCCTTAACCTGTGTTAGTTAAAGGTATACACATTTTCCATGCACACTATCTCATCTGTTTGCTAATCTACAAATACTGTTCATGTATCCTGGATCGGTTCTCCTCCCGTAATAACTTTGCACACGCTTCTCCAAGCGCCACCATCTCATCTGTACAAGTACTGTTCATGTATCCGGGCTCGGTTCTCCTCCCACCACAACCTTGCACGTGTTTCTCCGAATGTTTCACGGCTGCATCAGGAACATAAAAAAAAATCACATTCATTACACATTAAATTGATCGTTAATTTAAGCAAAAAGCAAATATCAATGCCTATGTTGTTTCCAATAATGGGTTATGGAAAACTGAAAAAAGAGAGCCCAGATCACTGAGAATTAAAAATATAAAACACTGCCCATTTAACTTAATGTTATCAGTCAGAACAGTGTCATCACTGATCTCAAGCCCAAAAGAACGCCCTAGTTTCTAGATCAACCATGAGAAATCATCATGGCTCCATGTCAAATCTTTGCAGGCAACTAAGTCTAGACCACTGCGATAGATGGCATGAGCTTATGGTGCAATAAGGATTTGGCTCATTCCTTGACTGGAACTGAGAAGTTCAAACTATATTTTGTAGCTCCAAAAATCTTCTTAAGTCTAATTACAAGCCCCATTTACTGTGAATTGCCATGTTTAGCTGTTGTTCAAAACCAGCAAAGCAGGTGCTAGATCAGTTTCTTTGTCCAAATAACTAAAATCATGAGCAGTTCCCATTCCATATTTCTCTAAATTATTCAGACCCACTGACCTGAACCTGACACGTCTAAGCTCCCTAGTGCCACCTGGCAGTGCTCTGATAGTGATGTATACCCCTGGTTCATCCTGTTCAACCCATTCAGTCTCCATATCACTTGCATTACTGATGGAAAGTTCTTCTGAGCAATCTGACTCTCTTGACATACTAGTCCTCACAGAACCATCTATTGATGATGTCTCAGTTTTAGCCCCTGTGATGTTAGAGAGCTTTGGTGTAGAAGCAAGACCAGCTGACTCAAAATTTTGGTGAGATTGCATTGGTTGGTGGTCAAGTGAATCTGATGGTGAATAAACCGTTCCTGATGGATGGTGGAAATTGTGTGGGCGTTCTTTGCCCAATGGAGGAGTCATGGGGCTGTCTTTGGCTGATCCAGGCTTTGAGCTCTGCAAAAGGAGAGGTAAAATTAAACAATAAACTAGCTCTATCATCAATGCCAGTTTTATGAAGCACAATGAAGTAACTCTGAGCTCCAAATACCACCGACATCCTGTATTACACATTCAATCATTCAAAACCTAAAAGAGAATTAAGGATTTCAACAGTGCTCTTCAACAGTCTAACAAGATTCATGCTGATTACTATAGAGAAGAAAATGATTCATTCCAAGCAAATCAGAGCGAGCACTTCCTATCCCTAACCAAATGTTGTTAAACTTCAAAATTCAATTCACACTCACCTCATCTTCAGATCTTGGAGAAGTTGGCAGTGGGACTGGTTGGTGATTGAACTGTCGAACATTGTATAATTCCATGATCTTGTCATAGTTCTCAGCCCACCATCTTTGAGCTTGCCATTTATTGAACATTTCACGACTGATCAAAACATCAGTATGTTACAATGATGAAAAGGGAACTGTCAGCATCTATAAAACCTGAGCAAAATGTTGGAGAAGGACGAATCATCCAGTTTTTTTCTGGTATTAAAACTTTATGGAAGTTGGTTATTGATGGCTACTCATCTAACGGGTTCACATGGCTATCATACAAGGGAAGCTAGTTTATATTGATAGCAAGACACCCAACTATTAAAGGAAAAGCTCGACGGAGGAAGGGAAATGTGGTAACATCATTACATATAAAGAAAACAACAGCAGCAGCAGCAGCACAAAAATCATGAACAATTGAGAACATCACAAACATGAGCTGTTGCGTGACTCTAATCAGGTTGGCATGAAACATGAATTTTGTTGTAGGTGAACAAAACTGTATATGTTAAGAGACCAAATAAAGAACCAAGGAAAAAAAAAGACAGCATAAAAGTAGCATCGCTTTCATTACAAGAAACATAGCTTAAGCAGAGAACCAGCCAAAAAGAGTAAAGAAATGACATATTTCTTTGCTTAGTGGGAAATATGGCTTATTCAAGCCTTCTAGAGCTGTGAGCAATATTCCTCACCAACTAACTCTTAATAGTTGGATAGAGGGTGATCACTAAACTTGCAGGTTTAAACACGTAAAGTTCTTATTTTCTTTTTTCTTTTCTATGTTTTCATCTCTCATTGGCAAGTTGGGGGGTGATGAATGATTCCAAGTGCAGATAGTGAAGCATAAGTTGTTCTTGATTCCAAAAGAGAATAAGAAGTGGACACGCAAAGTGTAATGCATCTACAGAGTAAAAAGTCCAAATTTTGTTGTGGCTATGCAATTTCCCCAGTATATTACATTCAGGACACAGAACATAATGGGCACCCATACCCACATGCACATAGACACGTCTTTGGTCATTATTCTGCACTTGAATTCACCCATCAGTTTCCTACATTTTCTACTGTTATGGTACAGCTGACTCAAAAGTTTTTGTCCTCTGCAGCATTCTGATACCGTTCAGGATGACAAAGCTGTGATATATGCAAGCTAGACACACGCTGTATATTCAGAGGGCCAACCAACCTTATTGTTAATGTGACAGAAAATCATCTGATGCAAATTTTACGTTTCTTAACTTTAACGAAACCACTCAAACCAAAGAATCTGATCACACCCAAACAAATCAAAATCTTCATCATCATACAATGAAAACTATAAAGGACAATCTAAGGACGGTCCAATTCCAGCTCCGACTTCCACACCAATGAAAAAAAACAAAGAATCTTCAGCATCAAGAGACATAGCAAGAAAACATATGATTGAGTTGAAACAAATCAGATAAAAGAAGAAGAAAATAAAAGCACAGCATCAATACCTGAATCGAATTCGCTTCAGATCATTACCACCATCAGGCAATGAAACAAAAGTGATGAGCACACCAGGCTCAACTTGCGCAACCCACTCTTTAGGCTCATCTTCCTCCATAAAAACCACAGACTCTGTCCGCCCACTAACTGAAGCAGGCGTGCCTTCGCCACTTGATAGCCCTTTTAGTCTTGCCTCCGACCCTTTCTCCCAGTTTCTCGGGGTCGAATTGGAACTTCCTGCTCTACGATACAAGCAGTGGAACCTCGCTGAGTCAGAGGCAGCATCAGACTCTGCATAGTTCCTGTTATTGTTATTGCTCGAGGATCCTGAACATGGCTTGCAATTTCTATATGCTCCTGAGGCCTTTACTGCCATGTCCTTTATCTACACAAATAATAATAATAATAATAATAATAATAATAATAATAATAATAGCAGCAGCAGCAGCAGCAACCCTTTATCACTTTGCAATAAAACAGAGACAAAAAAACACATTTTGTTTGTTAGGAGGAGAACGAATATGGAGGGATTTAGTGTATTTTTCTTTTGACAAGAAATATAAGGATTCTAGGAAAGATTGGATGGATCCTTATGATTTCACTTGTTTATAATTTTCAATGCCTTCAATTTGGATAGATTGACTCTTCCCCTTCTTTGTTAACTGAACAACTAGAGGAATGGTATACCATCCATCCTTTCTCTTCTCTTCCCCTTCCATCGAACCATCCTTCTCCCAATCCATCCTTCGTGACAAACAGACCCGATTCCAGTTCAATTCCATCCATCCACCTTCTGTCCCAAAAATCTACAAAAATGAATTTAAGAAAAACCATACTGGTGCTCATGGTTCCAATTCTTGAGTCAACCAAGCACTGTAACATCTTTTGTTTTCAAAATAAATCTGAAAGAAGTACCGTTGTGACACACGGCAGTAAAATCAGACCCATATCTCACAGTAACTAATTCCAATTCTTCTTCCACCGTTTTGGTTTCAGCTCAAGCAGTCTACAAGGGCCCGGTCGAGAACCAAGGCCCGAGTAGAACGAAAAGAAAAGATCGGAGTCGTTCACAGGAAAGGCGAAGACGGAAAATACCCTCTTCACTGTTAAGGCTATCCAAAGAATTCCACCCCCGGACAAGGATAAAGACAGCTGAAGAAGACCATGAGGATAAAACAAGGGTTGTGTGAACAGATTTTCACTTGATCTGGAAGATCAGTTAGCCTTCCTTAGTTACTCTCACCAGAAAGAGAAGGGGGTCCAGGGGAAGTCGAAAGAGAATTTACAGGCTTTCCTCAAAGCTCACAGCTAGCTCTCCTTATTTAATATAATTCCAAAGCAGGCGGATTAAAAGGTAAGGAATAACATGGTCAACCTAAGCTCACTCGAATTATTACCCTCCTCCAAAGGACAGGGAAAGAAGAAATAAAGGCAAAGAAAATTTTTGGGTTCTGCATAAACTAGACAAAAACAAAAGAGCAATTATTACTTCTTTTTTTCACTCAACCTATAAATTGAAAATTGAAAATTGAAAAAGAAAATGAAACACAGCCCCTCAAATCCAGCTCGTTAAAACAAGTAGTGTAATTCAGCTTTTTCCTTACGATAAGCTCTGGTGCTTTCTGGGCTTTAGCACCGAAAATATAAAAGAAAATAAAATTTAAATCCTTGACTCAACTACAGCAATCCAACAGGAGATTGAAAGATGAATGAAGCAGTACTTGAGCTGTGAGAGCCTTGAGGGCCTGCTTAGTCCCGAGCGTCTCAAGAACAGCAACATCAGCATCCTCTTCTCTGTCTCTCGGTGTCAAAGATCCGTCGTTAAGTCGCTTTGAACAGGCAATACAAGTCAGCATCCTCTCCCGTTCTATCTATACCTACAACCCAATAACACAGATCAGAGGCGCCTGTGCATAGAATAAACAAAACGAGCAACGTAATCCCTTCATAACCAATGCTTACAAGGAGAAAAGGGAAAGGTTGAATTGCAGATGGGGTTCGGCCTATTTAAGATCCCACGATTTGTCGCGATGGGTATATTTAACTGGCAATGTAAATGTCAGGAAAGAGAGAGGAGAAGTGACCGTTAATGGAGGATTGAGAAGGTGGCTTTGAAGCTATTCGTTAAAAATCATTATAAATATAAAGAGAAAAGGGGCTCCTTTCTTTAAAAACACTTTCTCTTCACAACGCTACACTGCCCATTAGACTGAGTAACAGCTAAGAAAATACCAAGACAAAGAAAAAAAAAAACAACTCCCTTCCTCTCTCTCTCTCTCTCTCTCTCTCCCATTCACGCAAGAAAAGCTCGAGGCCAACCATGAAGGGTAGCTCTCCTTGTCAGGCTCTATTTGTTTCTTAGAAAGTTACAGTTTGACTTTTAGTAATCTGGTGTTCGTTAGAATTTTTACATATTTATTAATTTTAAGACTAATAAAATTAATTAAGATATATATAAACCGATACAAACACCACATTAATACAAAAGAAGCCGGAGGCCATAAAGCATATTTTATGTTTGGCTTCCGACATTCACTTTTTATCTTGCTATCATGGGCATCGTATATTAGAGTTTGAGGATTGCACTTCAAAAGTATTCTATATTAGTGGAAATCGGACCCAGGAAAGGAAAATCCCCTTGGAGAAGAGATTTTCCGCCTAGTGATTTTTTATTTTGTTGTATTATATGGCAACGTCATGGTTACATTAATTAAAGGATAGAACTATCTATTTAGAATAAATTTTTAAAAAAATTCAATCATAAAATAAAATTATAATTATAAAGTTCATGAATTATAATATAATATTATTATCACTAGAAAAGTCCGTGAAAGCTAAGATAAGAGAAATAATTATGTAAATGGAAGACGTGTCACCTATAATGTACTTTACCTATGACAATTTGTATCGTTAATTCATTGTTAATATAAGATATGTTTTTATTTATTGGTATCATTTGAGGTTTAAAGCGAAACTTATTTCATGAGAGAATTCTTATATTATTGGGTTAAATCTTTTTTTTTATCTTTAATGTTTAAAGGTATATTTTATCGTGTAATTTTTTACTCCTGAATATTAATTAAACAAAGTAAATGTTATGGAATTTTTTAGATTTTTTCCGAGTCCTAATGAGCAACCATAGATTAATTATGATATCCATTATATTTTTAAAAGATAATTAAAACATAATTTTTTATTTTTAGAAAATATGCATGAAAAACATTTAGTCTTGGTATCTTCTCTCCCTACATTTTTCATGCATCCCTGAAATTTGCAGCCCGTCAACTCATCCATCACCCCATTTATGAAGCAAAATCTCCACCACCTTCCATTATTTATGAAAGTCTTCGTTACAAACGGGTGTATATTATAAAATAAATTAAAAGAGGGAACTATTTAACTTTTTAATGAAAACATTGTGAATTATATCAGTGTGTTCTCGGTTTAGGTCGGTTTTTGAGTTGGTTTGGTTTGGTCAGGTCATCAATTTATTAAATTTTTATATTTATATGCACAGTAAAATAACTATTATATCCTCAAAAAGATAAAAAAAAAAAAAAAAACAACATTGGTCGGAAGGGATGCTACGGGCATTTCATATTTTTGAAAATAGCTAAATACTAATCCCCCCATTAAGACAAAATTGAAGAGTTGGTTGTAAAGGTGCTCCAATAATTTATTAATTTTTATTTTATTTTTGGGTGCTCCTGTGTCACATGCAATAGTAACATATTCGACCCCATGCCCTCTTCGAGGCGTCACATATGGCGGCATCCGGTGGTGTAAAATGTAAATCCAGTGTCTCACTAGATGCGCTGCCATGTGATTACTCTTGGCGGGGCGAGTTGTGGCCCACGGTGGCTAGATTCGTGATGGTGGTCGATTGCAAAAAAAAAAATCCTTTTCTTTCTCCTGCATGCTAAATTACAAGGTAGACCCCCAGTTTTATGGTATTTTCATTTTAGTCTCTTATCTTTTAATTATTTTTCATGGTCCTAATTTATGTTATATAAGTTTTTATTTATTTCAATTGGGTCCTTCAATTAAAATTAATTATATATTTAGGTTTCAATTCGATATTTATTCTTTTAATTTCTGGATTTGTTTTAAATCCCTTAATATATTTGGTATAGAAGTTTTTATAATTTCAATTTTATTTTTTGATTGAAATTGATAATATATTTGGCTTTCATTTCCCCTTATACTTTTATTTTTTATTTTAATTCATTTTATATATATTTCTAAAATAATCTTTATTTTTGTCCATGTTTATATATGTGTGCTCTTAGCTTTAGTTTTTAATTTTTATTATTTTCTTATTTATTGAGGTGGTATTTTTTTTTTATAGGCAACCAACTACTTTATAGCAAGAATCTGAATTGGTTATACTAATGTTTTGCAATGTATATAAGAGCATCTCTGAAGGGAGAGCTAAAAGAAAACCTACAAAAAAGAACTTATACCTTTCATCATTTATTCTCATAGCTTCAAAAGAAGAGCTATATTAAAAAGCCAAAATAACATTTATAAGTTGAAGAGTTATTCTTATATATTGATAAAAAGAGCCAAAACTTTATTTAATATATTTTATACAAAAAATATTTGTTTTGATTGGACTTATATTAGTTAATTATTATTGTTAATAAATAGCTATATCAATATTATATATATTGAAATAAAATTAGCTTTTCTAAATAGTTTTTTTCTTCTATTGGAGTGCATATGTAAAAAAAAAATGATATATTTGCACTGTTCAAAAAAGTCAAATCACTAGTTTTGTCTCTCTAAATAGCCTTTTCCCTTCAAGATACTCTAATAATTACAAAACAAGAAACATTTAGGATACATGTAAGTGTTGCTTAATAAGAATGTTTTCTTCTAGAATATATGTTATACTATAAAACTTTTTATAAACAGATGTAATTTGAATAATAGAAAATATTCACATCAATTCTCTAATAAGAGATTTGTTTTTTTCTTCTTAAATGTAATCTTTAAGATCACCATTCAATAAAATTCATATTAATTACAAAAATTAGAGAGTAAACATAAGTTTAGTACTAGTATGATGTATCATTTTTTACCATGTAGAAAAAAGACAAATAAAAAGAAAGAAAAAATATAAATACATCACTCATCAAAATTGATAAAAATAACTATACTCATAAGTTTTTCTTATATTTGATTTGTTTTTTCAATTGAGTCTAGTAACTAACTAATAGAACATCCCTAGTTACGCACCGAGTATAATAAGATTTTTCGAGATTCATTCTTTTTTTTTTAATTTGAGATTCATGCTAAATTAATTAAGGAGATTCGTTGGCGAGCAATTGCCTTGTTAATTCTGCACGCCGTTGTGGTTAATGTTTTGTGTTTTCAACTGAACCGAAATGTTTTGGTTTTAAAATGTTTTGTTTTTTTATTATTTATGTTTTTATACATATAATCAAGTATATTAATTTTAAAAAATTAGTTTAAATTTAAAAATAAAATTATTTAGAATTGTGCAATTTAATTTCAAACATATAACTTGATTGACTTGATAAGTTTAAAGATAACATGAAAATTGATAAAAAAAAAATACAGTTTAACTAAAAAAACAAGTTGAAATCTTAAAACTTTATTGAAACAATGATATATTAAATCAACTTGGGTTAATTTTTCAAATGTGTGATTTCCTTATAAAATCATGATAACTTTAAATAAAACAAATCAAATCAAATTATAAAGTTCAATTCGTAATAAAATTGTTGTTGAATAATGAAATTGAGAAAAAAATAATATAAAAAAACACAATAAAATCATTAACAAAATCATGAACATGTTATAATATTACAAGAATATCATCATCAATCTCGCAAGGGCATTATATTCTCTAATTGCTCTGGAATTTTAACATATTATATATAAATATGTAAAGAGACTTTGAAAAAATTAATCTAAAAAAACACCAAATAAAATCATTTTTTTAAACAAAATTATGAACAAGTACAGTGCTACAAGAATGTCATCATCAATCTCGCAAGGGCGTTACATTATCTGATTGCTCTGGAATTTTAACATAATATATATATATATATATAAAAGGATTTCTTGTAAAATTTCATCTCAATCTAATTGTTGGATTAAAAGATATGATTCAAATTATACAACTATTTATTATTTTAAAAAAATACTATTTAACCGGAACAAAACGAACAGAAAGTAACCAGAACGTTCCGACCATAATTTGGACATAATTTAGAGACAAAATCTGCTATGATTTTTTATTTTGTTTTCTTTGAATTGAAACAACATGTATCGGGTCTTCTGAGATTGATAACTTTGCATCAAACTGTAGATCAGAATAATAAACTTCGTTTGTTTCACCTTTTCAGACAAGCAGCCAATTCATAATCTTAATTTCGATTGTCTTAGATATTCCTTGTCCAAGGAATACTTCTCTAGGTAGAAACTGGTTGCCTTGAGAAATGAAGCGTGGCCAGCGAAGATTAGCTAGCATTTAACAGCAATGACCGACTCTCGAGTTAAGGCAAAAATCTCCATCATGAGCACGCTTTTCTTTAAATTTTTAAGGTAACAATATCTCGCATCCTACTTTTTTCAAAGGTTGCATTATCAGTAACACACGTTGTCTTCCAACTAGCCCTGCAATGTGTGCTTGTGGAACTCTCCTCCTCCTCCTCCTCGCAAACCATGTGGGATTGTGAAGGTATATAAATCTAACGTAAGAGCTTGGCATTATTGAATCAAAGTTTGTGGCGTTCATCTTGGTAAGTTACTCAAGTCAGAGGCTTTAGGATAGGATATGCTTTGCTTGCATAAATGGTTTACTTTAGTAGAAATACAGGGGAGATGACCCGCTGATCTAGCGGTGGAGAAGCACGCTCGCCATATCAGCACCTGATTTTGACAGGTGATGAGGTTGCTGAGAACTTTTGTCATAAATGGTCTTCCCACTTTGCTGGAGGCTAAAAAGCTGGTGTAAATATGCATGCTTGGATAGCTGCAAGACATGCCTCGTAGATCCGGGGATTCTTCGATATCCAATTCCCTTGAGGTTGAAAATGACAACCTTGTAAGGTTGTCTGTATATGTCTAGCAGTATAACGTTGTCCATGTAGTAACATTGAATTGAAGTGGATTTATCTACATAAATAAATAAATAAAAGTATTTAGCAGTATGTTTTAAGAAAAAAATTTAAAAAATATTTTTGTTTTTTATTTTAAATTAATTTTTTTAGTTTATTTTTATTTGCTGATATCAGAAATAAATTTCAAAAAAGAAAACAATATCAATGTATTTTAAAAAACATGTTTGTGATTGGAGACCAAGACCTCGTACAGTGACAACGAGTCCTTGCAAAAGTTGTCTTCAGCACCCACATTGGTGTATAAATTAGAGTTATTTGACTTTGTGTTTCAACTGGTGTTTTGCTGAAATTTGAAAGAAAAATTCATTTTAAATGAATATATTTTGGTATTTTTATATCATTTTGATATGTTAATGTCAAAAATGATTTTTAAAAAATAAAAAATATTATTTTTATATATTTCAACACAAAAAGCATTTTAAAAAACTATCCTAATCACACTCTCAAACAGACCATTGGTAGGTTGTATTGGTCTGTGGAACCACTTTTTAGGCGTGGCACTTATTTGAGCGATGTGTTAAAATATTCAATGCTTGCATTTTTGTTTTGTTCTTTTAGTTTGTGAAAATTTAACTTTGGTTTGATCATAAGTTAGAATGCTTAGTCATTAAGGATTTGTTTGGGTACTTTAAATTATGTGTTTTAAAATGTTTTTTGTTCAAAAATATATTAAAATAATATTTGTTAATTTGATATCAACACAATAAAGAATCTCAAAACATACGAAAAATTAACATAAATCAAAATATAAGAATGTTTTTTTTTTTCTTAGAATGTGGTGTGAAACATACCCTAAATACATTCTAAGATTGAACTCTTCAAAAAGCATCTCGTTAACCTTCTTGTCCTTAGAAGCCTTCTTGAACGAGCAATGAATTATGAAATCTTTCAAAACTATTATATAGCTATAAGAAAATGTTAAATCCTTATAAACACCCTTCACATTACTATTGATTTGGAAGGTAAACTATTGAAAGGCCCTCTTGTTTTTTTTATTTGATATAAAAACTGCTTATCAAATAAATATTTTAAAAAAATATCAAAAGATGAATTATTATTATTGTATATAATACAATTAAATATAGATTATTATTTTTTCAATCTCTTCTCTTTCTTTACTCAATTAGAGAGAGTTGTATAACGAATAAAAACCAATTTTAGTTTTTTCAACTCGCTAGGCACTTGTTTCAATTTTAGCATTTTTTTTGATAGCCTAAAACCGATCTTTGAAGACTTGAGGCATGTCTGGCCGTGCACTGAAAACTACAGCTCTAGGGTTTACCAGCAGCATGAGAAGCGGCACCTGATTGCATATTTTCTAACCCTTTTCTAGATCAGATGCTTCGATTCTTATTAAAGGGAGTCGGCCAACTTTTAAGTCTGTTTTTTTATTGGAGAAAACTTTGTCTGGAAAATATATTTTGTGTGTTCAATTGAGTAAAATACTAACTATTTCAGATTCTTATAAAAAATATACATTCTGAATTGAAACTCTCGAGAACAAGCATTGTTCATTGCTCAAGCAACTATCAACAACAGAAATACATGGCTGGTGTTGCTGGCTCACACGCAAAGAATGGTTTTGGTGGCTAATGTTATCTTTGTAAATCTTTATGGATTCATCAGAATCAAATACTTTTGCCATGGTTTCCACGCCAACTGCCTTTTGGATCATCAATGGATCAAGTTTTCAGATAATTAAGAGTAGTGTTTTAAAAACACTTAAAAAATAGTTTTTAATTTTATTTTTTAAAAATATTTGATAGTGCTAAAAATTAATTTAAAATAATAAATTATTTTGATGTATTTTTAAATAAAGTATTTTAAAAAAATATTATTACCATATATTACAAATAACCTTTTCTTAGATAATTTTATTATATGCAATTGATTTTAACTTTGAAAGTTGTTTGTTATTTTATTTCAAAAATGTTTTTGAAAAAAATTGATTATTTTTATTTTTATTTTAAATTAAAATTTATGATATTTTTATATCATTTTCTTGTAGCATATCAAAAATAATATTTTTTTAAAAATAAAAAAATAATTTTAATATATTTTAAAACAAAATTATTTTTAAAAATAATTTCAACCCTAATTCCAAATAGTTACAAAAAAGTTGTTGAAGGCTACATTGAAGGATATATATGGGTCTAGTAGGAAAAATGAAAATGAAACTTTTTGGGATGGTAAATCAAAATGCCCAGGAAAAAAAATATTTGTTCGAAGAAATGCTTTAAAGGGATTTCTTTTCATAGAATTCTATAGATGATATTACTATAATTATAAATTTAAGATAATGTAAGAAGTTAGCACGTGTATAAATTTCATGATGTAAATGTAATTAATATAAAGTGTAAGTTTTTTAAAATACGACAAGAAAATAAAATCTATTTGATATAATTATTTCTTCTTAAGAACTCAAAGCTTCTATATGTAACTTTTTTACTTTTAGCTTCTAAATAACTTTTATAGGTTTTTTAAAATCAATTGATAAATAAATCGAGTTCACATTTTGAAGGAAACAAGATTTAATTTATTTTGTTGTTTATATTACCCTTATTATCTTCATTTGATTTATATATATATATATATATATATATATATATATATATATATATATATATATATATATATATATATATATATATATATATATATTAAAAAGTTAAAGGAGTATTTTAGAAAAAAAAACTTTTACTATTAAAATTATTTTCTTTGATATTGTAAATAGGGTTGAACTCAAATTTATTTTATAATATTTTAGAGATTAAATTTAATCTAAAATTCGATTATTAACCTTTTAAACATGAAATTTCATCGAAATTTTTTATTTGAACTCTACAAACATACTGTTAAAACTACGTAAACCGAACGCTTTTCACATAGAGTCTCGGGAGAGAAAAGAAGCCTAGCCTCGAAATATAAATAAAGGCCAAAATCCCAAACGGGCAGTATGTATCTTCCGTGTAATCATTACCCCTTTAGAATCCAGTAGATTAATAATCAGGCCCAAATCTAAATGCAAAACAGCAAAAAACATTATATATTTAGTATATATAGGCTACAATTAGGACTAAGGTTTTTAATACTCAGTTGAACTTTTTTTTATTGGTATGGAATATTTTGGTTTTGGAGTTTTTTTGGTGCATCGTTTTAGAGTTGTACTTTTTATATATAATTAATTATATATTTAAAAAAAATTAAAAAGCAAAAAAATTAAATATAATTTTTATTTTTTATAAAATCAAAGTCGATGCAATAATTTTATTATTATATATATATATATATTATTGTTTTGATTATATATTAACTATAATATAAAAGGCGTGAGTTTTTTACTGTTTGGCTCACTGTTGCTTCTGAGGGAAATCACTGTGCAATTTTACCCTTGATGATATCGGGGCTGACAAAGTAGAAAATCTTGATGAACTTTATTTTGTTATCCCTTTCATTTACATGTTAACAATATATATAGGGAAAAGTGACACAACTAACCAAGCACCCTATAGCCATTATGCTAACACCCTCCCTCAAATTGATGCCGGGTGAGAACAAAGCATCAATTTGCTAACAAGAAACCGATAGTGTGGGTCAGGCAAGGAATTGGTAAACACATCAGCTATCTGAAGATCAGTGGAGATATGTGGAAGAGAAATGACATGAGAATCGATAGCCAATATCTTAACATCCCAATGTCGATGATGAGTGAGCGCCTTGGTGAAGATATCAGCATTCTGCAGAGAGTTGTTTTGTATAGCCGAGAGTTGTGACTAAAAACAGAATCACCAGGAGATGCTAAGAGTTCTAAAAAAAAATCTGCTAAGAATTGACAGAAGTAGAGGACTAATCTACCAAGGATTGACAGAGACAAAGGATGATGCCAAGATCTGGACTAGAAGAACCAGATTTAAACCTTAAGATGCCGAGAGCCTTGAATCTAAAAATACAACCCAGAAACCAAGACTATGCCGAGGGGCTGTTGAGACCAAAAGAAAAAACCAGAAGATACCGAGAGCCTTGTTTCTAAAAATACAGTCCAGAAACCAAGACTATGCCAAGGGGCTGTTGAGACCAAAAGAAAAAAAAAACCAGAAGATACAGAGAGCCTTGTTTCTAAAAATATAGCCTAGAAACCAAGACTATGCCGAGAAACTGTTGAGACCAAAAGAAAAACCAGAAGATACCGAGAGAACCAAAAGATGGATAACTATGGACAACTGCTGTCCATTGACAACTGTTGTCCAGCTGCTGTCCAGTGACAGGAAACCAAGACTGCCAAGAACCGAAAAAATTAAGCCAAAGTTCAAGACTGAGAAGATGATTTACCAAGCTCTAATACCATGACAAAGTAGAAAATCTTAATGAACTTTATTTTGTTATCCCTTTCATTTACATGTTAACAATATATATAGGGAAAAGTGGCCCAATTAACCAAGCACCCTATAGCCACCACTCTATAGCCACCCTATAACCACCACCCTATAGCCATTATGCTAATAGGGGCTGTGTTATTGGGGGATGTTTTTGATTTTTCATTCTTTTTTGTTTTTGCCTTCTGTTTTAGGTTTTTGGTTTCTGTTTTTGAAACCAGTTTCGTGCAGTGAGGGACGAAAGGTTTTTTTTTTATTGGAATCAGTTCAGGCAGCGAGGCATGAGACGGGACATTAATTTCTCTTTATTCGTCATCATAAACTCCTATTGAAGGTCTGGATTGTTATTCGGAGTACTAAGGTGTTGCATCAAACCCCAATTTCATTTCACAAAACAGTAATTTCAAAAATAGATAATGAAAAAATCAATGCAAACAATTAAAAATTCATAGCAGGGAGGAATAGTGCTTACATAGTTCAAGGCAGTAGAGAAGGATAGTGATGCATGTTAAAATGAGATAAATGAGGAGAAATGAGATTGAAGGAAATGATTGGATGCAAATAAAATGAGACAAAATTAAATTCGAAGGAGAAATCCTGAGGAGTGAAATGGAGAGCTTGACGGATCTCGAGGAGACGCGTGTCTCTCAGACAAGATAGCATTTTTAGGGGAGAGGAGGGAGTTGAGCTCAGTGGAGAGTGAAGATAAATTGGTTAAGTTGGACGATGTTGATGATATTTACCCCAAATTCAAGAGAGAAGAGATGACTTAAGCCAGCAAGCATGTTGTTTGAATCTGGACACGAGAAGATTGGTGGATGAAGATTGTCTAAACTCTAAAGGCCCCACCCGTAAATCATAGAGAAGCTTTATATATATAATAATAAATGAAAAATTTATCAATTTAAATTTGATTTATCGATTAGATAAAGTAACACACAATCAATTGTCTGGAATATGATAAATAAAAAATTGGTTTTAATCTATTAATCTTTTTCAATTTTCATACTTGAAGAAATTTCACATATTAAATTAAATTTATTAAACAATATATAAAAAAACATGTGTTTGTTGGCACAAGGTTCTTTTAAAATATTTTTTTAAAAAATATATTTATTAGTAGATTATTTATCACTTATAGATAATCTTATACTAACCATATATCTTCACATTCTATGTTTATTATGTTGTCCATTCATATTAATACTTGAAAAAAAAAATCATTAAAAGTTCTTTCTAAGTCAATTTTTTATGCTTTAAAAGTAATTTTATCAAAAATAAATAAATAATTTTTTTTTTTTGCAAAAGAAGGTTGTAGTTACTCTTAATATAAATATATTTTTCTCCTCTCTAATTTTATTTTTCAACCTATTTGAAACCAAAAACACCTAAAAATCAATGCTAAAATCCCTTTATTTATTTCAATCCCAAGATTTTTATTTATTGTAATTTTGTCTTTTAATTGTAATTAATTATATATTTTATTTTTTATTCAACCTTTATTCTTTTAAATTTTTATTTGGTATTAATTCATTTGGTTTTTTCGGTTCTTCTTAGACAATGTTTATCTATTACCTATATTTATGCATCTATGCTTTTATTTTTTATTGGGGTTTTATTTTTATTCAGTTTAATCCTGGTATTTTAATTTATGATGGTGATCATTTTAAAATTAGTATTTCTTCTTATTTTCCTTTGTTCTTTTTTTTTGGTGTTTTTTGTTATTTATATTTGTTCTTCAGAACAAATGATTTTATGGTTTCATTGTTTGCCAATAATAATGATAATTTTAGTGATTATTGTTTTATTGTTTTTTATAATAATATTTTGTTTTTTTTTTAATTTTTTAGGGCAATTTAATGATTTTAATTATTTGGGCAGTAATGTTAATAATAATTTTAAATGTTGTGATCATGATAATAATGGTAACGTAGAGATGATGGTCTCTTCTTTTTGTAGATAAAAATGAACTACTTATTTTTGTTATTTGTTCATTCCAAGTGTTTTCAAAATTTATATTTTGTTTATTGTGTTTAATTTAAATTGAATTATAAATGTATTAATCCTAATACAGTGAATTCAATAAATTCAGGTATCTGAATCTTCTTATTTTTTAATGACGATGATAATATTATATTGACGATTTCATTGAAAAATACTAAATAAATAAATTTATAACCATTTAAAATTTATATATTTTATAGGAAACTTGAAGCAAGTATAATTCTTCATGGATTTATTATTTTACCCAAATTTATATTATATTAAAAAAAAATCTTGCACAATTATTATATTTTTGTATTGAAAAAAATATGATACGCAACGAAACGTAGGTAAATTGCTAGTGTGTGTGTGTGTGTATAATAGGTGTGCCGAAATCACTGTGTAATCCACTATGCTTTCTCTCTGAAATCACTGTGGATTGCGATAGTGTGCGCTCGGTTCTACCCTTCATGCACCGGCGTGAGTGCATTTTTTGCTGGGGGTGTTTTCGGCGTTTTCCTTATTTTAATAGCGGTAATGTGCACAGTGGATTAATGAATCTATCCCCCGAAAATGACAAAATAATGCATAAGAGACAGGGGCGCCCTCGGTTTTTCACACCTTTTATGAACAGTGCGCTAATGAAAAAAGCCCCTGATAATGACAAAATTGTGCACAGTTCACAGGGGCTAGGACGTCCTTTCCCCTCCGGTATTTTCATAAATACCAGTGGGGGCAGGGCTGTTTGGGTTATTCCCGGGGGGACAACTAGCGCGTCGTTTGAACGTGCCCTTTAGGTGGCACGTGCGACGTCTTCCGTCGTTCCATAAGATGCTCCTGCAGGTCCTCTCTCTGCCATCGTGGCGCGTTCCGATCATATATGTCCGGTTAATCGGAGGCGGACGTTTCTTTGTCGGCTGTCGCTTTTCTCTCTCCTACTGCCGCAAAGTCATCTCTGGTCCCTGATATTTGTGGTGAGTTCAGTTTGGTCCCTGGGGTTTTGATTTCATTTTGATAACTGATTTATTGATATTAAATTTTTATTGTTTTCAATTGTGCCCTTCAATTAATATTAATTATATAAGAAGTTTTCATTTGAGTCCTTGTACTTTGAATTCTTGATTTATTTTTTATATGTTTAGTTTTTCTGGTACGAAAGTTTTGATTTCTTTAATTTGGTCCTCCAATTGAAATTGGTTATATATACAAAGTTTTATTTCAGTCCCTCTTCTTCTAATAGTTTTCTTAAATGACAACAATTATCATGATTTAATTTTTGGTCCTCCAAGTATTTTTTTTAATTTTATCCTTCAATTAGAATGATTTTTATATATGTAATTTTTCATTTCGGTCCTTATTCTTTTAATTTTTTTATTAGATATTAATTCATTTGGTTTTTTTATTCTTTAACAATGTTTATTTTTTATTAGTATTTATGCATTTATGCTTTTAGTTTTTTACTTTAAATTTTATCTCTTTATCTTGAGGTTTTATTTTTAATCGGTGAAATCGTAGATTTTTAATTTATGTTTGTAATCATTTTAAAATTAATATTGCTCCCTTTTTCTCTTTATTCATTTTTTTGTGTTCTCTGTTATTTTAATTTGTTCTTTGGATCAAATGATTTTTATAAGTTTTATTATTTGCGCCATCATAATGAGAATTTTTTTTTTATTTTTTTATAAATATCTTTTGATATTTTTTAAAGATTTTCCTGAAATTTTAATTTATATTAGTGATCATTTTAAAATTAATATTCCTCTATTATTAACTTTATTTGTTTTTCTTTTCCTGTTATTTTTATTTATTCTTTACATTGAATGATTTTTATTATTTTATTATTTATGCAATAATAATGATAATTTTAGTGATTGGTTTTTTATTGTTCTTTTATAAAAATCTTTTGACGTTTTTTTGGTAATTATTTTTCAGGGCAATTTAATTATTTTAATTGTTTTGATAGTAATGTTAGTAATAATTTTAGCTTTTATAGCAATGATAATGACAATAATGTCAGGATCAATTTTTAATATATGTTTTCTCCTTTTTGTTGATAGAAAATTAACTACTTATTTGTTTTTATTTTATTATTATAGGTATTTTGGCAATTTATATTTTATTTTTGTTTGATTTAAATTGAATTATAAAATGAACTAATCTTAATACAGTGCATTCAATAATTTAGATATCCAAGTTTTTTTACTTTTTTAATTATGATGAGAAATTTATACTGGTTATTTCGTTTGAAACTACTAAACAAATAAATTTATTTTGATATAAAATTCATATACTTTATAGAAAACTTGCACTTGACAAGAATTCTACACAAATTTATTATTTTTGGCTAAATTTATATTATAATAAAAAAATACACACAATTAATATTTTGTACGTTGAAAAAAATATTTTGTTGCCCGCAACGAAGCGCGGGGGCATTGTCTAGTATTCTTATTTATATTAGTAATTATTTTAAAATTAATATTACTCCTTTCTTCCTTTATTCATTTTTTTTTGTTTTGTCTTAGTTTTTATTTCTTATTTCAATTATATGATTTGTTTTTGTCTATTTCCACAATGATAAAAATAATTTGTGTGATTTTTTTAATTGTTTTCTTAGAAAAATATTTTGTTTAAGTTTTTTTATGTTTTTCCAAGGACTTTATTTATTTTAATTGTTTTGATAATAATATTGATAATGATTTTAATTGTTATAGCAATGATAAGAAAAATAACGTTATGATGAATTTTCAATTTATGTTTTTGACTTTTTGTTGATAGAAAAATAACTATTTATTTTTTGTATTTGATTATTACATGTATTTTCACCATTTATATTATTTTTGACTCAATTTACAATTCGCACCATAGAGCATCCTCACCAATGTTTTTTTTAATATATTTGCTGTATTTTCAATTGATTCACATCAATTTAATGTTCATTTCATTGAATAGCTTATGATATGTTTTTTTAATTGGAGAATTAGCAGGGAGATTAAATGTCTCATTATAAAGAAAGATTTTAGCTTCGTTCTTCATGTCAACATACATCTTTTTTTCAATGATCCGCAAGTTATATAGTTCATGCTCTTTTGTGACCTTTTATGGCGTAGTACTTATATTCTAAAAAATATTATCTATGTTTACACAACAAACTCTACTTAAAAATTTATACATTTTATCTCCTGATCTATAATTTTTTTCAATTATATCATATAAATTTATCGTTGTTATTTAATCATGTTAAATTATAAACACAAAAATATTCACAGCAATGCACGGGCAATGTAGCTAGTATATATATATTTGTCAAGGGGAGGGAGGGAGAGTGTGTGTGACAGAGAGCATGATTTGACTTGTGAGTAGATGAATTGAATGCATTGAAAGAAAATTATGTTGCTCTACTGTTTGGAATTTCACTCATATGATGTAAAAGGAGAGGCGGGAAATGAAAAGCAATAAATGGGAGATTAATTTATTTTTTATAGTCGAAACGGCATGGCCAGTATAATATTGAGGTATTTTGACCGATATTTAACTAAAATATCTGCTATAAACTGAAATTTAAATTAAAATAAAACTTTGTTGTTCTATTTTATTTTTTTCACTGATGTGAAATATTTCAATCATTTTAACCGTATTTAACTAAAATATCTACTATAAACCGAAATTTAAATTAAAATAAAACTTTGTTGTTCTATTTTTTTTCACTAATATAAAATATTTCAATTATTTTAACCAAAAGAAAACAGAAGTCACAACCGCCATGAAAAAATCAAAAAAATTGATTAAAAAACGTTTATTTACGAGATGGTTAGTGGTGAGAATAATGACTGCTCGATGGTGACACTAGCCTACCCTAATCGATGGTTCTTATTAATTCTCAAAAACAATGGTCGTGGTTGTCAACGTCCGTTAGGTGACATCTTTTATTAAGGAGAAGTGCTGTACATTATTAGCAAATCAATGTAGCTATGGAATGATGTTTCGCTATCAATTGTTTTGCTTTAAAATAAATATTTTAAAATGTATTTGATTATAATTTTAAAAATAAACCATATGATATTTTCATATATTACTTTCTACTTTTAAAAAATATATGACAAATGACTTTGTAGAATAATACCTATTTTATTTTATTTTGAAAATAAAAAATAACTTTAAGTATTTTTAAATCAAATATCCCCAGATACTTTTTTTTTATACACAATATCTTCCTGATATTTATTACGTAATCAATATATATATATATATATATATATATATATATATATATAATTTTTAATAATAACGGATTTTTTTTAAGTGTATAGTAAATTACTTTGTATGGATTTTAATTAAGTTGTTTATTAGTTATATAAATATATATATATATATTAAAAACTCATATTATATTTTGATTTTTTATTTGTATTTTAATTATATTTGTGTGTTTTCTAGAGAAAAAAACTCATTTTTTATGTATTTCATTTTTAAAAGAAAATAATTACAATTTGTCAAAAAATAGTTTGGTTTGGTACTAATTAATTGCCCGCACTACATTGTGGGTCAAACAAACGATTTTTTTTTTTTATAAATGTTGAGATTAAAATATAAAATTTATACATGTGAAGCTTGATATAATGAAACAAATTCATGTACCCTATTATAATAACAACAATATCAAAGTCTCAAGATTTAAAATTATCATTACTAATGCTGCCAAAACAATAAATATTATTAAATTATCTTGAGAAAAAAAAACACAAAACAAATAATAAAAGAGTAAATAAGAAAAAAATAAAATTATTATTATTATTATTATCATTATTGCATTAATAATAAAAAAATTAAATCAAAGACTAATAAAAGCCTAAAACATTTCACACAAAAATAAAATAAAAATAAAAATTATCAACTGAAAAAAATCATTTGCCTTGAAAATATAAAAAACAAAAAACTTAAAGAAATAACAAAGAAGAAAAAAATATCAATTTTTAAATGATTATTAACACAAATTAAAATTTTAAAACTATTTTTTTCCAAAAAAATACTACCTGAATAAAAGATAAAATAATAAAAATTATTTGATTACCCCGAGAAAAAAACTCAACAACATTAACAAAAGCCTAAAATTATTCTTGTTGTTGTTGTTGTTGTTGTTGTTGTTATTGTGTTAATAATGAAAGAAATAAAATTAAATCAAAGGATAAAAAAATCCTAAAAACCTTGATAAAAGAGAACAAAAAAAATAAAATATATGATAAAACAAAAATTATTAGCTGAAAAAGTTCATTTAATTTGAAAATTAAAAATATTGCTTGCACTTCGTTGCGGGCTGAACAAATAATTTTTATTATTGTTGGGATTAAAAAAAATTGCTAGTTCAAAAATAAAATATAATATCTATATATAGAAAATTTAATATAATAAAACAAATCAAGACATCCTATTATAACAACAACAACAACAACAACATCATCATAAAAGTCTTAACATCTATAATTATCATTGTTATTATTGCCAAAACAATAAAAATTATCAAATTATCCCAAGAGTACAAAACTCAAAAACATTAACAAAAAATTAAGAAAAAAAACTAAAATTATTATTATTAATAGTAGTAGTAGTAGTAGTAGTAGTAGTAGTAGTATTTTGTTAATAATGAAAATAAATAAAAGACTAAAAAATCCTAAAAACTTTAACAAAAGATCAAACAAAAAAAATAAAATAAATTATAAATAAAAATAAAAATTATCAGGTGGAAAAAATAATTTAAGTTGAAAATAAAAAATAACTAAAAGAAAAACTAAGAGAAAGAACAAAGATAATAAAAAAAACAAAGATATCGATTTTCAAATGATCTTAGAGCTATTTTTTTAAATACTACCTCAATAAATAAGAAAATAATAAAAATTAAAAACCAAAGTTAAAAGTACACTTAATATACATGGGAAAAAATAAGGACTATTCCAGAAATATAAAAAAATAAAGGGATTAAAATAAAAAATTAAAAGTATAAGGGCCAAAATAAAAATCAAATATATTATCAATTTCAATCAAAAGACAAAATTCAAAACTTTTGTAACGAATATATTAAGATATTTAAACTCATTCTGAAAATTAAAAGAAGGAGGATTGAGTGAAACCTAAATATATAATTAATTTCAATTGAAGGATCCAATTATTATAAATCAAAACTTATATAACAGAAATCAGGACCATATGAAAAATTACAAATGTAGGGACTGAAGTAAATAAACCATAAACCTGGGGGTCTCTTTTGTACTTTAACATGTAGGAGAGAGAAAACTGAAAAACAAAGTGAAATCGGCCACCGTCACAAATACGATCACCATTGTGCAAAACGCGCCACACCATGAAGAAGACCACATGGCGACAGATCGGAGGAGATGCTAGAAGCTCATTTTTCACCTCCATAGTATACCGCATGCGCCGCCTAAAGTGAGCGTGAGGCCGAACACCGTCTGCCACATGAGGCCCACACGCACACAAATTTTGGTGGATAATAAAAAAAAAGCTGTCAATTATCGGAACACCCCTACAACAAGTCATCATTTTTTTTCTTATTCGGGAGGCAATAGTATTTAGCCATTTTCAAAAATAGAAAATCCTCATGGTAGCCCTCTCACCGAGAATTGTATTTTGTCTTATATGGAGACAAATTAATATTTAGCCATTTTCAAAAGATGTGTAATTCCCGTGAAACCCCTCAATGTTAAACCTATTTTCTGTCTTTTTTCGAGGGACATAAATGTTCTTTCACTATACAAACAAGTATAAAAAATCAATAAACTAGTGAACCGACCGACCCGACTGACCCAAAAACTGAATCAACCCTAAAAACACTATTAAAATCCACAATGTTTTGTCTCACAATCTACAGTGAATTTCTAATCTCTTTTAGTTTATTTTTTAATGTCTAATCTCACATTACAAAATAATGTAATAAACTAATCTCATATCACAATTTATTTTTCATGTTTACAAACTAAGGTTTTATATACTTACAAGTTAGTTGAGAAAAACAAATTGAGACCAAACAAAATAATATTCATATTGGTTCTCACGAATATGAGTGCTTGGGATGTAATTGTTTTTTTTGTTCAAAATAAATTTATTGTGTTGCATTTGGTTTATATTAGTAATTGATGAAAAGTGTAAATAAATATACTATTTGATTTAGTTTTAAATATTTAATCTAGCAATATGATGTATTTAGTTTTTAGAGTTAATGACTCAATTTGTTCTTACATTATAATAATGTTCTTTTACACACACACACATTTCTTTACCCATGCAAGTTTTTTTTATATAATTTTTGAATGAACAAACAATATTTTTTTATGCAAAGCATATATTATTATCTACATTAATGGCAAACCATAATAACTATTCTTCATCGACAACACTTATAGCACAAAGCAACCATGACATATCCTCTAACCAATAATCATGGCTAACCAATGGTTTTTCTTGTAACATGGACAACATTGATATACATTTTTTTTAATGGATAACAACTTGAACACCATTTTATTCACCAATGATACAATCTTATCTCCATAAAAAAAAATCCAAAGCTTCAATGTATAAATACATGTAGTAACTAGAAAAACAAGTTAAGAGCATAACCAAATATACAATCCATAATAGCCGAATTAGGTAATTAGAGAGATTCTTAACAAGATATCATTCATGTCATCTTAGGCTAGGAAATCATAAGCTATCTAAGCTCCATAAAAGTTAAGGACAACTAAAAGATGGCTAAAACCATTGGAAAAATGCAATCAAATGTCATGAAAGTTATCAGTAACCACACCATTGAAAGTCATGTCAAATCAATTTAAACATATGTGTATTAACTAACTTTTATTTTATTTTTTTGTTGTGTTTTTTTTTCACTTTCCATACATCTAACCATGTTTCTCAAAGGACTTATTTTTTTCAAGCAAATCATACAATAGGTGGTCAAAACTATTAACTAATGGCCAACGTTGTGGCATCATCCATCAATCTGGTTAGAGAAATCCAATTTTTGTGTTAAGGTATTTCATGACTACAACACTAACCAAGTCTATTTTTTATACTTAAAACTTGAAGAATGGGAAACACTTGTTCATTAACTCACCTATGAACTTACTCAAAGCTACGATTCTTCTAAATAACCTTTGCATGTCTCTAATCATTTTGGAAAACCTTATTTCTATTATATCTCAAATCTTCTTTAAGTTTATCTTGATCCTTCTAAAAGTAATCACATGGCCCAAGCTCTACTTCAAAAGCATTTTTTTTTCAAGTTAAGTTTCATCCATCCTTATTTTAAGTGATAAACATATTTCCAAGGTTTCTTGGATGATCCTCTAAGCTTAAGAATTTTACTACTATATCATCAATATATGCCTGTATCTTCTATTCCAATAAATTCTCAAAGACTCGAGATACTAACCTCTAATTTATTGTTTCAATGTTTTTCATGTCAAATGACATTATATTATATCAATTAATTCCTTAATTGATAATTAAATAATTTTTTATTCATCTTTTTTATTTCATTCTTATCTTATAATAGTTTTAAAAATACATTCAAATAACTCAATCTTGATTCTACCCTTGGAAGTGGATATCTATACTTTGAAAAAGTTTTATGAACGTGAATAAAATTCACATATTTGTCTTTTTACAATCCTTTTTGTGCCCAATACCATATTTATATCCATTCTAGATATTGAACTTCGCTAATAAAACTGATATTTAATAATCTGGCCATCTTTTGCTAAATGCCTTCGATCTTTTTTAACTAACCATATCTTCTTATGGATTATTGGTAAACTCATAGTTTTAATACTTAAATGTTGTCCAATCAACTCTTTTCTTATCGCCACCATATCAATATAAGATTATGTAAAAGTTGGCAGGTTTATTTTAAAAAAGTAATTGAATCGTCCTTTTCCATGCCCTTTTCTCTCAAATGTAAACTAATTAATGAGTCAGATTATGAGATCAGAATAACTCAACTGAAAGAAAAATAAAAAATAGCAAAGCCATTTTTTTAAAAAAAAAACCCTATGTTGAATCATTAAATAATAATAAAAAGTCTAAAACCACCCAATGTGAACTTGTGTTTGAGGTTATTTGATCAAAAATGCCAAAATTTGAAAAAACAAATGTGAAGACTAGTTGCCAACAATTCAAGTGATTAATGATGAATTTTATTTTTTATATAAAAAAGTAAGATAATGGAAAATGTCCAACACGATCCCACTTGAACTAGGTCATGAGATCAATAAATCTACAAAAGACAAAAAACCAAAAATTAAATTATTTTTTTAAAATTCAACATAGAATATAAATATTAAAAAAATAAAAAAATAAAGTGAACTCATGCTAGCTTATAAATCTTGTGACCCAAAATTTCCTTTTTTATATAAAAAAGTAAGATAATGGAAAAAGTCCAACACGATCCCACTCCAACTAGGTCATGGGATCAATTACTCTATAAAAGACAGAGAAAACAAAAAATTAGATTATTTTTTAAAAATTCAACATAGATTAAAAATATTTAAAAAGTAAAAATAATAATGTGAACTCGTGCTTACTTATAAATCTTGTGACCCAGACCATTTGATCTAAAACACCAAGTGTGAAAAACCATGAAACCTAAGTTTGAATAAATCAAATGTCAAATATTAAAAAAAGATCAAGAAAAGAATTCAAAAGAAAAATAGCTATTAATATAATGATGGTCATTTTAAAAACAAATGTGAGGATGAATAGTTTTAGATTGAAGGGATAATTGAAAAGAAAAACCAATTCCATGAAAGAACTAAAAAAAAAAACATACAAAAGAATGAGGACCAAATATTAAAAAATAAAGAAATGTTTTTTAATGGTTGAGATTAAATACAATTGAAAGTTTACAAAAAAAAGCAAGAAAAAAAAAAGAGTTGGGTTTGGTTTGGTTTGATAAAATAAAAAAATTTAGATTGAAGAATAAATTTGAAAACAAATCAAGAAATTATAAAAAAAATATAAGTCAAAAGAATAAGGTCTGACACTAAGATATACTCACCTATAGGGCTACATTAGAACTTTAAACATCAAATACATATTTTAAGGGAAGATACAAAAAAAATTGGAAAAAAAGTTGTCACAGCCAAAGTTTACAACTTTTGACCACTTATGTCGCCTCTATTAGGAAAATGTTGTTACGGAAATTGGTATTTGACAATCGGATGTCCTTACACACACTAACCAAAAGAGGTAAGAGCGACATTGTTTTTTAATAATTATTTTATATACTAAATTACACAATTGCCCCTAAACTAACTTCATATATATATATATATATATATATATATATATATATATATATATATACTCAAGTGTAAATACAAAAATGCCTCTGAATGCATGACATAAAAAATCCACTTCCAAGAACATGTGAGTTATTTATATATTCATTAAAAATAAAAACACCTTGGAGCATAAAGCTTTAAAAACTTTTGAATTCTAGGGCATAATTTTTTCACTATTCATAATAAAAGAATAAAGTTGTAATTGCCCTATTTAAATCTTAAAATGCAAAATTGACCATTATAAAAGTATTGAATTGTTGTTAATATTTTGGTTTTTGGTTTTTAAGGGCAAAATAAGTATTTTACCACAAAGTTTTAAGAGACCACCCATTTTCACTATCTTTTTACCTTGGTCTTGTATCTTTCAATCCTGCCATTCCTTGATAAATTAGTTTACATTGGTCTACAACTTGGTCCAATAAAAGCTAAATAAAAACAACATTGTGAATAGTAGATCACCATGTTTTATGAAGGGGATCCACGCTATATTTTGCATATATATATATATATATATATATGTGTGTGTGTGTGTGTGTATTTATTTCTTGAGTTTTATAGGTCAGAGAAACCAACAATAAGGGGTTCACAATTGCCTTGGCGGGAGTTCCTATTTGGGTTTTGTAGGCATTGACTGCCCTTGTCATTTGCTGTTAGGTATTTAAGATGTTGTACTCTGATATTTTATTTATGTTCCATTCATAGAGGGATGAGTCATTATTTTGTGTTGGTTGAGCATGTTTGACTCGGTAGATATGATGATATCTGGAGCAATGATTGTTTGGGGTGTTTGTCTTATCAGTCTGTTGATTTCAGGCTGTTGGCTTTAGAAAATATCTTCACTGTTTTGTAAGGTATTCACATTGTTTGTAGATGTATAGGGTCTATCTAAAACAATTAAGGATGAACTGTCAGGATTTATAGTTGTGTTTTGATGACTTTCATGAAATTTGTTTGGTTTTCCTGTATTTGTAATTGGCTTGTCTTTGTGGTCTGGTAAAGTTTAAAGACTTGAATTTTGTAGAACTTGTGGCCTTAAGAACAACAACATAAAAATCTTGAGATTTGGTTAAATCCCATGGTTTAAAATACCAAGTTTTTGGCAATATTTTTGAAATAACAATGGAAGGGTCTTCATAATAGAATCCATTTTACATGGTTAAAATATTTTGAAAATATGATTTTTCAATATATTTTGATTTTGATTTTTGTTTTAAAACGTTTGTAGAAACCTGAGTTAAAGTTTGTAAAGCAAGCAGAGATTTTTGTGAGAAAGAACTTGCGTGGGTCTTTGTAATGAGTTTGGAAACACTATCTGAGGGGGTGACTGAGAGTCACTGGAGGTTTATTGTGAAACCTTTTGTAAGGCTGGAAGTAGATCTGGTGATTTGGAGATGGTATCAATCCATTGTTGGATTGAATTTTCTAAGAAGAATAATCATTTTCTTCCTTAATGACCATGTCATGCCAGGATTTTGTATCTTTGATGGCAATGACCATAAGTTTTGTATTCGACCGAGGAGTTGGGTTTTGTGGTTATGTAAATTCTAAGGATTTGTCAATGGGTGTCACAGTACCTTGACATATATAATGTCCTAGAAAACAAACATGAGTTTGGAATAGAGAAATCTTTGATTTTGAAATGACTAAACCATTATGTTTGATAATATTAAAGAATGAATTTAAATGTTTGAAATGTTGATCAATGAAATGAGAGAATATCAGAATATCATCAATGCATATAATTTAAAATGTAGAATATGTATTAAATATGTCATTCATAATACGTTGAAATTTAGAAGGTGCGTTTTTCAGGCCAAAAGGCATGACATTCCATTCATACTGGTCGAACGGAACTGTAAATATAGTTTTGTAACAATCTTTGGGATCAATCTAGATTTGCCAATATCCTGATTTCATGTCAAATTTGGAAAAGATGAATGCATAATGCAATTTTTGTAAGATTTTTTTTTGTTTGGAATTGGATACATGATCTACTTTAAAGCAGAATTTAGGGTGTCATTATTTTTTAGGTTTAAGCTACTTTTTTAATTATTTATTTAAACAAAATATTAATTTTTTTCTCTAAAGATTGTTTTTATGGTTTGACGTAGTGATGTCAAAAAATTATAAAAATACTAGTTTAATATTTTCAATTAAAAAATATCTTATATCTCATTACCAAGCACATAATTACTTTATTATACCATAATGATAGTTATCTAATAACTTCATAATTACACCATTTGTAAATGATATAGTTTTTTTTTTGGTAAAAATCGGGGCATTAAGCCCTACTAAATTAATTGGGGAATAATAAACTCAATCAGGTCATAATACAACAAAGTGTAAACTCTTGACGGAGGATCCTCTAGCACATTAGACTCTCTATCTAATAAATCCCTCGTTAGCCCATAATTAGCTAACCAATCAGCCATATAATTGGTCTCTCTGTAGACATGGAAACTTATAACCTCTCAATCTCTACCCAATATACCCTTAATTTGTATGGGTAGATTGAAATTTATGTCCATGCTCGCTGTATCTCTATTTATAATCCCAATTACAACCCGAGAATCAGACTCTAAAATAGCCTTTCTATATTCCTTATCCTAAGTAAGTTGTAAACCAACATAAACAACCCATGATTCAGCTATAACCGAAGAACAATTCTCATTATTCCTCGCAAAACCTACTATCCAAGACCCCATATTACAATGATATAGTTACATTGTAACCAATAAACATTATCCATTAATTGTTTTAATTAATGACATGTAATTGCAATAATTAAATAAATATTTCAACATAAAAGTATCTAGAGAAGAAAAATGATTAAATATTTGATGAATAAAACATTTTTAAATGATCATGAATTATATTTTAAATTTTATCTCATCAATTGGTGAATTTTAAAACACTAAAATTATTGTGCCTTCAATGAACCATAGTAACTGAGCATAGTTCTATTTAAAATCATCTATACGTTGCACAAATACAAAAATATTCCGTTTCAATTTTTTTTATGAGAACGTTTTATCTCATTATTTAAATAAAAAAGAAATGAAATAATTGATATCTCATTATTAATCAAATCAAATCACATTTAAACAGAAAAGGCAAAAACAGTCAACTAGAAATACTTTTTAGGGTATTTTTCAAAATATTATTTTAATATTAATATATTAAAAAAAATAAAAAAATAATTTATATATAAAATCTTAAATTTTGCCCAATCTCTACTTAGACCTCAATTTTAAAACGAGGCTAAATTATTTTTGTTCCAGGAGCATCGGTGATCCTTTTTACACGCTCATAAAAGAGAGACAGAATTTTGTTTTTTTTTAGACTTTTCAGCTCCTTTTTTTTTTTTTCTTTTCTTTTCATAGTAATAGAAGACAAAGACACGACACAAAAGTCTATATTAATTTGGCTGCCTCTCAGGTTAACTCCAACTGCCTGTATATTTCTGGTATTAATTTTGCTCCCTTCAATATCTTTGCTCTCTCTGTTTTTTTTCTAAGCAAATTAAACCCAGAAAACAATGGCTTTAATTCGTCGCCGAAAACCTAACGAACCAAGTAAAACCTCAGTACAAAGAGAGGAGGAGGAAGAGGAGGAGGACAATAGTAAAAACAAGCACCCAAAGAAGGGTTGCACAAAATCCAAACCAAAATGGTCATGTTTAGACAATTGTTGCTGGTTTGTTGGGTGCATATGCGTAACCTGGTGGGTTTTATTGTTTCTTTACAACGTTATGCCTGCTTCTTTCCCTCAGTATGTGACTGAGGCAATCACTGGTCCTATGCCTGATCCACCTGGTGTCAAGTTGAGGAAAGAAGGGCTGAAGGCAAAGCATCCCGTGGTTTTTGTTCCTGGGATTGTTACTGGAGGACTTGAGCTGTGGGAAGGGCATCAGTGTGCTGATGGGTTGTTTAGGAAAAGGCTATGGGGTGGAGCTTTTGGTGAAGTTTATAGAAGGTATGGATGATTGTTGACTGTTCCTCTGTTTTGACTTACTGTTGATAGAATACTCTCTGTGTTTGGTGGGTGTGCTTGTCTGTTGACATGGAAATTGAATTGGTTTGTTTTTTCATTGAGTTTATACATTTCTTTGCCAAATACAAAACCCGGGGTTTTTGAATTTGGAGGCATTTAGTTGTTACATGTTTCGTGAGTTTTGTTCATAAGTGTTATAATTAGGCTTTGGCTGTCACTGGTTTAATTTTCCGTGTCTCTTTTTTCAAGCTTTTAGTAGAGTTGATGTGAGTATATTGCTGATTGATTTTGTTTGATGTAACTATCATGTGAAGAAATGTGGGCAGTTGTTGAGTGGACAAATTAATTTGTTAGTTTAATGGTGAGAAAGAAAACTGGTTCTTGGTTGTCTGTCAACTTGTTTCCATATATGGAAATCTTAATTTCTTTTTTAGATTTTTAAATGACTTTCCTTTTTGCAAGACTGGTTTTTGAGAATGGAATGGAAGAAGATGGTGGATTGCTGCCAGTTAAAATTACTTCTCCGTGGTCTTGTTCCAACGATACATAGTCATTTTTCTTCATTTTAACTGATACATTAAGTAAACGACCTTGCTCATCTCCTGGCTAGCTTGGAGCTTATACTCCACATGCTACACCATGGAGAAAGAAAGAAAACAGCTTTCTGGATCAATAATCTTAGAGAAATTCCTAGTCCACAATTTCTGGTTCAGCCAAGATATCATTGCCAGCTTTCTCATTGTTAGTTGTCTGTGAACTTATGAAGTTCCACACATGCCTTTCATGCTTTGTCAGCTGGTTCTTCATTTTATTCCTGGATGTTGTATAGGCCTCTCTGCTGGGTGGAACATATGTCACTGGACAATGAAACTGGAATGGATCCTCCAGGTATAAGGGTCAGGCCTGTCTGTGGACTTGTGGCTGCTGATTACTTTGCTCCAGGATATTTTGTATGGGCAGTTTTGATTGCTAATTTGGCACGCATTGGATATGAGGAAAAGACAATGTACATGGCATCGTATGATTGGAGACTTTCATTTCAGAATACTGAGGTTTTCTTCTATTCTTTTTTAGGAACTTAATTTTATCATTTGTGCTGTTTATGCTGGTGGTTTCTTTTTTTCTTAACTTATTACTCTCATTGAACTCAAAATCAGGTCCGTGACCAAACATTAAGCCGCATCAAAAGTAATATTGAACTCATGGTTGCAACAAATGGTGGGAACAAGGCAGTTATTATACCACATTCCATGGGTGCTTTGTACTTTCTGCATTTTATGAAGTGGGTGGAGGCACCTGCTCCAATGGGTGGCGGGGGTGGCCCAGATTGGTGTGCTAAGCATATCAAGGCAGTGATGAATATTGGCGGGCCATTTTTAGGTGTTCCAAAAGCTGTCTCTGGACTTTTCTCTGCTGAAGCGAAGGATATTGCAGTTGCCAGGTTATCTGGTTTAACTCTACTGTAGTTAATGTGTAGTAAGCTTCTTATGGCTTGTTTAAAGATGAGTATGACTACCTAGGCCAATAAACAATCTTTAAACTGGGAAAACTGTAAACAATCATCAAACAGGGAATTTTAACTTGCTGAAAAATTACATATTGAACATTTTTCCCATAGAGCACGACCACAATACTACCTATTTAACTTCATTTATTTCACTGTCAAGGTCTGTTCCTTGATGACATTCCACAATGTCCTAAAGGTGTTACTCAATAGCCTACTTTATACCACAGCTTGGACAAATTCCTAATCCATAACTTGAAACACTGGCTGCATGTTAACTGGGAGAAACTTTTTTATGCGCAAATATAGTGTTCTTGTACGAGTAGTGTTCGAGGAAGCTAATTTTTTCCTTGCACTGGCATTTGAATTCTTGGTTTTTGAGTGTCATATTTTCTCATTTTAATTTGTACACAATGTTTGTCTCAGTTATTTTCTCAAGTACAAACCATAACTGAATTTGAATTCTTGGTATTTTATTTATTAAAGGCATGAACTTTCATATTGTGATATAATTGTCGATAAGTTTTTTGGTAGAGACTAGTCACTACTGCAGTTTTAATGGGAACCACTTTACTTGCAAAATATGAGATTTGGGTTTCTTTGCTTGGTCAAATTTTTAATATCTCTGTTGCTTTGCACTCAGCTTTTCAGCTTTTATACTTAAATCTACTTTATCTTTTTGTTTTTTTTTTATATGAGAAATGGTTCTTTTTTTACTGAAGGATGGTTGGTCATGCTATTGCTTCTCTAGAGGCTCTTGCTCTTATGGACATACTTGACACAGTTAATTCGACTCTCTGCACTTGACTGCTGATATTAATTTATCTGTATACCAGCTTTGATCTTGTAATATAGTGATTTATCTGTAACACGCCTCATTCTGCAGGGCCATTGCACCTGGTGTCTTGGACAAAGATTTATTTGGCTTTCAGACATTGCAACATATAATGAGGATGTCTCGCACATGGGATTCAACCATGTCAATGATTCCAAAAGGTGGTGCCACTATTTGGGGTGATCTTGACTGGTCACCTGAGGAAGGATATGTTCCTAGTAAGAGAAAGCAAAAAAATGCTGACACACAGAAAGCAAGCCAAGATGGCCTAGAAAGCAATCTCTCTCAAATAAAGAGAACCAATTATGGAAGGATCATATCCTTTGGGAAGGATGTAGCTGAGGCACTTTCATCTGACATTGAGAGGATTGACTTCAGGGTAAGTTTACCTGTTTCTTAAATTGGTGAAAAGATTGCTGTGTATCTTTAAAGATATACTAATCTCTCTCTCATTCTGAGTTTTAGTGCTTTTACGCATCAGAATTAGCTCTAAGAAAATTAATGACCACGCCAATTCCTTTATTAAGCACATCATTTGTTATCTTAACATGCAGGATGCTGTTAAAGGTCAAAGTGTTGCAAACACCTCCTGTCGTGATGTGTGGACAGAGTACCATGACATGGGATTTGGAGGTATTAAAGCTGTTGCAGAATATAAGGTTTATACTGCTGGATCTATTCTAGATCTGCTGCACTTTGTTGCCCCAAAGATGATGGAGCGTGGAAGTGCTCATTTCTCTTATGGAATTGCTGATGATTTGGACAATCCAAAATACCAGCACTACAAATATTGGTCAAACCCTTTGGAGACAAAGTGAGTAACTTTCTGCCCAGTCAATTATGGAAACTGTGATATGTTAGTCTTCTTGGCAATAGTTTTGTGATATACTCAATGATAGCATTCAGTCATAAAGCTTCACACTCCCATTTCATCAGTTATATGCTTATATATAAATGTGGTTTGCATAAATAGCTAGATTTCTCAAGTAAATAAAATCTTTGATGATTCAACTTTATACTGATTTACAGTGTGTATGGAGCAGAGAGATGTGAATCCTATGAATTAATTTGGCAATTTTGAATAACTGTTGCACCACAAAAAAGCTAAATTGACACTATTAAGTTCGAATATGGGAAATTATCTGATGTAGATTTTTTATACACATGCAGTTCTCTTAATAACATGCCAGTATGCAATTGTCATGGATGCCCTGTACAGATGTTGTTGATATATAAGATTTTTTTCTTTCCTCTTTGTCATTCAACCTCTTTTGAATTCCATTTCAAATGTTTTCTGCTAGCAAGCCTTTTGGATCAGTATCCTTTTCATTTCTTTTGAATGACGCTTAATTACTTGATTGAGTGGCCTAGTCATGGCTGTCTATACAAGGTCTTCATATCCATTGCTGATAACCTCTCACTCTGGTTTTACAGATTGCCCAATGCCCCAGAAATGGAGATTTTTTCCCTGTATGGAGTGGGCATACCAACTGAAAGATCTTATGTTTACAAGTTATCTCCTTCCGCTGAGTGTGCTATTCCATTTCAGATCGATTCATCAGCTGATGAACAATATGAAGACAGCTGTCTGAAAGGTGGAGTCTATACTGTTGATGGGGACGAGACTGTTCCTGTTTTAAGTTCAGGCTTCATGTGTGCTAAAGGTTGGCGTGGCAAAACAAGATTCAATCCTTCAGGAAGTCAAATGTTTATTAGAGAGTATGATCATTCTCCTCCAACAAACTTGTTAGAAGGTCGGGGTACCCAAAGTGGTGCTCATGTTGATATAATGGGAAACTTTGCTTTGATTGAGGATATAATGAGAGTGGCAGCTGGTGCTACGGGAGAAGAGTTGGGGGGTGATCAAGTTTATTCAGATATATTTAAGTGGTCTGAGAAGATCCATCTACAACTGTGATTGCAAGTGGTATGTGGGCTTCCAAAGTTTTCTTCTTGAGATTGCATTTTCCTTCTGCCTTTGCTGTTCATCCAGTTCTTGCATTCGATTTTGGACATTTGAGGCAATATCCACTCTAGACTAGCTACAACAATACTAGGCCCCATCCATGCCCTCGTGGCTCCATATTCATGCTTTGGATGATGTCAATCTTCATGGGACGGGTTTTTAACAGTATTGGACCTTTCATTTTGATGTCATTCTCTTTTCATTTACTGTTAGATTAGTGGTCTATATTTCCAAGATGCTGCTACCCTATGACCGTTGGTTTGACATTCCTATTAGCTGTCGCCTTTCTCTTAATAATCATTCAATCTTTCCTTGTTTTTGCTCTTTTTTTAAGAAGAAAAACAAATCTGCAATGTTTTGGAAATATTTTCTTTATCTGTCTACGTACTCTTTTCATTTCGTTGCAAGACCTCACTCAATTTGGCCGTCCCTGTTTGAAGAAAGTTTGGCTGAAACTTAGCTGTTATTTTTTGTCTGTGCAGAGGTACGAGGCTTGAAGACAGCGGAAATGATTCATTCTTGACAGACCTTCTGTGTGCTTGTGCTTGTCCTGAACATCGATACACCAAGACAAGGCCGGCAATGGAATCGACGCCCCGTTGATTTCTCCTTTCAAAGTACTTGTGAAGGAAGCCGCAGAACTGGTTATAAGTTGATGGATCAATGGAAGTATATTGAATTCAGCCACTACTTCTGTTGTTTCTCGCTCTTGATTATTAGCAGTTAATATTCATTCATTGCATTTGTATAATCTTCTATTGATGTTCTTACAAATGAAAACGATGTATTCAAAGAAAGTAATGGAAACTTAGGTAACTTGTCCTGACTCTGGAGGTTTTTGATTGTTTGTAGTGCTGATGAAAATCATGAAATCACTGCTTGTATACCTTTTAGGATTTATATATATCAGAAGGGTTGAATCTCTTTACAACATTCTATTCTCCACAAGGGCAGGCTGACACGAATAATTGTCAAGAATCAAGATCATTAAACAGTACTTTTTTGTGGATTCGTTGCTTCGGCTCGTCAGCAGATTTCAAATCTTTCCACGAGATATCACCACAGCTTTTCAAATTTGTTCTGTGAATCTGATATTTTTCCCACCTTCGATTACGATTGAAGATGTAGAAAATTCTGCTTGTTTGTGTGAATTAAGCCACCTTATATTTCTGCTTTCGGAATCTCTTTCTTGGATTTTAAAACCTTCTTGAATATCTTTGAATCGTGACTGATTTTTCATAAGAAATTCGTAATTTGGAAATCCTCATTCGGTTCCTGATGGAGTTTGTGGTGGCTACATGTATGGAGCCATTTCTAGCACTAAACGAATGCCGATAAGGATTCTGACACTTATTATTATTGTATATATATATATAGAAAACTTTTGATTATTATTTTTTATTTAAATTCTTATGAATACCCTCTCTTTTATTTTATTTTACTTTGCTTTAGTTTTTTTCGCTTAAATTTTAATTGATATCATCTCTTTTATTTTTTAAACTATTTAGTTCACCTATTTAAAAGTAATAATATTTAAATTGATTATTAATTTCATAATGTTTCAAAAAGACTATTACAATTTATTTTTATTGCTTTATATTTTATATAAATAAACTTTATTTATATGATATATCTATATAAATTATTTGTTCATAACAACCCAAATTAACTTTTAAGATAAAAGAAATAAAAACATATAAAATAAATTGGACAATCAAATTTAAACATACGTATATGCATTTATCTTTTGCTTTTTTTTTTATTAAAAAGATTACTTAATGTTAATGATTTAGTTTTTTAGTTTATTGATTCATATATTTTTTACTTTATTTTATTTAAAAATCAACAGTATTTTTATTTATTTAAAAAATCACAATACCTAAAAACATATCTCTCATACTTGAAATTAACTTGAAAACCTAGCCAAACCATGGTCCGTATTAGAAGCATAGTTGTAAGAACTGACCCGGAGCAAGGTTAAAACCATAGGTTTGAATGGTCGATCCAATTCAACTTCAAAAATTTCTTATTTTAAAAAGGCTAAAACTACATCGTTTAAAAAAAAATTGAGGACCGAGTTTTAATTAGGCCGAGTTAAGAGTTTGATTGGTTTAGCTGTAAGTTTTTTATTTCACTAAATGTTCTAGAGCCTGAATTGATCAGGTCGCAAGTCGATATACAAACCGGTTCGGTTCGGTTCGGTTCGGTTTTTATAACTATGGATAAAGGCCTAAGATTGGTAACATAAGATGCTCTCCGTTACACCTAGCCATTCTTCCGCCTCCTCGATTTTTAATTTATCATCACCCTCTGTATATTTCACATTCTCTGTGAAAAACACACACCCTGAACTCTCTCTCTCTCGATCACACCGAGTCCGCTCACTTCCCATCGCTAATACATGCACATACACCCTCGCCTCCTAATTTAAGCTCTGTGATAAAAGCAAACCCTAACTCACTGCGTTGAATCCTCTTGCTCTCTCTGATCTCAACCACTCGAGTCGTCGACGCTGCGTCAGAAGTAAATTGCAGCTTAATTAATTAAACTTATTTCAGGTAAATCTCGATCCTTTTCTTATTCACTTCTTTCTCTCCATTGATTTCACACTTTCAATATCCTTAGGCGTACTCGAATTATTTAAGTGCTTTAAGTTTTGAATCATTCATGATAGTTCTCTAAGCAAATTGTCCATTAGGGTTACTTTAATACAGCCTTTCTTATGTTACCAATCTTAGGGTTTTATACTGTTATATTGTCTATCTGTTGATTTTGTTGAATGAAATGCTTGAGGGTTGTCAGATTGATTTGCTTGATGTCAAAGAGCTGCGGAGCTCTGATCGCTTAGGAAGGAGGGAGTTGGGAATTCTTACGACAACTAATGCTGTCTTTTTTAGTGGCGGGAAATCTTTTGGCTTCAGGGTTAAGAAATTTATTATAAATTCAAAGGTCTGTTGAGACTGGTTAGAGAATGCATTCTCATAAAATTAGGAGCAAGGCTGAAGAAATAGTAGTGGAAGTAAGGGGGTAAGAATTCTGAAAATGAGCGACTAAAAGGAACTGAACCAATGGTATTTTTGTTGACACGATGTTATTCTAGATTTGAGGAAATGAGCTACATAGTTGCTGTTATTGGGTAATCCTATTTTTCCTAAGGCGTGTATTGGCACTTTTCTATATGTTATACTAATTTAATGGTGCATATAAAAGAATGCTGTGGGTAATAACCCATATTTCTAAAATTAAGAAATGAATAGAATAACACATGTAATTAGCCCTTTGAAAATTGTCTCATCTAATAGGAGCTCGGTAATATCTTGTCAATTATGCAAGTGTAAAATCATTAACTGCATGGTAACTGTGTAACTAAACAAGTTACTTGTTTGGAACATGTCAGGGATGGGTTAAATTATATTTCTAATGTGTCTTTATCTAAGTTTATATTGCCTCCATATGCTTGTAAAATTCCGGCGTACCTTTCCCCCCTTAAAATCTGTTTGCTACTACATGTACAATTGCTTTCAAGGGATCTACACTCATCTTTGGTTCCATATTTTAGGTCAATGATTTGAACTGATTTCAAACATGTTTTTGTTTGTCAGAAGAGGGTGCTGCTGTTGAGATGAATTCACAACAGGCTATGCAGCCCAGATCTTCTGCTAATGGTTTTGGTCATCGGAGAGCTGAAAGGGATTGGGGGACGAGGTTTGAAAATAAGGTGCAATCTGTAAAATCACATACCAGTAGATCGAGTAATGCTGGTAATCTTCTGTGGCCTGAATCACCTGTCGCTATAGATTATATGCTCTTTTCTAACAATATTGATATAGGTGCAATGGGAAAAGTTGGAGTTTATGAGAGTCCTATGCGTGATCGGCTCATATATTTAACAACTTGTCTTATTGGGCATCTTGTGGAAGTCCAGCTGAAAAATGGATCTGTATACTCTGGAATATGTTATACAATAAATGTTGAAAATGAGTTTGGTAAGTCCTGTTGATTTAGTTTAGTTGAAGCGATTTCACTCATACTGTTAACCGTGTTGTAGATTGATTCTAATTTTACCAGCTGGCACATGGAATCTTGTGTTTAGTCTATTTCCTTCTCAGCATTCTCTTGCCTTTCTCTTTCAGCTATAATTTTGAAGATGGCTCGCTTGATAAAGGACATTTCATTCCTAGGCCAAAAGGCAGAGTATGTCAGCAAGGCTCCATCAAAGACTTTGATTTTACCTGGAAAAGAAGTTGTACAAGTTATTGCGAAGGTTCTGCTACATTTCCTTTCTTTTATATTCTGCTTGCTTGAATCTGGTCTCTTGAGTGAAGTTGATTTTCAAGTTGCTGACAATGTGGTTCTGAATGGAGCCTGGGATGATATTTAATGGATAAGTTAACAAAGAACAATAGAGGAAAAAACTGCATGTGATCTGTTAGTTACTGCTGTAGAGAAGAAGTTTAGGTTGTGTCACAGGTCAAGTTGATGTTTATGTATGTTGTCTGATGTATGGTGCCAGGATATCTCTGTTACCGTAGATGGAATGTCCAATGAGCTTCAACATGCAAAGCAGCAAGAAATTATGATTGACTCTAATATATCACAATCACGACAAGTTGAAGTGGAGAGAGAGCTGGAACCTTGGATCCCTGACAAAGATGATCCACAATGCCCTGAATCAGAGAACATATTTGATGACCATCGGAATAGGTTGTTATATTAATTATTTCTTTCCCCAAATTTCTTGGTAATTGTTCTACTGTCTTTAATATTTTCTCTGGTTCAGCAGAATCTCAACTGCCTGATCTTTTCTTTGCTGTCAGCAGCTTGTATTTTTGTGAATGAATCTGTTATCTCCAGCTTTGTAATCATGTTTTCTCATCCTCTCCCTATTTAAACCCATCATAATCATAGTGTTAATTTGGATTGTTCTACAAGATACCATAAAAAACTTATTCTGGAAGCTTGCTTTCTATAGATTAAACCCCTTGAGAGATGTTTTTGGGAAGCACGTGGACATATTTTCTGCTGTTCCTGCTCCTTACATGTGATTAGGTTTTCCAGGATCCAGTTAACCTTACAAAAACAGAGGTATTGAAGTTTGGTTACCATAAGGCTAAGGTTAAACCTATATCTTAGAGTTCTAGCTTATGCTACCCGTGTTAAATGTCTCCTCTCCTTGCTTCATTAATACACGAGACTTAAAAGCAGTATCCTTTATTTTTTCCCTGTGATTGTAATCTTTTGGTATCCTATGTAATTTTTATTACTGATTTGAAACTTAATTTGTTTACTTGCATATTAGGGGTTGGGATCAATTTGAAACAAATGAAATGCTGTTTGGAGTAAAAAGCACCTTTGATGAGGAACTTTATACAACAAAGCTGGAGAGGGGTCCTCGGATGAAAGACATGGAAAGGGAAGCTGTGAGGATAGCAAGAGAGATCGAGGGGGAGGAAACACATGACCTTCATTTAGCAGAGGTGAGGTTATCCCTAATGTCATTTCCTGCTTCTATTTTTGTTTATTTGTTTCTGTACATTTTTTTTACTGCTTTTGCTACTTCATCCAACAGGAAAGAGGCATCAATCTTCATGAAAGTCTTAATATCGATGAGGAGACCCGATACTCATCAGTCTATAGAGGTAATGCCATTGATGATGGTGGGTCTGGAGAACTAGATGATATAGTGATGAATTCTCAAAACACTGAAACTTTTGGAGGGCCATCTGCCTCTTCCATTAAGAAGTTTGCTGATTCAAGCCATGCAAAAAGCAATGATGGGACTCGAATGTTATCAAGCTCTTCCATGGTATTTCCTCAAATAATCACGCTGAAGTTTATAAGAAATTGTTGTTTGGCATTTCAAAATGGAGCATTTTTTCTTGCTTTATAATTCTAAAGAAAGTTTTCAGCATATTTTCTACATGGAGCACTAAGTAGTCATTTATTTTCATGCATCTCCTGCCTGGCGGTTACTCTTGATTTATGTTAATTCTTCTTTAAGGAATTACTAAGCACCTGTTGTCATACTTCTATTGAATTTCTGCTCTTTTTTCTTTTCTTGCAAGGATGAGGCACAATGCTCCCAATCAAGTACTTGTGCAGATCTGCATCACTCAGGATATCATGATCTTGCTGCACAGCTGTCATCAGAACCTCTTAAAAGTTTCTCCACTTCAGATAGTGACAGCAGGTTCGTACTATTGTGGTTAATTCATAATTTCCTCAATGATAACACTTAAGTTGCATCTCATTTCTCAAAAACTGTTTTTGGGAGGACAAATGAATTTGTTGTTTTTTGATAATATTGAATTTTATGTTTGCAATAGAGTCCAAGAGGATTGGCATCATGAACATGGAGAATTTGACAGCATCAAGTTGCTTGTAGAAGAGCAGGGAGTGAGTAAAACTTTAATTACCTACAATTTTTCTGTTCAAAACTTAAAAGAGAGCATTATTAATTACCTTTGGTTTTGATGCCTCTAATATCGGTGTGTTCTTCATTTCTGTTCATGTAATCTCCAGCTAACTCGGGATGCTCAATTGCCAAAAGTTGAGGGTGAGTCAATTATTCTGCTATTCTTTAACATCATCCTTCATTTAAGGTGTAGTATGAACAACTTTTATTGTAAAGCTGTTGCGCGAACTTGACAAAAAATAAATTGAGTTATGAAAATATCATAATGAAATAATCATTAATAAAATATGTTGGGTTTACTTTCTTACATTTTTCCAGCTGCACCTGGCCTATATTGCGTCACACATTTTGCGTAGAAAAGTAGGATCCTCACTTTATATGCATTCTAAACCTCATCTTCTCTCATAAAAGTTTTTCTATTGTTTCTCAGTAGATTCCAAGTTACTGGATGGCAAGAAAGATGAATCTGATAAAGGGAGGCCATCCCCTAATACCACTGGATATGCCCCTACATCCCATGTCTATCCAAAATATCATGAAAAGGCCAGCCCCCCTGGCCAACTGTCAGAGGATGCGGCATCTACCAAAGGAGCTAGAGGATCACAAACCCTGAACCCTCGTGGACAAACTGGTAGTTCCGCATCATCTAATTCAGATTGTGCGGGTGCCTTGCCAGCATATAGTGGTGCTGGTTTATCACCAAGCTCATCAATGGGTTCATTATCTTCTGAGAAGTCAACATTGAATCCCTATGCCAAGGTTTGTTTGGAAATAATAACCTTGATTATTTCCTTGACGTGCCCTGGCTAATACATTTGGGTGCTCTTTGTTTCTTTCTTTTTATGGTTACCAGGAATTTAAACTTAATCCCAATGCCAAGAGCTTCACCCCTTCTCAAATGCCTCCTAGGCCCCCTTCCCCAATGTCAGATGGTTCCGTATATTTTCAACCTACTCTACCACATATGCATGGCATTCCTATGGGATTTGTAAGTACTGAAATAACTTCATTGCTTCTACTACGATATAAATCAATTGCTTATCTGTTCTCCTTTTGGTATTTAGTTTAAGATATAAGAAGTGTTAGGTTTTCGTGATGCGTTATTAAATAGTTCTAGCCTTCGGCGCTGTGCTTGGAAAACTGATGAATGGACTCTAGAATGATGAAAAACTGATTTTCAATATAATTCTTGGATATCTTGATTTAATGTTGTGACTACATCTCTGCATGTTTTCAGTACCCTGGGAATGGTGATTGTGTCTTTTAAATGTAAGAATGTGCATTCAACAGATGTTATGGGTGGTTCTTTCCGAACTGCTTATCCAGTTTCAGTTATTCAATGTGACTAACTACCAAGATTTTGCAGGTTGGACCTTCATTCAATGGGCAGCAGCCTGCTATATTTAATCCACAGGTTGCACCATTACAAACTCCACAAGCATATTTTCATCCAGGTGGACCTCAGGTACAATATTTACTGTCACCCGTATTTGGGGGGGTGATTCTTACATTCTGCAGCACATGTCATCTCAATGTAAAATTGTTCAGGTAATCATCTGAACACACATGTATAACTATAAATGACTAGCTGTATGCATATAACTGCAGTTTGGCCAGCAGATGCTTCTTGGCCACCCGAGGCAAGTCATGTACATGCCAACCTACCAGCCTGTAAGCAAAATTCTGATCTTTTAATTTTGATAGGGAAGTGCCGTTTTTTTTTCCTTCTCCCCCATCTTGCATTATAATTATTAAGAAAAGGAAACGAAGCCGGTTTCTTTATGTAGTGAAATGGAGAGCAGTGTTCATATATTATTTTGTTTTTGAGAGAGAGCCTAAAGAGCGATTTCCATTTAACAAAAGAAGGAAACATAAGCAATATTGTGAAGCATATATTTATTGGGAAAGAAGAGGATACATGGTGGTGAAAGACGAAGAAGGGATGCAACGAATTAGGCATTTTGACTGTTTTCTTGAAAATGGTGTAAAACTGGCCATTCCGTGCTCTTATTAGATCAGTACGAGTCAACTCATGTAGATTATTTCGTCCCCATACAGGAAATGCCGTATAAAGGACGAGAGTTCTAGGAAACTGTATCATCTCTTAACAACCCCGGTGGGGGCGGAGGAAGTGGACTACTTGTGGGATATAACCTGGAGTGACTTGTGTGCCTCATTTACACTGACTGGATTGTTGTTTCTCTCTTGTACGTATTTTCTTTTGATGAAGTGGTTTTTATTTTTGGACAAAATTTCATGGATTGTTTATGCCGCACTGTACGATTTGACTGCTTTCCGCTTCATGGACAAAACTCGTGTCAAACCCCCGTATGATGCTCAATATATATATATATATATATATATATATATATATATAATGAGAAGGAAAAAAAGAGTAGGTTTTAGTATTTCATTTCCCCCCCCTCTTCCTGGGTATGTATGCATGCATAGAATGGCCCCTAATATTTTATACCTGCTTGTGTAATTCTTAAAATATCGATTCATAACATATTTCCATTACAAGAATTGTGTGTGTGTGTGTGTGTGTGTGTGTGTAAAGAATAGTTTCACTGGTTTGTTTGTTTTTTTTTTCATTTTTACAAGTGAGATAATTTTCTTTATATTTTTTTTTTCACTTTTCAGGTTTGTGAGAATTAAAAAAATAATCTAAAAGCCATCACACTATTTTATCTCTCAGAAAACTATTAGAACTTGCATTTGAGGGTTAAATCATCTTTCCCTGGAAATTTATTGAGCAATGTAAAATTAATTGGGGATAAATTGGTCTTGCCCATTAATCTTAAAGCATTAAAATTATTTCTGTTGTCCTTAAAGCAAAAAAAGAAGAATATGTTTACCTTTCATCCAAGTCCTTTTTATTGTCTTTTCAATATTTTTTCACAAAGTTCAAAAAAAAAAAGATTTAAAGTTGCGAAGTTTTTTAGTGTTCGTTTATGTGCTTTTGATAATTTTTTAAAATAATAATAATAAAAAAAAGATGCTAAAATGTGGAATTGTTTTATTATATCATATATAGTTTATTTTATAAAATGTAGCTATACATAATAAAAATATAATATTATAGACATAACTTTGATAATTTCCTGGTATTTGAACATATCAAATAATTTGTATATCAATCAAATAAGTTTGAAAACAATATATTTCGAGTTATATTAGTAAAATTTATATTTATATTTTTATATTTGGAGAAGATTGAGAATAGATTTAGTTCCCATGGTATCCTAATTTTATAGCACAATTTATACGATTTAAAATGTATGACTACTGCATAATATAACATGTTTGTATTGAAATGTATTTTCTTGCAATATTATCTAAATTAAAATATTATATGTACTAATATATCAAATTAATATACTTTTACATTGTATATTAATATATCCGAATATATTATTTCATATATAAATATATTACTAGTTTATTATTTTATAATATTATTATACTTTAAATAATATATATATATATATATAATAATTAAGTGTTACACACTTTAGTTTTTGGGTCCTATATTAAAAGCATTTTTTGCTCTTAAATAATATTAGAAAATTTTGAAAGGTTTGTTTTGTTAATATTCAATAAAACTTCTTATTATAACATACACTAAAAGAAATTTAGATCATGTGATTGTAATAGTGGTTTCGGTTGACGTTTTGTTTTTTCTATTGGTACGAAATGTTTCGGTTTCGGAGCGTTTCGGCGTGTCGTTTCAGAGTTGTATTGTTCATATATAATTAATTAATTATATATGAAAAAACTAAAAAAGCTAAATATAATTTTTTTTATAAAATCAAAGTTGACGCAACAATTTTATTTTTTTTATAATATATATATATAACATACGGTTACAAAATACAAAGCACATTCTCATTGTTTCCTGGAATTAAAGATTAATAAAGGTGATGTGATGAGAGTGAATTATTTATGGGAATAGGCTAGCCAGTAGCCACCTCATGGCTTGATGCAAGAGAAGTTGACAGGTTTTTATCCCACATCGGTGTTTATGAAATCACAGAAAAATATGTGGCTTTGAATTTTTGAAAGCTATCCCACATAGCCTAAATAGATATCCAAATAAGGAGTTATGTTTATAAATATAATGTGTTGGTTTAAGGTTAAAGGTAGTATAAAATTTGACCGATTATAATTAATAACCTTAAGGATCGTACAATCGGACTGATCCGGTCTGATTTTATGATTTTGTATAATTTTGATCGAGTTTGACCAAAATTGATTTTTCTACCGGAGTTAACAAGATTTGTGGAGTTGACTTGCAAAATTGTAGTGATCGAGTTTGACCAAAATCATTTTTTTTACCCGAGTTGACAGGATTTGATGAGTTGACTCACAAAATCATACGAATTTGCGAGTCAACTCGCGATTTTAACAAACTTGGTGTAACGTGAAGGGGAATTGGTATGGCGTCATTTTATGATGGGTGATGTCTTATGGCAATCATGAGACATTTGAAGGCCACCTGGATGGATGTGGAAAAACATTAAGAATAATATTACATATTAAAAAAAATCAAAATTAACAATCGATATGTTACTTTGTCACGAAAATATATAAATTTTTAAAATGATATAATTTTAATTTATTTCTAAAATGATGAGATTTAGATTTTCTTGTGAATTTAATAAATTTAGAGAAATTACAAGTAGTTTGATAGGAAAATAAAAACAAATATTTAATTTACTTGAATTATTAATTATTTTTATTGTTATGATTATTACTTAACACTATATATGTGTGTGTGTGTCTTTTAAAGTAATATCATAATTTGACAATAATATGAAAAACATGGTAACCAAACATATAAAACTGTTTTTCATCAAACCCTAAACTCAACCACAATTTTAACCAAACACTTCAATTTCAGTTATGAACCATAGCTAAAAGTATTTTACATGAAACTATTTGTTTTAAAAATCAACCACAACAGCAACCACAATACCAAACATATTCGAAAATGAAAACATGTTTTTGTGGCTAGTCCTCGAGAGATTTAAGTTAGATATAATATATTGCTTAGAGATCGATAGAGCACGCACACGAATTGTTTGATTTTGTGCTTCAAAATTGTCTCTTGCATTTTTTAATATTTTTTTTACAATGTTGATGTTTTATATTAAAATATATAATTGATTTTGTGATTTTTTATATATTTTTGCACAGGAAAATAATCATTCTACCCTCATATAAGACAACAACCAAAAGTTATCAGAGAGGGTGTTATGGTAATTTCATATTTCATTACACAGTAAAATAACCATTTTACCTTTAAATAAGAAAAAAAAAATCAGGATATGCTTGCGAGGGTATTTCAAATATTTCATGTTTTTTTTTTAAATCTCTAAATACTAATTTGCCTCCAATAAGAAAAAAAAATGAAGAGTTGGTTGTAGAGGTGTTCTGATGATTTATCATTTTTTATTATTCGTTTTTGTCGAATACTATGTGCGCGTCTGACACACGTGTCGACAATATTCAGCCTCATGCACACTTCGGGTGGCACGTGCATTGTCATTTGGTGGTAAAAAAATGTTCATCTAGCATCTCACCTAATGTGCCACCATGTACTCTTCCTCATGGTGTGGCGTGTAGCCGCACATAATGGATAGAGTCGTGACGATGGTTGGTTGAATTTTTTTGCCCTTTTCTCTCTTATGCATGCTAAATTATAGGACAAGCCCATATCTTTATGGTGTTTTTAGTTTAGTCCCTAAGCTTTTAATTGTTTTGTATGATCTTTATTGTTTTATATAAGTTTTGATTTCTTTCAATTGTCTCCTCGAAGAAAATTGATTACATATTGTGTTTCATTTCATTACCTTTTCTTTTAATTTTGGAATTGGTGTTCAATCCCTTAATAATTTCAGTATAGAAGTTTTGATTTTTTTTTAATTTTTTCCTTTGATTGAAATTGATAATATATTTGGTTTTCATTTCGATCCGTATACTTTTTTTTAATTCCTTTTTTATATATTTATCAAATAATTTTTATTTTTGTCCATGTTTATATATATATATATGTGCTCTTAATTTTGGTTTTCAATTTTTATTATTTTCTTATTTGTTGAGGTGATATTTCTTTTTTTTATTTGTTCTTTCTTTTAGTGTTTTTTTACATGGTCATTCAAGGGGAAATGTTATAAATTCATGTTTATGTGTATTGAATGTCCATGACTCTTGAATTTAGTCTCTTGGATTTTTATAACCCTTGAGTTCATTTTTTTCCTGTATAAATGAATAACTTGTCTTGTATTTTTAACACTTTTGAAATATAGAAGAATTCATAATAAGAAAGGTATTTCTCTCTTATCTTTTTTTGTTATGTTTTGATGTCTATGTTTTTTCATGTTAATTTTTTTTATAACACAAGTTTCTTTTTTTTAGTGATATTGTCAACAAACCTACTTTCCGTATACATCCAATTTTGGCATGGTTTTCCTTGAATGTTATCACAAATAATATGAAATTCATGTTTTTTTTAAAATTAAATTCAAATAACATAGAAGATTAAAATATAATTAAAAAAAATCATATAAAAATAGACTATATTAAAAAATAAAATAAAGGAACCTAGGTGCTTAGCATGTTCGAAACTTTCTTGTAATTAAAATGAGGATTCATATAACATATAGTGTTTGAAATAGAAAGTTTAGGCAAACAAAAGAGGAAGGAGTGGAAATTCTGGAAACTACATAACCCTGTATTCTGTTTTTATTATTTTTTATTTTTTTAAATAATATTTTGGGCGACATTACAAGAAAAATAAACCGCGTGTCGTTTCCACTGTACACTGTCTCTAGAATCATTGTGGATTCGAGCAGTGTGTAGGCGATTTTGCCCCTCGGGCGCGTGGCGAAAAGGGGCTGGCAACCGGGGCTATTTTAGGTTTTTCCTCTTCCCGTCCTTTTTTTTTAAAAAAATATTCAATTGTGAACAGTGCACTGACGATTGAGTCCCTTCTAATACGGCAAAATAAAGGTTCCGGGCGAGGGGCACCGGTGTAATTGCGCGTGGCCGGACCGGTCCAGTCCGGTCCGCCACAACTTTTTAATATTTAATTATTTTCTAAAATGGCTAAAGACTATTTTAGCCCCTAATGAGACAAAAACACTGAATTGGGTTAAGGGACATAACCGTAATTGACCATGTTTTTAAAATAAAATATTCGGCATCTGGCAGGACGTCATCTTCGGGGTTTTTCGCCTCACGCCCTCTTCGGGCGGCACGTGCGGCGTCCTCCGGTGACTGGAAATTGTCTACCGAATGACAGAACGATGCGCCGCCGAGTGATCTTCCTCCCGCGGTGGTGCGTGTAACGTAAAAAAGTCCGTGGACACGTCTAAATCCGGTTAAAGAAGCCGACCATGTTTCTCTCTCTCCGGAGTGACAAAGTTTCACTTTGGTCCTCCTACTTTCAATTTCCGGGATGTTTGTTTATAACTCAATCAATTCGGTACAAAAGTTCCGATTTTTTCAATTTTGTCCTCTGATTTCAATTGACAATAAATGTAAGTTGCATTTCAGCCCTTTGACTTTTAATTTTTTCATTTCAGCCCTTTATATGTGATTTTCAATTCAGCCCTTACACTTTGATTTTTTTTATCCCTACTTTTGTCCATGTATATATAAGTGTATTTAACACAATAATAATAATAATAATAATAATAATAATAATAATAATAATAATAATAATAATAATGATTTAATAATTTTTAATTCTTACTCTTTTGTCATTTTTTTCCCTCCCGATAATTTGATAATTTTTTCTTCCAATAATATCCATGGTAATTTTTTTTAATCTTTTGTTAAAGTTTCTAAGATATTTTTAATCTTTCAGTTACTTTTGTTTCTTTCATTATTAACATAATAATAATAATTATCATAAGAATAATAATAATAGTGATTATTACTCATATTGTAAGAATAATGCTTATGTATTCTATTATTATAATAGTAGTGATTATCTATTCTTTCATAATAAAAATAATAATAATAATTTTTAATTGGTTTTTCTTACTTGTTGTTTTGTTCATGCTTTTTATTTTTTTCCCTCGATATAATTTAATAATTTTTGTTGTTTTTATTCTGGCGGCAATAATAATTTTAGATATTAAGACTCCGAGGTTGCTATTATTATAGTATTTTCAATGAATATTGCTTCCTTTTCCCTATTGTTTTTTTATTTGCTCTTTCTATGAATTTATTTTAATCATTTTATTATCTGCACAATAATGATTTCAGTAATTTTTTTCGCTCTTTTGTAATCGTTTATAACGCAATTCTTATATTTGAAAAGATGTAATTTATACTTACGTTACAAACTCAAATCAAAATTTTAAACATTTAATCTTTTAATCTATAATTTTTATTTGTTTCTATCATATAAATTGATCATTGTAGATTTAATTGTATTAAAATATATACAAAAAAGTACCCGCGGCAACACGCGGGCAATTATCTAGTATATAAAAAATAGTGTATACGGAAACAAGTCTCGTATTTTAATAAACACAATCAAAAGCATCATATTTGGAAAATAAGATTTAAAACCAATTTATTTTGGGAAAATTTCCATGTATTTACCGACGTGTCGCTTAGTAAAAAAAAACTCCGAGATGTCGTTGAAAGCGCCCCCGCAGTGAGCTTTTGGCATGCTGCGAATGCTATTTTCTTACAAGTAAACGCTTCAATTAGGCTATACGTTGCTTTGGAAAAGCCTAAAATCACAGGAAGAGGGTACAATTAATCACAAGAGAAGGAAAGGAAAATGGGTTGGATCGGAGACACCGTGGACTCCGTTAAATCGATCCAGATTCGGCAGCTGCTCACCCAGGCCGTCAGTTTAGGTCATTTGTTAAAGTTTGAATTTTAATTAATTGATGCTTTTTTTTATTATTATTATTGTTCTTTGGGTGGTTGAAATGGTCATGCAATGTTATGTGGTGGGGGAAGCAACTAGGTAGGCAGTGATGATACTGAGAAGGGTTTACTTCAATTGGGAATTGCTGTTTTGCTAAGGTTTAAAAATCGGGGCTTTAACATTATGAAGGACTGGACTTTAGTGTGTAAAGTGTAGTCATTGGCTCATACTGCACAGTACTGTGAGCTTTATTTATTTTTTAATTTTTCTAGAGAGATTGAATATACCATAGAATACAAAGATGCAAAATGGCTAGAAAATTTTCATTTTGGGCACTTTCTTTGTATGTTCTCATTGAATAGTGGGTTTTAAGCGTACGACGTTGACTATGATTCTGTACTGCCATTTAATCATTTATTGAAAACAAACTGTGGAAGGATTGCAATCTGTTCATGTAAATGCATAGCTCTTGCATGCTTCAATGCAATTTCTAGTTACAATTGAGCTTCAATCTAGGCAGCTGCTCACCCAGGCCGTCAGTTTAGGTCATTTGTTAAAGTTTGAATTTTAATTAATTGATGCTTTTTTATTATTATTATTGTTCTTTGGGTGGTTGAAATGGTCATGCAATGTTATGTGGTGGGGGAAGCAACTAGGTAGGCAGTGATGATACTGAGAAGGGTTTACTTCAATTGGGAATTGCTGTTTTGCTAAGGTTTAAAAATCGGGGCTTTAACATTATGAAGGACTGGACTTTAGTGTGTAAAGTGTAGTCATTGGCTCATACTGCACAGTACTGTGAGCTTTATTTATTTTTAATTTTTTAGAGAGATTGAATATACCATAGAATACAAAGATGCAAAATGGCTAGAAAATTTTCATTTTGGGCACTTTCTTTGTATGTTCTCATTGAATAGTGGGTTTTAAGCGTACGACGTTGACTATGATTCTGTACTGCCATTTAATCATTTATTGAAAACAAACTGTGGAAGGATTGCAATCTGTTCATGTAAATGCATAGCTCTTGCATGCTTCAATGCAATTTCTAGTTACAATTGAGCTTCAATCTAGGCAGCTGCTCACCCAGGCCGTCAGTTTAGGTCATTTGTTAAAGTTTGAATTTTAATTAATTGATGCTTTTTTTTATTATTATTATTGTTCTTTGGGTGGTTGAAATGGTCATGCAATGTTATGTGGTGGGGGAAGCAACTAGGTAGGCAGTGATGATACTGAGAAGGGTTTACTTCAATTGGGACTTGCTGTTTTGCTAAGGTTTAAAAATCGGGGCTTTAACATTATGAAGGACTGGACTTTAGTGTGTTAAATGTAGTCATTAGCTCATACTGCACAGTACTGTGAGCTTTATTTATTTTTTAATTTTTCTAGAGAGATTGAATATACCATAGAATACAAAGATGCAAAATGGCTAGAAAATTTTCATTTTGGGCACTTTCTTTGTATGTTCTCATTGAATAGTGGGTTTTAAGCGTACGACGTTGACTATGATTCTGTACTGCCATTTAATCATTTATTGAAAACAAACTGTGGAAGGATTGCAATCTGTTCATGTAAATGCATAGCTCTTGCATGCTTCAATGCAATTTTCTAGTTACAATTGAGCTTCAATCTAGCACCCCCCCCCCACCCACCCACCCACCCACCCACACACACACACACACACAACTTTCATGCAAATCTTTAGATCCTTCCATAAAACAAATAGCATGGCACAAAAACCAGCTGGTAATAATATTCAGGCCCTCTAATGTTTGATCTACTATAGTTCCTTAATTTCTTCGCTATATAATCAGTTTAGGACACACTAAGCACCCTGTTATATTGGTGATTCGTTGTCACATAGTTAAGTTACCTCACCTTTGCTTTGACACTTTGGATAAGTCACTTCAGATTTTCAAGCAAATTCAGTTTTTTCATTAGAAAAGAAACCGCAGTTCTAGAGAACTCTGACCGTCTGGTTGTATTCTATCTGCTAGGATATGTGGTGTTTTGAGACATCTGCTTTTGATTCCAGGAATGATTGTTACATCTGCGCTAATAATATGGAAGGCGTTGATGTGCATCACTGGCAGTGAATCTCCTGTGGTGGTTGTTCTTTCTGGAAGTATGGAACCTGGCTTCAAGAGGGTAAGCAGAATTATATGGGAATGATAGGAATTGTTATTTGTATAAGATGATCCTTAATTATTCATGTTGTCCCATTTTGCACTTGTGATTCATTTTCTAAGTTCATGATAATATACACAAACAGTTACAATAATAAAGGAAGAGAAATGCATTTTCTGTTATTTTGTCAAGCATGGGGGACATAATCATCTCTTGGTCAAGTTCTTACGATTATGGAAGCTGATAGTTCTTCCTCGGGCTTGATGTTTCTTTTCCAAGTGACGTTCTCTTGGAGGCTTCAGAAGAAGTAAAAAAGTACCATGCTAATTTCTGTGAACAGTAACCTTATACATGCAGGGAATTTTATGACAGGATGTTAGCCATCTGCATGCATTCCTCTTGTGTTTTTTACCTTCTCTTCTGAAGTTCTTTGATTCTGAGCACTATTTTACAATTTAGGGGTGCAATATCCTACTTGTTATTACTAATGCTTTGTCTTAGCACAATTTGATTTGTATGTCCTTCACTAGAATTACACATTTTATCATAGGATTTTCATTTTCATTAGAAAAAAAAACAAAGAATTTGATTGGAAATTTATGTTTTCTTAACCATGCACAAACAACTGGGATGTAAAATTTTACCAAGTTCATTATATTGTGCCTCTATGGTTGAATTGCTGGTGACAAAATGTTCCTTGCATCTCATGCTAGTAGTCTTGATGATATTTAATTTACTTTTCCTCACACATAGCTTAATAACTATATGCATTATCTGACCCAGTTAAGCTTAAACAGTGGCAGCACAAAACAACATCATGTAAATAATTGAATTGGATGCACTGTTAGTCTTACGAGACATCATTTGCATGTTATTTATGTATTTAATTGCTCTGATCTTGCCAAATATTTGCAATGGAATTTAACATCAAACTTTAGTTTGCTAGTTGATATAGTGAAATTCATTGAGTATTTCAGGAGATTATCATAGAAATGCTTTTGTCTAAGTATTTGCTACAGGAAGTTATTCTTAATGCTTTATTGGCTATTTTTTTAGTTTCGATGATGACAATACAATTTCATCACCCTAGAACTCCAATTTTTACTATTCAAAGTGATTGAATAATTACAATCTCTTCTTGCAGGGTGACATTTTGTTTTTGCACATGAGTAAAGATCCTATTCGCACAGGAGAAATTGTTGTTTTTAATGTAGATGTAAGTTTCTAATTGCTCTTATATTTTTTGCTTAGTATCCCTGGTTGTATTTTCAGTCTGCTTTTATGTAAATTGACAAGGCTTCCTTCTGTTTTCCATCGCCTTCTTTCTTTTCAATGACTTTGAAATGAGGTTTTGGTTCCTGTGACACTATAAGTCTATCATAGTATTAGTTATATGCTTGATAGTAGTGGAAATAGTGGACGAAGCATTTGGGTTTTGATTTTACAGAAATGAAGGTCCATGGTTGCTTGTACTTGACATATACACTTTCCATCTCAGCATGGATAACAGAGGAACATGCTTTGGGTTCTTAAGGGCCTTCTGTTTGTGAAGATTTTTCATGTGTTTTTATTTATGGCTATTAAGTCTGGTTTGATATAGCCTGACACAATTTTTCTCTTTCCTACTATTTCAAGCCCTATATATAGGTTACTATGTTTCCTTTAGTTTAATATTACTACAACATTAAAACATAATTTACTAATAAATAGAACCTTGCTATATGAAGATGGGAGATTTGCGATAGAACTATCGATTTGATTGAACAATTGCATAAATCATATTTATAAGTACTGACATGTTCTTACCTCTATATTGGATTAGTGGTAACAGTAATAATTTCTTTTTACCGTAAATCATTTGTTATGTGAAACAAATAAATGGATGGAAATATGTAAATCTTGCAATTAAAAAATGGTTTATGTGTTTCAGCTTGAAGTTTCAGATGATGTGATTATATGGGGATATATTTCGAATACATGTATACATGTTGTGATGATCTTGCACTTTAAAATATCATTTGTTGCTTGTGGACATTTTTTGATATTTTATTTTTGTATGCTTGTAATATTTTTCCCTTAAATATCTGCTCATGTTCTGTCATGCTTCTACCTCATTTCCTACCAATGTGCTAATTCTGAAAATACTTATTCATTGACCAGGGTCGTGAAATTCCAATTGTCCATCGTGTAATAAAGGTAAAGAGTTGACTGACCTTACTACAATCCGAGTGCATTCTGTGTGTGGCAATAAAATTGAAGTGATGAAAAATTGGATAGCAGCTGGCATGGCCTCCTTATCCTGATCTCAAATCAATATTTTCTTTCATGAAAATATGAGGGGAAACTAAATTTCCATCTTTCTCATTGTTAATTTAGCACATAATTTATTTAATTATATTATCAAACTATTATGTAGTTACATATAACATTTACTTTTTTCACAGGTCCATGAAAGGCAAGATACTGGGGAAGTTGATGTCCTTACAAAAGGTACTAGCTGCTTCTAGATATCAAACTGTTAAAATCTAATGTTCTGTTAAATTCCCTTCTCAATATCCAAATTTGTATCGTTTCTTAAGTGATTAATTGTATAAAAATGTTAATTTTGTTGTTCTATTAAAACTCCTAATTTTCTAAAATGATGTTTTTATCAGGAGATAATAATTATGGGGATGACAGGCTTTTGTATGCTCAAGGGCAGCTTTGGCTTCAGCGGCATCACATCATGGGCAGAGCTGTTGGGTACAAATTTTGACCGCAACTTTATCCTTATTCCAGGGTTTTTCTTTGTAGGATAGTCAGGCTGTTTTAATACTGGGTTTGTGTCATGGTGTTTGAACTCAATAGTACCAGGCAGATTCTTCATGTTGCTTGCATTCCTTTTCTCAGGTTTTTACCTTATGTTGGTTGGGTAACGATTATAATGACCGAAAAGCCTATTATCAAGGTTTGGTTTCTCTGTCAATCATTTGCGGAAACTAAAATCTTGTCTCATGATCACCATTTGTTGTGCATTTGACTATCACTACAATAATGACCTTGGTTCTTTTCTTGCAGTATATTCTTATTGGCGCATTGGGATTGCTTGTTATAACTTCAAAGGACTAATGGCTGAAACAAAATTCAAGATCTGCAAAGTAGTAGTTAGTGCCGGCTGCCTGGCTCACTTATTTTGTAAGGTGGACTAAAGAAAGGTTCTTACTTGATACATTCCAGGATGGATGGTTGCGCACCAGAAGCGATGTGAACAGTAATTTTGTAAGGAAACAGTGATTTTGTTTTGCTATCTTTGTTGAATTTTGGTTGAAATGTTCCGGGATTCCTGCTTATGACTAAGCCTGGTTGCAAATCATAAAGCCGTTTGGATCTTAGTCGAAAGATGCTGAATGGAATTCAAATTTGGTTAAATGAGAATTCTTGTGGTTAAAGCTGTTCACACCCTCACAGAACCGAGCTAAAAGGGCAAAACGAATTTGATAAATGCACTAACATGTAACAAACAACCCAACCCGGCAGGACCTTCGTTTTTGGGTCTTCCCATTCTGCAGGGAACTAGATCACATTTGATTATTACAATTGTTGTATTTAGAAAAAAAACTATTAATTTTTATAATTGAGTTTAATTATATTATTTGAAATATATGTCTAAACAAATTGAATTAACTATCTTGATTTTTTTTTTTAATTTCAAAAAAATATTCTTAAGGTTTATATTTATCTTGCCTTTATTTTGTTATTGAATGTTGTTACTTAGAATTAACAAAGAAGCTTGAAAGCGCAACGCAAGAAGAAAAATAAAACCCAATCATTTGTCTCTGGTACCTAGTAATGGATTTTCGCATTTGGGTCCAATCCCATCTTTAGATAAATGGTTGCTTTGGATAGAAGATGGTGTCTGATTTGAAGTCTATTTCCTGTTATGTTTCGGCTTACAAGTACTAATATATATTAGAATATAAAAGGTAAATAATCATATTTGATTTGATTTGATTTGTGAATAAAAAGTAGATCTAACCATATGCCAAATCTTGTCAAACTTGAGTTCATGGAACTTTATATTACCGATAAGAGTTATTTATTATAGGTTTTTGATGTTGAAATTCATCTCAATTTTTTAATATTATGGGTCTTGGAGATACTATTAAAGATTAAAGATAATAATCAAACATCCGGTAAAGCCATGATTTTCTTACTTCATCATCTTTATAAAGAGTTGAAAATTGAGCAACTCACAATAAAAAATCTTATTTTTAGAAAATTTTGAAAGAAAGGTATGATAATCAAAGGATATTGTTCCTAAAAAATTATTATGATTGGATATTGCAGAATTTTAAATCGATAAGTTATTATAATTCTTTAATATTTAATATGAGTTCTAAATTGAAAGTACTAGAGATGATATCATCCATGAAGATATGCTATAAAAAACCATCTTTACTTTCCATGCTTTGAACGTGCTCATACAACAACAATATACAAAGAGAATGAAGTTTTTTAAGAAAAAACTCTAAATTGATTTCATGTTTCCTTTTGGATGAAAAAAATATTAAATTTTTAATGAAAATTTTTGTATCACGATCGACTAGTTTAACTTCATTCCTTGAAATGAATGCTATGAGAAATAATAAATATTATGGTCGAGGTCGTAATAGAGGTCGTGGATATGGCCATAGGCGAAGACAAATTAATTTTCGCAACTCTAATGATCATAATCTTAACAAACCTTCTTAGAAAAATGAGAAACAATTAAAGGGGAAGAAGAACATACTTAGCAGAGATACTAAGAAGATATAAAATATTTGTTCTAGGTGTGGAATGAAAAAACATTGATCCCGTACTTGTCATATAACCAAACATTTTGTTAAATATATTAGCCTGAATTGAAAGAAAAAGAGAAGGGCATGTAAATAAAATGGTTCATCCATATCAAGATAATACTTATATTTATTTTGACCTTTGAGATATAACATAACTTGATGTTGATGATATCTTTGAGCAAATTCATGAGAAAGTTGATATTTTTTGTAATGTTAATAATTAGTTGCTAAAATATAAGAATGTTATAATTTAAAATTACATTAATATTTTGGGTGTGTTTCTTTTATACTATTATATTCCCATTATTTTTTTGGTTTGTTTCTTTCATGTTGGCTTATTTATTATAAATGATTGTGGTATAATAATTATCATTTACAAATTTAATTAATTGTATCCTCTTATGAGCTTATAATACTTTGGACTTGTATATTGTGGAAGATAGATGTTTAAAGTATAATACCTAAGAGCTTATAATCCTCTTATGAGCTTCATATTCTTCATGAAAAATGGTATATAGTACTTTATTTCATATCAAATATCTTTACTAACGAACAACTATTTAAAAAAAATACTCATTTTATCTTTAAGTTTGCATTATACATATATTATTACGACTAGAATCAAAACAATAACAAACCAAAAATTCAATAAACTTAATAATTTTATTATTTGACATAACCAGTTAGGTCATCTTGGAGCAATAATAATGTGAATACTTAGTGAGAATTCTCATGACCATCTATTAAATACCAAAATCTTCTTTGATTCTAAGAATTCTTATATGTTACTTGTTCTCAAGGCAAATTGGTTATTAACCTATACTAGCTAAAGTTGGATGAAATCCCTAAGATTTCTTGAATGTATTCAAGGTGATATTTATAGGTTCATTCACCCACTATGTGCATTATTTAGATATTTTATGATTGTAATATATTTTATAAGATGGTTACATATTTGTTTATTAACAACTTGTACCCATGCATTTGCAAAAGTACTTCCTCAAATTATTAGATTATGAGTACAATTACTAAATCATATAATCAACATAATTCATCTAGATAATATTGGCAAATTCACATCCTAATCATTTAATAAGTTTTGCATGTCACTTATGACAAACATTGAACATCATGTTATCCATGTTTATATTTAAAATGGTCTTGTTGAATCATTTATCAGATCCTTCTAGTTTATTTCAAGGTAACTCATAAGAATTAAACTCTTTGAATCTATTTGTGGAGATGATGTTTTACATGTAACAACATTTTATGTATTGGGTTTTCCCTATTATATTGGTTTTTTTACCAAAAGCCAAACATTTACTATTAAAGGATATTTGATTATGCAATACATGTTTCAATTTATCAACCACAACATATAAAAATAGTTCCTAGGTGTGTGTGTGTGTATTAGGTTTGAGTTTCTGTCAATAATTAAATATCTTAAATCTTTAATAAGTGATTTATTTACGGCGTGTGATTGTCAACTATTGATAATTTGACAAGACTGCCTGCATCCCCTATATTGGGGGGGGGGGGGGGGGGGTAAATAACCTAAAAAATATACTACAAGGAATACATTCTTATTATTGAATTTTGAACTCTGTACAAAATAATATTTAACAACATTTTATGTATTGGGTTTTCCCTATTATATTGGTTTTTTTTTTATCAAAAGCCAAACATTTACCATTAAAGGATATTTGATTATGCAATACATGTTTCAATTTATCAACCACAACATATTAAAATAGTTCCTAGTTGTGTGTGTGTGTGTGTATTAGGTTTGAGTTTCTGTCAATAATTAAATATCTTAAATCTGTAATAAGTGATTTATTTATGGCGTGTGATTATTGAATTTTGATCTCTTTACAAATTAATATCAAAAACAAGTCAAAAGATATTTTGTTTGCAAGTAAATTAGCTACTAGATACATTCACTAACTAAAAAATAATTTAAATCTCATATGCCAAATGTAAATGCTCCAACCTAGATTGAAGTCCAAATAGGATAATATGATATAATTATATTAAATGATTTTTAAGGCATGCTAAAAATGTGGTAAACCAACTAATTTTGTTGTTGTTGTTGTTGTTGCTGCTGTAATTGTTGTTCTTGTTCTTGTATATGTTGATAATTCAAATTTTATTGAAACTCTTGGAAAGATACTAAATACAATAAGTTATTTGAAAAAAGAGTTTTGAGATGAAAATTTTAAGAAAATCAAAATTTTACCTTAGCCTGCAAAATAAGCATTTAGTAATTAAGATTCTCATTCAATTTACACAAAAAAAGGTTTCTAAAAGATTTCATATGGATAAAGCACATTCATCAAGTGCCCTAATGATTGTTTAATCACCTTAATGTGAAAAAGACCATTTTAGATCTCAAGCGTATAATAATAAATTTACTTGGTCTTGAAATTTCATACCTCAATGTTATTCTCTATGAATTTACTAGCAATATATAAGTCTTCTCCTATCTAAAGACATTGAAATAGAGTTAAATATTATTTTTTTGTTATTTATGAGGAACTACAAATATGAGATTATTTTATTTAAATAATGTTAATAATGAATTAGTTAGGTATGTTGATGCAATATATTTGTCTTATTCATGTAAATGTTGATTTCAAACAGATTATCTCTATATGTAGTAATATTAGTATATCATGGAGATCTACAAAGCAAATATTTTGTACCACTCCATCTAATCATGTCACAATACTTGTAATCCATGAGTGTATGTGGTTGAGATCAATAACTCAACATATTTGTGGGAACATGTGATTTATTCTATAGTAAAGAAACTTAAAGTATATTGTACGAAAATAATTTTACATGCATAACTCAATTAAATAGAGGAAAGATAGAACAAAGTACATCTCACTAAAATTCATTTTCACATATAACCTTGATAAATATAGTGATATTAATGTTCAATAAATTCACTTAAAAAATAATCTAGCAAGCAAGTTTGTTTTGTTCATTAGGTTTTCTCTTGATAAGGCTTTTAATTAGGCAATTTACAATGTTAGAATACTCTTTTTGTTTCTCTAATCTTTATTTTTCTTATTGTTTTTTAATCTTTAGTAAGCATAATGCTTGCTTCTATATATATATATATATATATATATATATATATATATAATTGTAAAGTTATTTTCATTATTATTTTAGTAGAAAAATCAATTAAAAGGTTTCTTATTTGTTTTTTTTTGTCTTTTTATTATGATCTGAATTTCATTTCAAATTCAAATTAGTTCTCTCAAAAAGATTTTAAATATAAAAACTCATTTAATCCTTGAAATTAAACTTAATTCAATTTTTTTTTGAGAAACCTATTAGATAACTGTGGTTTTTTTTCAAAAAATATTTACTCTACATTCCTTATTTAAAAAATAATAATGCATGTAACATCATGACTTTGATCACTCAAATCATGTGTGAATACCTTGCTATGCTTTCATTTAAATCAATGTTAGGTTGTGTTATTTTATGTGATGTAGTTTTTGATATTGTCATAATTTTTATTTTATTTAGAAATGTATTAAAATAATATTTTTTTTATTTAAGATCTATATTTAATATCAGAACACTAAAAAATTAATTTTTTTTTTTAAAAAAACTATTTTTTTTTAAAAAATCATATATTTATGTGGTAGTGTTTATGCAACATTTTCAAATACTATTTTAATTGTTTGAATCACATGAAGAACAACATATTTGATTATATACAAAATATATAAAAATGAAAATAATTTTCTTAGTGTGAATTTAAAATTAAATTTTAAAATTAAAAGTAATTATAAAAAAGTATTATTTTAAACTACTACTTTTCACACGTAAATTAGTGAGTGTTTATTAACTTAAAAGTAGTAGTTTCTAATTCTATGGTTGAGTTCATTGCAGAGTCAAATTGTTTGTTAACCTCGTCCTATATTTTGTATAACTTTGGGATCCACATAAACCTCAATTAACAAAAAGCATCTTTCAGATGATTTTCGTCCAAAACGCAGCAGGCCACACATCACACATGAAGTTAGATGCACATTCACTTTCTTGCATGTTCCAAACGTTTTCCATGCCTGTTCTGCTTCAACTTGTAGTTAATTTAGAGGCAATTTAACTGCAGTTGCTGGATGATAAGAACTGGTGTGTGAAAAGGTCATGGAAGAGGGAAGGGAGATTGAGGAACGAGTGGATCTTGAATAAGATAATTATATGGAAGAGATAGACGATGATGTTGAGGAGCAACTAAATGAGGATGGAGAAGATGATGTTGTAGATGCACATGCATGTTGAAGAACATGTTGAGCATAAAGATCACTCTGCTTTGTCAACTCTAATCTTGTACAGAATGAACAAAAGCCCATTGCAAAAGGAAAATGAGAAGCATGCCCACCTTCTTGCCCCAAAGAAATGAGATCGAGGTACCATGCTCGCTCAATATGCAATATGGTTTACAATTGGATTTTCCTTCCTTCGTTTCTTTAAAAGGAGGGTATTTAGGTTTATGATAACATGGTTTTCTAAAAGGTTTTTTTAATAAAAACATACAAAGTAATATTAAAATCTAAAAAATTAATTAAAATAAAAATAAAAATAAAAATATTAGAAGGAGATCACAAGATGATATGTCTTTTGTCGAATATGATCGCAATCTTAATTTTGTTTATGATAATATTTTACTGGGTATTATATCTCGATCAAATAGCTAAGGATCGCAAAGGTCTTCACGTATGAATTTAGTTCGTGATGGAATTGCAAGTAGTTTGGTGAGAAAATAAAAACAGGTGTCTAATTTACTTGCATTATTAATTACATTATGTTATTATGATTATTAATTACATTGTGTGTGTGTGTGTGTTTAAAGTAATTTCACAAGTTGACAACAATGTATTAGAAATTGTTTTTCATTAAACATCAAACTCAACCACATTTTTAACTAGGAGGGAGCATTTTCGGTTCGATTCGATTTTTATCAAAAATACAACCAAACCAAAAATTATAATTTATTTTTAAAAAATAATTGACTCGAACCTAGTAAAACCGACCATTTTTGGTCCGATTCGGTTTTTATGTTAAAAAATTGAGAGTAAATCAAATTTGATTTTTTAGGCTTTTTAATGGGTTTTCCAATTAAGAAGAAAAAACCATCAATTCACGAGAACAATGAGGATGCAAATGCAAGATGATGCAAAAGGCTAATAGTGAAAACTGAAAAGGACCGAGTGATAATCATTTTACACTTCCATGTCTCAAACCTCGATTCACAACAAAAAAGAAGGGAAGGTCGCCGGTTCTGTTTCCAAGACAAATTATTCCACTTGTGTTTAATAAAAAACAGCAATAGGTTGATAGCTCATTACCCTAATGATATAAGATAATAAAGGGTTATTTTTTTTTTGGTATAAACCATCCGGTACTCCGGCCACTGTCAACTAATCCGAATTCGAACCGGGTAGGACCCTTATGGGCGGCAAAACTCTCCCAAACAAGTTTTAAAACAGCTGCATACCCAAGACTCGAACTCGAGACCTTTGTTAAACTAGGACGACCCCCCACCAGTTGACCCACACCCTTGTTGGTAAGAAAGGGTTACTTTATCTCGCATAATAAGGTCACAAGAAGAGATAAAGAATAATAAAAAACAAAAGACGGGAATCCATAAATGTAAAGGGTAGGGAGGCACAACCCTCAACCAGCCTACCATTGGAGGGAGACTGAGAGAGGGGCGGCTGCTTATAGGGTTAGGGTTAGTAAAGAAAATAAATGAGAGAAGAGAAAATATGATTTTAAACTAACTTTTTTAATTGATCGGGTTCAGTTAAATTCGGTTTATTTGATTTTTTCCTTACAAAATCGATAATGAACCGAACCAGATATTTTTCAGAGTTTTATAATCGGTTTAATAAGGTTTTTTATCGGTACAGTTTTTTCATTTTTTTTTATTTTCTCGGTTTAATCGAGTGACCATTTTTGTTTTGCGCTCACTTCTAGTTTTAATTAAACAATTCAATTTTAATTTTAAAACTCAACTAAAACTACTTTTTTAACCTCAACTATCAACTATAAATACAATATCAAACAAACTCTTCTACATCCCAGCTCATGTAGACGTACCCTTCCAACAATAGTTTATGGGGTTAAATTTGTGACACGAAACCTAAATCGTACCCCCTAAAAATGAAAATAATAATAATAACAACATGGCAGCCCACAGTATCCTTCTTTCTGGCTTCACCAGTCTTCCCAAAAAAACTAGGAAGTCCTCACTCTAAAACCTAAATCTCATACCAAAGCCCCCATCCCTACCAAGATCCAATCCTCACTTTTTTTCTATTCATATCTGTTTCTATAGCCACTGCTGTCACTCTGTGTCGCATTGAACATATATATCCACACACTGCTCCTTTTTGTTTAATTCCTGTTTTTAATTATCTCAAGATTGCTTTTTTTTTGAGTTTTCATCTTGTTGGGTTTTCTATTTGCCACATGGGTTTTGAAGATTTCTTCAATTCAGTGCCTGGTTGTTTTAGCATATGGGTATGCATCTGTTTGATAAAATTCCTCTGCGAGTTTCGATGTAACGGGTATGCATCTTCGTTAGAAATCTTGTCAAGATAATCTCTTGAATGTGAGAAGGTTTTTGTGTTTGTTTCATTGGTATCCTCTTTTTTTTGGGTTCTGACTTTTCTTTTAAATGGGGTGTGAGGATTTTTTTGACGTTATTGCATTGAATATGGAACATTGGTATGTTTCAATTTGAGGAAGAAACCAAGACATGCTCTCTCTGCGAATCACTCGCAGACTCTGCAACTTTGCTGCTGCCGTTTCATTAACTCATAGTCCTGCAGCTGTATCTAATCGCATTCAGAATCAAAACCAGAAACCTTTGGAGGAACCTGCACTTGTTAAGCTTAAAGCTGAGAGAGACCCTGATAAGCTATTTAATCTTTTCAAGGCTAATGCTGAGAATAGGCTTGTTGTGGAGAATCGATATGCATTTGAAGATACCGTTTCTCGCTTAGCTGGTGCTCACAGGTTTGATTACATTGACCATTTACTTGAGCACCAGAAGACTCTTCCACAAGGCAGGCGCGAAGGGTTCGTGGTGAGGATTATAATGTTGTATGGAAAGGCTGGAATGGTAAATCATGCTATTGATACTTTCTATAATATGCATTTGCACGGCTGTAAAAGAACTGTTAAATCCTTCAATGCTGCACTGAAGGTTTTGTCTGGAACCCGTGATTTAGCAGCAATCGAGGCCTTTGTTAATGAGGCGCCGAAGAATGATATTGAGTTTGACATATTTTCTGTTAACATCATTGTTAAGGCTTTATCTGAAACGGGAAATTCGGATAAAGCATATTTACTCATGGTAGAGATGGAAAAGTCAGGGGTAAGGCCAGATGTCATCACATACACCACACTTGTGTCAGCATTTTATAAGAACAACAGGGCAGAGATTGGCAATGGATTGTGGAATCTTATGGTGCTTAAGGGATGTTTACCCAATCTTGCAACATTTAATGTTAGAATTCAGTATTTGGTCAACATAAGACGGGCATGGCATGCCAATGATGTGATGCGTTTGATGCTAAAAATTGGGATTGTGCCTGATGAGGTTACATATAATTTGGTTATAAAAGGCTTTTTCCAGACTGGTAAACTTGAGATGGCCAAAATGGTGTATTTTTCTTTACGTGGCAAGGGGCATAAATTTAATGTTAAAGTTTACCAAACAATGGTTCATTATTTATGCAAGGGTGGGGAGTTTGATCTGGCATATACAATGTGTAGAGATAGCATGAGAAATAACTGGTTTTTGAATTTGAATACCATTCATACGCTGCTTGAAGGGCTGAAGAAGAACGGGCAGCCTAACAAGGCTAAGGTGATCGTGACTTTAGCTCAGAGGAGAGTGCCTCCTTTTCCTTCAAGTCATTTGCGTTCCTTGCAAGCTGTTTTGTCTAGAAGTTGATTTGAGGTGATGGAAATGCACAGATAAACTCTTGGTTTTGTAACACCCCAGCCTCACAGCAGGGGATACTCATTTAATTTTGTCCAATGATACATCCACAAAACCAAATGGATATATCATCCTTAAACATCAAACAAAGGGAACGTTGCTCCCTTTATTCATTTAATTTGTTGTAGCTTCTATTAAGTTCCAGGTGAAATGAAAGTTCTAAACCTCTAACTGGATGGTGCCATGAGTCTTGTAAGTTTCCATTCAATTTCTTCCTTTATTTTTGCCAGTTTCAAATACATTACTTTCTTTCTAATCTACGAGTGTTGGAGCATGTGAGTTTTGGATGTTCACCTGTCAATAATTGCTCCACGTACTGAATACTGATGTCCCATTCCATCTTTTATACTTTTTACTTGCATCGATCTTCATGGATGGGGGGGTGTTTCTTTTAAATCATCATGTAACCTCCTCATCGTATGTATATGTGTGAACATGTCTTCTGCTCTGACTTTCATGTTAGGCATATTTTCATCAGATGTGATGTATAAATTGGCTTGAAGTATTTATATGATTTGATTTGACTTTTCACTTCTAATATGATGCCTTTTATTTGAAATTCTTGCAGTTTCAATTGACAAAGAGCTGGTTAGCCGGCCAAACAAATGTGTTATCTCATTGTTATCTATTGCTTAGATGCCAACATTGGTAAGCATCATTTTGTTCATTATTGTTTGCTGGGATTAGCATATGCATCAAGTTTTTTTGGGGAACTTACCACCTCATTGTTCTAGATGCCTACTCTTTCTAATTTGAACTTCTGTCTAGCATATCAATGTAAGCTGACATGTGATGATAGTGATGGCTGATGTTTTGATACAAAAATTTTTATGCTCAATGCTATATTGAACGACATGATAAAGGACAGCTTTGGGGGCCGTTTTACATCTGTGGACATTAACATTTTAGGGTTTGAGTTGGTTCTTTTGATGGTCAATAGCTATAGGACTGATTGGGCTTGAAAGTGTGGATGCTTAGTAATTCCATAGAGACTGTTTGATGGTTGGAATATGGGATTTGATTTGCTGGAAAATGTCGAAGCTATTAGAGTGTTATCAATATGGTTTCTAGGGGCCATGCCTGAGAGAAGATTGAGTCACACTATCAATGGCAAATCAGTGGTTTCTATTTCTTTTTCATAAACTGAATTTCCTCTTGTATTGAACAATCACCTAACCTTTATGTAGAGATCTTAGGACTTATCTTCCTATATAAGAAAATGCTTATAATCCTATTTGAGAAACCTAATAAAGCTAATTACTCTTTAGGACTAATAAAATATTAATGGAATAAAAAACAAGACTTGTAGAATCTACGGAAAATCTAGAAATTTCAGAAATACCTTGTCTATGAAAATCATGTTAGAATTCAGCAGTTTTGACTCATGTTATCTGAATCACCACAACTAATAGTTGCTGTGGGTGTTAGTGGTTTCATCTCTTAAAAAATAGTTGTAACATGAACATCCAAAAAATTGCACTAATACCCCAAAAGGAACATATTGTAGTTATAGATATGATCTCCTTTTTTTAGGGTAGGTAAATTGTCAAAGTTATTTTAATGTATGTTTGGTGATGCAGTTGAAAGTGTCTTTTTATATGATAAAGCACCAAATTGATGCTTTTTAAATGTTTTTCAATGATTTTGACATCCGCATATCAAAACCATTGGGAGCACCTAAAAAGGCATCAATCTGGTGCTTTTCAAACAAAAAAAACAATCTGAAAATAACTTTAAAAAGCACCTAAAACACAATGCTGAACAGTGCCTTAATTCGGTGAACCTGTTTTTCCGATAAAATAAAATTGAAAAGCAGAATTGGTGAACCTGCTGTTCTTCTTAGGAAATATCCATGCACACACACACATAAAAAGAAAAAAAAAGAAAAAAGAAGGATTATTAGGCAATGATTTCAGAAGGGGCTACTATAGGCCCCGCATGTTATGGGATAGCAGGAGGTCTCTGTAATGCCCTTAAGCCTAAAATCCCAACCTAGTATTTGCCTTGCTAGAAACTCCAATATGGCACTACATGGAAGGTGACTTATTGAGTCTCATGAAATGAATATTCAACTTTACTTCTTTGCGAAAGCTGAATTCACATTAGGTAAAAACCAAAACAATATGGTAACCCCTCCTTGTCATCCCCACAGTGCTCCACTACCACCTGTTCCTTTTTTAATCAAGCTGCTGACTTGCCTGAAGTTGCATCAATATAAAGATGAAAAATCTTCATCGTGCAAAGTCATCTGTTGGTGATAATTGTTTTTTATAGTTCCTTCTGTCGACGACATGAAGTACATCAAGTAATACACTATTCTCACCCTTCCTATCTCCTAATCTACATGTTAAAATCTCCTTGTAGAGTCGATTGCTGCATGAACACTAGGGTTAGACTAAATCTCTTCTATTAATGTGTATTTAATAATAGATAGGTAGGAACAGAAACTAGACACATGAGGTTTTAATGAAATTTATCCATGAATGCAACCCGCCATAAGGGGAAGAAAACCAAACCTTTCCGGTTCCTCAATCCATCCTTTTGCTTTAATGATAGAAATTCTTAAACCTTTTTCGTAATTGCACCTGTGCAGGATGAAAGTTGCAAATCAAAACTGGCACAGCCAGAAAGGGAGGAGAGGAGTGCTAGAGAAAGGATACAGTTGTGAAGCGATGGGGCAACGGCTGCAGGGTGGAATAGTTAATGGTGCTCTTTGGCAGCAGAGATTGAATTTGAAGTGAAACATTCTTAGTTTATAGCTTTCTAGTAGAAATCTGATGTCTCATTTGACTGAGGCAGTGCTCGACTAACCAGTGTTGTCAAAGGTGAAAGGTGCCAAGCCTAAAATGTATATATATATATGAATGATATTATATTATAATATATAAATTAAAAATGTATATCTTTTTAATTAAGATTAAATTATTTGAGAATCAAAAGAAAATATAAAATATCATAACAGCAAGTAATATTTTAACCTTTTAAAAAAAATTACCACGTCCTCTGCCTTGCTGGAAAAAGCAACAGAAAAAATGATGTTGACATAATTTATACTTGGTATTAAATTGTATGAAGTATTCATAAAAATAAAAATAATTTCTTTTTTGAAACCAAAACTAACCTTTAAAGATAAAATAATATATATATATATATATATATATCAAAAAAAAGATTATTTTAGTATGGTATCCTCAGCTTTTCCTAGAAAGATTAATTTTTTGGTTTGGTATTTAATTTATATTTACAACTCTTTTAATTTATAAATTCATAAATTTTATATATTTATTTTGTCAAGCGCAAAACATCTTTTTATTTCTAATTAAAAACACCATTATAATGTGAATACTTTCTCTAACATTTAAATTAATTTAGAAATCTACCCGCAACGTAACACATGTTACAGGACTAGTCATACAAAATAAATTACAAAGAAATTCGAACAAATCAAATCCTAAAACATGAAATCACGTTTTGAAGTCACAAAAGCAGTCAGGCAGAGCAGACCCTCTTCCCATGGCGAAATCCTCTTTGTGAGCCAGCCATAAGGCTTGCTTCAACTCTTTCCCATCCAAGCCCTTAGAAGTGAGCTCTGCATAAGCTCTCCGGCTCAGGAATACGGTATTATGCAACCCGTTATAAGCTCGCATTGCAGCAACCATCTTATCCATGTTACCGAAAAAAGTAGCCACATAAAAATCACTGTTGATTGACACATAATAGTCCAATGCAGCTTTTGTGTTTCCATGCATATTTAGGAAATCCTCGCCACTGAGAAGTTCAGATTTGGTGACCACATTGGTGTAAATAGATTTTAAACCTTCAATTTCCATCAGGCCATCCCCAGCTGCAAGGTATATATTTGTGTTTGTAGGGATGGAAAGTGCCTGAAAAATGAAGGCTGTCTCCTTAGGTGTTAGGGGACACTTCCCTCGCTTTCTCCAAATGCGAGCCAACTCCCCAGTCCATGGTTTTCTGTCTCCCCTTGCAGCTTCAATGGCATCCTTGGAGGCAGGGGAAAGGCCTTGGTATTCACATTGGCTATATGCTACCATGTCAGGTTCAAATCGAAGATGAAGAGAAAGAAAGGGTTTTGGTATAGCTTCCAGAAGTTCGGCAGCTTTCTGTTCCAGGCTTCTTGTAAGGCGTAATGCACCATAACATGCCTGACAAAGTGCAGCTTTCGCATGCAGAGGATACCTAAACAAAGAAAAGGTGCAAACTTTTACATAACAAACTGCATGCTATTTTACCACTTCTAAACATGAAAACAAAGCCTTAGGTTAATTTAAAAAATATGCATGTAGTCAAACCTACAGGCCTAACAGTCATTGTCATGTAATCACTAGACAAAAAAAAAATGAAATTGAAATGCAATCTGGTACCTGTCCCTTCTTTGACTCATTGCTGGTGTAATTGAAATAAATTGGTATTTCAATAAAGATGGAAGGACACTTTCAATGTAATCAAATTGGCCTTTTCTTTTGCTACAGTCTACACGAAAGGGTTCTTTTGATGCAACCTCAGGTGGCAGTTCTTTAACAACTTTAATGAAGCCATCCATCTGTTGAATGAAGTAATCAACATCAAATACATCTGCAAATCCACTGAAGTACAATTAAAGGGTCATTTACTGATATTGTCCATGAAATGACAGCAATCAAATTCAAACACATAAAGATGCTTTAAGCCTACATTATTTAATATTGGATTATAGTGTATCTCAAACATTTTTCACAATGCTACCAAGAAAAGAAGAGTTTCCAATTCAGTTTATTACATTAGATAAGCTCCTTAAAACAACAAGAGTAATAAGAATATCACAAACGAAACACGCTCAACAAAACCTTCATCTTACATATAGATAAACGAAGACTTTCCCTAGAAGAGGGGAAAAAATTCACTGGTGGGAGGCTGAGTGCTGGGGAGAGTAATAATAAACAGGGCAATAACGTTGTATATCTGCTTATTTTGAAAAGAACTAGAAGTGATTATGGAAATGCATACAAAATTTGAAATCATGAAAATCCCAGACACAACCTACTTGGAGCAATATAACATCTGGCAAGAAAATAAAATAAATCATCACATGTTTGATATTGCTTGGATTTCAAAAAAAAAATCATTGGTTTATCTAGTTATTCAGGGTGCAACAATGAAGACCATCTCCATAAGTTGCACATTCAATCTTAATTCTTCTGATTTCATATCCAGTAGTAATCGATAAACGTGATCAACAACTACCTTGATTCATTCCAATAAGCAGCTGCTTCAAACTTCGGCATAACCAAGGTTGCATTTAACAAACGGGCAATGCCAATGCCATCACAGAACTGCATAGATCATAAACAAGAGCATTTATGAACACAGCATTCATTAACGAGCATTACCTGAAAATAACAAAACATAATGTTTACTCCACACTCACATCTCGTCTCATCTGATTGAGGCCACCATAGCAATCCACGCGGATATATCCATTACTCTCTGCTGGTAGGGCTGCATGATTTCAACAAAAAAACCAAGGCAATTTTCTGCAATGAAAACCAATTAAAATTGATTCAGGAAAAAAAAAAAAAGAGGCAAGAAAATCCCTATACTTTGACTCAAACCATGTTCCGAGAAGCACATATGGTGATTAGAAAAAACACCTGAATCCCTCCCTAAATAGCAGATAAATCCCAGATTTCAATACCAATTAAATAACGAAAAAACTTGTGCACAAACAGATCTTCTCCAAAACCCAAGCCATTTATAAACCTTGTGGCAGTAAACATTTTGATTGACAACACAGTAAGAAAAGAACTTGCTTCCCATAACTCAAACTCGTTGCCATTCTAAGTTTCCAAATTCTTCTCTTTCTATTTCAAAGCCAGGTCAATGAACTCTATCTCTTATCTGCTTAATAAAAAAAATATTTAAATCTAACTAAACCTATATAAAGTGCTTGGATTTATTACCAACACCCTTTAAGTGTATAATTCAGTAAAAGAGGAAAACAAAAAACCAAAAACAAAAGAGCCCACACTAAAATCAGATGCAAAGAAGAGACATACCGATGCGAGGTCCATGAGTCCACCACTTGCACGGCCTCCACTCCACAAGCCTCTTAACACCCCATATGTCCGATTTTCCTCTAAATAAAATACAAGTAATTAAACCCAATTAAAATCATATTACATAAATCGATATCAAGCAGCTTTAGTATGATGTGACTTACGTTTGTTTATTTGAAGGGGTCGATGAAAATGGCGAAGAAGGAGACAGCAAAACGATAGCTAGGAAAAGCGAGAGTGTGAAAATGGCTGTGAACAATGGCTTGACGGAGACTGTAATCATTTGATGATTCAGATAAAAAAGAAAAAAAATATTTTATTTTTAATGTAAAACCAAATTGAAGAGGTTGCTTGGTCTTGTGTTTTGTTTCACTGAGAGAGAATATGCTTTGCTAGATCGGATCGAGTCTTCAAGGTGATGGAAGGAAGAAGAAGGAATTCTCTCATGAATTAAAACCTCTTTTTTAAAATAAAATATAAAAAAATGTCATCTTTCTCTATTTTTGGGCCTTCTAATTTACTCTTATTTCCATTTCAGTCACTATAAAAAATATTGTTGCAGTAGTAGACTCGGAGCTTGTTTTATCAATGCAATTTGACCCCTTCATCTCTTGGATATTGACATGCCATTGCTATATAGCAGTTGTTTCTAACTTTCGATGGAAAGAAACTTTTAGTGGTGTTTCCAAACTTTAAAGTTTTGATGATTTCATCTTGTGTTGTTGGAGTGATGATTCGAATGTATATTTCAGTCTTAACTTGACTTGTATTGTTAGTAAAAAAACTAGACTAATAGAGAATATTCTGTTATTTAAATTAGTAAATAAAAATAAATAAATAAAAAGTTGTGGTGGATGCTTATTTGTATGTAGTGGCTTAAATTATATGGTCTTACTCTCACTAAATGATATAGCTTTTACGAGCTGGTTATTCCGCGCGTTGTGCCGGGCTTTTTATATATAGAAAATTTATTATTTATGTGGTAAGCAAAGAATTTTTTAGTTGATAAATAGAGAATTATAAATTTTAACTCATGCTATAATTTTTTTTTATGTATTGAATTAGTTGATTATTGTTATAAGCTTAAATACTCAGATACTAATTCAATTTTGAAATTTAAAAATTATAAGCGATGAAATCTATGAAAGATTAGCGAATTGTAATTTGAGTATTGCAAGACCATAATTGATTAATTGTTTAGCATGTATTAATTGTTTTGATGGTTATTTAATTGGTTGATGTAAATCTGTAATCAATAAAATGAATGAAAGATGATTTTTTGTTGTCTTGAACTGAATGTGTTGATGGTTAAATATTTTTTAACAGTTACTAAGCATTTAACTGGTTGATAGCAATATTGTAATCGCTGAAATCTATTAAAGATAGATTATTTTTTGTTTGCATTGATCTGGTTGGTTGTTGACATTATTTTATTGGCTTGAAGAATAATTTAGTCACAGTTTGGATTTGAATTGTGTGTTGATTTAATTAACTCATAGATTGCAAAATTGCAATGTTTTGATTATTTGGTGTGTTTTAATTGGATTGATAATTATATAATCAGTTGGGTGAAAAAATATAATAGATTATATTGATTGGAGATTTTTGTTTGTTGTAGTCAATTGGGAATTTGTTAGTGGTTTGTTTTGTTGTGATTGTGTGGCCGATTATCTATTTTTTTATTCAGTTGTGTTTACTGGTTATGTAAATATTTTTTGTATCCATTTGTATGGTGAATTATTTGATTGTTTGGTGTGATAGTTTTTTGTTGTAGTTTATTGATTAATTTGTAAATGTGTTTTAATCGGTTATTTATAATTGTGTGGCTGATTATCTACTATTATATAACTATATTAAATGTATCTCAGAATACTTATATTAATTTTTTATATTGAAAAAACTCCTAGGTCATGTTTTCTTTTCCCTATATATATTTTTAGGTGAAAAACTAAAAATATATATAAAAAAATTAACACCATTACTATCAACACAATAGAAATTATTAAATTATGAAGAGCAAAAAAAATATTAACAAAAGAGTTACTACACAGAGATTATTATTATTATTATTATTATTATTGTTATTGTTATTGTTATTATTATAGTTATTATTATAATTATTGTTATTGTTATTATTGTTGTTATTATTATTATTATTATTATTGTTATTGTTATTGTTATTATTATTATTGTTGTTGTTATTATTATTCTTGTTATTATTATTATTGTTGTTGTTATTATTATTATTGTTATTATTATTATTGTTGTTATTATTATTATTGAAATAATTGTTATTATTATTTTTATTATTATTGTTATTATTGTTATTGTTATTATTAATATTTTTGAAATAATTGTTGTTATTATTATTAATAATAATAATTATTTGAAATGAGGGACAAAATTGAAAACAATATAACCTGATGCACTAAATAAATTAAGGGATCTAATAGAAAACCGAAAAATTAAAAGAAGAAGGACTGACATGCAAATTGCATATATAACAATTTGAATGCAAGGACGAAATTGAAAGCATTCAAAACTTGGATTACAGAAATCAAACAAAAGCCAAGGGACTGAAATGCATGCACAATAACTCGGAGGACTGATATGTATTACGGCACTGAGGAGAGAGAAAAGAGGCCATAAACGTTCAACCGACCATTTGAGCCTACACGTCCATATTTGCACCGCACGCACCACTCCATGCGATTCAGGGAAGCGTTGCGAAGCGTCTTAACCGGCGGAAGAAAAATTTCCACCGCCTTATGACGCCGCACGCGTCTCCTGAATCAACCGGGATCACGAAACGCGCTGACGCGCCCGTACGACCTGTTGACAGTGCTGACGCAAGCGCACAGTAACGTCGTGGTCAATTACTACACCACCCCTGCATCGAAGTGATAGATTTTGTCGTTTCGGGGGCTACGAACGTCATTACACTGTGTACAAAATATTAAAAAAAAGAGTTCAGGCGGACCGGTCCGTACGTGGTCAATTTCGCCCGTGCCCCTCAGCGTAAATCGTGTTTTTGTCTTATTATCGGGGAAGAAATCGGTAAAACACTGTGCATAGGCGGGAAAAAGAAAAAAAAAAGGTGTGGTCAATTACGCCCGTGCCCTTCAGTTTAAATCGTGTTTTTGTCTTATTATTGGGGACGAAATCGGTAAAACATTGTTCATAAGCGGAAAAAACAAAAAAAAAAGGGTGGACGAACTCGCGCGACGCACGGAGGACAAAGCTCGCATCCACAGTGAAATGAGTCTGCGTGAACAGTGTTTTTCACTGTTCAAATGTCCATTTTGTTTTAGTTATTTGTTAATGTGGCATGCACCCTTTAATAGCTAGTTTATGATCTTAATTTTTATAATTATCTCTGTGTGGCTGATGAATGGGATTTATTTTTTGTTGGGTAATTGCATGTATTCATATAACTATATCTTAGACTTTCTTCGTAAAAAAGAGAAATATTATTAATGGAGAAAGTGGTGTGTTGTGATCGATTAATCATGGTGTATATGGTGGTTATTGCATCGTGTTATGGTTGTTGTGCATGGACACTATCAATAAAAATATTGATGATGATCAATGTTATTGTTAGTGAAAAATAATGTCGGCTATGCATAAAAAAACTTATGTACGCATTAAGAAATTGTGCATAACTCCTAAAAACTCAAAAACAAATTGTAGGATATTGTGTCAAGGCAAGATTGGACAAATAGGGTCAATGTTAATGTCATGTTAAAGATCATAGCTAGTTTAGGGCTTGGATTTTCTTAGTGTGGTTAGCCTAAATGATTAAAATTTGTTTTTTTGAAGTATTATCAAAACACTAAAAAGAGAGAGAGAGAGAGAGTCTATATTAAAAAAAAAAGAATCCCGGCGGACCGGACCGGTCCGTACGTGGTCAATTACTCCCGTGCCCCTCAGTGTAAAGCGTGTTTTTGTCTTATTATTGGGGACGAAAGCGGTAAAACACTGTGCATAGGCGGGAAAAAGAAAAAAAAAGTGTGGTCAATTACGCCCGTGCCCCTCCGTTTAAATCTTGTTTTTGTCTTGTTATTGGGGACGAAATCTGTAAAACACTGTTCATAAGCAGAAAAAAAAAGGTGGACGAACTCGCGCGACGCACGGAGGACAAAGCTCGCGTCCACAGTGAAATGAGTCTGCGTGAACAGTGTTTGTCACTGTTCAAATGTCCATTTTGTTTTAGTTATTTGTTAATGTGGCATGCACCCTTTAATAGCTAGTTTATGATCTTAATTTTTATAATTATCTCTGTGTGGCTGATGAATGGGATTTATTTTTTGTTGGGTAATTGCATGTATTCATATAACTATATCTTAGACTTTCTTCGTAAAAAAGAGAAATATTATTAATGGAGAAAGTGGTGTGTTGTGATCGATTAATCATGGTGTATATGGTGGTTATTGCATCGTGTTATGGTTGTTGTGCAAGGACACTATCAATAAAAATATTGATGATGATCAATGTTATTGTTAGTGAAAAATAATGTCGGCTATGCATAAAAAAACTTATGTACGCATTAAGAAATTGTGCATAACTCCAAAAAACTCAAAAACAAATTGTAGGATATTGTGTCAAGGCAAGATTGGACAAATAGGGTCAATGTTAATGTCATGTTAAAGATCATAGCTAGTTTAGGACTTGGATTTTCTTAGTGTGGTTAGCCTAAATGATTAAAATTTGTTTTTTTGAAGTATTATCAAAACACTAAAGAGAGAGAGAGAGAGAGTCTATAATCACTTCTTTACATGATTTTTTATTTAGAAAAAACAAAGGCCCTGCTATTTGCATATGTCAAGTAAAGTGACATAATTATGGTAATAATAATGATGAGTATGTTGACTCAGGATCAATCGACTAAGAATCTAAACCAATTCAAGTTGAAGGGAAAATAAGGAAGGAAATTAACTTGATTTAATCTAGTTTAAAAGCTAGGTAAAACTGACTCGCAACCTGATAAAGCCAGATAAAACTAAGTAAAAAACTCTAAACTGAAAATGTCTTCTCATTATATAGAATAAATGGATTCCACAAAAAAAAAAATCTCGCAAAAAACAACATGTGCAACACACATTAGAAAGAAAATGAACTTTCACCAAATTTGGATTTAGATAATCTCTCAAAATCATAAAATCAGTTTCAAAACTTGTCCTAGGGTTAGACAACTACAACTTTTTTTCCCTCCAAAATCTTCATCATCATGTTCAAAGTTTGAATCATGAAGTTATGTTGAAAACCAAGCTTGTGTTTGTAACATGGCATGATTAAGAGATAGGGGAATTAATTATAATATTAATGATAGTGATAATGGCAATACAATGCTCTTGATAATGAGGTGATGATAATTTAAATAATCAGGTGGAATTTTAAATCAACTATAGTTCAGATTATGGTTTTGAAATTTAATAAGTTAAAAATTGTTTCTAATAAATAAAATAAGTTTTAAAATAAAGTGTAAAATAGTTTATATTTTAAATAATTTATAAAAGACCAACTCCGTAAATCTGGTTTGATGTGTCGACTTCGGTTTCGGAAGAGTTAGGATCCGCGGTTGGACCTAGAAAGGGAGAGAGAGTGTATCGGAATAATGGGCTTTGATTCGGTGATATGAGCCCATATATATACTCGTGGGCTTAACAACTATGATTTTGCCTTCGATTAGATATATGAAGCGAACAACTCTAATATTTATATTTTCTTCTTCTTGAAATTAGCCACTAGCAATGGGCAGAGACCAGCCGTGCCTGCAATTAAGGAAGAATCGGATTGAAATTTTGATTATTTTTTTTATAAAAAAAAATAATTTTAAAATAATATATATTTTTTATTTTTAAAATTTACTTTTATATTAATAAAAAAACAAGATGTTAAATTTTAGGCTCTACCTGGTGGAGTGAACTGCTTCGTTATGTTTTCCAAGCTATCACTAGAGCAATGTCAAGGGCAATTAATAGAAAGTAAAAATAAAAATAAAAAATCATTGTGGTTATTCTATTGTCTTATATGTTTCGAGGAGATTGTTAAATAAAATGGTAAGATATTTTTTCAATCCTAAGAATATTATTCTGCATATATTTCAAGAAATTTAAACCAATAAAGTATGTTAAAAAACCAATTAAATACAGTTGTGGAAAAATAAAACTTTTAATTCTTCCACTCCAATATTAATTAAAAATATAAAAAATCAAAATAATACTATTTAATATATTTTCAAGTATAAAACAGTTTAAAAAATAAATAATATTAGTTACACTTTCAAATAATATTAAAAACTCAACCTCTCTTCCCAATTGTAGGAACCTTAATTCCTAAAAGCCAAGAACTAGGTGATTGTTTTTTTAAAAGTGTATTTTTTTTCTAGATATACATTAAGAAAATATTTTTTATTTTTTTAAATTATTTTTAATAACAAGACATGAAAATGATCCAAAAATATTAATTTTTGAAATAAAAAATAAAAATAAAAACCTCTAATTTGTTTTTAAACATAATGACAAACAGATCATAGTCCAAGATCTTCACGCAATCCAACCAAGTAGAAATGGTCGTGTTGGAAAAAAAAAGGAAGAGGAGAATAGTTTGTGAGAGGGAAGAGACGTGTTAGGTAAAGAATTAATTTGGTTTTAATGACTTGAAGTTTATTGCAAACAGCTAGCGGTGCTCGCCAGAATTGACCTCCAAGTTCTTGACAGGCCTAATAAAACAACTTCCATCGTCATTCCTATGGTGCCGAAGGAGAATATTTTGTTAAAGGAAAAAACCAAGGGGAACATATTTAGCCTTCCTCGCCAAGTACCAGCCCAGTAAATGCCTCCTCGATATGGAAAAAAAAACACCAAGTTATGTCATTGCATTTCAAAATTGTTTCAGAAAAAAATTGAAAGATTTTTATTTTTATTTTAGACTAAAAAAATATTATTTTTAGATCATTTTTATATTAAAAATCATTTTTAAAAAATAAAATAATGTTATTTTAGTGCACATATAAATGAAAAAAATATCAATCACAATTTCAAACATGCAAGTAATTGAAAAAAAAAAAAGCGAGGGGCAACGGGCCTCTTATGAATCACATCCAATTAATAATTATAAAAAATATAGATCTATGTATGTTGCTGGGCTACAAGTTGACAAGCCAGAGCCAAGCTCACTCTCTCCGTTCCTCTCTCGTAGCTTGTTTAGTGAATAAAAAACTGCAGGTGGTCTGCATAATTACGTAAAATAGTGAATAGAAAACTGCAGGGGGTCCGCAGAGTTACGTAGAAAACTGCAGGGGGTGTGCATTAAACATTAATAAAAGGAGGTAGAAGGAGGAGGAGCTTTTCAGCCCAATTAGGTCACCAAATTTTTGTGAGAGAGTGCACATCATGCTTTTTATCTTGCAAGAAGACTAGTGCTTGATGACGAGGATGGGCCATAGGAGGTTCTTGTAAGCAACACAGCTTTCATTCTCAATCACGTTCGTCCCGGTCACACACAGATTCATCGAATAATAGCAATGAATTTGACAATAATAGTAATAATTAAATGAACATTTTTTTAGTATAGTACTATCCACTAGTGAGACTTGAACGAGACAATTCATTACAAAACTAGTTGAAACCAAGACAATATAAATTAACTTGATTTGGGGAATCAATCTATATATCAAAAAGGGGTATCACGGTTTTGTTTACAGCGATATCACGGTCGTTATACATTTCTGTTGAACAATACATGCCATGGGTAACTACTAATCTGCCCCCATAAACAAAGAAAACGAAGAATTGGTAGTGGGGGTTACTCGGAAATTTACACCTTTTCAAATAATATTTTAATCCGGGGTTAACAGTTCAATGAGTGTGTTATTACTGATATATTCCATAAAAGACAAAATATAAAAATTGGTCGTAGAGGTGATTCAATAATTGATCATTTTTTAAATAATATTTTTACTTGACGGTAACAAGCGACTCCAGTGGACACACCGATGGTTTTGGGCTCACGCTCCTTCAGGAGGCACGTGTGAGCTACTACGATGGTGAAAAATATCCATCTAACGTGTCACCGGATGCACCTTCATGTTCTCCACCTTATGGTGGAGCGCATTATGTACAATGGTGGCCGGAAACATTCTTGTTGACGGTTGAAACGTTTGTTTCCCCTTTTCTCTCTCTGGCCAGTGAAAGTTGTCGAAAATCCACGGAGTTGTTGCATTTTTCATTGTCGTCTCTATGTGTTTTATGGTCCTGATTTCTATTATTGAAGTTCTGATTTGTTTTAATTTTATCCTTTGATGGAAATTGATTATATATTTTGGTTATATTTCGCTCCTCGACTTTTAATTTCTGATTTGGTTTGATATTCTTGAATTTTTTTTAGTATCAAAGTTTAGATTTGTTTCAATTTTGTCCTTTAAATTAAATTACTATACATTGGATTTTTATTTCGGCTCTTATACTTTTAATCTTTGATTTTATTTTAATTCCTATATATATATATTTCTGAAATGCTTGGTGTTATGTTCATGCTCTTAGTTTTGTTTTTAATTTTTATTATTTCCTCTGTTATTATGATTATTTTTTATTTAATGTTTAAACTTTAATTTGTGTTGGTGATCATTTGAAAAGAAATATTTATTATTTTTTTTCCTTTTTATTTATTCTTCAAGTCAAAGAATTTTTTTAAATGTCATATTAATTTTGTTGTCATTTATTTTTTTATTTTTTTTGTTAATACTTTTAGGTGTTAAAATTTCTAATCATTACACGTAAGGCACTCAAAATAATGATAATAATTACTTGTAAGTTTTCTTTCTTATACATATATGAGACTAATTATATATTTTGATATTTGTTTAATATTAATGCTTTAAATTATACATATAAAAAACAACATATTTGTTTTTTAAATAATAAATTACTATTAGTGTTCTAAAATACCTTTAATATAATAATAATAATAATATGAGAAATAAATCTTATAAAATAAAATAAAAATTTCTTTTTTAACAATAATTCTGGTGTCATCGATAGTATGACCAATAATAATTAAAATATTGATTTTATATAATAATATTTATAATTACATATATATAAAACAAAAATTCATTGGTTGATGCTATTTTTGTGAAAAATAACTTTTGTGTCTGTTTTTTATGTATGATATTTCAGATCTCATATCACGTAAAATAATACATACGAAACCACACACAGACAAGACAGGTTAAAAAGTTGTGCCAAATTATCTAAAATAATTAAATAAAAAATTGTATTGCGTTTAGCCACAGCCAACACCAATTGTTTTTTACATGTAACAAAATTGTTAATAGTTCTAAATTTAAAAAAAAAAACAAATGCTATATATCTAATCTAAATAATTAACTTATTTTTTAAAAAATTATGTATTTATTTTACTATACATAAGACATTCAGAATAATGATAATGATTATTTTTAGGACTTTTCCATAAAAAAAAATAGGTGGGGCTAACTATATTGATATTAATGTCTTAGAATATATAAAATAATAAATTTTTATTTCGATTACACTATTCCTTCTAGGCGGGAAAAAAATTAGTTGTTACATATTTTATCTATTATAATGTTACTAATTGTATATTTAAACAACTAATTACAACATGTAAAAAATAAATTAGTTTTCTACATAGAAAAAACCATAGCGTGATGCGCAGGCAAGCGTACTAATTATACCACATAAAAAACTCATTCCTAACATATTTTATCTACTGCAATTTTAGTAATTAAACATTGAAATAACTAATTATAGCACACACAAAATATAAGTTTATTTCTGAGAAAAAAATTACAATTTTTTTATTTATAATGTGTCAGATCTAATATTACTGGGAAAAATGCAACTCATAAAAAAAATTACGTACATTATCTATGATTAAAAATATACAAACCACTTTCCATTTCGATTATACAGATTTTATCAATTATAAATTTACTAATTCAATATTAAAATAACAAAATGCAATACTTATAAAAACAATCAATTTTCTACATAGATAAAAAGCTCCCGCATGACGCTCAGTATAAGTTATAACAAGATGAATGAAGGAGTTAGGTTTTTTTTTTTTGCTAAGATGATCCATAAACGGGATAACCTAAGTACTTTAATTGAGAGGTCTCATCTTTCTCCAAAATAATTTTATTTAAAATCTTTATTAATTATTGTGTTTGCTAATATAGTATAAATTGTTTTTAAAAATATTTTTTATTGAAAGTTTTTTAAAATCATTTTTTAGTTTATTTAATTTATTTCTCACACAATTTATCAAAACCATAAAAAATAACCAAAATAGAATTAATTTAATATTTTATGGAATATAAAACACTTTAAAAAAACGAAAGTGGAGGCTTTATTGTAATAGCAAATTGTTACTACAAGCTTGTATGTTTTATTTATTTATTTATTTTAAAAGTGTTTTTTTTTAAAATTAAGTTAATTTTTTAAAAATGAATTATTTTTTATATAAAAATAAAATTTAAAAAAATATTACTTTATGTACAAAAACGACTTCAAAATACAATATGTTTAAGTGACTGTCCAAATTATTGAAACGTTGTATTCATTTCATAAGACAAGAAAAGTTTTGTCGGGGTAAGATAGTGGAGGCAACATCAGGGTGCTTCTCGACAAAAGAAAGACGAACAAGCTAGTAACCGTAAACATCAGGGTACTTTAAATAGGAAGTTTTTTTTTTTTTTTAGTTTTAGATTTAAATTATGTGTTTATTAAAATGATAATGACTAAAAATTTATATGATTATCAATTTTAGAATCTATAAAATTAATTGAGATATTTATAAACTGATCTTAGAATCTATACAATCTACATTGAATATTATAAACTGATCTATACATCCATTAATTAAAAATTGGCAAGTTGGAATAATTTGTTGAAATTATTCCCGGAGAGTGAGACTTACAAGAAGACATGACAAATGATAGGAGCTGGCTTCGAAACATGAATGTATAAAGTTGTTGTCTTTATTCATGTAGTGGTTGTTTGTCTATCATAAATATATAATGCGTCTGTAATTCTATTATTATCATAACATATTAAACAATGATGCCTTAATTCGAATATGTTATTATCTAATTAATTAATAAAAATATGAAAAAGATAACACTTTGTTAGTTAGTAGTAAAACCCAAAATTGATACCTTTTAAATTAGAACGGTAAAAGTAAAATATTTAAAAATTACAGAGGTAAAAATATAATCTACCCTAAGGATTTATATATGTTTGTATGAAAGTGGGAATAATGCCATCGATATACGTCAATATCATATCAAGCATATTGATAGCGTGGTTGTCAAATCCAAATTTGATATGTATCAATTAGATTATTGTCATTATTCTAGACATCAAATAGTTGTAAAATTGAACTTGAATTAGTTAAAAATTGAACGAGTTCGACCAAAAAACCTATGAATGATACAAAAGTCTAGGTCATAAGGAATTCTTGGGTAATGATATTTAGAAGGTATTTGTCACTTCATTTCAAAAGTATTTTTGAAAAGAAAATAATAATAATTTAGATTAATTTATTTTTGTTATTTTTAGATAATTTTCATGTGTCGATGTTAAAATAATATTTTTTTTAAAAAATATCATTTTAATGTATTTCAAAATAAAAATTACTTTCAAAAATAGCTACAAACAGGCCAACCTTAAAACAGGCCAACCTTAAAACTTGTCAATCCAAATACTTTTCTATTTTAGTTTTCGGTTAAATTATGTGAGAGTTGCTCCAAGGTGGTTCAATTGACTTAATAGGTCTAAAGGTAACCATGATTACTAATAAAAAGTGGTTTGATTTAAAAAAAAATATATAGATGATATTTGTTTTTACTATTGAAGTGACAACATTAATGATTAATTAGGGTTTCATATCTTAATTTATTAAATCTGTGACCCTTGTCATGAACTCCACGAGATATAATAACTTTGTATTTTAAAACTATGTTCTACTCAATTAAATCATGAACTCTACGTAAACCATGTGTGTAAATACAATGTAGGAAATGGTTTAAATAAATTAAAGAAATAAGGTGAATAATATGTAAATGTTGATAAATGGGACACAAGTATATATAAGAATTATGAAGAAAGATACAATGATAACTCGGTTAGGAAAAAGTTTTCCAATACCAAAAATAAAATGTTATTTAGTTTTTAGCCAATTAAATATGAAAGAGCAAAAATGAAAAAAAAAATAGCAAACATGCATCCTCAATCATGAGATTAGGATAATCTAATATAAATAAAAAAACACAAAGCTATTTAAAAAAAAAACTAATATTAAATGATAAAATAAAAAAAGAATCAAAAACAGAATGTCAACCCTGGTTAACTTTCAAACTTGTGACCCAAATCATAACCTGATTTAAAAAAAAAAATCAAAGAAAACCACAAGCCATTTGTTTTTTGTTTTTTTATAAAGGCATGTTAAATAACAAAATAAAAAATATAAGTATAAACCCATTTGAGTTTTTCAAACATGTGACTTAGGTCATTATATTAGAAGCAATATACATTGAAAACCATAAAGCTTAGTCCCCAACAAATAAACTAGTGAAGAACAAATTTGAGAAAAAAAATCAATGACACAAAAGGATCCAAAATAAAAAAAAATATAGCAATTCAAAGAATGAGAAAAAAATAAATTAGAGGTCAACTATTTTATTTATTAGAGAGTGAAATTAAAAAAAATCTCCAACAAAAGAACAAAACAAATTGCAAAAATGAAGACCATATTAGATTTGTTTTTGCAATAAATCTAGATTCAAAGAAGAAATTAAAAATGAATAAAAACTTGTTAAAGGGACCATGGAAAAAAGGAACAAATTAAAAAGAAAACACATATGACAATTTGAGATTAAAGAATGAAATTGAAAATATATTAAATTTCATAAAAGGATTATGAATTAAAAAATTAAAAAAAGAAGAAAAAGAATGAAGTTGAAATATAAACAACAAAACCCATAATTTTGGAGAGAGAAATGCACAACAACAACAAGCTTCCATATCGCCGTTGACACATGCCATTCTTAAAAAATGAAAATGAAAATCTTTTTTGATTAAAATAATATCTAATATAGAAAAACAAACTGTTCTCCATGAATTTAGTAGCAACCAAAAAAATCATAGTGACAAGATAAAAAACAATTGAGCTCTCAATTTATTTTTTTGATATCAAGGATAAAAATATATCATTCTACTAAATTAAAAAAATAGGTAAGATTATGTGAGCTTGAAAGGTAATTAAATTACTTTAATATACTTAAAAATTATAAAAGACAAACATATACCCAAGTCAAATATTTAACAATTAGTGGGTCAAACCCCATGAATCATAAACAGTTTATACAAGTGAATTTGCCTTCTGATTTTCTATGATTGTTCCTCCATAGTGGAGCCTAGTCATCTCAGTCGTCCTCACATGATAACAAACCTTGATTTCGATTGTCTCACCACACCCACAAGCCCGTCATTTGCGTAAATAGATCAATTATTATGGACGAAAAAAATGGTGTATCACTTGACAAAATGATAGAGATTAAGCCAATGACGAGCGTGCTATTTGTTTATAGATATATAGCACCTGTTTGTCCAAACGGTTTTTTACACTTAAAATGAAATTTTTTTAGTACGTTTAAATCATTTTGATATGTTGATTTCAAAAATATTTTTAAAAAATAAAAAACATTATCTTGATATATTTCGACATGAAAAAACTTTGAAAAGCTACCGCGTCACACTTCCAAACATCGCATAATGAGTTAATTGAAGGGGGATTTTGAAGATGAAAAAGGTAAAATTGGATGCTATAAATATAAACGGTAAAGTGGACTTAGATACTAGGTACACGATATATTTTTTTTATCTATTTAATTCTTTTCCAATATATATATTAAAAAATAATAAACATAATATGATATTTTTTTAAAATAAAAGAATTAGGATTCAAATCATTAATTCAAACATGTGTAATAATATTGCTATATAAAAAAGCAAGCAATAAAAAAACAATAATGACTAACAAAAAAATACTTATCAATATCATGAAAAAACAAATACTATATAAATACTCTGAAAATGTCCCAATGAATTTTTTTTTATAAAAAAACAAAACTTGAATAAGAATGAGATAACATGATAAACGAAGTAAAATTCATAACTTAAAACTCAATTATTAGCAAATCAAACGTTGAAGGATGAATTGAAAAAAAAACTATATTGTTTTTAAAATAAATAAATGTTAAGAATACAGCTGCACATCTACTGCCATTGTAGATGTGCAGGTTACCGTTGCTTATTGCTTTATTATTTCCTTTCTTATGTAACAAAATACTGCAGCCTAGGAAAGTAGAGATATGCAGAGATCATTTTACTTGTATAATGATCTCTGCATATAAAAAAGGGACAAAATTCACAAAGATGAATGTCCAATAATATAATATCAAAGCATGAAATTAAATAAAAAAACCTTAAAAAAAACTTGAAGTCAAACCAAAGTAATTTTCAAAACTAATAACCTAGATCACGAGATCAGGTTACTCCTTAGAAGACAATCTTGAAAAAAATCATGAAGCTAATCAATCAAAATTAATAAACAGAAGATATAATAATTAAAAGAATAAACAAATTTGGTATCAAATATAAGTATAAGAAATAGGGATGAAATTAAAAAATCAAGAAAAAAAAGTTATTAAAAGAATGAGGACCATATAAAAAAATAGAGGATAAAATTAAAAAAATAATTTAAATTTTATAAATTATTTGAAATACAAAATAATTATCAAAGAACATGGACTAAATCTAATATTAAATAAATTGAAGAGTTTCTTAGAAAAACTAGAGGGTTTCGTGTGAATATTGAGAAAGATAAAGAAAAGATGGAAAAAAAGGTCTTTAATGCCAAAACTATAAGTCTATTTACCACATAAGTTGCTGAAACATTCAGACATTTAGGAGATTCCAAATTTCCAACACCACCACAAAACCCGGTGATTGAGAACCGGATAATGTTTTCCTCGTCGTTTAAATGTTTATTTGAGAGTGTGATTGTGGTGATTTTTAGAAGTATTTATTGTTTAGAAATACATGAAAATAATATATTTTTTTATTTTTTAAAAATTATTTTTCGATATTAGCACATCAAAATGATCTAGAAACACTATTTTTTTAATTTAAAATAAAAAAATAAAAATATTTTTTTTCTTCAAATTTTCAAATTTTTATAAGTACTTTCCGCTCACCCAAAGAGTCTCTAAATCTCATTTGCATAAACACGTGGTTAAATATTGGTTATATTTGTAAATCATTTTTTTAATAATATTTATATTTCATAAATTATCAAACCACCCCCTTAATCCATGTAATAACAACAAATAAATCATAATGAAAAGAAAAGAAAAGAAAAGAAAAACTTCTATTACATTTAGTTAAAAATAATTAAATTATTTTACCTTGATAAAAAATAAAAAAGATTAAATAGCCCTTAGATATAAATTTATTTTTTAATTATTAAAATAAAAAATTTACTGTGCTAAAAAAATATAAAAAATAATATATCTGTATAAAATTTGAAAACACCAATTAAAATATATCCTGACAAATAATATTTTCTGTCTAGATGCACAGCAATTTCCCAAAAGATTTATTTATTTTTCAATTTTATTTAATTAAAAGTAAAGCTTTTAAATTAACGGACGTAGTCAAAGCTGAGACCAGTCCGACAACTCTCCCCCACCCCTTCTGACTACGTGGGATGATGAAAAACTCCAGTGTTACCTGTTATTTCTCGTGACTAATTTTGCCTTAAATATCTGACGCTCTTGTATTTTTTAATATATAGTGAGAATAGTGATTATCTCCGTATATAGCTGTATTAATTTATACAAATTCCACGTCACTCAAGATTACTCTCAAATAATTGAAGGGCCTGCTAGACAATGCAGCCAAATAACTCTATTTCTTAAACAAATGACTTTCTTTATTAATTAAGATTTTTCATTTTTTTAATGTGAAAAATATATCATTTTAATATATTACTTTTAAAAATATTTTGAAATACAATTTTTATCACTTTTGTATGTGTGAGAGTATAATAATGGCTGATTTTCACTTTAATAAATTAAAATAGTTTTTTTTTTTCAAAAATATAAAATTATTATTATTATTATTATCATTTTAATTCTAAATAATTTTTATTCTTATGACAACTAAGATCAAGATGGTAAAGAGCATCTTCAAGAGAAGAGCTAAAATAAATGCTAAAAGAAAAAGACAAAAACTTTTGTCTTTTATTTTTATAACTCAAAGAAAATAATTATATTGAAAAGTTAAAATAATATTTGTAAATTGAATAAGTAATTCTACATTTTGATTAAAGAAGCAAAATATATTATTATACAAAAAATAATTTTGATTAAAATTGTATTAGTTAGCTATTATTAATAAATAATTGTATTAGTTAGCTATTATTAATAAATAATTGTATTTATATTATATATATTAAAATACAATTAGCTTTTTGGTGTACATGCTGTATGGTACATTCTAAAGTACATGAACAGCCAGTAGAGTAGGTGAGGAGCCTACTCAGCAAGTAGAATGACGTGTCAGAATCATCCAAATTGAACACGTCGTTTTCATCGGCACGTGGCACGTGAAGAGATCATCACCGCTGTTGCTCTCTGTATTTTTTTCCCTCTATAAATTAAACCCAGGAATTATGTTCCTCACACAAATCACAATTGAAGTTTGCAGTGACTAACTCAATTAACTTTTTTTTATTTTGTAGAAGTCCTTCTAACCCTTTTCTGTTCTTATTTTCTCTCTTCCCTGTTTGTCTCTCTCTTCCCTTACACAAAACCAAAAACATTTGCTGTTCTATTTTCTATTTGATTCGTTGCTTCTTCTTTTTCCTGTTCTTGGAGCTGTGCTGTTAACTCCTTTTGACACCGAAGGAGCATGGGAAACCCACTTCATCTCAAGTCCTTGAACCACATCTCACTCTTGTGCAAATCTCTCGAGGAATCCATTGATTTCTACGAGGATGTTCTTGGTTTTGTGCCAATAAGGAGGCCAGGATCTTTCAACTTTGATGGGGCATGGTACGTAATTCCTTACATGGCCCTTGCAATCTAACCAGCCACTACAAAGTTATTCCACTTTGTTTTTCTGACGCTGTTGTTCTTTAAATTTGTTTCTGTTCAAATAGGCTGTTTGGTTTTGGAATTGGAATTCATCTATTGCAGTCAGAAAATCCAGAAAAGATGCAGAAGAAAGGTAAAATTAATCCCAAGGACAATCATATCTCTTTCCAGGTAATTTATTAGAATGTCAATCTCATTAAGGTGAACGTTGATCCTTAATTTTACTTTTTTTTTTATTGCGTAGATTGTTTGTTTGTTCCTTTTCTTGTTACTGTGTAGGACATTCAACCACTGTTTTATTATTTATTATTTCTTTTTTAAAATTATTTTTCTAGATGTTTTGATAGGTATATGCTAGAAAATTAAAAAATATTATTTTAAATAAAAATCAGTTCAAAAATAATAAAAAAAACCGCACTTCCAAACATTAACATTATTGGTAATAAGGAGAAGATAATTTTTATAATCTGCTTTCCATCCAAATTATTAAAAAAAACATTCTTTAAATAAAAGTCACTTTAAAAATATAATTCTATAATGTTCTTTCACATCAAAACTATTAAAAAAGCATTATTTTAAATAAAAATCACTACAAACATATAATTCTGTCTCGTACTTTCCAAACAAGCTGTTATTGGTACTAAGGAGGAGATAATCTTTATAAGTTGCTTTTCACATCAAAACTTTCAAACCAAACATTACAAAAAAGAGAGCATCAATCTACCCACTAAAAAACAAAAACAAAAAACAACACTCGACACAGATAGGTTGGTGGATGTTAAAACATCGTATTGTCCGTCCATGATAGCTAGCGTCGTTCCTGAAGCGATGACACCATTTGAGAGTAACAACAAAATTGCGTGTTCTTAGATAATTAAAGGACAATAATTTCTTCAAAGATCCCATATTTGATCCCGGCTCATGGAAGCTGGCCGTCGTCCAGGAGTTTTTGCTTGACAACTTGTTATGTTGAAAAGTAAAAGAGTGTGCTGGTGTGGTGTACAGTGTGAGAGCATGGCAGCTGTGGAGAAGAAGCTGAAAGACATGGGGATACAGCACGTGCGAGCTTTAGTAGAGGAAGGTGGGATCCAGGTTGAGCAGCTGTTCTTCCACGACCCTGATGGGTTTATGATTGAGATTTGCGACTGCGATAACCTCCCGGTGATCCCTTTGGCCGGCGAAATCGCACAATCGTGTTCTTACTTGAACCTTGAAAGGATGCAGCAGCAGATGCAGCCAATGGTGCAGCAGCACGAGAGAGCAATCTAACCGCTCGCTGCTTGCATGGTCTCCGATCTCTGTTTCACGCGCTTTTTTGTAACTTATTTTCTGTCTAGTAACTAGTTACTGCACATCAAATAAAATACAAAGCAAATGAGATCCCGTCTGTGTGGAGATGATCATCTTGTTTCACTCTCTATTTAAATAACAAGTTGAACTTTCTTTTATATAATTGTGTTAGACAATCTTGCTGTAATATAGTGGAAATATAGTGGAAGTTGTTTTTTCTAAGTACTTTTTTTTTTTTTTGTTTAAGAATATATTAAATAATATATTCTTTATATTATTATACTTTGAATTGTTTAAAAATATATCTAAAATTATTATTTTCTTCATTTAAAGCAAAAAGCAAATTTATTATTTTTGAAAAATATTTTTGGAGTGCTTTCCAACCACCACCCTAACGAAAATTCAACAGTTTTTGCTTGATTGGTCATTGATTTCTGTTTTCTCAGTCCTCTCAGACAATGCAAAGGGAAGATCGAGTACTAGACGCCGGGGAGCATCACTCCGCCTCGTGTCCCCACAGAGGTTGATCACAACCTCTTGTCGATATTGTTTCTTGATTGGGTATATCATTGCGGGCCTGCTCCTACTCAATCTTATTGGTCCAAGCCCATTTAATTGTACGTCCATCTATATACTCGATTCACAAAGCATCCTATGGATCTCAGCCCAACCTATTTAGTTGTATAAAATCTAATCCTTTGAGTTTTTTTTTTATAAGAAAAACGTCTATGAAAATTAATGGGCATATTTTTTAATTAAATGAAATGATTTAAAATGTTCTATATATATATATGTATATGTATAGGGATTGATATATATATAGGGATTGAATCCAAAGTTTATGGAACCAATAATTATTGACATCAAATCAAAGTTTAGAATCTGGGAATAGTGGAAAATGGAAAGCATAGAAGTACTCCACCCAGATCGCCCTTAAACAGTACCTGGCTACTAAAATTGGCTATTGCCCTTTTTATTTGAAAGAAAAAAAATGTTTCATTGAACAAATCAATAGCCAACATTACTAGCCAACAACTGTATATTCACACACACACAAGATATTATTAAACACAGAAGAACTTAATACTTGTTAAGAATACATCTGCTCATCTGTAATTACAGATGTGCAGGTTACCGTTGCTTGTAATTTTTCCTTTCTCGCAATCTAGGAAAGTAGAAATATACAGAGACCAAGTTTACTTGTATATATACTTCCATTGTAACACAGATTTAATCAATCGAAAATACATTACAATAGTTTACTAGCCAACAACTGTATATTCATACACACACAAGATATTATTATACAAGCTTCAGCACAGAAGAACTTAATACTCATCCATGGAGAAACTTTTTTATTCTGATAATGCCTGCTAGCTTTCTAAACACACTTACCCATGATCGAGATCGTTAAAGGGAGGAAACAAGTTACAAAGCACATGAAACACATCCATGCCGCCATTAACTCAAGGATTTCGTGCGCCGGCAAATCAGAGACCTCTTGCCAGCATCTTCTCATAATTCTCAATGGATTCAAGCCTCTGGATCACAAGTTGCTGCCTGAATTTCTTGATGAACGCCTCAGCGCTTGCGTCTATGTCTACAGATGGTTTCCTCGCTGGTTTGGTAGATGTTGCTTTATTCTCCACAGCATGAGACCTCGACGCCGCTGCTTTGTCATCCTCTTTGCAACTATGAACGCCATTTCGTGCTTCAAAAGTTCTTGAGCCCTGGTGCTGAGGAGGCGTGGATCTGTTGTTCTTCATCATGCTCCCCTGTCAATTACCATTACGATTTTCTATAGGCATTTCATCTATCTATATATATACACACACGCACACATGGGGGAAGAAGTGTAGGAAGTGAGCAGCTCTTAAGTGTGTTTGAGGTTTTGGATTTGGATGTATATTTTTTTATTTGAGCTTTGATTTTTCAAAATAGCTCGTCTAAATAGTTTTTATTATTGGAGTGTATATAACAAAAAAAAAAATTACTGTTTAAAATACAATACTAACCCTATAACTTTTCAAAATTTTGTATTTGGAGTGGATGTAAATCAATGTTGTTAATTTTGTTTTTTTTTCCTGCCGAAACGTTTCATACCAGTTAAAAAAAAGAGATAAAACGGTACAGTTTTTACCTTATTTAAAATTTCAGACCGTTCTGAAAATTTCAACCAAATTTCAGTCGGAAAGTTTCAGTTTTGTTTTGCTCGTTCTGTTTCGGCCAAAGTGTTTTTTTTTTAATAATAAAATTTTTTAAAATATCAATCATATTTCTTAATTTGACCTTTAGATTGAGATTAAATTTTACGAGGTCTCTTGACATATTTATGTATATTATATTAACATTTCAGAGCAATCATAGAATGTAATGGCCTTGCGAGATTGATGATGATATTCTCATAATATTATACATGTTCATAATTTTATTCAGAAAAATAATTTTATTGTGTTTTTTAGATTAAATTGCATAATTTTAAATAATATTTTTATTTAATATATATATATATATATAGTGTAACCCCGAAACGATGCGTTGACAGACTCTAAAATTAAAATATTTCGTTTTAATTAAAAATAAATTAGGAACCGAAACCCAAATTGATAAACTTGATGTAAATAACATACCGGGACGCAACCATGAATTATTTTGACCTAGCAAAAGGAATGATTGAATCACCCACACGCAAGCATGTGGTAGGAATATGACTTTCAAAGCAAACGTGCGGCTTAAAACGAGGGTCTGGGTCGAAAGGTAGTACATGATGCGCCTTTGTTGCCGAGGCTGAGGACCTTTGCAACTTTCACTAATATTTCATACTATAATAAGATTAAATTATAAAAATATAAAACGATTATCAAAGCATGTGAAGATTGAAGAACGATTAATTAGGAGTGTGGACGGCATCCATATCCCAACTGTTGCTTGTTAGGTCAATCAACTTTGTATCCAAGCATGGGTGTTACTATTTTAGTTTTTCAATTGAAATTAGATATTTTGGTTTGAAGTATTTTGGTATGTCATATAAGAGTTATTTATAATTAAAAACACTACTTTAATTTCAAATCAATTATATATATATATATTAATTTGAAATTATAAAATTGAAATCTTAACACACAAATAAAAAAGTGAAAGTTGACCTGATATGAGCAGATTGACTCCATAGGTCCCAAAACTACTTGAATGAGTGATAAAATATTTTTTGGCTGAAAATAATAATTCCAGACAACATATTACTTTTTTTTAAAAAAATTAAGACAAAAATATATTAGATTGACTCAGGTCAACTCAAGTTGAACTTTTAAAATCTCGACCTAGGTCATCATGATAATCCTAAAATAACTAAATTAAAACAAATTATAAAATTCAATTCTTATCATATTCATTGTTAAATAGTGAAAACAAAAAAAAAATCAATATAATAACAAGATTCAATTTTTTTTCAAACAATTTAAGTCTACTTGACGTCACTTTCAGAAGACGTGGCTCAAGTCATGAAATTTTGATAATTTTATAGAAAAAAATTAAAATAAATAACAAAACATAATTCCCAAGTAACCAAATATTGAAGATGTTAAATGATCAAATTTAAGAAATAGATTACAAAAACATAAGAAAAAAACTCGAATTAACTTGGTTAATCCACGAAACTTGTGGCATGAGTCATAAAATTAAGATAACAAAACAAAAAAAGAGTAAATCACAAGTCTAATATCCAATAGACCAAATATTGAAGGTAAAACAAGAGGAAAAATATAGATTATTTCTTAAAAAACATAATATTATTTAGCATATATGAAACAAAACATTTCAATCAGAATTTTAAAATCAACCGAGAATGTCAAGTGATGTAAAAATTATTCTAGTTTATCGTATTTTAAAAATTAAAACAAGATATATTGATGATTTCACCATTACAGAAAAGGTTAGATGATATATTTTTGTTTGTGTATGGATGATTTAATTTTTTTTTTTATCAATTTAAAATATATATTTTTTTTAAAATATTTTTAGAAACAGTGTAAAACTGTATTAGCTTGAAGACTTTGCCATCAAGAGAGGCGAAGATTCCCATCCCATCGAAGTCAACCATCATCCACAAAAAGACTTTCGAGGAAAAAAAAGAGAAGGTAACTTCAGATTCTAATGATGGGTGTTATAAAGGGTTTTAAATTTAAAGCCATATTTCTTGTTTCTTCAGAGCGGTTCGCCCCTCGCCACACCAACTCGAAATAAAAACTATTAAATGGCCGCCTCTCCCTGTTTCTTCGTTTCTGGACCGGCACTTTTCCAAGTCAATAAGCTAAATTATCTTACGAACCATCATTTTTCTTCTTCTAATAATCATTCCTATTATCTTTATGCCGATCAAGTTGACCACAAAACACGTTAGAGCAACCTCTATATTATTGAATTTTAAACTCAATGTCATAATCTAATTTCTGGGTTACTCTCCAAAATCTATCCAAATATAACAAAAATGAAATAAAAGGGGTCGGCGTTGGAAGAAAAATCAATGTGAAAATTCTGATTGTTTTCGAGAGTCCGATCGTATCTCTTTTGTCTCCAAAATAGAGGAAAATACAGATTTAACGCAAACATAATTTATCAATGGATAAATTTGTCTAAAAATTAAGTTGAACGATATAATTATATTTTTATGGGTTGATTTGATTTTATCGTCGACCAATTTAAAGTGTAATTATGATCGATAATTAATTTAGGATCCAATTGAAAGATTTAATTATGTGCAAGGACTTAATTATACTTTTTAAATTGGTCACATCAAATTAATTAAGGTCTTAATTGGTAAGAGATCAAGTGTTTGAGCTTGATTCGGGCTCAATTGATCAGATTAGAATTTTCCGAGACTCAATCGATTTTTTCCAAGACAATTGCGCGAATCAGGGGTCAAATTGAAAATGATTAAGAGTTTAATAGTCAATTGAGGGTTAAATCGCACAAATCAAAAACCAATGACTAAAATAAAAAGGCGCGCAAACTTAAGGCTAACAATGAATTTCTGACGGGGATAAAATTTCACAAAATTACAAGTTTAAATCCAATTGGAGGTGTAACTAGAATACTTACAAAATAAAGGATCAAATTGCAATTACACTACTGCAGCGCCCATATTTTTTAACTACACTGCTGCCGACAAGTCACTTGTGCCGCCTGCCAACGACCCAACTGCGCTAGCAACCACCACATTGCCGACAGCCACAATGTTTGAACCACTAGTGCAAACCACTTTTGTCTGAGGAAAAACCATGTGTGGGGGGGGGGGGGGGGATTACGCAGAAGAACGAGTGGAAACCAGGAGAAAGCCCCCTTTTTATTTTAAAAGAATTATTTTTTTAAAATAAAAATATATAACAATTACAAACACAGAAGCCCAGCCCAACATATATGGGACCCTCCACAGTCCACACCAGGTCATCCCAGCCCCTATGTTCACAAGGACCCATATGTTTGTTTTTTGTCGAGAATGAGAAACATTGAGAAAATAAACTTATATTCCTGTTGAGTTTTCAAACACATGTTGTAAATATACATTTAAGATTACAAGCCGTAGCTATTTTTCATTTTTTAAACGGAGCATATCTTTTAAAACATCTATTCCTTACACTTTGATCCTCAGATTTTTAAATCATTTTCACTTTGATCCCAAACTCTCTTAGAATTGTAATCTAACCCCTGCGTTCAATTTTCTTACATCTTGAATTCATCATTTATCTATAGATGAGGAAGTCCATGCATCTCTTCAATACATACAACTCCCTAACAAAGCTCAATTAGGCATCGGAAACAAAACTAGATTCCAAGTTTTTAATCTCAAATTATTCAAGATATTTTTGCGAGAGGAAGAGTTGTGTTTGACTGCAAGAGGGACAAAAAATCAAGTATTTTAAATTAAAGACATTTAACGTTAACAGGGTAAAATAATTATATTTTTTTAATAATGAAGTTAATGGAATTTGCTAGGTTCAACTATATATGGCCCACACTCTGTCACACTTTTGTATTTTTTTTTTATTAAAATAACAACTTTCTTACCTCCCTTGTAGGTGCATTTAATGCAACAAAATTGAGGATAATATATATATATATAATATCGAGGTAAAAAATGAATAGAACAGACCAAAAAAATGATATAAAAAAGAAACAATCATAAGAATAAAGATCAAATTCAACAAAATAAAAAAAATAAAATCAAATAATTAAGGAATAAATTGAAAATTGAAATCCAAATAGAAAACAAATTAAAAGAAAAACAAATAGGAATAGAAAGAATAAGGGTGACATTTGATAATAAACATAAAAAATAAAATGTCGAGGGATAAAAGTAAATATAAATAAGTCAAATTTGATACAGTTAGAAGCTAGGGTAGTAGTTGATAAAAAAAATATTAAAATATCAAGGGATGAAATTAAAAAAAAAAAAATACTTATTCGGTAATCACAAATAATAGAATACCTTGACACCTCTTGAAGAAAACCGAGGTCAAAAAACCACAAATGTCCATTGATTTTAGGCAAAGAAAAACATGGACTACATGATAATTACACCGATGCACTATCACGCCTTAAAAACTGTGATTGAGTTGAGCCCACTTGGAGAACCATCTCACGACTATTTCTCACCCGAGAGGGAAGCACAGCAGCACCCTCAACCACACCTTCCCCTTTACACCACGATCGACAACCCACACACAGATCAACACTCCACAAGCAAACCCTCCCGCCGGGACACGAATCTACCCATCTGAGATCAACCCACCCCCATGCAGATCACCCACCACGGTAACCACATCATCAACCAACCCCTTAACAACACATCTCCATTGAACTGTTCCTTTTCTCCCGGTGGATAATGTAGGACGAAGACAATTTTCAATACTGTGTTATAGGAAGAGAATAATGGTATCCAGTAAAGTAGAAGATGGAAATTCAAAGGGTAGAGCAATGGATTAATTACTCGAGGTAGAAAAGTAACAGTTGGAAAACCGAATAATGCATGGTAATGGTAAAATGAGAAGTATAAAAAAAGGAACATATAAACATATCTGCACGTAATTTAAAGTGTTGTATCTCCTAAATTGATTCTTCTAAAATTGTAGATTATTCCTTGAAAAAGGAGAAGAAAAAACTGATACGATGCTGCAATTTACTCAACGGACAGAATTATATCCTCGTTATCAAATAAATTAAATTATTTTTCATTAAACTCAAACTCAACCATAGTTTTAGTCAAATATTTACCATAATTAATTTTTTTTTAATAAAATTAATTTTTTTAAATCTCAACTGCAACAATAAAAATATTCTATAAGAGGCATAAATAAAATAATATATATATATATATATTTGGGGTAATAAATGGTCCATAACTCTCGGTATCGGTATATATAATCTTTAAAATTTATGTCCTCCTCACGACACCTTTAGTTTGCTTTTTTTTTTTTATGCCAGCTCTGCAAGTTCGTCTTTAATTTCTTACCGATTGTCAGTCATGTGAAAATAAGCAAAAGAAAGAAAATTGACAAAAAGAAGCTAGTGAGAACCGGGCAATATTTATTTATCAATTTGTCAGTCAATTAGAAATCACACAGAAACCGAACAGGGTTCGGTCCCAGCGGTTGAGGAGGACGCCTCTTTTTTTGGGATCAAGGTTCGAGTCTCGGCAGGTCTATGGGGGTGACTCCCTCATGTGGCATCCTGGTTCTTTCCCTGTTTGGTATGCCCGTCATCCCCGCGATGCCTTACGTGCTCATTTGGGCTTGACAGGGTGTTCAAGTGAGCCCGGAAAATAGTCGAGATGCACGTAAGCTGGCCCGGACACCCCGGTCATAAAAAAATCACACAGAGAGCCAATATATATATATACCCATGTCACCCGCACCTCTTCTCGTCACAACGGAATTATATTTTTTTTAATATAAAAAAATATCAATTATATATATAATTAATATATTAATTATATATTATATTAATATTTATATAATATAATAATATATAATATAATTAATACACCCATCCGTTACCCTTCATCTCAAAGTTAAAAAAACTCTACCCCATCCTTCTCTTCTCCCTCAGGCCTCACCCCAAAAATGAAGCAAATAAAACCCAAAAAAGTTTAAAATGCAGGAGGAAAAAACGAAGCAAATTATCTTGATGCTGGAGATAGAGAAACTCACAAGAGTCCCACAGGCTGAAACGAAGAGCTTTGTTGTTACTAATTCTAAAGTTTCTCCTACTATTTTCACAGCTTGGTGAAGAGTTAGCAAAGCTCAAATGGGCTGTTGGCAATTCATTGCTCTTCTAAAATGGTTCCAACCTCAGAGGCTATAAATTTAAGGTGATGAAACAACATGAGTTTTGTTTATAATTTGATTTCATGGGTTATTTGAACTGAAGTTTCTATTTATGTTCTGTGGATTGTTGTTGCTGGTTTCCTTGTTGTTTTTTTGATATATCATATGTCTGAATAGCGATTCCAACAGTAAAAAAAAAATACTATACCTTCTCTTTCGCTTTCGTTTTTGCCATCTCTCTCCATATATAGCAACTAGATCAACCATAGCTATTTTTAGTTGCTCGTATAGCTCTCCTAGAGTGTATACAGTAGTATTTGAATAGTCCAAGATATTTTATTTTAATAATCAATGATTATTATAGATTTATATATCTTTATTTTTAATTTAATATATTTAATGCACTTGATACTTGTGAATGGGGATCTTCTAGATCCTATGAATAAAGCATATATGACAAAACAATATAGAAAACATGTGGATTGTAGTTGATTGTTTAAATATATTTTTTATGTTATTTTTTGTGATTAAAGTGATGTTCTGTGCACATACTTTATTATTATTATTATTATTATTATTATATATAAAGTTTGACACAAATGACTTACCGATAGTTTATTTTCTCATTAAGTGATTATTTTGATGATGCAATATATTTTAATACATGGAAGGAGGAAATACTTTATTATAAAATATAATTTGCTATAAATTTATATATTTTTTTTTATATAAGTGTGTTTGTTTCCAATTATTAGATATTTTAAACTCTATAAAGATATTATCACTTTTACAATTGGTGTCATATTAGCCAAGTAAAAAGACATCGAAAAACATCTTTACCATATATCTCTTGTAAATTTTAAATTAAGTGACAAGCTAAGATTCCATTGTGCTCTTGTAGTGCACATCTATCATAGATAAAACAACAAAAATAGTTTACATATAAAGGTTCCTTCATCTAACAAAATTCTTTTTAATAAAAATTTTGTGTTTTTCATCTACACAAAAAACCCTAAAGTTTTGGCATAAATTAGAAGATTGTTTCTATTCTCAACAACAAAAAGACTTTGGACAATTGCTTCATTTAACACATGTTTCCTATTAATTTCCCTATTGCATTTATATTCTTAATATATTAAAATTATCTTACATGCCTAGATAAATCTTAAACTCAAGATAATTTTTTATATGGGGTGATTTTAGGAACAACAAAAATTGGGCTGATGAAAGAGTCAGGTCAATAGTGTTCTGTCTCTCTCTCTCACTCACTCACTCACTCACTCACACACACACACATTAATTTTTAATTCTATTCTTATGATTTTCTTACATGTTGATTGAGTTATGTTAAAATATGGTTGTTAATTTTCAGATATAGAAATTGTGTTAAGTAGGGATAAAGTAGTTTTTATTCTTAGCTAAATTAGTATTGTAATTACTCTATAAGTTCATTCTCAATTTTAATGGAAGATATACTCTGAGATATATGAATTTATACTTTTAACATGGTATCAAAGTAAATCTCGAATTTCTTTTGAATCATATTTTTTCATCATCTTCTTCTTTCTGGTTTCAAACCCATAAATTAATTGCTACACTAAATTATTGTTCACTGAAAACCTAGAAATCCATCTTATAAACCCGTAAAAACCCACCATTTGATCTCTACAATCCCTGTTTATTCAAAAATACTATTCATACCTAGAAACCCTATTTGTTTCTAGAAAATCAGTTTTTTCCTGAAAACCATATTTTCCTGAGAAAAAAACAAACCCAGAAATTCCATCAATTCATACACAGCTACCCTCCCTTCATTACCTGGATATAACCACTAGTATAACAACAAATTCATACAAAAATCTTATCTAAAAAAACCCAGAAACCAACCAATTTCCCCGAGAAACCTAGTTTTCCCCCCCAAAAAAACCATCTTCATCATCTAGCGAAACCCATTTGAAAAGAATCTTCGACAAAACCCATCTCAAACCAACACAACCAAAGAAAAGACCCATTTTGGTATCGACCCATACCCCCAAACATCTCCAATGGCTCCATATTTGACAGAGACCGACCCATATAGCAAGTAATGAACGAACATGATTTCGAGGATCCCAAGCACAACACCACCAAGATGATTGTTTTCGAACATTTTTTTAAATCTATTGTGTCCAAAATTTATGAAATAAAAAATCATGTAGATGAATTGGAGAAGAGCATATACTGGCGGAGATTTCAAAATGAAGGAAGTGAGAGAGGGGAATGTTTGTTCAGTTAGAATATAAGGTCTAACAGAAATGGGGTTGATCAAAAATACAAAAATACTGGTGGGTTGGTGTGTTCTCATTGTGGTGAAATGGGGCATTTGAAACAAAACTGTTACTAAATTATCAAACCAACAAAACCAACGAAAAGACCCATTTTGGTATCAACCCATACCCCCAAACCCAAAGAACCCATCAAACAAACCATTAAAAACAACCTAGAAATCTCCAATGACTCCATATTTGACAGAGACCAACCCATATAGCAAGTAATGGATGGAAATGATTCCGAGGATCCCAAGCAAAGCACCACCGAGATGACTGTTTTCGAACATTTTTTTGAATCTATTGTGTGGAAAATTAATGAAATAAAAAATCATGTAGATGAGTTGGAGAAGATCATATACTGGCAAAGATTTCAAAATGAAGGAAGTGAGAGAGGGGAATGTTTGTTCAGTTATAATATAAGGTTTGACAGAAATGGGGTTGATCGAAAATACAAAAATACTAGTGGATTGGTGTGTTCTCATTGCGGTGAAATGGGGCATTTGAAACAAAACTGTTACTAAATTATCGACTATCTGGGTTAGTGGGACTTTGAAAAGAAATCCTAGAAAAATATCAGAAAATCTATGGTACATCTGACAGAAACAAACTAGGTATCATTTACAACGAATGTGGTCCACCCAGGTATCATAATTTTTTTTGCCTACTCTATTATTACTAAAAATAGCATTTGGATTATTGATATAGTTGTATTTAATCACATGATTAGAGATTCCAATAAATTAACCTACCATAAACCCTCATCGCAGTCAGCTATACACATTGCTAACAATAGTATCTTCCTTATTATGGGAGAAGGATCTATCATTTTGACTGACAATATAACCCTAGATATAGCCCTTATTGTGCCATCTCTTGCGTATAATCGTTTGTCGGTGAGTCAAAAAACTACTACTCTTAACTGCATGGTAACGTTTTGACCCCAGTTTTGTGTTTTTCAGGACATTCTAACCCGAAAGATTCTTAGTTATGGTGTTAGGTGAGGCAACATATATTATTTAGAGTTAACAGAAAAAGAGGGGTCAATGATGGGCCACACACATTAGACCAGAAGTAAGGATCACGCTCACGCTCTCATATGGTTGTGACATTGACGACTCAGATATCTTTCATTCGGGTACCTTAAGAAATTAAAACCGTATTTATTTTCCAGTTTAAGTATTTTGGATTTTAAGTGTGAAATTTGTGAACTGACAAAAAGTCACCATATTTCCTATTTGCCATGTTTGAAGAAAAGTATGGAACCATTTGCAGTCATCCATTCGGATGTTTGGGGTCCCTGCAAAGATCTCATCTTTTTCTAATGCACGATATTTTATTATATTTATTGATGAATGTACTCGGATAACCTAGATATCTCTTCTCCAGAATAAAAGTGAAGTAAGTACAACTTTTCAGGAATTTCATAAAATGGTGCGGATCCAATACCATTGGCACATTCATACACTTCAATCAGATAATGATACAGAGTTCATAGATTAAGTGTTAAGTACTTTTTTAAATTAGCATGGAATTCGACATCAAACATCTTGCACGTATACCCCACAGCAGAACGGATTAGCAGAAAGGAAGATCAGGCAAATTATGGAAATTGTTCAAATTTGGCATGAATCTGTCCAAATACTATTAGGGTGAAGCAGTAAAATCAACTGCTTACTTAATGAATTGAATACCATCAAGTGTTATTGAATTTCAATCTCCTCAATAGAAAATGAAATCTTTTCTCTTTGTTTCTCATCTACTAAATCTAGAACCACGGGTGTTTGGTTGTACAGTATATGTGCATATCTTGAAAGTCTTGTGAAACAAACCGAATCCCTGTGCAAAGAGATACGTCTTTGCAGGTTATTCGAAGTTTTAGAAAGGATATTGGTGCTTTGATCCTCACCATCAAAAGCTACATGTAACCCTGGATGCATAATTTCAGGAATATGAACCTTACTATTGAGGGAAAGTTCCCGAGTTTTCTCTTCAGGGGGAGAGTAACATTAAAGAGAACGAAGATATTTCAAATTAGAGGAAGATGAAAGGTTAAAGGAAATAAGACCAAGCTATGATAACATGAAATTCTACACAGACCAAAATGATCTTAGTAACGCCCTCCATATCTCTAGAATTATCAACGTCTACACCATTAACCAAAGACTCAACTGAGAATGTCTCTCCTCGGTCGTCTCAGGTATCCCTAAATCCTATTTCTAATGAGATAAATGAAACTCATGTATTAGAAAATAATGTGTCTAATAGGTATCCACAAAGACTAAACCAGGGAGTCCCAAAGAAATAGTATGAACCTCATTCCCCCCCAAAAACTAAATATCCCATCAATAACTATATCTCTACCCATAGATTATCAGAATCATTTACTGTTAATGAATTATCCAATGTATCTATTTCTAGTAATGTACAAGATGCATTGGCAGACCCAAAATGGACCAAGGCAATGAATGAAGAGATAGAGGCACTTTAGAAGAATAACACTTGGAAGTTATGTCAACTACCAAAAGGAAATAAAAAAGTTGAGTATAAATGGGTGCTCATAGTGAAGCTGAATGCAGATGAGAGTATTGATAGATATAAAGCAAGATTAGTCGCAAAGGGATATACACATAAGTATGAAGTGGATTATCAAGAAACTTTTGCCCCAATAGCAAAAATAAACACCATCCATATTCTCATATCTATAGCAGTGAATCGAGATTAAGCTTTACAACAATTCGATGCCAAGAATGCCTTTCTAAATGAAGATTTTGAAGAAGAAGTGTATATGGAATTACCACTTAGAGTTAAAACCAGGTCGTCGTGTTATACTGAAGTATGCAAATTAAAAAAGACATTATATGGTCTAAAGCAGTCACCCTTGGCATGGTTTGGAAGATTCTCAGCCACAAGGTAGGAGTTTGGCTATAAGCAAAGTAATTCAGATCATACTTTGTTTATAAAACACAAAGGAGAGAAGGTAACAACACTAATACTGTGGATGATACGGTCTAAACAGGAAATGATCCAGAAGAAAGAAAGACACTACAACAGTTTCTGGCATCAAAATTCGAAATGAAAGATCTCGAATAACTGAAGTATTTCTTAGGGATTGAGGTCTCAAGGTCAAAAACTGGGATATGTCTATCATAACAAAAATATGTGTTAGATTTATTGGCATAAATCAGAATATTTGCATGCAAAATGGTAGATACACCTATGGAAATGATTCACAAATTGGAACAAGCAGAAAATCAGACGCCAACGGATAAAGGATGTTATCAATGGTTAGTGGGAAAACTTATATACTTATCACATATTAGGCCATACATCGCCTATGCAGTAAGTGTGGTAAGTTAGTTCATGTATTCACCAGGAGAAGAATATATGGAACTGTATATCGGATGTTAAGGTATCTAAAAAGTACACCAGGAAGAGGATTTCTATTTTCTAAAAGGGAGGTCTAAGATATTAAAGGGTATACAAACTCAGATTGGACAGGAAATCAGACTAATAGGAGATCGATATCAGGATATTTTACGTTCATAGAAGACAACCTTGTCACTTGGAGAAGTAAAAAGTAGAAAATGGTCACAAGGTCAAGTGCAGAAGTAGAATACCAAGGTATGACTAATGATGTGTGTGAATAACTATGGATTAAACAGGCATTACAAGACCTGAGAATTGATTATGGAATATTTATGGGTCTACACTATGACAATAAGACAACTATCAAAATTGCTCATATTCTATTCAACATGATTGCACCAAACACATTGAAGTCGACTGACACTTCATTAAGAAAAATCTTGATCGGAAAATTATACAACTTTCGTTTGTTCAGTTGGAAGATTAGTTAACCGATATTCTCCCAAAGACAGTCTCCGGAAGAGCGTTCTATAACACAAATGACAAGTTGGACATGATAAATATCTACGCTTCAACTTGAGGGGGAGTGTTAAAATATGACTGTTAAAATATGGTCGTTAATTTTCAGGATTGGAAATTGTTAAAGTAGGGATAAAGTAGTTTTTATTCTTAGCTAAATTAGTCTTGTAATTGATATATAAGTTCATTCTCAATTGTAATGGAAGATATACTCTGAAATATATGAATTTATACTTTTAACAGTTATTTTTGGACTTGCTGAGTTATCGGAGTTATATTAGAACAATTGTCACATAATTTAATTTTAAACTTGATCTAAACAAGGAGTCAAACTTGGAGGTTTCATGATTGTTGTTATGGACTAGACTTAATAATAATAGCAAATAGCTCTCTACAATTTAGATATATTTTGTTATGTTAAAAGAAAATAATCGGTAACATAACACAAACTTGTAAACTAGTATAATCTAAGTGTCCACACGAAAATAAAACTAACAAATGAAGTAAAAGTTTTATTTTAGCTCAAACATAATAGGATGGACATCATAAAAGCAAAGAATTTAAGTGCAACCTTAAAGTTTAAAGAGGGTTGTTATGTTTTTAAACTTGTAGGTTTAGATTTTGAGACTATCATAAGAAAATTTATTAAACATCTGTAAATTTACATAGTAAGTGTATTTTTAGAAGGTGTGCTTTTAAGATCGCTTAGTCTCAAATTGCTTACTTTAATTACAGAATGAAAACAATTTAATACATATTCTAACTGAAATTATATATGGCTACCATTTATATGTGGTTTGATTTATGTTGATTTTTTTTTCTATTTCTAAAATCAAAATCAAACCTAATTATATATTTATATATGTATTTACAAAATTATAACTGAAATTAACCAATAAACTAGAAAAGTGGTTCGGTTCGGTTAATTTCAAAAAAGTTTTACTGATATGTTTAAATCATCATTCATTTACTTACCCAACTAAACATTTAACTCATTACTCCTAAGAAAATAATAATCAGGTGGTATTTTTAATGAGATAACGTCAGGAGAGAGTTTTTAAATCCACCTACCCCGCCTCACCCAACCCAAGAAGGGGAAATAAAAATAAAAACAAAAACGGAGGATTCTTATCCAACCATGTGGTTGTAACTAAACCATCATGGCATCATCATCCGAGCGCATGTGAATTCTTTTGGCACAGAAAGACAGGTTTATATTGTATGATTATTCGTCCAGAGATATTAAATAATTTAAATGCAAACTTTCGGAGGCCGGTTTCGAGTAAACTGGGCAACTCATGATTTGACTCGTTTAACCATGACTCGGGTTCAAAGTTGTAAAATCTGCTCTGGGTCCTGTTTTGGTTTTTTGTTTGGAACGGAATGTTCCGGTTTCGGTGTATTCCAGCGTTCCGTTCCGGTTTTGTACTGCTCATATTTATTTAATTATATATATGAAAAAAAATATTAATTTGACAAGTATAATTTAAATTCAAGATAAATGAACTTTAAATTATACAATACAAACATAATCTCAAAATTAGAAACATCTTTAAAATTTCAAAATATTATGAAAGTAAAATGTTCTAAAATAAAAGAAAAATACATCAAACATCTTCTACATCATTAATATAAAAATAAAAGATCTTGATCTTGCTGTGGAATATAAGGAAAGTCATCAACAAGACATTCCAATAGTTGGTCATTTCCACCAAGCTCATTCTCCTCATTTACACATGTCTTTTCATCATCTAAATTTAAAATAGAGAAAAGTGCTTCGATACTCTCCCAACTTATGTCCTCTCCATCAAGAATATTGAGTTCTTCACAAATCCATTCATTCAATAGATCAATTTTGTCAAGGCTAATGGAATCTAAAGCATCTCTTGTTCTGCTCAAATTCATACAAAGAATAAAAACAAAAGAAATTAAAAAATTAATAGCAATGTAATAGAAAATAATTACTAATATAATAGTATTGATATTTTACCTCTGTTGAATCTTTAGATTATAGCGAACAAATACTAAATCGTTTAATATTATATTCATCATGAATTTAAATTCTTTTTTATTTAAAATATTTTGGTGTTTTTAAATTATTTTGATGTATAGATGTCAAAAATAATTTTTTTTTAAAAATAGATTTTAAACCCGGAACGGAACGCCCGAAACGAAACCGGGGCATTCCAGCTAGAATTTGGCTGAAATTTTCAAATTAAATCGAAATTAAAACCAGAACATAAACAACAATATTTTATCCCATTTTTAAAAACGAAAGGGAACATTCCGGACAGATTGTCGAAACAAAACGAAATTTATAAGTTTGCTCAGGTTAGATATCTTGAACCACAGCCTAGCTGACCTAACATTTAGTGCAATATTGGTGGGGTTGTGGTTCAAATTTCGGTGGATGCTGATTACTTCCGTATCCCTATCAGAATAAAACTGCGGGGAAACAGGTGTAAAGCACCACCTAAGCCACTCCCTTTCACTCACTTTTTAAAGTTGTATAACTTGTAGGAGTGGGGAAAAGCATTCCAAATAGTTGACGAACCGCGACAACCTATTTAACAGGGTCCAGCGACCTCTGGTGATCCCGATAAGTCTCTTCCAAGATTGAGCAGAACTGGAAGGTTTGATTCTGCGTTTTCTTCGACAATTTGGGAGCGATGGAAGATCCCAAATCCTCAATCCCAGCTAAAAAGAATATATAAAAATCGAGTCATTTCAAACATGTTCAAATCTAGCTAGCTAAAATCCCATATATATCTCAAGAATTTCAGCTAGTTTTGCGATGTGTGCTTAGAGTAAGATTCCGGATGCAAGGGAACTTGAATGGACATGGAAGAGAAACAAAATTAAATTTAGATTTTGTACACAAAAATCAAATAAATTCATCAAGTGCTCGAGACCATATACACAAATTAAGTCTAAACATGTAATTAAAAAGAAAATAGACCGCCACGATAAATTAACACAGCAAAAATGCAATCCGTAACTTTTTCTTTCCTTCTAAGAACTCCTATATCCCACTTTATTGAGATGAACTGACAAGTTTTAACAAAACTACAAGCCTGTTTGAATACGACCATACTATAAATAACCACACCTCATTTCAACGGGAATATTCCATCGAAATAACGAAACCTAACGGGATGATCTGCCCATAGCGGCTTTTTTCCGATGATTCTTTGCTCGTTTTCCGAAAGCACCACAAAACCCACATGCAGACATCCTTGGAGAGGGAGGCTCTATCGCCGGAGACACTCTGCCGGTGCGGTAGCCACGTTGCCCGCCGCTGGACCGGTTTCTCTCAATGGTGATGGTGGGCGCCGTTGATGATTTTGAAGTTGGTCTGACATCGCTCTCTATCTTGATATCTGTGATCTTTTGATCATGCTGTGGCTCTTGTTCTTCCTGTTCTTGTTTTCGGTTCAGCTCTCTTGAGATAAGCTTATCATCCCATACAAGCCCCGAGGAACCTTGCCTCCTGAAAGACATGGCAGATCTTTGCAAGCCAGCCATTAATGAATCCTCTCTCTCTCTCTCTAGACCTTTCTCAATGGGTGCTGGCTATAAACGAATGATTCATTCATACACGACTTTTCTCGTCTTTCTATATACTAATATTTATAGAAAGGGACATAACACAAGAAGATAAACAATGGTCGGGTGGTTCGGTTAAAGAGAGATAGGTCACAAGAAGGCAACTTGGTCAAATATAACAAGACTTGTTCAGCCTTGTTCTTTCTGTTGAGATTCATCTCGAAAAAGATTGTAGTAATTTTTTTTTTCCTTTTATCATGGTAAAATAACTATTTTGTAAATTTATTCACTTGATTTACTGTCCGGCCTGTGATTTCATATGCTATATACTGTGTATTGTACGATCAATTACTCAGGTTTAATATAATATGTGGGCAAATAAATACGTGGTTAGTGATTGGTTTGTATATATGTCTTCGCCATTGCTGACCCTTACCTAACTCATCCTCCACGCGAAGCCGCCTTTGTTTTAGCATGCACCATCTAGCTTGTACTGTTTTTGCATGTAAAATTAAGGGCGTTATATATATATATATATATAGATATAGATATAAACTGAAGCCAAAACTAAGTAATAGGGGAAAGAAATTGCTGGAAAGATTATCCGAGAGCCTGTTTGATGATCATATATGAAGCTCAACAAAGACAGCACAGCGTTTGATTTGTGGATTTTCATAACCAAGAGAAGCTTCATATCAATTGAAGGCACACCTGCAACAAGTTGTTCCTTGTGTCATCCGGTTTCTATTATTATAATTTATTATTATTATTTTTGGATTGGCACAAAGGGTTTCCAACTCAAGATATTTTCTTAAAGAGAAAGGCACTCATAATATATTCGATCATTATCATTATTATTATCATTATTATTATTATTATTTGAATCCATAATAACTTCGAACTTAATCAGTTTATTTTCCATGAAAAAAATTCGATTCTAGGGCAACTAGCTAAACAACTTACTACACAATATAATTGAATTGAATTTATGTAAAAATATGTAAGAGTAAATTAGAGTGGAGATCCTCTAAATTACTACAATAATCTCTCATAACAAAAATAATTTTTAAATCCAGAATAAAATAATTAAATCACTAATTTATATTATAAATAATATAATTGACCTTTTAGTGTTTTATTCTAATTATAAGAGTTATAATATAGTTTAAATTTACTTATAATTAAGAAAATAATTTGATTTGAAACCAAGATATAAATCCATCAATTCTCAAATATATATTATGTGAAGGAAAATTACTTTCCAATCTTTGATGAACAAATTTGAGAAGGAAGGAACGTAATTTATCTCACCCGGATGGAACAACATATGACGACATGTGACGCAATCGAATACCCAATAATAAAATGGTTGAATTAACAGGCAGTAGAGTTTTATTAAACAAGCGAAAATGTGACCTCCCACATGTTGTCGTAGCTGGCTGGCACCTTCATCGCTCAGACGAATGATTAATTTTATAAATTAATATTGACTTTCTTTCCATAAATTAATCAAGCGTGGACAATGCACTTTTTTTAAGAAAACAGAAAAAACTAATCCACTAAATTTCTCGGTTTTATTAATAAAATATCTTAAATCACATTTGACCGCTCATTTCATGTTAGATACAAGTTTGTTAATACCGTTCAGGTTGTCGTTCTAGTTTTTCTATTGATACAAAATATTTCGGTTTCGGAGCATTTCGACATGTCGTTTCGGGGTTATACTGTTTATATATAATTAATTATATATACATATATATGAAAAAAATATTAATTTAACAAGCATAATTAAAATTCAAGATAAATTAACTTTAAATTATACAATATAAACACAAAGTCAAATAAACATAATATCAAAATTAGAAATACAATCACAAGTTAATCAAAATAAGGAGGATTTTAAGGTCGGAATGGCACACCCGAAACGGTACCGAGGTTTTTTGGCAGAATCTGGCCTGTATTTCTAGAATGGGTAGGAATTAAAACTGAGATGAAAACGACGTCATTTTGTCTCGGTTTTTTTAATGGCACGGAACATTCCCCCCGTTCTGAATGGAACGAAACAATATTGACAACCCTGATTCGATATCTACTTTTTGGCCAGCTCAATGGGGTTGTAAATAGGTACATTAGGAATTTAAATATTTCAAAATAATACTAATATTACTCAAATAAATCAATGATCAACATAAGGATGAATACTCTATACAGTTAATTTCGAAAAAAAATAATGTGTAGGCATTGTCAATGATTGCTACAACATTCAAGAAAACTAAGATTGTGCAACGAAATATAATTGTGTTTACTAAAATGAACCAAGAAACATGTGTTATAAAATCTCTTTATACAATTAAGACCTAGGTATATCTGATTTAGGATTGTAATTTTGGTTGGATTCGAAATAAAAAAAATCAATTAAAAAAATTCTACATTGAGAGATTAAAGTAAACAAAGAAGAAAAAAAGGCTAGTGTGTACAAACCGAGCATCAGCTAGTGGAAGTCGTCATCTTGATTAGGGTAACACATGAGGACTCAAATAAACTTCAAAAATGGCTTTTTTAATGTAATTGAAATTGTTGTTAAGTATTAATTTTTTAAAATTTCACATGTTTAAAATAGAAAATTGATGTGACTTTAACAATCATTTTTTCCCTCTCTTCTTTCCTCGTTTTCCGCACATGAAATTTATTTATTCATTGACTAAAAGGGTCTCATTTTTCTGGGTGACCTACCCAGTTAAAAGTTAGAAGGGTCTCATTTTCTGGGTGACCTACCCGTGTTAGAAGTTAGAAGGGTCTCATTTTTCTGGGTGACCTACCCGAGTTAGAAGATGGAAGGGTCTCATTTTTACGGGTGACCTACCCGAGTTGGAAGATGGAAGGGTCTCATTTTTACGGGTGACCTACCTGGATGGAGGATTGGGTCTCATTTTTATGGGTGACCTACCCGGATATCATGGTCTCATTTTTATGGGTGATCGACCAGGCTATCATGGTCTCATTTTTATGGGTGACCGACCCGGCTAGCATGGTCTCATTTTTATGGGTGACCGACCCGGCTATTATGATCTTATTTTTATGGGTGACCGACCCGTCTAGCATGGTCTCATTTTTATGGGTGACCGACCCGGATATCAGGGTCTCATTTTTATGGGTGACCGACCCGGCTAGCATGACCTCATTTTTATGGGTGACCGACCCTGATATCATGGTCTCATTTTTATAGGTGACCGACCCGGCTAGCATGGTCTCATTTTTATGGGTGACCGACCCGGCTATCATGACCGACCCGGCTAGCATGGTTTTATTTTTATGGGTGACCGACCCGACTATCATGGTCTCATTTTTCTGGGTGACTGACCCGGCTACCATGGTCTCATTTTTCTGGGTGACCGACCCGGCTCGAGGAACGAAACAACATTGATTCTCAATTCATCTTCCGTGGTTTTGTTGACCTGAGATTTTGTTTCTCCATATCTTTCACGACTCGAAATTACATCAGCTTTCGCCACACCTTTCCTGTCAGGTTAGTGTTATGACAATAATATGCATGTTTTGTTACCTCTTTTAGAAACATAGGTCCCCTCCTCTTCGTGGTAGCCTTCATTCATGGGTTGTGTTCCCCATGCCATATCTTTACGCTTCGCGATGAGACTTTTTGTTCCATACAGGACCCTTTCTAGCTCCATTGTAGTTTCTTCAAAGACTCAAAACGATACATTCTTGAAAGAATTTTAAAACATGATTTTGTTTGCAAATTGACACTTAAAGCAAATCACTATTTTATGATTTTGCCCCCAGTGGTGCACAAAATATATCAAAAATAAATGATAGAACATAAATAAATATTATAAGATCATGTGCTTTGGAAAAGATTTCTTGCAACGAGAATTCATGTTCGAATTTTATCTATTGAGGAAGGTTACAACATATCAGGCATAATATTTCTTTACAAAGTCAGAATTCACAGGCCTAGCTAGATCTTCTCCATCCAATAATAGCAAAGCTCCTCCTGAGAATGACTTCTTCACCACATAAGGGCCTTCATAGTTCGAGGCCCATTTACTCTGATCTTGCCCAGGTACAAACAATATCTTCTTCAATACCAAATCGCCTTCTTGGAATTTTCAAGGTCGAACTTTCTTATCATATGCTTGGCCCATTCTGCTTCATCTAGTTCGGAGTCTAACAATACTCTTAGCGATGAGATTTCTACCTCTAAAGGCATTATTGCCTCCATCCCATATACCAACATGTACGGAGTGGCTCCTGTTGACGTCCAAACTACGGTACGGTATGCATGAAGAGCAAATGGCAACATTTCATGCCAATCCTTATAGGTGACTACCATCTTCTGAACAATCTTCTTGACGTTCTTGTTAGCAGCTTCTACGGCACCATTCATCTTAGGCCTATAAGGAGAGGAATTTGAATGCTTGATCTTCCATTTAGCACAGAGTTCTGCTATCAACTTCCCATTGAAGTTTTGCGCATTATCAATTATAATCTTTTCTGGTGGCCCGTACCGACACATCAAATCTCTCTCAATGAACTTTTTTACCACCTTTTGTGTTACATGAGCAAATGACTCTGTTTCTACCCATTTTGTAAAGTAGTTGATTGCCACGAGAATGAACCTGTGACCATTGCTGGCTTTTGGGTTGATAGGTCCAATCACATCGATCCCCCACATCACAAAAGGCCATGGAGATAACAAATTAAATAGAGGGATCGGAGGGGCACTCATTTTGTCCCCGTAGATATGACACTTATGATATTTGCAAACATAGTCAATGCAATCTTTCTCTAATTTCATCCAAAAGTAACCAACTCTTTGTATTTTTCTAGCCATCATATGTCCACTAGCATGGGTCGAGAAGATCCCTTCATGAACTTCTCGCAATGCATTTCTAGCTTCAACTTCATCTAGACATCTCAACAAAGTCCCGTCAGATGACCTCTTATATAAAACTTCTCCATCAAGGTAAAAATCCATTGCCAGCCTTCTCAAAGTCTTCTTTTCGATGTTGGATGCCCTATGGGGTAAGTCTGATTTTGGATGAAGTTCTTGATATCGTAGTACCAAGGGTTTCCATCTATTTCTCCTTCAACTGAGCAACAATGAGATGGGTTATTTCTGATGTCAATGTATATCGGCTGCAAGTTTTGCCCGAAGTCTATTCTAGCCATAGAAGCTAGTGTAGCCAAGGCATCTGCAAACTGATTTCCTTCCCTTCCTAAATGTGTGAACTCTATTTTCTCAAACTCTTTAGCCAGTTTAGATAGGTACTCTTGGTAGGGTATTAGCTTTTCTTCTTTGGTTTGCCATTCCCGTTTTACCTGACAAATAATTAGCATTGAATCTCCATATACATCAATCTTCTTTACGTTCAACTCCAACGCAGTCTCTAAACCAAGAATACAGGCCTCACACTCAGTTGTGTTATTAGTGCACCCGAATTGCAATTTAGTTGAAACTGGGTATTGTTTCTTGTCAGGAGATATTATCACTGCCCCGGCTCCGTTACCACATATGTTCACAGCACCATCAAAGTACATAGTCCACCATCCGGGTTTTCCTTCCTCCACTGAAAACACATCCTCATCAGGAAAATCAAAGTCTAACGGCTCATAATCCTCCATAGCATGGTATGCTAGGTGATTCGCAATAACACTCCCTTTTACCGCTTTCCTTGTCATATACACTATATCATACTCGGATAGCAGAACTTGCCACCTAGCAATTCGGCTGGATAAGTAGGGTTTTTCACAGATGTACTTCAACGGGTCCAATTTAGAAATTAGCCATATGGTATGATACAGCATATACTGTCGCAACCTTTTTGCAGCCCATGCTAGCGCGCAACACAACTTCTCAATCATAGTATACCTAGACTCATACTCCATGAACTTCTTGCTTAAATAATAAATGGCCTTTTCCTTCCTTCCCGATTCATCCTGTTGCCCAAGCATACATCCCATCGCTGTTTCAGTTACTGCTAAGTATAAAATCAGTGGCCTTTTTGGTATAGGGGGAACCGGTAGAGGTGGTTTTAGTAAGTACTCGATTTTCTCAAAAGCTTTTTCACATTCTGCGTTCCAGCCAGGATTCTTCTTTCTTAACAAATGAAAAATTGGGTCACAGGTTGTAGTTAATTGGGATATGAATCGAGCAATGTAATTTAACCTTCTCAAAAATCCTCTTACTTCCTTCTCAGTCTTTAGAGTTGGCATATCCTGAATAGCCTTTACTTTTTTAGGATCTACTTCTATTCCTTTGTCACTCACCACAAATCCTAACAACTTCGCAGATTTCACCCCAAATGAACACTTTGCAGGGTTAAGCCTCAACTTATATTTTCTTAACCTTTCAAATAATTTCTTCAATATTTGGACATGATTCTCTCCTTTTCCAGATTTAGCGATCATGTCATCAACGTATACTTCAATTTCCTTGTGCATCATGTCGTGAAATAAAGTCACCATAACCTTTGGTAAGTGGCACCAACGTTCTTTAACCCAAATGGCATGACTTTATAGCAGAAAGTCCCCCATAGTGTAACAAATGTCGTCTTCTCCTTATCTTCCTGCACCATTTTTATTTGATTATAACCTGAGAAACCATCCATAAAGGAATACATGGAGCTACGAGCTGCATTATCAACTAGCATATCTATATGCGGTAGAGGAAAATTATCTTTAGGGCTAGCACGATTTAAATCCCTAAAGTCCACACAGACTCGAATCTTGCCCTCCTTTTTGGGTACCACTACTATGTTGGACACCCATTGTGGATACTTGACCACCTCTAAGAAACCAGCGTTCCATTATTTTTCAATCTCCACCTTTACTTTGATCAAAACTTTTGGGTGCGTTCTTCTTAGCTTTTGCTTGATCGGTTTGCACCCTTCCTCCAATGGTACCCTATGTACTACGATATTTGTATCTAGATCGGGCATATCCTCATAAGACCAAGCAAAAACATCCGTATAATCTCTAAGCAGTGCAATCAAGTCTTCTCTTTCCTTTTGCGTGATCAAAGTTCCTACCTTGAGTTCTCTTTGGCTTTCTTCAGTGCCCACATTTATGGTTTCAAGTTCCTCTTTAGCGGGTTTCCAAACTTGTTCATGTTGTTCTAATAATTTTGCGAACTCCTTAATGCTATTTCCATCCCCGTCTTCCTCTTCTACAACTATTATGTGTTCTTTATAATTCGGCCATTCATTCTCAGTGTTAAGTGCAAGTGGTGTTGTGGAAGTTCCGCTTTCAGGGTTCCTAAAAGCGGAAAATGAGTGTAAATGCACCAAATAAAAATAAGAAGAGAGATGAACAAAAATGCATAATCTTCATAAAATTCGGTTCACAACAAACAAAGATAAAATTTGATTGGCCTGTTAGGCCTTAAACAAAACAAACAAAAAACAAATGTAGAAAATATTGTTCATTACATTCTGAAAACAAATGGAGCTTCTTGGGTTTCCCAATTCTGGAACTTCTCTCCCTTGGCTAACTTCCGAATTCATGCATGGGCCAACTTCCTCTACGACATAGATGGTCATTTGTGGTAGCTCTTCATCCCTTTTCCCTGACTGAGTCTTCTTGACAATACCCTGGATTTCCTCCTTTTTCACAATATTTATGCTCATAGATGACATCTTCTGAAGAAAGCTTTCGTGTCCTGGATCAGGTTGTACGATATATGCTGCCCTTGGGAATGAGACTCTGATCGGAGGAATGACTAAATCTTCTTCTTCAGGCTTCCTTCCTTCAATCCTCGTCATTCTTTTCTCTCTTCTTGCCATGGCAGCCAGCTGGTAATCCTCCTTTTTAGGTTTATATCCCAGCCCAAATCTTTGTCCTGCAGCCTTCAGCTTCGTTACTCCAATCCATTCGAATTTCTTTTTTATTGCTCCAAATCGGGCAGGAACCTTGTGCTTTAAGAGGCTTTTAACGACCATTTTAGTGGCCCCTGAGATCCTGGGTTTCCTTCTTACGGTATTCTCCGGCACCCACTAGGTATTCACAACCTCAAATGCATGCAGGTTTCCTACGTACAATCTTCAGTTCCATCCGTACAATCTTCAGCTTCAATAAATGGGACCGCCACATTTTTCATCATGGATATAGCTTCTTCGGCCTTAACGGTAACGAGGACACCATTGACGATGTACTTCAAATATTGATGTAGTGAAAAAATAACAGCTCCGACAGCGTGTATCCAAGGTTTTCCTAACAACATGCTATAGGAAGGGTGGATGTCCATCACTTGAAGGGTTACCAAGAAGGCTTGGGGACCTATGGCTAGTTCAACTTCGATTGCCCCCAACACCTGCCTCGGCGCACCATCATATGCTCTAGCCATAATCCCACTTGGCTGCATGTGAGAAGGATCTACTGGCATCTCTTTTAGCATGTGTCTTGGCAACACATTTAGAGCTAAGCTATTATCAATAAGAACTTTGCCAATTAGACAATCCTTATATCGGACTGTGATGTACAGAGGTTAGTTGTGTCCTATTCCTTCAGCGTCGAGTTCATCTTGGAAATATAAGTAGTTAGAAGCATGAATTCTCCCAACCAGATGCTCCATAGTTTTCTGTTTGATATCCTGAGGCACATAAGCCTCATTTAATACCTTTTGCAATGCATTACGATGTGCCTCCGAACTAAGTATCAAAGACATAATGGAAATCTTGGTAGGGGTATTTTTTAATTGCTCCACCACACAGTATTCGCTATGCTTCATCAACTTCAAGAACTCGTTCGCCTCTTCCTCTATCACCGGTTTGCTTAGCTCTTTTTCAAAGCCCATTACTTCTTTGCCCTTATTCTTCATTTGATTTCCCAACTCCTCGGGCGTGAAACAACGACCGCTTCGAGTCAAACCATCAATCTTAGCCCGGAAGGAAGGAGCTTCACCATTTGAAGTGACAATATAATTTCCTGGTGTTGCCTTATAGTCTACCTTCTCCGCATATGAGGGTTTATACAAAACCAACCTCGATAGCCCACTAGTTGTTGATTGAACTCTACATTTCTCCATTCCTGCTACCTCTCTACTACTTTCCATACTCTCTATCCTCAGCTCCCTCAAAGTCAACATCCTTGCGACCTTTTGATGGAAATCGGTACACTCATCAATGTGATGCCCTTTTTCATTATGGAATGGGCAAAAGTCATTTTCGCCGAAGTCGTGCTTGGTTGATCCCATCAAATGTCCAGATTGTACCAACATGCTGTATAATCTAGTCATAGTCACCTTGAGAGCCCTTACTTTGTTATCAGTTTCTATTGCATTCACCCAACTACTTCCCGCAGCATGTTTGTGCAAAGGATTCAAATTCACATTGGGGGGATCCTCAATGGTGATTCATCCGATCCTGATCAATTGCAATACCTTTCTCCTAAACGCTGCACAGGTCTCGATGCCATGACCTGCATTATCAGCATGGTATTCGCAAGTCAGATTAGGGTTGTGCCAGACAGGGAATGGTGGCTTCAAAGGGGGTAGTGGTCGGGGAGCAATATGTCCGATGCTTAACAACTGCGCATATAACTCTTTTAAAGTCATGGGCAAAGGTGGTAGTTGTTCTTCTGGTTGTTGGTACTCTCTCCTTTGGAAGTTACCTTGGTTATGCGTGGGGAATTTTGGGTAAAAAGGTGGGTTTGGAGTGGTTTGTTTGGAAAAGTTGATGTTGGGGTTTGGGGTGTGGGTGTTTGGTAGCTTTTGTAACTTTTCTCTTTCCCCTTGTACCTTTCTTCCAGATTATTCACGTCGACTTCTTTTCTTTTTCCGATGAAACCTCTCTTCTCTACAGGTTCCACAATTCTTCCGCTCCGGATTCCTTGCTCAATCCTCTCATCAATCCGTACCGCATCAAAAAAGTGTTGGGCAGAGCTTCCCATCAGATGTTCGTAATATGGGGCTTTAAAGGTATTGACAAATAGATTCACCATTTCCGTTTCTATCAACGGTGGCTGCACATTAACCGCCTGGTCCCGCCACCTCTGTGCATAAGCCCTTACAGATTCATGGGCCCCCTTTTCCATGGTGATCAAACTGGTCCTATCAGGAGCAATCTCCATATTAAACTTGTACTGTTTTAAGAAAGCGTCCGCCAAGTTTGCCCACTTTCTAATCCTGATGTTATCTAACCTCATGTACCAGCTAAGGGTCGACCCTGTCAAGCTGTCCTGAAAAAAATAGATTAACAATTTATCATCGTGTATGACCTCCGCCATCTTGTTATAGTAAGAACGAAGATGGGTTTTGGGGCATTCTGTCCCACTATACTTAATAAACTCTAGAACCCTGAACTTCCACGGTATCACAATGTTTGGCACCAAGCATGCTTCAGCTGCCCTGATTGGGTCAAATAGATCGTTCCCTTCAATTGCTCTTAACCTTTCCTCTAATGTGAACCACTTGTCATATCCTGCATGGCTGAACAATCTAGAATCTTGTGGTTCCTCAGCCGTTAAATCCAATGTAATAGGGATTGGAATGGGCCGAGTGGGTTCGGGTTATTTCTTTGGTGATCTTGACCCTAGAATATGACGTGCCTCCGGGCATTGAACTGTCGGTGGTGCTTCATCCGTCTGAGCTGAAGTTCCCTCTCCATCTCTTGTTTTCAATACCCTTTCAAGCATGCTGGTTAAATACGCCACATCGTTTCGGACAGCTTCGAGGTCCTTTTGGTATGGAGATTCTGGCTCGACCTTTTCTTCATTTTCCATTCTTCTTCTTGAACGAGTGTTGTAGACCTTCGCAGGGGGACCTATGTTTCGTGGTGGAGCTGTTTACATGAATGCATAAAAGAATGTAAAATGTATGTGGTATGATGAATATGCTTGTATGAATGTATATGTAATGCAATGGGTTTCTCTTGTGAACAATTAATGGCCAAACACTTCATAGAATAGGGGTTTCTTGTCACATTGTCGTTAGGAGTACTGCATTTCGGGTCATTTGCTTAAGTCATATTCACCAAAAGACAGAATTTGCATAAGAGATGGGTAACACCTTTTTATTGATATTGGGTAGCTTGTTACATTTTTGAAAACACAAAGAGGAAAAGCGAATTACAATCCTTCTTCCGTCACATCTTTAACCAAAGGTAGGAAAGCGAATCTGCGGTTCTCGATTGACTCCAAGAAAGCATCAATTTCATCTAGACTTTGCCGATAACGGATGATGTTTCTCCCTACATTTCTAGCATTGGTTCTAATGACCCGAGCGTGCGCAACAACTTCATCCATTTGTTTGTCCATCCTGAACAATTTTTCAATAAGCAACATGTTGGTTCTGTTCAATGAAGTATTATTAGCATCAATCTGATCCTTGTGTTTTTCTATCAATGCTAATTTCTCGGGTAGGTCACCCAGAAAAATGAGACCCTTCTAACTTCTAACCGGGTAGGTCACCCAGAAAAATGAGACCCTCCTAACACTGTTAACTAAGGCAGGTCACCCGTTATAATAAGGCCCTGGTAAGCCATGCGTCGCAATAAGACAAACTCCATTTTTTTCTTTACAACACTTACTAAGCTAAAGTCTTTTACAAAGACTTTAGTCGTAAGCATTGTAAAGAAGGGGACAACTGTTGTAACCCAATTTTGGGTCATGCCCCAAAGCTATCAGAAAATAACAAATAAATAAATAAATGGGGCATTGTACCCTTTTTGTGCCCAGAAATAAAAAAAAAAAACGCGGATCCAAAGCTAAAGTAATTTATTATAAGATAAATCCGCACATAAACTAAGTCATAAAATATAATTATATTTTTATGGACCAATTTGATATAGTCGTTGGTTTAATATAAAAGCGTAATTATATTCAGGAATTAATTTAGGTCCAATTGGAGGGTTTAATTAAGCTTGACGACTTAATTATACTTTAAATTGATCAAATTAATTTTTATTAAGGGCTTAGTCAATAAGAAATCAAGTTCTTAAAATTAATTCGGGCTCAATTGATGATATTTGAATTTTCGGAAACCAATTTGAATTTTTTCTAAGCCAAATTAGTGAAATCGGGGACCAAATTGGACAAATTAAGAGTGTAATGTTTGAGTAGGGACTATATCGCACATATAAAAATCAAGGACCAAAGTAAAAAGGATAAAATTGCACAAAATCATAAATTTAAGTTCAATTGAGTGTGCAATTAAAGGAGTAACAAATTGAGGGACCAAATCACACTTTGTACCCAAAAGCCACAAGCATTGAGCCACAAAAAAAACCCACCCACATTGCAGACCATAACCCCCGCCAATGCCAGGAATTGAGGAGTGCACTGTCGAAAATCCAGGAAAGTCACCTGCAGGTTGCCATTGGTGACCTGCAGCAGCTCTATAAAACGGAACCGATTGAAATAAAAAAGAGAGGAAAAAAAAGTTTAGACAATGGGAGGGATCGAAAAAAGCAAAAAAAAAAAACGAAAGTTGAGGAAGTCAAGAGAGATTGCACCCTCTGCTCTCTCCGGCGAAAAGGAAGCCAGCACCAACCGACGCCCTTTGCTCCCTCAAACCACCCTTTCAGTCCACCGAGAACAACCTCCAGAAGCTCTCCATACTCCAGTGACCCTCAGCTTCGTCGCAGGTGAAGAACGGCAGCAGCAGCCCCGCACAGACGCCACCAGCCCAAGACTTCAAACTCATTTTCCGGCCACCACAGGTGACCATTTCCGACGATACAACGACCAGAAGAATCACTACAACATCCTCTACACCCAGGTACCAACCATTTCCCTTTTCTTCACACTTGAAAAATCGCCATTTTACTGTATATCTTCTATGCATGCGGGAGGAAAATTGTTGATTCATTTCCTCACGGGCGGGTTGGGCCGGGTTTTATACTCGGCCCGATCCATGAATAAGAAGCCCAGCCCGAGGGAAAGATGGGCTTTTGGCCCATCTGGATAAAAAATCCTATCGGTGTTTGGGTAGATAAATCCTAAAGGGTTGCTATCCAAAATATTCGGCGGGAAAATATGTTATTGTTCACTATCGGTGTTTGGATAGATAAATCCTAAAGGGTTGATATCCAAAATATTCGACAGGGATAATATATCATCAACATTTAAATATATATTATATATATCAATATCATAGCAATCATAAGACAAACAAAAACACCAAGCAGCTTACCTTAGGTAGGGCGTACTAGGGGTGCTAAAACCTTCCCTTTACGCAACCAGTCCCTTACCCTAGAATCTCTGAAAGACCAGTCCTAGGTTTCCTAGTAACCGAAATACTAGGTGGCGACTCCCTTTTTATAAAAATAGATAATCCCCCCGACATTTAACCTCCCCGCTCACGGGGAGGGTTGTCACGACGCTACGCCGCTCGCTAACCATTTTTGGGGTGCGACAAATACATTTGTTAATGACAACAAAGATTGAGCTCATTTGGTTATTTTTGCAAAACATAATTATAAAGTTATACATATAGCCCAAGTGGGAGATTGTTGGATCATTAATCCAAAGTTGGGCTTATATGAGAATAATTATGTGTTTGTGGATTGTCAAATAAGGTGAAGCCTAATTAAAAAATGATCTGCTAAGTATTTTTTAGGCAATTGGGTTTTGATATATCTAAAATATTCATATTTTAGTGATGGACTAAAATAGGAATACTAAAGGGTAGGAATGCCAAAAGGCATGAATACCAAAAGACACTTGGTTGCCTATATATATAGTCATGGTCCCTAGATTACATGTACTACATTCTCATACTGACATCCCATTATCAGATATAAAATAAGGCTAAGGTTAGAAAATAATCAAAGGGCTCTCTAAGGTGCACGTGTTAATCTGGAAGGTCATTCGTACGACTCTAGATAGCGACTTCCGGATATGGTTTCAGGTACACTTCTGCTTTATAGTTTATGCATTTTATCGTTCTTGATAATTCGACATGAACATAATTTCTATATATTATGAAATGTTAGATCTAACACAACTATTCCTAAGCATTTCTATATAAAACCAAAAAGGAAAAAAAGCTGAAAAGTACATATACTTGTTGGAATTATAATGTTGATATTTGTTAATTAAAACACAAAAATGATGAACAATAGTAGCAAAATTAAAACATAGAAATGAAGAAATTAGAAGAATTTGTTTCTCTTGGAAACTAAAAATAATAAAAAACCCAAAAACCATAATCAAAATTGCATGCCCAATGTCCATCTTATTTGTTGTATATAAGAAGAATTGCTTCTTTTCTGATGCATAAGAAAAATTAAGGAAGGTTGAACATGTGTTAGACTGTGCAAGTGTTACTAGTGAAGAGGAGAGACTGACAATGCTGGAAGGAAGGTTGCTAGTGCTGGTCGAGAAGGCTACTATTGTAGGAGAGAGAGAGACTGTTGATGTTGAGGTGAAGGTGGCGCTTGTGCTAAGGAACAGTGTCATTGTCACTGGTGGCTGCCCATGTGTGCCTTTCTTCAGTGTGTTCTTGTATTATTTCATGATTCCCTCGTTGTCTCCTTCGTTCATCTATGTGTTTACTATTTTTTGCTCCCCTATGTTTCCTCTTTTTTTTTCTTCTTCCAAATTTCCCCGTCCCTTTTTCTTGAGAGTGATGTCCACTATTTATAGATTAAATGTGTAGGTTGCAGGGAATGAGAGGGATGTCTAAAAGATGGTGTGTTGAAGTGTTGTAAATAGTGGCTATGGCTGCCGGCATGGCACAAACATGGTTGTCAGTAATGCCTTGGCATGCTAGTTTTTTTTAAAATAAAAAATTTGAAATAACATTAAAAATACAAAAATATAAAATAGACAATAAAAAATGAGTTCAAACAAAAAGGAGATTTTTTACAGGGAAAACTAGGAAAAAAGATGTTTTTTTCTCTCAAATTTGGCTTTCAATTTCACCCAAAAAGTTTCATTTCTAAAAATTCTGATCTTCTCAATTTAACTCAAATTAAGCTTCCAAACTTAATTTCTCATCAATTAAGCCCTTAATAAAATTTTGACTCATTTAAAGTATAATCAAATCCGTGCAATTAATTAAATCCTTAAATTAATTTATAAATATAATTACATTTTGAATTAGCCAGCGATTAAATCAAACTGATCCATAAATATATTTATGTATTTTGACTTAATTTTTATATAAATTTATCTAATAATAAATTATTTTTATCTTACATCTGCATTTTCCTTTATTTCTGGGCACAAAAGTGGTACGATCGACCATTCCAAAACATCTGAAATTTCCATCTTGATTTTCTACCAACATCGACCCTTTTAATTTTTTTTATTTGATTTTGAATAAAAATTGGAGAATAATCAAGAAATAGATTATGATAGTTCTTGTAATTCGATGTAACTTGAAAATGTTGTTTTTTATGTATTCAAATATACCTTGATTTTTTACGAGTTATTTTTTATTTACCTCATATATATATATAATAAATAAAAGAGGTGAATAAAATATTCAAGGGAGTGAATTAGTGATACATGGCATGACTTTAGATGAAAGGAAATTACAAACTAGTAAGCAAACGAGGTTTTTTTCTTTTTAGAATAACAAAATATATGTAAGAGAAGAGTCTTCGGATTATTTCAAGCTTACATCTTCATTTGTAAGAAACTAAAATAAATTTTGTATGCAAAAAGTAAGAAAAAAAATGAAAATGGGCAATTAGAAGAAAGAATAAATAAAAATAAAAATAAAAATAAAAATAAAAAACATTTAAAAAAAGACTAAAATTAAATTGAAAAATAATGAAAAAATATATAGATAATAAAAACAACAACAATCAGGCTGCTGCAAGATTGACATCTCATCCGCCCAATGCCTCATCATCTTTGTTTAAAGAACGCACGAGCAAGATTGGGGTGAATAAGCACACCTTTAACCGGCAAGTTCTGCACTTGTTTGCCTTTTATCGAGCAACACCCCTCTACCCAGAACCATTCCCGTCGCCCTCTCTCGCCGACTTCTCTCCACACCGCCATTCCTGACCCGAGATCTCTATACAAGCATAGAGCCCCATCACCCCTTGCACATTTTGTCGCCGCCCAACTTGCCCTCCCCCCTAAAATTCTCCTTCCCAACTCAGCTGGCATCTTCTCTTTTAAACTCCACGCGTGTTTTTCATCCAGCTCCCACACGCAGGCATCGCCGCCACCGCTCCTGCCACCGACAAGTGCCAGCCTCCCATCGAGCTGAGCTAATGCGGCGAATTCAAGTTTATCTGCCATGTGCACACTCAACTCTTGCCATTTGTTGGACTTGATCTCAAAGCCCATTATGCTATAGGCCCGGGCCGAGGTCATCCAATATAGCACCCCTTCGGAATAGACACTCTCATTAGGGGTCCAGACCGTTAGCCTCACCGCGAATTCCACTGGCATTGGCCCCGCAATCCTCCACGCGTCATCCTCCGAGTCGTACACTTCAACTGTGGGCACATACGTGGCAGCTCCGCGTGGGGCTGCGGACATCCCTCCTGCCACGTAGACCCGAAAATGTACATTTTGACTGTGTTGGGTTGGGCCTAAGATCACAACTCCGACAGCTGGATTAGTCCTCGCAATCTCTAGCTGTGGAAGGTACCTGAATTCCTTGGTGAGAGGGTTGCATATAGCTAATTGGAGAGCTGTAGAATCCGCGGGTCTTGAAAGAATTAGGCTCCCCATCGGGGCAATGAGTCGGGTCGGTTCGGGTTGAAACCCGAGAGATAACTCGTGCCACCTGTCGGCATTTGGATTGTGAAGATAGCAGCATAGCCCATGACTGCGGGTGGGCAGAGCTACAAACCATGCTTGGTGGTGTCGGACCATTGATGCGGCGGTGCTCAAGGGGCATGAAGTGGAGCAGGTGAGCCAATACCGGCATGCTGTCCTGGCACGAGCCAAGGAGTCAGGAGGGAGGAGGGAGAAGATGTTAGCAAGGATATCAAATGGGAGGTGGCTCCACATTTTTCAAAACGGCTTCTCTCGAAAGTTTGGGCCATGGAAGCAGCGTATATAAAGTAAAATTTGAGGTCACGAAGCGAAGCAATTATTTAAGATGAAAAACGGTTGTGTGTGACCCACAAGCACGATCTGATCTGGCCTCCATGTGAGTGTTAATATTTCTTTCACACAAAAGGCCAGCAAGACCTCTCTCTCTCTCGACTTTAATTATTTAAGATCATGATGACGAGTAATAAGAAACGGACGAATAAACTTCTGCTATTTTCGATCAGTCGTTGTCACTTTTCACATCGGTTTGCTCAATATTTCATTATGAACAGTTTGACCGCTCCAACAGGTCCCCCGGCAGGGCCATCACGAGATGCTTTGACAAGTGAGGATACAGCTGCCAGCTGTCAAGCGAGGATGGTTTTGGGTTTTTAGCTTGTACCTTTCATTTTATTTTAATTATTTTGGTTGATAAGATATTAAATTAAATAAATATTATTTTCTAATGTCTCCAATTAAAAATATATATCATACATGCGTTCCTAAATATACAATAAGCTTTCAAGTAATTATCTACTGTCTAGTTTTATGAAGCCAGGGATAACTCTCAATCCTTCATTTGATTGAACAAAAATTTCACAAGAAATGTATTGATGTATTTTTCTATCTCTAGTTAAAATTTCAGGGTAATTAGAATTTGGAAGGGATTTATAAAGTTGCTACTGGTCAAGCAAGATTACAATAAAAAAAACTCATGGACTCATTAATAATGTTATTGTATTTTTTTTCTTTCCATATCCATTTCTCCCTATTAATATGGAAAACATTAGTTAAAACAGTAAAGGTGACTTGATTTTACTTAATTTTTCTTCTCCTAAGATTTTATGCTTAGAAAATGTGCAAGGGTGATTTCTATCAAAGAAGACCAATCCAAAATGAAAATGAGAATGGGCTTAAAAGGAAAAAACATTAGAGTGGGAAAGCTTGGAGTTTGAATAATAACTCATTAAATTAAGTTGTATTAGCTAAGTTTGACAAGTGCATAATATACATCTATTTGTATTCTTTTTATATTATGCTTTTTAACATATTTCAAACTTATTTCAACATATTGAAAGTTATTTTATGGGTTTGACATGTTTAAAAGACTTTTTGTGGATTACTTGCTATAAAATAGAAAAATTTGCACTTTATATTTCGGACCTTTGTGGATTACTTGCTATACACATCTATTTGTTGCATGTTTCATGTTTTAATTCCTAAAAAGGAGTTTCAAAATTGGAATTATAGATATTAAGCTTGCTGGAAAAGTATTGTGGCAGAAATTCAATGCAGATTTGGGCATCCAATTGGAACAACAGCGTCAGCCTTGACTCTGTTCGCGCACCCACACTGAACTAGGCATATCTGGAGCACACGATGTCCACATCAAGTGATTCAAAAGCCCACATTCATATACACATTTAGGGCTACAACTTTCATGAAGAGACCAAAGTCAGGAAAAATCATCAAAAGTATTAAATTCCTAGTCCAAGCTGGATGATGGGATATGCTCTCTAATTTGTCAAAGATTAGACAGATTTTCTCTACAACACTTATCTTCTATTTTTTAGCTTGAGTAACAACATTAGGGTTATGACTCTTCCAAAATAAAAGGGAAGATACACTCAAGCAAGGGGCTTGACTCTTTCTCCATCAATTTTTCAGATTCTGCAACAAACTAAAAGGCATGAGCAGCTGATTCACTTTCTTGGTTCAAAGGGGATAACATCCATCTTCATTATTGGTTGTGAGAAGTAGCATTTCTATTGTAATCCTTACACTTTAAAGTATTTATTTATCTTTTTTCCAGAATTTAAGTTATTGATTTCGGATTTATGCCTATGGAATTAGTTTGATATGGTTTATTTGCTTTCTATGTTTCTTTCAATCTGTAATTATTGTGGGGAACAAGAATAAGAAGCAAGTAAATTAATTTGATTGTCTTATCTATCACATTAATTTATTTAGGTGAATAGGATGAGTATATGTTCAAGCTTTTGAATGTTAGCTAGGAATAAATTGTGTAGATCTTGATCTTAAAGCTACCGTTAAGTGAAGAAAGATTGCTTCTCAATACTTAATTTGCTTGATGATAAGGAACTAATAAGAAGTTTATTCAGATTAGTTTAGCATGCCTCTAGGTTTCTCTTAACTTTAAATGGAAGCCTAATTTATTTGCTTGTTGTGAAAGGATATTAATTTAATTTCTATGATCAACCGATTTATAAGAATGGAGAAATCACCCCTTTGAATCGAGTTGTCAAATTCTTGATTAACCTTCATTAAGATTTAATACTTTTATTTATTTAATTCTTGTTGATTCAAACCACCTCCCTTCTTTTGAATTTGGTATTTGTAGGAAAATAAATCAATTTCCCTTGGGTTCGACCTGGTCTCTACCACCATACTACTAAAATTATTGTTTCGGTGATAGTAAAATCAGAATTAATTTGTGGAGGTTTTAACAACCGTCAGTAAATAACTAATTTTCTATAAATTTTACATTATATTCTTGTTTTGGAAGAGAGAGAAGAAATTTTTAAATTTGTTATATTGTGTTGTTTTGATGTTTTAATGATGATGAGAGTACTTGAGAATTGTTTAAGTCATGTTTGATGTGTTTAAGGCTATATCTATTGTTAGATTTTATTTAAAAAGGTGATTATTTGGGATGACTATTAGGTGTTTGATAAAATAAGAGTAAGTGTTTCAAAATTAGTGTTTCTTTGTATACTATTGGATAAGGACCAAAAAATCATGAAATTTGATTTAACTCTTAGTAGTGTAAAAATCAAATAACACATGAAGGTTATCATGATAACCTTGTATGGTTGAGAAAAAAGACCATTATAATAACCTAAATAAGGAAGAATAAGGGTTGTTACAATAATTTTAGAAAAGGGAGAACAAATCTCTAAATTTTCAATTTTAGGGTTTATGAGTAATTGTTAAAGGAAATACAAAAAATATAATTATTAGTTAAAAGGGGTTTTCATCGCATGTTTAAGGTATATTAATAAAGAAATTGAAAACCAATTTGAAGAAAATTAAGCATCAAATGGTCACCCATTCTAGGGAATTTTAGAGGCATTTGGAAATTTGTTATATTGTGTTTTTTTTATGTCTTAAATTGTTCAAGTCATGATTGGTATGTTGAGAAGTTATAGATATAGTTAGATTCGATGTACTTAAGATGCTAGTAAAATTAGAGACCAAGTAATTCTAGAGTTTAGATAAACTTTTAGTAATGTATTGTAGGAATAAAATAGCACACGAGGGTTATCATGATAGCCTAAATGAACTAATTTTAAGGCTGACTTAGTTGACTACTTTTAAGGCCTAGCTAAAGCAACTCTAATGTAAACATAATCAGAGACCACATGAACTTGGTAAAGAAATAACATATATTTTGTTTAAATTTATATTTGTCATTTTGGAGGTTTATAAGTTCATATTTATTTTTTTGGAGATGCTAATTTTATCAATCAAGAACTTGAAAACATATTAATGGTTAACTAGGGATAAAAAGTTATTGAGTTAAGTGAAAAGGTAGGATGTATATGTTTTGTGAAAGTAGTCGAACTTTGCAGCAAAGGTGTTTCTCAATTTAATAATAGTGGTTACAACCTCTAAGATGGTTATAGACACCACATTCATTCACCTAAAGATGACTACTCGACTAAGCAAAGTTGTCAAAGAAGAAGTTGAATAATGGTTTAATGATGTGTCACTCAAAAATTTCATTAAACCCATATGACATGTCATCTACGTTAAACCCTATATATTAGGGTTTTTACTTTGAGATTTGACAAAGTCTAGGTTTGTTTCTACTCTTTTATTTTCTTTCCCTTGTACCCATAATTGCCTCTTAATTTTTAATTGCATGTAATTTCACCCTTGTTAAACTTCTAGATCACTTAGTCATTTGTCAAATTGTTCGGTTAAAACTGGTGAAGATAACATGGCGTTTCAAATAATATATATGAATAGGATAAAAGCATGCTCTTTACTTTTATTATTTATTATATTTTTATTAATTTGTTATCACCCTTAAAGTTCAATGCTATTTTCATCTTGTTCCTTAGTTTTTTTATTTGTGCGCTCAAACCTTTAATTGAGCATCAAACTTTTGATTTTATTTATTTTAGCCCATGATTTTGTCAATCTTAGACCCTATAATTATTTACTTTGTCAATTTAGTCAATGGTTTTGGGATTTCTTCAATGACGTCTCTAATTGCATATTAAATTTTAATAATTGTACAACTAAGCCCTTTAACAAAATTAACCTTTCAAACTTGCAGTTTAATTTTTAAACTTCAATTTCCTCCAACTAACACCCAAATTGACTTCAAAAAATAAATTTTATTATAATGAAATCCTCAAAAATTAATTCCCACTTGTCATTATTGTTCTTCACCATTACCTTATATAAGTTTTGTTGATGTGTACTCTCTTGAATTTTTTATTTTCATAATTTCTTGGTGGGTCAAAGATAGGTAACAACATTTTTTTTTTAATTCCATCCTTCTATATTGTATTTATTATTGTATTTATTAGGAATCAAGTTTTATAATTTATTTTAATTCACTTGCTACGAGCTTTTGATCTTTTCAAGTAAAAAGGGACCTAACATTACTTGATTCTTAATTTTGAAAATAATAATTTAATTTAGAGACAATTATAAACAAAATTTTATATAGTTTAAGTGCATTTTATCTTTCCATTGAATATATTTCTTATAAAATATTGAAACTTTGAGTATTAAATTTGACACTAGATTGAAAATACTTTATTTTGTTCATTTTTATTGTTTGTGAGACATGTTTTTAAATACTTTATTCCTCAATATGTTTTCATATTTAATCCTACTTATTGAGTTTTTGTCATTTTGGTTTTACACTTGATTTGTTCTAGGTTTCTGTTTCTGTGTTTATTGAAGCTACTGCATTAATGGCAACCTTTGTCGTTGCTGATCATGGTGGGCAGAAAAAGACTGACTGTTACTCTGCTATTGTTGCTTGAAGGAAGTTGCTGTACCACCATGGCCAGTGGTTTCCGATGAAGAAGATCTTCTAGTAATTCTCACGGCGCGGAGGAGATGAAGGCTTTTGCATGATTGCTGACACTGACCTCGTTCTTAGTCTCCCTGAAGATGACCCACCCACTGCCAATAAATTTGTAGTTTCAACCCAAGCTGTCAAGGCTACCCGAGGAGCGTCTTATTTGTCTTACCTGGGGCATTAAACAGATATGTAAAGTGAGACCATGGCCAACGTTTTCACTTGAAAAATGAAGAGGAAAGTGAATAGTGGAGCCAGAGTAGCACTTTTTTGTTCTTTCTTCAAAACAGTCCCTGTTCGTTTAATTTATATGAATTCGGTCGATTTGGATTGATTTCTCCTTATTTCCTTTCAATTAAGTCCCTCATCACGTCAATTTTCACCCTCAACATTTGGTGCCTTTTGTGAAATGGCCTCCAGTCTTGAATATCTTCAATTCCACCATCAATTTAACTTCAAACTTTGATCTACTTGCACTTTTACCCTTTTGGACCTCTAACATTACAATCCTCTCAAATGAGCTCAAATCCTCCCCTTTAAAGCTTTGATAAATTTATTTTACTTATAATTAAGTCATTGTACTGAGTTAATTTTTTTTAATTAGACTGAAATTAATTCTTAAACATAATTAAATATTTAATTCACTATTCACCCAGGGTTTATATTAAATTGACCTGTTACAAATACAATTAAATCATTAGACCTGATGTTTATGCAAATTTATCCACTAATCATTTAGTTTCACTTTGAATTTGCGTTTCTTTCAATGGTGGTTGTAATTGGGCTTACAAATTGGTCCAAAATTCCAGCTTGGTTTTTCCCATGCATTTTAAATATTCTCAAATTGTTCTTGCCAAGTTGTCAGTTTTGTTTGTTCACAAAAAAATAGTGATTTCTTAGGGGACCATTTTGATTAATCAAATTGTTCAATCTTTTTCAATGATGTGAAAATTATATATTTAACTATACTATGTAGTTAGCTCAAATAAAAGAAATCAATGTGTCATCGTCACGATGAAAAGTCATTTTAGCTTAGCTTAGAGTATAAACTATAAATATGTACTATAAAAGCTTTGATTGGTGTTTTTGTTGTTTTCTCTAATTCCTTTTAGGGATTAGATGGAATTCTATGAATTTAGCTAGAATGGTTAAGTTTTTGTCCTAGTTAGATTAAATAGAGAATGGATTTTCATGCTATCTGATCTTTGATAAATTTTGTCCATCCTATGCTACATATTTCTATTCCAATAAATGAATAATGATATTTAATTTTAAATTTTTTGTACTAAAAATAATTATTATTGTATAGGCATAAGCCAATATATTTAATCTATATAGAAAATTTGTTTTGACACATGAAGGACACGTTGTTTTCATAAATAGGAAAATATTTTTGACATGAAAAGGTTTTTCTTTAATATGTATAAATGCAATTTTTTTTTCTAAAAAAAAAGGATAAAATGTGGTTCCATTGGACCCGGTTTTTTCGGCTGAAGAACCTGACTTCAGAAAGAAAGAGAGGGCTGCATTGCAAGTTTGGGATCGGCGTGAAAATAGAAAAATAGAGAAAGAGCAAGTTTTCATGTTTCATTTACATCATCTTCAAACATCGTTTTCTAAGAAACGTGTTGAACAACTGCAAGATCATCCTCTAATTTTCCACCATCGTGGGTCCTTTTTCTTCTCCATCGGATGGTATCATGGCTTCTTCGAATAGATGGGCAAGCATCATCTCGTCTATTGCTTCTTTTCTTCATTTCTTTATCGTAATCTTACAAGTTCCCCTTTTCAGGTAATCTATCATTATATCACTTTCTTCTCTGTTTAATTATTCTTCATTCACTCTCCATGTCAATTCCTCACTCAAGACGTACCCTTTCTCCATCCAGTGGGATCACACCTTTCAAAACTGGAACCCACTTTTATTATAATTAACTCCCAAATATCTTCAATAATTCAATGGATTCTCAGTGCAATTACTTTTCTGTCCCATATATCTGTCTATCTATATCTATATCTATATCTATCTTTCTATATATATATAACACCTAGGCTATCGCTTGTGAGTTTTCTGCAATCCTCTTTTTTTTATATATATATATTGGCTACTGTGTTTTGTTGTGTGTGTGTATCACAAGTACAATCAGCATTTAATATATACTTAAGACAGTTATTATCCTCTGAATGGATGGGAGAGGTGAGATCTTTCTTTGAAATCTTACAACTTAATTACAAGTTTTCCGGTGATATTAATTCTATAGTAAAAACAATATAGAAATTCTCTTCTTGAAAAATGATCTCTAGAAACAAATGCAGGCCTAAATAGTAAATTACAATCAATCGGTTCCTGTACTGAAGAATTGAAAGAAGTTCCTTGCTCCAATTTCACCCACAAAAGATATCTCTCAGGGGAAAAAAAACTTCAAGTCTTGCAATCTTGTGTTTTGGACAGGGTACCATGTAGGACAGGAACATGTAGCTCACCCATTGAGGTCATGTCCTCCCACTTGATTGCAACTGAGCTCTATCCAGCATTTGGGCCCAAGGCTCTCTTGTATCCTGGTGCCATTGCTAAATCTTACATCAAGAACAAAACCTTCCCGAGCTACAGTAAACTGTCAAAGCTGTATCACTTGGCCAATCTGAGGAAAACCTCCGCATCGACTGATCTCCAGCACCTAGAGGTTAGTGACAAGCGTTTCGAAGTCATGAACTCTCTGCCATAATGTTTATGACAATATATTGATTAGATTTCTTTAACCGAAATCATGAACTTTTGTGTTTCGCTAGATTCTGGCAGGAAGCTACCTAACGGTGGCAGGAGCAGTTTTAGGTCTCGTGAGACCCGGCAGAATGAGCCTCTTCGGAACGCTACTCATCTTATGGGGATTTGTACGAGAAGTCATCCTGAAAAACTCTGCGAATATGAATCCCGCAAGAAGCATCCAAATCAACACAGTAACAATGCACATTGCTCTTCTCTGTGCTTTCCTGACGATAAGAAAGGATGTTGGAAGGCTAATCCGTTGTTGCAGAACTCGGCGAGGTGCGAAGCCTCCACGGTTTAAAGCAAAAGATATGTGACTTGATATTCATTAGAACTTGCTACTGAATTAGCATTTTTAGCTTTACAGAATTGGGATTATTTGGGCGGAAAGAACAGAAGATGTTGCACTTGGAGTGCTACGTCTTTAGGTTTATCAGAAAACATATGGATTGGATATACAGGAATATGTACTGGATCGTCTTCAGCTCTTCCAAACCCTTTTAAAAAAAAAAACGAGAAACCTCACCTCTGGAAACACATCTTGTAGCGCGAGTGAATCCGGGTTATTCTAGGTTATTATAAAAAATGTACGTTCTAACTCGGACAGAAACTTACCACACAGATTGCAAGTCCTCTATCGTTGCTCTAGAACTCGGACAGAAACTTACCACACAGATTGCAAGTCCTCTATCGTTGCTCTAACTTGGACCGGAGACTTATCACACAGATTGCAAGTCCTCTATCGTTACACCGCATCTCTTAAAAACTCTTCTCTCAATTAAATGACCAAGTTTTATTTGTTTCGGTGAATGTAAAGCATGAGGGCTCTTTCGAAGATGTAAAATTTAGAAAACTTCCAAAACTTTTGAACGTAAATTTACATTCCTGTGCCAATAGAGAAGAAGAAGAAGAAGATCGCCCCTCCATTTTGAAAGGGGGACCTCTTGTAAGGCACCGATTGCAATAGCCATGGGGTCCTTGGGGAAATGCAGCTCTGTGGGTCTGCAAGGCAAGTAGTAGATGCGGACAAATATTTGTTTGTCTCTTCCTAAAGTGTAGCTTTCATCGAGGGGTCACAAACAGCAATTTGCAATCAATGTGCCATGCTATTGCTTAGGAAATAACAATTGATTTTCAGTCACTTCAATTTTTTCAGATCTAAAATTCTAGTATGAGACCTTTGATTTGAAATGGAATTTCAAGAATCGGAAGATGCTATTCACTTTCTTTCAAATTTTCAAGGTGTAGTTAAAATTTCTTACAACTTCTAGCAAATATGTGAAAAGGAGATTGAAAAGTCATAATCATTAAACTTGTTCCATTTATAAAGTAAGATTGTTTCAAGAAATGTTGGATTATAGATGAAGATTTTAATTAAATTGAAGATGATATTAATATGATAGAATTTTTAATAACTTAAGTGATATAATTAAGAGGATATTTATGAGATAACGGTTGTTTTTTCAAAAACAATTTACTTGGAAATGTATCAAAATACTTGTTTATTTTTATTTTATTAAAATGTTTTTAACATCCAAAATGATTTAAATATATATATATATATATAAATAATTTGAAGCAACTAAATAAAAATTAACTTATTTCGAAAATGTTTTGAAATGCAAAAATAAACGGTCGATCTATATCTAAATGATTAAAAAACATTATTGTTTCATAAAAATAATCAACTACAATTAATAAAATGAATTAGAGATTGATACAATAACTCAACAACAAAACTTTAATAGTCATTTTCCAAATTAGATTTAAAAATCACGTGAAAAACTATATTTTAAGCCTCCATATCTTGCGAGGGAATGTAATATAATAGTATTTCGTAGCGGCTAACAATGGGAATCCCACTGCACGAGGGCTGCTTAGGAATATCATGATTAAAATAATGTTATGCAACAAATAATCAATCAGTAATATGCTTATAGCAAGCAGTCAAAAGCATCCAGCATCCTATGTCGAATGACATCTTCCTTACCAATCCATCTTCCTACAAACAAAAATACTAAAACACAAATTCCACTTCCAAAATCTTTCAGGGCACAGTGTAACTTGATAGTGACCTACAAACTGTTTGTAAGAAAATGGAAAGTGGAGGGGAGGAGCGAGAGGGAAAGGAAAATGTAAATTCCATGACATTTTTTTTTTAAATTCAGATATGGCGTGGATAAGAGGTGATGATTATTAAAATAAACTTAAAACATTATTTATTGCAGATTGATATAAATTATATATATGGATTCCATCATTTTGTATAATATATTTGGATGACACTCCTCCAAATCCTTGTTTTTTTAATCGATGGGTGGGGGGGGATTGTGTCTTTGTAGATAAATAATTGATTCCATCAATCTCATTTCAGTGAACGATTGTCACAAATTAGTCATGCATCTATGCATATGAAGAGAGCTAAACCCGACTTCTTAGAGTGGTGAGAAATAATTATAAGATCAGGAACATGCCCTCGAGAACCACATATACTTTGATTGTTGGTGTCTCTTCTGCGTAGGGTTGCTTTATAATTAAAAACTTTTGACATAAAATATGCAAAAGGCTTTTTTTTTTTTTTTATGTTATGGTAAAGGATATTCTCCATTTAACTTGTATAGTAATCAAGATTAAATCCTCTGATGTTGATTCTAAAATTTGAATCCAAAAACAAAAAATTACTCTTTTTAATCATCAAAGCAAGTTCTTGATATTTAAAGATATATCTATGCATAGGTCCAATATTTGTATTAGAATTTTTACCATTAATTCTCATGAATTAAAATTGTTAATTATTTAAATATTTTCCAAATTAATCTAAGTCCAGTAAACTGGTTATTAAATCCCGAGATGCATGCGAATATAATTGTTTTAGAATTTTTGTATGGAAATATTAAATGATATGATTTTTTATATATTTTTTGAGATACTTGATTGTATGCAAATAAAACATTTTTTGTGTTAATTAAAACCTATAATTTCTTGTTGAAACTTAAAATATTTTTATCGTTATATATATATATATATATATATATATTTGAAAAAAGAATAAAAAATAAAGAAAAGAAAAACAAACACACGTATACATTTCTTACTATATTTTACAAACGCACATCACAGTTACATGTCTACAAAAACTAAACACTAAAAATTCAGATTCTAATAATAATACGCATGTTAACATTACAAAATACAAAATAGACCTTACATAAGTATATTCTTTTTAACTATATATTGACAATTTTAGCTAATAAATTAACTTGCATTAAAATATTATAAAGAGAGTCAGCAATATTATAACCATTTAGTTATTTAAATAAATAATAAAGATAGATAGTATAAATCAATAAATCAATGACATGAAAAAAAGAAAAAACTCAAAATCAAAATTTTTAATATTAGCAATTACTAAATAATAGTAAGTACTCAAGAACCCCGTAACAACTTGATTGTTCTCATTATAACAAGTCATAATGAACCTTTTAGGTTACAAGCTAATCAGTTTAAATTAGTAATTAACTAGCATAGGTCTAATAATTAAAATAAATTATAAAACATGTTTATTGTGCCAAAAAAATTAAATCACAAATATTGTTTTAACATTAAATAAATAGATAAAATATGATAATAAAAACTATTCATTCTAATTTTTTTCATGTAGTCTAAATCTCTATTTTTTCACAAATTCCCACTTAGATTTCAATCATGATTTCAAATATATAGTTCTCTCTTGTATGAATAAATTACTGAGTTTATTATATATATTTAAAAATATTTAGATGTCTAGTTTCTCCTATCTAGAATCTCAAAAAAAAAAATTGTAATTCCATGTGTCCAAAACAATACATGAATGTATAGTTTGACAAATTTGGAAAGATTTATCTAGTAACTTTGACTCTCTGAAATAATATATTTCTAAACTTGTTTACTCTAATAATTTAGGAAAATATATTTTCATGTATCTAAGTGTTCCTATTAAATTTGAACTAGATCTAAAATATAGTTTGAATGATATGTTTAATCTCACCAAATTGTCAACAAATATTAACTCGATTGTTCATATCATAAATTTAGTAAACTTGTAAAATCAGACCAATTTTACTGATTTGCCAATTTTTCACGAGTCAAGTCTAATTTTACTAGTTTTCGAGTCTAGTCTGATTTAGCACGTAAATACATGTTCACTCATAAAATCATAAGAGTCAACTCGCGATTTTGACAATCTCTAAGTTCCAAAGCTTTTTAGTTCTATTGATCTAAAACTTTTTTCCGTAGAAATTCTCTTCAACCATAACTATAATGAAACTAAATCCTAATATGATGATTTTTTTTAACTAAAACCTTGATGTTTCGCACTTTCTTCTTTATTGTAGTCTTGAACTTCTTGGTGTTACTTGATTTCAAGGTTGACCTAAAATTTCACATCTTAATGATTCCCTTAGTGTCAAAATATCATGCGATAACTTAATTAACCTAAAATCCTAATTTGACTATTCTTTTAACCATAATTATAATATTTGTAAATAGATCGGTTAACTTGAGATCTCATATGCTGAGCCCCTTCAACTAGAATCAAAATGTGAAAAACACCTGTTCAAACTAAAATCCTAATATGGACATTTTCTTTAATCAAAACCAAAAATAGCTAAGATTCTTTTCAAATGAGATCCATCTGGTGATCATCTTTAACCAAAACCAAAACGTGTCTTCGATTGGGTCAATTTGAAATCTCAATATAGATATCCCATTTAACCATGTCATTAGTCTTTTTCTTCTTCTTGGTCAACTTTATATCCTATCTAGCAATCTGTTTAAACAAAACAAAAATGTGCCTACATTCGGGTTAATATGAAATCTTAATGTAGAGATCTTTTTAACCAGAACCTTGTTATCTTTTCTTCATCTTAGTCAACTTGAGATCACATATAAAGATGTTTTTTTAACCATAAACAAAATATGCCTTCGTTATATCAACATGAAATCTCAATCTTGAGACCCTCTTAAACTAAAACTTTAGTCTTTGTCTATAGTTGGAATAACTTGAGAACTCATCTAGTGATCCCCTTTAATCATAACCTTTATTTCCCTCTACTAGTTTAATCTAAAATCTCAATCTTGAAACCCCTTTAAACAAAATCCTCAATATTTCTCTTCAGTTAAATTAACCTAAATTTGATAATCTTCTTTAACTATAACCTTTATTTGCCTTGGTTTGTTGAACATGAAATCTCAATCTTGAGACCTATTTTAACTATAACTTTTTTTTGTTGGGTTAACAAAAGATTTCATCTCATGATTCTCTTTAATTAGAATCTTCATTAATATTGCTTGGGTTAATTAGAAATCTCAATCTAGAAACCCTTTAAATAGAGTTTTTTTTTGTGTTTAATTGTATTAACCTGAGATCCTATTTGGCATGGATTTTGCAAACTCAGTCTTTATTCTCTTTGTTTGAAAATCATTTTTGATTTATAATTAAATCACATATTTAAATATCATGTCCATTCAAGTCTAAATATTAAAATGAAATAAAAAACATGTCAATTTTTTTAAAGTGTTTTTGAAAATCAAGCTTCTTTTTTCATAAGCCTTATACATAATATTCAATACATGCAATTCTTTAAATGTTTTGTATTTTAAAAAATAGAGATCAACCCATTTGAGATTAAAATAGTATTATAATAGTTCTTTGTGCCAATTTTAATCTTTGAGTTTAGGTTTAATTTTTATTATACGTGATAAGATGGCCTTTTATGATTTCAACAACACGAGGTTCAAGTAAAGACTTAAAGTTTAGTTCAAAATTTATCTCATTCTCAGTATTTACTTTATCAAGATGCACGATGACGAGTCACTTATTTCGTGAAGTTACGACCCTTGTCAAAAAGTTTACGAGTTTTGAAGTATCATTTATAAATTAGAATCTTTTGCTTTATTAAAAAAAAGTTGTAAGAGCATGTAATGAGGCTTTGACTTATGACTATAAAAAGGAAATTCATAGGTTTAAAAAGTGTTCAGGATTTTGGAGACTTTTGATCACTATTAAATATTCATTAACTCTCTTTCTCTTATTGTTTTATAGAAGAAATGATATAAAATCATGTAATTCTTCTTAACAAATTTTTATTATCAATCAATCAATGGCTTAATAAGCCCTAGAATTGTGTCATTTTATTTATTGTCAATCTCAAACTTAAAGGGGATATCAAACTCATTGCCTATTATTTATCATTTATGCTATTTCATCGTTTTATTGTCTTTAACAAAGTATAAATGAAGATCTTTATTTGATAGATAACCTATCGTTTATGTCATCATTTGAAGACACAATAAATTTTAATAACATTTTCCTCATCATGAGGTTTTATCACAGATACTAAAAGGCATGTTGTAGTTCAATATATTTTTTCTTTTCTAAGGCATCGACTCTTAGTATTTATTATGCTTTTCTCAAAAATCTTTGTTGCCTTTCCTGTCTAAGGCTTTTCACTTTAGCCTTTTCTCAAACCTTGAGCTTTCATTTTTAACAATCAATTTACCGATGATTTTAATGTTGTCTTTATTTTTTCAATAAAAAATCCCTCGTATGTCCCTTGATGCGGGTGTGTGGTCTATGTCAGAGTTTTCTTAAAAGATTTTTATCATGATCAGGATGGGATTAACAGGAGATACACATTTCATTGTTAGATCAAATAAAATATGCTTCTCTTTCAAGTAAGCCATAAAAGTGCATTATTTACAAATGCTTTCATGATACGACAAATAAACTTTTCTTAAGGCAACTTCATTTCATATCACATGTTCCATTTTGAAGTCGTTGGTTCAAAATTTCAAATAATTTAGTTCTAATGCATTAAAACGCGTGAGCAAACACACTCATATATATTCAATTAGATGAGTGGAACTTGAGCCTTAAGAATCTCGTGATCTTATAGAGTACAAGTCCTGATCTTTCAACCATTAAGTTAAATGCAACAACACTATATTCTAAATAGTTCTAATGCATTACAACAATACCATCATGATCTTTTACAGTTGTTTAATAACAAGATTACACACGTAATAAAATAGGTGAAAATATAGAATAATTCTAGAAAGTTTCTAATGAATTCTAGATATCTAAATATCAATATGCCCATAGGTTCCATATTTGTATTAAAAAATTTACAATTAACTCTCATGTACAAATAATATGAATTTTTGAAATATTGACTGAATTCTCGTGGATTTTGTAAACTAGTTATTAAATGTTAAGATGCATGCAAATATGAATTTTTTTGAATTTCTGTAAGGATATGAATTTTTTTAAAGATATTTAGTTGTATGCAAATAAAATATTTTTGTGCTATTGAAACGTTGTATCCTTTTCTTTTGGTGTTTTTCTCTATTTGAAACAAGAATAAAAAATAAATAAAACAAAAGGCAGAACACACCGCTTTTACATAGTTTACAAATCCGACAATAATTTAAATACATGTGCTGCTAACATGTTAAATTACAAAAAAAGACCTTTCAAACGTCAAACATCATCTCAAATTATAAAATAGACCCAGGAACAATGCCAAAAAACTTTGGAAGAGCGTGGATAGTGACGACACATGGATCTCACACACCACAACCGGTAGCGATGCATGAATCCACGCGTTTCCACCATTGAAGGAGTGCAAGATTCTAAATCTGAAGCTGATCGATCTATCATGTTTGAAAGAATGGGGAAGAGGATAAGAGTGTTGGGAAATCATGGTTCTGGCATTTGGATATCAGTTGAACAAGTCTCGGTCAAAGAATAATCCTGCAATATAGGACTTAGTTGTTATGTTTGAATTTTTCAATTCTTGTTATTTTGCCACGATTTAAGTGGGCTGCAATTTCTCCTTTTTCTGTTACAATTGTAAGGCTATAAAGCCAACTATTTTGGATTGAATAAAGACAGTGCGTTTTACAGAGTATGTTGTTCTGACAGTAAGCATAATACAGGTTCTTAACAATTGGTATCAGAGCCACAACAAAGGGGCTTGTTTGAGTGTCTGTGTGTAAGTGCATCCACGAGTGAAAGGTGAGATATTGAAGAGTGAAAAGCTTGCTTGAGTGTGAGTGTGAGTGTGTGTGAGTGTAAACACGAGTGATCAGTGAGAAATTAAAAATTTGCTTGAGTGTGAGTTTGTGTGAGTGTAAACACGAGTGATCTGTGAGGTATAAGAAAGTGAAAGAAGTGAAAATGGCAGCAGAAAAGGATGCAATGTTAAGCATTCCTAAATTTGATGGAGACTATGAGTATTGGGCAATGCTTATGGAAAATTTGCTACGATCTAAAGAATGGTGGCATTTGGTGGAGACTGGTTACACTGAACCAGCAAGAGGAGAAATTCTCTCTGGTGCTCAGAGAACAACACTGGCAGAATTCAAGTTGAATGATTTAAAGGTGAAAGAATTACCTTTTTGCAGCCATTGACAGAACAACTTTGAAGACTATCACTGAGAAAAACACTGCCAAACAACTCTGGGATTCCATGAAAACACTATTTCAAGGTGATGAGAAGGTACGCAATGCTCAGCTGCAGATTCTACGCAGAGATTTTGAGGTACTTGAGATGAAAAATGATGAATCAATTACTGATTATTTTTCAAGAGTGGTCTTAGTATGCAATAATATGAGTAATTTGGGAGAAAACATAGAAGATGCTCAAATTGTAGAAAAGATTTTACGTACACTTCCTGAGAATTGGAACTTTGTTGTGTGTTCTATTGAAGTGTCAAAAGATATAAGAAGTTTTTCTGTGAATCAACTTAGAAGTGAGTTATTGGTTCATAAACCAAAGCTTAAGAGAAGAAGGCATATTGATGAGGAACAAGCTCTGAAGGTTACACATGACAGTGGCAGAGGACGAAGTAATCGAGGAATATTTCGTGGAAGAGGTAGAGGGAGAGGTGGTAGACAAACATACAATCGTGCAACCATTGAATGTTTTCGATGCCATCGCCTTGGACACTTTCAATATGAGTGTCCATATGCAAGAAAAGAAGCAAACTATGCTACCATAGATGAAGATGAGACTCTATTGCTTATGTCTCATATTGAAGATACTAAGGATTATGCAAGAGAATCAATGGCAGATCGTAGCAATGAAGAACACATTGAAGACACAGACAACTATGCTAGAGGAACAATTGTCGAACTCAGTTATGAAGAAGAACTGCTTCTCATGGCACAAGCAGAAGAAAATGGAGTAAGCAGGGCAAAAACATGGTTCATCGATTCAGGTTGTTTGAATCATATGTGTGGTGATAAGAAGTTGTTTTCTGATTTCGACAATAACTTTACACATTGGGTGAAGCTTGGAAACAATGCCAGGATGCAAGTGGAAGGCAAGGGCAGCGTAAACTTGAATATTGATGGAATCAAACATGTAGTTACAGAAGTATACTACGTGCCCGAACTCAAGAACAACCTCTTAAGTGTTGGTCAATGGCAAGAGAAAGGATTAGCAATCCTGATGCATGGAGGGAAATGCAGAATTTACCATCCAAAGAGAGGATTGATCATTGAAACTATGATGACAGCAAACAAAATGTTTGTTATTATGGCAAGAACAACTGCAAACATCAACAAATGTTTTCTCACCTCAATGTCAGATTTATCACATCTATGGCATTGCAGGTATGGTCATCTTAGTTACAAATATTTACAAATTCTGCAGAATAAAACCATGGTTTATGGGCTGCCAAAGCTTGATGTTACAAAAACAGAATGTCAAGACTGCCTTGTTGGGAAGCAGCATCGAAATAGTTTTCCAAAGAAGAGCACATGGAGGGCAAAAGAAAAATTAGAGTTGGTTCATGCAGATCTTTGCGGACCAATTACACCAGCATCCAACAGCAATAAGAAGTATATATTATGCCTTACACCAGCATCCAACGGGCATGGACATACTTCTTGGAACACAAGGCAAACGCATTCAGCTCATTTGTAGAGTTCAAGAAGACTGTAGAAACCGAAACAGGTTTGTCAATTAAGTGCTTTCGCACTGACAGAGGTGGGGAGTTTAATTCAACAGTCTTCAATGAATTTTGCAAAGAAAATGGAATCAAGAGACAGTTGACGGCAGCTTATTCACCACAGTAGAACGGAGTCGCGGAAAGAAAAAACAGATCAGTTTTAAACATGGTAAGATCGATACTTTCAGAGAAGAAAATGCCAAGAAAGTTTTGGCTAGAAGCAGTCAATTGGACAACATTTGTGTTGAATCGCTGTCCTACAAGTGCAGTGAAAGATATGACACCACAAGAGGCCTGGAGTGGAGAGAAACTATCAGTGGAGTTTTTTCGAGTTTTTGGATGTGTCGGTCACGTTCATGTTCCAGAAGCCAGCAGAACCAAATTGGAGAATAGAAGTGTTCCTTGTATACTATTGGGTGTAAGTGAAGAGTCAAAGGCCTACAGACTCTATAATCCCATCACAAAAAGAATAGTGATTAACAGGGATGTAGTGTTTGAAGAAGATAAAGAGTGGGAATGGGATGCATTTTATAAGAAGGATACAATGACAGACTTGTACTGGGAAGATAATGATATTGACAATGAACAAGCAGAAGAAGAAGAAGATGATGACACACAAGATGAACTTCCACAGGAAGAATTGCCAAATCCAGTAGAAGGAGAATCAAGCAACACATGGGAAGAAACAACAGCTGTCGAAATAAGAGAAGGAAGAAGCCATCGTCCACCAGTATGGATGAAAAATTATACAACTGGAGAAGAACTTTCTGAATTTGAAATGGAAGCTAATATGGTAGCTGCCAACATGGTAGCCGAAATGACAGACGATCCCACATGCTTTGAAGAAGCAGTAGGGAGCTTGAAATGGAGAAGAGCAATGGATGCAGAAATTGAAGCTATTGAGAAGAATAACACATGGTTTTTAACTTCATTACCAGCAGAAGCAAAGAAGGTTGGAGTCAAGTGGGTGTACAAAACTAAGTACAACGAAGCTAGGGAAATTGATAAACATAAAGCTCGGTTGGTGGCCAAAGGTTACTCACAAAGGCAAGGTGTGGATTTTACAGAAGTCTATGCTCCAGTAGCTCGAATGGACACCATTAGAGTAATGCTTGCTCTTGCTGCACATAGAGGATGGACAGTATATCAACTTGATGTAAAAACAACATTTTTGCATGGTGAACTAAATGAGGATGTCTACGTCGAGCAACCATTGGGGTATGAAAAGAAAGGAGAGGAAGATAAAGTCTACAAACTGCAGAAAGCACTATACGGACTGAAACAAGCACCTCGAGCTTGGTTTAGTCGGATTGATGCTTATTTCAAAAAGGAAGGATTTCATAAATGTAGCAGTGAACAAACACTCTTCACAAGAGTTGGTAATGGAGGTAAAATCTTACTAGTAAGTATTTATGTTGATGACATTATCTATACTAGTAATGATGTTGTAGAATTAAAAGAATTCAAAGTTTCTATGATGAAAGAATTTGAAATGACAGATTTGGGGAAAATGAGATTTTTTCTTGGGTTAGAAGTTTTACAAAGAGATGATGGCATTTTTGTGAGCCAAAGACAATATGCAATGGAGGTACTTCGGAGGTTTGGAATGAATGAGAGTAAAGAAGTTAAAAATCCAATAGTTCCTGGTTGTAAGTTGTGCAAAAATGAAGAAGGAACTACAGTAAATGAAACTTATTATAAGCAGATTATAGGGAGCTTGATGTATATAACTGCTTCAAGACTGGATTTAATGTTTGTTGTAAGCTTGCTTAGCAGGTTTATGTCTCGGCCAACTGAGATGCATTTTCAAGTAGCCAAAAGAGTAATGAGATATATCAAAGGAACCGTAGACTTTGGTATTTTCTATAAAAAACAAGACAGCGAAGAACTCGTAGCCTTTACTGACAGCGATTATGCTGGGGATTCAGATGATCGGAAGAGTACGTCTGGTTACGTATTCTTACTTGGTGGAGGAGCTGTGTCTTGGGCGTCAAAGAAGCAACCTATAGTCACACTTTCAACTACAGAAGCCGAGTATGTGGCAGCAACAGCCTGTGCATGTCAGGCAATCTGGTTAAAGGGAGTTCTAGAAGAAATGGGGAGTAAGCAAGATGGGAGCATCACAGTATGGTGTGACAATAACTCAACCATAAAACTCTCTAAAAATCCAGTACTCCATGGACGCAACAAACACATTCATGTGAGGTTTCATTTCCTTCGAAATTTAACTCATGATGGTATTATTAAGTTGATTCACTGTGATACAAGTCAATAATTAGCAGATGTTCTAACAAAGCCTTTAAAGTTAGAAACCTTTGAAGAACTCAGAGCAAGAATGGGAGTCAGTGATATGAGAAGCTTAAGCTAAGTGCTTGATCGCACTAGCTTAAGGGAGGGAATGTTGGGAAATCATGGTTCTGGCATTTGGATATCAATTGAAGAAGTCTCGGTCAAAGAATAATCCTGCAATATAGGACTTAGTTGTTATGTTTGAATTTTTCAATTCTTGTTATTTTGCCACGATTTAAGTGGGTTGCAATTTCTCCTTTTTCTGTTACAATTGTAAGGCTATAAAGCCAACTATTTTGGATTGAATAAAGACAGTGCGTTTTACAGAGTATGTTGTTCTGATAGTAAGCATAATACAGGTTCTTAACAAAGAGCAGGCTGGAGTGTGAGAGCAGGGATGTTGTAGTGACTGGAGTTGCCGGTTGGAGATCGAGTTTTTGGTCAGGGGGTGGAGTAGTTACGGCAGGGGAAGGGTTGTGAGAGAAGAAGAGACAAATGGTTACGGGGGAGTTGGGTTAACAGTTGACTAAGGGTTTTTTTTTTCTCTCTTTTGGCTGAAGGAAACCAAGCTTTGGTATGATACGTATGTTTAGGTTTAGCATTTTTTGTGTTGTAGTATGGTGGGGTGTATGAAATTAATTTTCTTGGTCCCCTAAGATGTTTCCTCTCAATCCCCCCTGTGTTCTCTTGTATCGGTGATCCTATGTACAACGATAAATATTTATCTTGGTCTGTTGTTTTCTTCCTTTTCAATTTTGATCTGTTTGCCCATATTTTTTTTTATTTTTCTTTCTTTTTTCAAAACAGTGTAATGTTAATGTAAATTCAAAAAATAAAAGTAAAACAGTAATGTTAATTTGTTAAAAAATATTTAAAATTTGAATTCTTCTTAAAAAACATGCAATGATGTAAATGAAGGCCTTTGGTTCCTATAAATATTTGGTCAAAGTTATGACAACAATCTATTGTTGTTTTTGGGATGTGAAGTGAAGAGTGGAGAAGAAGGAAAAAGAGTTGGTGCTAAAATACAAGAAATTCAAAACATAAATATACCGTTTTTTTATTTTATTTTATCCTCGCACTAAAATTTACAAGAATTGCTGAAAATGTGTGAGTTAATAATCCTTTAATTTGTAAAATCTCAAAGAAAACACACTGTTTAAAAAATTAGAATGTTGAAATCTTGAGATAATAATTGAAAACAATTTTTTGCGGTTAATTTTAAAGAAAAAAGGGTTTAATCTTGAAACAATAATATATATTTGGCTAAAAGCTTCAATAAGTAAATATCTTATAAAATTTAAATTAGTTTGAATTTCATACCGACTGATTTAAAATATAATAACTTACTTAAATTTTAAAATATAAAATTTAAATTAGTTTGAAAACAATAATATGAAATTAGTTTTTCTTTTTTCTAAACGTAAATGTCATGTCATGTAATCGATATCATGGTTTTTGTGTTAATCTATACAATTGCTTAATCGCTAGGTGGCCAAAAAATCGACAACATTGAAGCAGACAGTTCGAAAGTTTAAGCCGCTCCTGCCTGATCGATGACACCAAGATGAACTGGATTTTCGTTTCACAGCAGATTAAAAGAACGCAAGTTGCGATTTCCAGACAAGGTAACTAACAGAATTTGTGTTTGTAATATTTTCTGTGATTTTCTTGTTTTAACTGACAGCAGTTACAGTAGAGCAAGAAACATTGTGAAATGTGAAATTAGGAGAAACTCTACAGGCCTCGAAGACTTATCTCCACTTGCCAGTTACCTGCCAATGAGTGATGGGTCCATCTTCTTTTTTTCTATTGGTTATTATAATTGAAAGGAAAAAATATTGAAAACTTGGAGGTTCAGTGTCTTTACTTGCTCCTGTAAGTCCCACTTGACTTTTCTTGATTTTGATCTTCATTTTGGGTCCTTTTTGTTTGCCTCAAGAACAGTTCTAGTTTTGGGAAGCTGGGTTTTCTTTCTCTTGTCTGAAGAATATGGGTGGGAGTCCATTGATTTGCCTTGCTGAAGGAGGTTGTGTCTTTTGTAGCTACTTTTGATAATCCAATACAGGGTTTGCAGTTTTGGAAGTGGGTTGTTGCTTCTAAGCTCCTAACTTAGATTTTTAAATATAAATTATGGTGGTCCAAAGGCTGAAGTTTTGTAACTTCTGATCATTTGTTTCTTTCGGATGTTGGTTTTCCTTCTGAAGGCAAAAATTTAAGGAAGATTGTATATATACAGAACTTTTTAAGTAGTCATCAAGTGAAGCATAGAAATTTCAATAAAATTCCTTTTATTTTCTGAGTTTTTGTTCATATGTAAAAAAAAATAGATTTCAGTTTGCAACTCCTCTCAATTGAAGTTAAAATCATTCCATCTTGCTACTTTGATAAACTTGTTTCTGTTTTATGTTGGAGATGTTTGATGGGAGATTGGCAATGCCTTTCCACACGTTGAACCCATGTCATATATTGGGTCATGTAAATACACATAGAGCCCTCCACAAGTCAAGGTTGCAACCAGTTCTAGCTACACCCCCATCATCGATTCTCTTGCACACAGATGAGAGTGGTAAATTTCCTGATTCTAAGAAGGGTTCTGGTTTGAGAGGAAGGGATTCTTGTGATTCATTGCTTAGTCATGAAAATACAGTGGGTATAATAGGAGGTATATCAGTGAATTCTGCTTTGAATTTCTTGAAAAAACTAGTCCAGGTGAGTTCAAAAGAAGGAAAAGATTGCTTCCCTTTTGTTCTTTGTTCTGATCCAGTATTGAACAAGGAGCTTTTATCGCATGAGAGAAAATCTTGTCCTTCTCCCCGTAGGCATAATGAAAAATCTCCATCGGATCATTCTGCAATTGCAGAGAATCTGCAGAGTAAAAGGGTTTTTCTTGAGAAATCAGGAGTTCAGTGCATAGTAATGCCTTGTCATATTTTGCATTCATGGCATGATGAAGTTTCTAAGGGGTGTTCTGTTCCATTACTTCATATGGGTGAGTGTGTTGCAAGGGAGCTCAAGGAAGCTAAGCTGAAGCCACTTGAAGCTGGTAGTCCTCTGCGGATTGGGTTGTTGGCCTCCAATGCAACTTTGGCTGCAGGGTTCTATCAGGAGAAATTGCAGAGTGAGGTAATTTCATTCCGGGACACCTTTTCTCTTATCTATCAGATTATCCTTCCTTTACAAATCCAATTAGGCGTGATCTATTTAACAAGTAATTTCAATCTAACGTTCTGAGAAGCAAAGTATATATATCTGGTTTTTATTTTTTGATCATGGATGCCTTACAATTCATTAAGTGGGAGTCCTGTGATATAATTTTCCCTTCTATGTTTATTCTGCTGTATGTTGAATGAAACCCTTGTTGAGTATTACTGCTTAGTGTTGGATTCATGTTTTCATTTCTTCTTTTTGAATGAATAGTGCTTTTAAGATGTTTTTGTTGAGAATAAGACAAGTATTGGCTCTCATTTTACTCATTACATATAATTACCCCTCAAGTGACTTGTGCAGCTGCTCCCGAGGGGCTCATGTTGGGGTTTTTATGCATTCATATAAAATGAATGGACTAAATTATTGTAGGACTGTCATGAAAATTTCCAAATGAAATATGTTACTCTCAATGATTATTTGGTAAGGATGTAGTTCCCATCTTTCTTTTCCTACATAAATGAATTTCATACTCTTAACATTTTGAGTGTCTCTAGATGTCTCTATCCTGGATGTTTTGTTGGGATGAAAGAGAAGAGGAAAGAAAATTGGTCAAAAATTACTATGGATATTGGTTTGATTCCCAAATTGTGAAAGCTCTCATCAGCTTTATCAGAAACTTGCACCAGGGTCGTTGATGCCAGATTTTTTTATTTTTTATTTCTGTTTTATTAATTTTGATTTCTGGGATCACATACATTTTCTTCCTTGTCATATTTTGTTGATGGGCCTAACCAGGAAATAGATTGATTTTTCATTTTTTCTAGTTTATTACCCTCGATAATTAATTAAGATGCTGCCTTATGTGAATAGTAGGTAGTAAAGGGATGGAATATATTTCGACACCAAACATCGATTCCTGGGTGATATTCAATTTCGTCAAGTTGAATGCCTTTTGTTATTCGTTATTACAGTTCCATGATCATGTCCTTCCTACACAGATTAAGTGCACTTCTTACTATATGTTGATCACAAATGCTCCATGCATTACCTCAGTTTGCATTACCTCAGTTTCAATTACCTAGGTAATGTTTGACATTGTAGTAGCATTGTTTTCGAAATGCTTTTTGCTTGGATTAAAATAATTTTTATTTTATTTTAAAATTCATTTTTGATATCATTATATCAAGACGATCCAAAATTATTAAAAATCAAATTAATTGGAAGAAAAAATTCAAAAGCGCTTTTTGAACGTAAAAACAAACACCTTTAGTTTCAGAGAAGTGGATATCTTCACCCTGGTTTCCTTTTCCTGCCCTAAGTGACTTGTGTTAAATCCCGTGGAAGCATCTTAGATTGGTAGATTGCAAAAGATCTCTGCTTAGAAGTAATATTCTTTAATCTTTTTTTGGATACTAGATAGACATGCCATCTATTTTATCCATGCCACTGGTTCTATTTCATTTGAAGGTAACTTTTTTGTGTGTATGTAGGGATTTGAGGTTGTGCTTCCAGATAGAGCAACCATGGAACACACTATAATTCCTGCAATTGAAGCTTTAGACAGAAACGACATGGAAGGCGCGCAGAATTTACTGAGAATTGCACTGCAAGTTCTCCTTGTGAGGGCAGTGAACACTGTCATCCTTGCTTCGGACGAAATGCGTGATGTTTTGCCCCAGGATGATCCACTTCTCAAGAAATGTATTGATCCATTGGATGCATTGGCCCGTTCAACAATCAAGTGGGCGCAAGCTGCAGAAAAAGGTATATAAGTAATATTGAGATCAGGGACTACTCTGTTCTTCATGCATCTCCATTGATGCAAAACGTAGTCTTTAGGTTAAAATATTTTGGTATATATATATATATTGTTGCCATTCCTGGGGAATGTATGTGTTGAAAATTGGTCCCCACACCGTTTGTTTTTCAGATAGTGAAAATTATCAAATAGAACTGTAATGAAATATTTGTTAAAGAAATACCTTCATAGCTCCTGTAGAAAATCAAGAAATAAAATCCTTTAGTGAATGCTTGTTGAAGAAACCAAACAGTGTGTGTAGTCATCATTTGAAAATATTGCTGTGACGTTTTGTCTGCTTTCCTTTCATTGTAATGAACTTCCTTGCCATGGACACAGCTTATATGGCCATTTGCCCATCTGAATTTATATAGAAGCTGTAAATAGTAAAGATCTCGACGAAGTCCCTTGAAAGGTGTTCGTGGATATACACTTGCTTTCAATTATTATTTATTTCTTGTTGTTTTTTACTTCCCACAATCGCATAGATGCATGCTCCAATATGGCTTCCCACTAATTAAACCAAGGTTCAAACAATGTAAATTAAAATTTGTATGTATATCTATATATCTTAGTATGCATGCTAACTAAAATTTACTATGCCTAAATTAAAACAAGAATGACATTTATTTACTTAAATACTTTAAAATAATGATTTTTTTTATTGTCGTCAATGATGAATCATTTATCTTTAAAGCTTTATTGCTTCTCGTTTAAGGAATCATCTTATCTAAAAGCTTAAGCTTCAGATTGTAAGTGGGGTCCCATTATGATTATATTATACTCTAACACACCTCCTCAAGTGAAAACCTTTTGGGCTTGAAACTTGCATAATCCCACATTGCCTTGTGCTTGATTTTTTTTATCAAATAAAATGGGGGTGGTGAGGCCCACATTGTCTTGTGCTTGATTTTTTTTATCAAATAGAATGGAGATGGTGAGATTTAAATTCATGACCGCTGGGTCAACAAGGCTCTGATACCATGTTAAGAAACCATCTCATCTAAAAACTTAAGCTTAAGATTGTAGGTGAGGCCCCATAATATGATTATATTATACTTTAACATGTTAAACACTCATCACAATCAAGGGCAGATCAAGAGCAAGAGCTGAATCAGAAGAAGAATCTCACAGAAAGGGAAATAATCCCTCAGTAATGCCAAAGATATACAGAGTCAATGCCGAATATATTGGACATAAATGCAAAGTATATTTAGGTGTTAATACAAAGTATTTTTAGCCACAAACATTCAAACTTGCCTTGTATAAAACTGCTAAACTTTTCCCTTGTAATTCTGTTTATAAATTAATGAAAGGCTCACAGGCTAAGTAAGCTCTTTATGCCATTTTTGTATTCATTCTTTCATGGTATCAGAGCAACATTAAGCTCATGCTATATCTAAAGAACCATGATTTCTTCCGTTGCTACTTATATTCCTCCAAACAATTTTCTACAGTTTGTTTATGTAAAACTTGAAGGACCTTCGTCATGTTTGAATTGGTCTTCTCAAGTTGAGGATGCACTAAGCATCCATGATATTTTGTCCTATGTAGATGGTATAGAATCATGTCCAAATGAGTTTCACCTGCTACTGAAGGAGGAACTTGTGAAGTGAATCCCGATTTCACCTTATGGAATCGCAAAAATCGGTTTGTACTGGTTTGGATGAAATCAACTATATCTGAGAAAGTATTATCCATGATTTACGATTTGAAAACAACAAGGCAAACATGGGTTGCTCTAGCACAACGCTTTGCCTCTCCCTCTATTTCTAATGTTAATCAGTTGAAACGGCAACTGCAAGGTTTGTAGCAAGGAGGGCTGAACTGCTCCGATTTTATTGAACATGCAAAGGCTCTTGCTAATCAATTAGCAGCAGTGAGAAAACTTGTGGACGAAGCAGATTTAATTTCTTTAGTCTTTGCACAACGTGAGAAATCCTTGTCTTTGTTTGATTTCCAGTTTGAATTATTTGCCTTTGAAGCACTCCTTGAAAGCCAACAACGAACCATGCAAGTTGAACATAATAGCTTTGTAATGATGGCACAAAGACTGAGAGGTGCAAGAAGTTAGAAGAAACATAATAGAAACTGGCAGCAACAACGTTTTGCTCCTAGTATTTCAACTCAGAAATTCAGTCCAAGCAACAACAATGGCAATGTGTTTTCTTAAAACACAGGACATGTACCTGCAAATTGGCAACAACCACGCTACTCTTCATCTCCACCATTACAAAAACATATTTCAGCAAATAAAGGTGGTAACACTGGACCCTTTAATAATGAACATGGCGTTACAAGCACTGGACGTATTCCTGTATGGGCAAGTGATTCCACTTTTGATCCCTATGTGTGCCAAATCTGTGGCAAACGAAATCATATGGCACTTGACTACTTTCACAGGTATGACTATAATTATCAAGGGCGTCATCCAACACAACGATTAATAGCCATGGCTCAATCAAACTCCATTCATGATGATAACACCTGGTATGCTGACAGTGATGCTAATGAACATATTGCTGTTGATGTTACTAATCTTACCTTGGTTGAACCATACATAGGAGATGACAAAGTGGCTGTGGGTAATGGTAATGGTTTACAAATTACGCATACCAGTACCCTTGCATTGCATACATCTGATTCTACCCTCAAAATGAAACATGTTCTTCACTGTCCATAGGTAGCAGCAAATCTGTTATCCATTAATCAATTCTGTCTAGATAACAGTTGCTACTTTATACTCACTGGTTCTAATTTTTTTGTTAAGGATAATCTATCGGGATGAACGTTGTTAACAGGCAAGAGTGAAGGTGGACTCTACCCTATTCATGTTGATCTGCAGACCTTCAAATATCCTCATAAGAAAGTGTCTCTTATGGGGGTTCATACAACTCCTGCAATTTGGCATGCAAGGCTTGGTCATCTTTCTTCTCACATCACCAATCATATCATCAAATCCTTTAATTTACCTATGTCTGGTTCGCTTGATTCAAATTCAGTTTGTCAATTTTGTTTAATGGGAAAATCCAAACAACTACCGTTTGGTGATTTTATGCGTGTTGTGCTATCACCATTGGGTCTTATTCATTCCGATTTATGGGTTTCACCTGTTGTATCGAATGATGGTCACAAGTATTATGTTCTATTCATTGATGACTATTCTCGATATACATGGGTATATCCTATTCGTAATAAATCTGATGTCTTTTCTTGTTTCGTGCACTTTAAATCCTTAACAGAAAATTATTTCTCTACAACTATTAAACAATTCCAATGTGATAATGGTGGAGAATATCTCTCTCGACAATTCCAAAACTTTCTAAGTCAACATGGGATTCATCAACGCCTCTCATGTCCATATACCTCTCAGCAAAATGGATTAGCTGATCGAAAACATAGGCATATCATGGAGGTTGGACTCTCACTATTGGCTCAATCACATTTGTCTACCAAGTTTTGGGTTGAAGCATTTATGATTGCTATTTATTTGATAAATTGAACTCCATCTTCCGCTTTGGATTACAAGTCTCCATATTTTAAATTGTTTTCCCAAACACCAAACTATTCCTTTTTACGATCTTTTGGTTGTGCTTGTTATCCTCTTTTGCGATCCTATACAAAACACAAACTAGAATTTCGTAGCAAACAATGTGTCTTTCTCGGGTATTCATCCCAACATCATGGATATCGTTGCCTAGATCCTGTATCTAAGAAAATCTATATCTCTCGTACTGTTGCATTTGATGAATTGAATTTTCCAGCTAGGGTATGGTCCACTTCCACACCTCTTGTTACTGCGAGCGTCCCTAAATCAGGTATGACATTTGATTTGCCTTCTTTTTGTTCACAATTTACATTAGATCATGTTGCCACTGCATCAGATACTGATATTGGAAATCCAGACTCTTCTAATCCTGTTTAAGAACCACAAAATCCACACAGTCAAAACCTTCAGAATCCCTCATGCAATCCACCTTAGTGCTCACAAATTCAGTCATGTTCTAGTCCCTTGCAACCACCTAACAGTTCACCAGTTATACCCGTCCCTGTCATTGAAAATCTTCATTGAATCCTCCTGTGCACAATATGGTGACACGATCACAAACAGGCAATCTTAGATGAAAGGAATTTCCAGATTTCCAACTTTTCTATGCTTCCAAATATCCATTGCATGTATTTACTGGTATGCTTACATGTGTAGAACCAACCAATTTCTCTCAAGCTATTTTCTCACAGAATTGGCAGGAAGCCATTCAGGTGGAATTCAATGCTCTTATGGTCAACAACACATGGGAACTTGTAGCAAGACACCCCAATCAACACATTATTCGTACCAAATGGGTGCATAAAGTGAAACAAAAGGCAGATGGAAGTATAGATCGCTATAAGGCGAGACTGGTGGCATTGGGTTGTCAACAAGTGAGTGGTGTGGATTTTGCTGAGACATTGAGTCCCGTTATAAAACCTACCACAGTTCGTGTTGTGTTGGCACTCTCTGTTTTCTTTAATTGGCAGGTTCTTCAGTTTGATGTCTCCAATGCAATTCTGCATTGAACACTTGAAGAAGAGGTCTTCATTGAGCAACCACGTGGCTTTATAGACCCTGCATATCCTGAGCATGTATGTCTCCTTAAGAAGGCTCTCTATGGCCTTAAACAGGCACCACGTGCTTGGTTTCTACGACTGTCGAATTCCTTGCTTCATTTTGGCTTTGTGAGTTCATTTGTGGATACCTCATTGCTTACATATCACAGTGGTACAATTCATATTTTTATTCTCATCTACGTGGATGATCTTCTTATAACAGGTTCTTTTCCTAGATTTCTTGCAGCACTTACCGACCAACTCAAGAAGGAGTTTGCCTTAAAGGATCTTGGTGTTCTCGGGTATTTTCTGGGTATTGAAGCATCATGGGATGCTTATGGTTTGCACCTTCGACAAAGCAAGTATATCACCTTTCATAGGGCACACATGGTGGGTGCAAAACCTTATTCAGCACCTTGTGTTTCAAGCAAACAATTGGCTACAGAAAATAAGGAACCCATTGAAGATGTTACAACATATCGACAAATTGTTGGGGCTCTTCAATACTGCACTTTAACAAGACTAGAAATCTCTTATTCGGTGAATCATCTTTGCTAACATCTCCACTCGCCTACTGTAGCTCACTAGAAGGCTGCAAAATGCATTCTGCGTTATCTTAAAGGGACAGAGGATCATGGATTATATTTCACAAAAGGGTCACTTAAGCTTCAAGCTTACTGTGATTCTGATTGGGCAGGAGATCCCCTTGATCGTCGGTCCACTACAGGCTATGGTGTTTTTCTGGGTCCATGTTTGGTTTCTTGATGTGCAAAGAAACAGAAGGTTGTCTCTCGATCCAGCACAAAGGCCGAATATAGAGCCTTAGCTATGGTTGTTGCCGAGTTATATTGGATTCGAATGCTGCAAAAAGATCTTTGTATACCTCTCCTTTCCCCTCCTACAGTTTGGTGCGATAATCAGAGTGCAATTGCTCTCGCGGCAAATCTAGTTTACCACGCTCGGACCAAATATATCGAAATTGATTTCCATTTCATTCGTGAGAAAATACAGAATAAAGATGTTCAAATTCACTATATCTCTACCTTCAACCAAATTGCAGATATTTTCACGAAAGGGCTGACATCTTTCTGTTTTCAGTTTCTAAGGGACAAACTCCAAGTTCATGATCTCCCTATTCGTTTGCGGGGGGATGTTAAACACTCAGCACAATCAAGGGCAGATCAAGAGCAAGAGCTGAATCAGAAGAAAAATCTCACAGAAAGGGAAACAATCCCTCAGTAATGCCAAGGATATACAGAGTCAATGCTGAATATATTGGACATACATGCAAAGTATTTTTAGCCACAAACATTCAAACTTGCCTTGTATAAAACTGCTAAACTTTTCCCTTGTAATTCTGTCTATAAATTAATGAAAGGCTCACAGGCTAAGTAAGCTCTATAAGCCATTTTTGTATTCATTCTTTCAGTAACTGAAATGTTTACTATTAAAGTAATATATATATATATATATATATATATTACTTTAAATTAGTTTTTTTGGTATTCTTAGATCATTTTATTTATAAATGTAATTAAATATAGAGAAGAGGTAACAGGTAATGATAAATTTAATATGTAATAATAGTATTCAACAGGAATATGGTGAGGAAATTAAAAAATAAGAGTAATCTCATACAACAATCAATTCATTAGAATGATTAACGAATCATATTCAGTGCTCTCAACAGATCTGCAGTTAGAACCACACTCAACGACTAAAATAGGCCATAAATTTGCTTCATACCTTGTCAATGACACTAGCATATGTTTGAAAAACAAAATCAACATTCCATTTCTATAAGAAGAATTTCCTGCTCGACATTTTTGCAAGCTATCAAGTTTATGATATTTATGGTAAGCATGGCATCATGTTCGTACATGAGTTTGTATGATATTTTAAATGACTTTTGTTTTGGGTTAAGCTAAGTTTAGGATATGTTGTGGTTTGCTTACTAAAATTATGAAATCTACCCTTCAATTGTTAATGAATATTCCTTTTAGTCAATTAAATAGTTACACACGCAACACTGAATTTATTCATGTTTAATGTATTTATTATTTATAAAAGTTTCTTTATTTTGATATTCAATTATATTTAATTAATAAATTTAGAGTAAAGATAAAATTAAATGAAATAGAAATGCTTTGCATATGAAATTATAAATGTTTCAAAACATAAGATTCTAGCGCATCAAAACATTATTCCAAAATACTAATGGTCATTTTCTTTTACTATTAAATATTAATTATAGTTGTCGAGACTAATGTATATTATATTTCTATTTTTTTATAAAAGAAATTTATTGTTCTTATAAATTGAGGTATTAGGGATACCTGATACTAATATAAAATGCTTGTCAAATAATATCATAAGAGAATTTGTTAAGACCCTCATTTGCTTTAATTGCTTGTACTTTGTTTGTTAGAGAAAGATAGGCTATAAAAGGTTGTACCAGGATATTATAACCGAAAGAGCTGGCATGTGCTGGCCTCTTGGAATCTAGAACCCTCTTGCATGACAAACCTATATATCCCTTCCCTCTCATTTTCTGCATTTTCTTCATCACGGAAAAATATACAAAATTCTTTAGACTTCTCTAGAGTAATTGTTAATTAGTCTAGTCTAGCTTAATTGTAGTGTTCTATAGAGAATTGTTAAGCCATTCTCTTGGGTTGAGTGAGATTAAGAGAGGTCACCAAGGGAAACACTTGGGAAACACTTGGATTCTTGGAGAGTCCTATCAGAATTGATATAACTAAGTTATTTTATATAATGAATGTTTTGCTTTGATCTTGACCATATATTATCTTAGTCAAGGGTTATAAACAAGCAAATATTGGTTATAAACTAAAATATATGAAAGAGTTTAAGTAATCAAGAGAGAATTCATCATCCTAGGTGAATTAGAAAAACAATTCCATTTTATTTCAAATTGTATTGATTGTAAAATCATTGAACAAGATGAAATATGTTTTGAAAAGAGTTTCATTTTTTTTAATCAATGGCTATAATGTTGAAAACTAAAATGATTTAACAAAACAAATAAATTTTATCGTATAATGTCTAAATCATAACATTCTTGATGTACACAAATAATTTAATTGAGAAACTAGTCACTTAAATATTAAGTCAAACCACTTATGATTTTCTTAATATTTAGGGGATTATAATAGGTTGTAAAATATTGTACTTGATATTTAAATATAAATCAATCAATTTTATTGATAATAAATTTAATTGTTTAATTTACTTAATCTTATTTTATTTAGGATTATGATTTATATATATATGTCCACTTATTAGAAACCATAATCGGTCATACACATAAGAATTATTAGTCAAAAAATAAAATAGGATGATTGATCAAGTGAGACTTGATTGCTAATAAGTATTAGAAATTGTAGAATATAATATAATTAATACTGTGATTACAATTATAGACCTAAAAACAATTAAGGACCTGTTTGAATAAAATTATAAAATTAGCCTAAAAGAATATATATATATATATATATATATATATATTATTTAAAGGTTTCCCTAAAACTAATAAGCCATTTCTTTTATTTTTTAAGGTGAGTAGAGTATAATACAAAAACATTTGAAAACGAGGTAAAAGAATTAACACTTAAAGTATAACACTTAAGTGTATGAAGATTGCATTGTTGGAAACTATCGGGTTATTAGGTTGCTAGTACTCAACATACAAGTTGGTCGGGTCTTGAAATTTAGCAGATTAAGAATTATATAATGAACTACGGTTCAGCTTGTATTCGTAATCAAAGTTGATGATTATCAACATGTTTTAAAATCAACCTTGTTCCCTGACAATAGATGAGAATGTGAACTAAAAGCGTCTAATATTACCTTTGGTTTTGATAATGAAGATGTTAACGGTACTCTTAAAACTGTTGAAAGTTATTTCAAGTTAATAGAATGTACGGTGTTGATGTAATTTGAACTTCAAATATTATTTATATATATTCTCAAGATGACATCAAATGTAGTTTAAGGTGATAAATGGAAATCAAGTTTCTCTAGTGATCAATTCAGCTCTCATAGAAAAGATTGAAGAGAGGAGACTTGTGATGAATCAAAAACACACTATCTGGTTACCAATTTCCTAACAGCCACATGCCCAGATGCACTCAAATTGAAAACGAAATAATAACAGGAAAAAACAAAACAGAGCCACCAATTTTCCTTGGGGCAGGCATCTATTCAAATTCCAAGAGTTGGTTCAATTTTATTGCATCAATCAGAAGATTAAGCCAGGAAGTCAATGAAGCTAAAGGAGACTTAGTTGCATCTTCCATGCCAAGACTACAACACCATCTACAACATCATCTTCCGGAAACATTTACAAAGAATACCAGACCTACTGCAAGGTTCAAAATGACACCAAATCATGAGCTCTCTCATTCTTCTAACACCCCATTATCGATTTTCGCATACCAGCTTTTGTTTGTTTCTAGTTGCAACACCCAAATTCATTCCAACGGTAACCAAGGTCTCGAGTGACCTGGCACTATTTGCTAAGAGGTCCTCATCTATTTTAATCACGTCCTGCAAAGTGACCCCAAGATCGGTTATTGATCATGCATTTTGACTCGAAATCACCATTTTTGTTTAACAGTGCATTGTCAAAGCTTGAATGTAAAAAAGCTGAACCTCTGAGCACATGAAATTTTAGGGGTGAATGAAAATATTTGGAGGTTGGAAAATCTTGGTGCGCCAGTTACAGATATGATAGAATAATGGTTTTGTTTTGGAAGTTACATACAACTTTTGTAGATACTCGAGAGGGAAAATGCAGATGTTTTGATTGAAGTAGCCAGGATCTGAAACGCAGTTCTACACAGTACTAACCTTTTCAAAGACGCAAATCACTGTGCTTCCACCAAATGAGAAATACCCTAACTGAAGATTCAGTGCAATCTATCAATTAGAAACTTCCCTATTATATATAGCGGAAAACAATATGTAAAAACGTAATATTTTAGAGATTGCTCACCTCTTCTCCTTTCTTGACATGGTCACCAGCCTTCTTCGAGAAGGTGATGCTGCCAACCATAGTTGCTCCTATTGCAACAAATGCCACCTGCAGCCAAAAACACAAAAGAAAATCTCTTAAATTCAATAACTGCTAGTTAAAACTAAACTGGCCTGTTAATCCATCCTAGAATACAAAGACAGCTCTACTCAGTTACTCTTTCATTGCTCTTGAGCAGCTCTCTCTAACAGAAGTTTAAAATTAACGGAACAAAAATCATCATCTACATTGAAAACGCAACCAGGCACATACACAAAGAGAGGGTAAGAAGGGAGTCAATAATCTTCTGGTAAATATTATTCCGTCCAAATTCGATCTTGTTTGCAAAATGAATATAGAAAAATTTCCTGCAGATTGCCTATATGTATTTTCAAGCACAAACTAAACAGCAAAAAAATCATTGTTGAAATTTGTAAAGCCTGATGATTGTGATAATATACCTTTCCAAAATGTGCAGTAGAGATAATAGAAACTTCTCTCTTATTCTCAGTGAAAACATTACAGTACTTGCTGTTGACAGCAATAGGATTAACCTGCATAAAAGGAGATAGACACAAGGGGGTAATAACATACAAAAGAAATGATTACAAATACTAAGAAAAAAATGTCCTGTGGTTATATATATACATACTGTATATAAACATCCAGGTATTTTTACAAACTTGTCGATGGTTCCAGAAACTGGAGAATGAAAACGATGGTAATCCTGCAGCAATCAAAGAGAAAATAAAATGAAGAAATCAGATAAATAAAGTCTCGTGATACTCGAATTGTCAGAATGAGAGAAGACATTAAGAAAGAATTGAAGCAGAAGGATCTGTTAGTTTCTTTTCAATTCATGAACCAAACTAATGTAAGAAATTGGCAACAAAGTTCTCCCTTTGCGGGTCTATTGATCTGACAACCAGACCTTTTCTTTTCATAGATGAATTTCCAAACACCTTCTACTGTCTCTTTTGTACAAGGGTGTGTGAGTGGTTGGTTGGTTGGTCACAGAAACAGATATATAAACCTGCTATCACGAAGTTGTCACATTTCTCCCCTTATCACCCTTAACATTGAAACTACGAGTAAAGAAGTAGACTTGAGGTCCCTCCTTAAATTGTCTCTTCTTATTTATTTATTTTTCTTAGCTTCAACAAATGACAATCAATGCCACCTCATCATTGGGACCAGAAAGGCACTTAAATATCTTACTTTTCCAAAACTTACATTGCAAATTACTATAAAGATTTTGTACGAAGTACCTGTGGTGCCAATCGAAATATGACCACGGTACCATCAGCATATGCACTTGAGTATATTTCATTTCCCAAAAGCCCTTGTATAGAAAATTTGCGGCCCTATAAATTACAAAAAAAAATTAAACATGTGAATCCAATAATGACCAATAGTAAATAACAGAAAAATATTTTAAAAAAGACAATTTACTCATTGTCAAGATGACTAGCTCTCTTCGGCAGAAAGAAGTTATGTGTCTACTCATTCATTATTGCATTGGAACACACTTTCAGACACAAGCATAAGGTGTTCAATTAAAGAATATGAGAGTGGGGTTGACGGTGGAAATACTAGCATTCAAGAGAAAGAGGTAGAAATACCTTGATCCAAAATCTTAGACTGTCTTCTACAGACTTAAAAGCCATTAAACGGCAATCAGCTGCACATATGGCAACATCATCGTGTTCCACAGAAGCAATTGGTCTCGCACCAGGCTTTAATTCTCTTATGAAGAACTCATTGAATGTCTGAGAAATGGAAAAAATCCGAACGGTATGATATAATGAAGTTAAGATTCCTGTCAAGATTCAGAAATCTGACGCCTCATTTTAATTTTATCACAAAAAATCAATATTTGCTTACCTTGAAATGTTCTAAAGGGTACTTAATTTCAGCCAAATTGATTTGATCCTACAAAACCATAGTTACATTTATCATATACAAGCAGTGTGATACAATTAGCATGTAAATATCCATATTTTAAGAAGGAGCTGGAAGCCAGTCAAAACCGGTTTTCTTTTTTTATGGTTAGAAATGTTGTGCTAAGAGTTTTTCTTGATAGGCAAGTTTAGACACAAGAATATGAGGAGACCAAAACATGGAGAAACAACTTGATGCAAAGGAGTTGTGAAATTGAAGGGAATCAAAGCTCATTTATTTTTCAGTTAATGCATTTAACTCATTGATACGTCAGTCTAATTATGAAGATCATACAGCTCAAAATAACATTTTACGATATTTATTAATAATACAAATCAAACAAATGAGAGCACGCTGGAAAATTTTGCAGCAGCAGCTGATACTATTATTGTCATGAGTTTTCAACTTCTGCACATGTGGATGTACAATTGTATTTATAGAAATTTTCCCGTGGAGATTTTAACCTATTGGACTTTGGATACCGAGCTAGTATTACATATAGATACGATATAACTTACCATATTGGGCTTCGCTTAATAATCTTTACTATACTTGCACTTCTATTACATTCAAGTCCTGGAAGATTTTATCCACAAACATAGATAAATGCAATAATGTCAAGCAAACTAAGCATGTTCCAATCATGGTTTCTATGCCCTAACAGGTACGTAAGAAGGATACACCACCCAAAGATTCATATACCTATGAAATACATTTTGCCTATAACAGCTAGTTTCTGGTGCAATACTGGTGAAAGTGACACGTGCATTTTCCCTATAACATCTAGTTTCTAGTGCACTGGTGAAAGGGACAAACCACTTACATGTGATCATTGGAGGGGGAACTGGGAGGTTGCTTGCTACACACAACTATTTTTTATTTTGAAATACAGGAGCACATTATTATAGGATACAACAAACTCTTTCTCGTATTTACACTTGCTAGTCCGCTTTCAGAAGAAAACTGGCTTCAAATTTCTATCTTATACTTTGCCAAACAAATCAATTTGTATATTTATCATCTGAAATACTTCCAATTCCAGTATCCATTTAACTTCAAACATAAAGGTATATTGTTGATGAATCATCATATAATCAAACATATAATCATCATGCAGGAAAGGAGTGTTCTGGCGATCAACGAGTGGTTCTGAAAATTTGATCTCCACACAGAAAGGAGATTGGTTATAATTTTGAAAAATCTATTATGAAGTTAAGCCACTACAGTCTTCTTTGAAGCAGTTTCAGTTACGCAGCTTCCAGCACTACAATCTACTTTGCAGCGTTTTAAGTTATGCAGCAAAAGTCATTATATGAGGCAGATTTTGTTAGAGAGTTTCTGTGTTTCTGAAAGTTTTAGTTGATGCCATAGCTCTACTTGGTGGTGATCAGATTTGCTCACAGCTATACATAAATTCTTGCCTTTTATTTATGTACTTTCTTTGTTTCCAGTGTTTGGATCTATACAGGTTCTGTCTGGGTCTATTAATTATAAAATTGTACATATTTGAATCAGTATTTGAGTTTGATTAACACCAAAAAGTGGTCCTCCTTCCCTAACATCAAACACACATACTTCTCATTTGATAAAGAGGCAGCCACTTTGTTCGCTTGGTTTTGGTATTAAAACATGATAATCAGAGAACAAAATGTTCTATAATACCTCAGTCAACAGAGAAACCAATACTATGTTTTTTTCAGGTGAGACTTTTTAATTCCTTATAACAATCAATAAATCTTACAACTTCATAAGAAAAAACATTAAAATATCAGGTACAAACACAGCAATCAATGACACATAATCAGCCACAGCTAGATGATCTTCAAAATTACTTTCAGTCATAGACTTGATAATCATGAGACGAAAACAATTACATAATTCTTTGTTTGTCAAGCAAGATAATCATACCTTGAAAAATTTAACAAACTTAGGAATGTCTCTAGCAGATTCAATAGTGTTCATTTCCCTTCCCTGCTTCTCAGAGATGCTTTGCAAGATTTCTTTTGCTCCTGCACCCAGGTAAGTCAACCAAATAATGCAGGACTACAATAATAAAAGCATTGTCTTCCATGTAATAATTCCAATAACTCTTGTATAAATTTAAAATGCTTAGAACCATCAGCAATCTTAACCAATTAGAATAGTGAGGTGGATGAAGTAGATGAGGGAGATCTGACGAATGACAAGGAGGATTGGACCAAGAGAAATAGTTGGACCTCAGCAGGATGCAATTTAGAGGTGATTGTATGGCCTTGAAGATATTTATATACGCTTTCAAAGAATTTTTGTATTAATGTTGTTTCAACAATAACTCAAGAAAGGAGTACCAGTAGAAAATTTCACTTTTCTTGATCACTGAGAACCATGCCTTTTTTCTGTTGTAAATTCAATAGAAGGGAAAAGGCAAAAGAGTGCAAGCCAGTACAGAGAAAGAGTAACCTATTATATACGATTGGATCTCAAGGTACAGTTATCTGTGACATTTATGCACACTTCCAAATTTCCACTTTGAAAAAAGGTGTAAATGCAACTGTACAAAATGATCATAAAATGAAATCATGCGATAATGTGGTAGAGGATTTGCATTCCTTACAATAGAGGATTCCTAGGATGGTATCAATTTTTCGCTCATCCCTTCATTGGAAATCCTAATTATTTCAACTAAATCACCATCTTATCCTTTATTATTGCTGTAGGAGGAATTCTCATTGATATGTAATCAAGTGTGCTAATAAAAGGGGTCTCCAGAAATATCACAAAAAAATTTATTTAAAATAAACAAGTTTTTCTTGCATCCATTGACAATATCTAGATCACAGTAAAACAACCATGATCACAATATACAATACAAAATTAATAATTCAACACCATAAGATAAATTTCAATCCATTATAAAATAAGAGAGAAAAGGGTAAATTGATGTAACTAAACACAATAATGCTTGAAATCTGACATTCTTGGCTCGCTTTCCTCTCCAATTCCATGAACTAAACACCACCTAGATTCTAAGATTGCAAAGGAAACTACAATAAAAGAACAAGGAAATGGGCGAAATTTATGTTGGAGCAGGCTTAGGCTGGAGTTTCATAACTAATCACAAACTTCGAACGTCTATTGAACACGCCTAGTTTACAGGCCAGCCTAACAGACTCAAAATAGGAGGCCAAGGCAGGAGAATTAGACAGTTCATCCCATGAACAAATCTTTGTTGGGAGAAAGAGAGAGAGATAAACCATAAAACTAAGTCTATCTCCGGCTGGTAAAATATAAATGAACAAATCTTTATACTTGCTAATTCTTTTCATATTGTACTTTGTTTTCATTTACACAAATTAAGTCATACCTTTGTCCATAAGGCCCAGTCCTATCCTTGACTGATAAATTGCTCTCATTGATAGAACAATCTTTTTATCAATTAACTCCTCCACTAGCCTCTTTTTCTTCCTATCAAATACCTAAAGCATTAAGCTATTAGCTGAAAGCTTTGCATTCATGAGATCTTAGTTGCAGATATAATTCAATGACATTTACAATACTCAAGAGTTGTATGGAAATGCACAAAACAATTTTAATGGAGCATCTCATGCAAAACTGTTCAAGAACTTCAGCAAAACATACGTATTTTGCTGGATCATGTTATGTATAAATTTCAAGCAGAAATAGAAAAGAAACACACTTTCCTTAAAAAATGAACCTTCTATTCATCCACCTGCTTAGGGGGTGTTTAACACTGCATTTCAAAAGTGTTTTTGAAAAAAAATAAAAAAATTTATTTCTATTTTTTACTTGAAGTTAAATATTTTTAGTGTTTTAGATCATTTTGATGTGTTGATTTTAAAAATAATATTTAAAAAAATATCATTTTGATGAATTTCTTATCAAAAAAGCATTTTCCAAAATAACCTCAACCATACTTTCAAATAGTCACCTAGTATCATTCAACACAAGATTCCACGAAGTTGTTCAGAATGGATTTCCTATGATGCCCTATGGCAAGAATATTTCTCATCTTTGTAACAATTTAATGATGACAAAAATGTGACTTACAATCTAGAGAATTTGTTTGGACTTAACCACAACAAATAAAAAAAGGGGCAACCTGGGGACATGCAAGTTTCATTAATTTAAGCATTTTGTAATGTGGTAGTTGTTGAAACATTATGCTGGCATCTTGGGGCTGATAACTACTACCGGAAATAAAATAACTAAAAATGCTGACAGAAAGAAGACATTCACAAAGCACGAAATTCACATCTCTGACGTGAACAAAACCCAGATCATAGAAGCTGAAAATTAATATTAGCAATTCTTAAAAATGGTCATGAGGAAAAGATACCAGAATATGTGAAGCACTTGAACCTGAGTTCAAACCAACATCGTATGATGAAAAATGAGCCCATTCACTCAGTTTAAGCATCCACCTGTCAAAATATAAACTTAAATTGGGCACCTCAACCGTGATTTAAAGCAACATAACCATCAAAATAGGAGAGACCACATAATGAGGTAGAATTCATAAAGTTGACACTGCTAAATTTCATACCCATACGAAGCTTGTTTATCGGTCAGAAATCCACCTGTCATAACTTGATTTCCCGTTCCCTCATCAAAACAAAGACTCAAATGAACCAGGGTATTTAGCTTATCAGAAACTTCAAGAGCCTCACCACAAACAGGGCAGCAATTTATAAGAGGCTCACTGCAATACAGGAAATACATAGAGATCAAGGCATGTACTAGAAAAGTAACTTACGTATTACTTGAACAGTCAGGGTCAAGAAAACTGCATGCTTCTAGCATTCCCCTTATATAGCATTGGGAAATAAACATTTGGAATCATGAGAAGAGTTGTGGTCATAGTTGGAAGATATCACAAGCAAGCTGCAGAATATACATCCAAACTAACAGGTCCACAGAAGATGGTCCACAAAAGCAGGGGAGGAAGAAAAAACATTTCAACCTAAAGCAAGCTATACAAGAAACATTGTTTCTGCTAACTGCCATTAAATATAGAGGATCATTACTTTTCTTGTTGAATGGCAAGAAGTTCAGCCAATTCATCCATGCTTACAACACCATCACCATTCTTGTCAGCAACTTTAAAAAGCTCCTCTTTCTAGTAAAAAAAACATATCCAGAGTTAAGCATACAGTACAGGCACTTGAAGATTAGGATAGCTTTAATGGAATTATAAAATGAAGTAAGTTTTAGAATCCCAAACTTCAAATAAAAAGGTCAAAGCGTCATTTTATAATACCCATAGATTTAAAATTTGTGAAATTCTCACTTCAAATCCAAAACAGATCTGCAATCTAACTCATATGTCAAGAATTCAGAATCTAGGAATATGAAATTCATGCAAAGAACTGGGAAAAAAAAATAACTTCTTATGGTCAAACCTTGTTATCTGCCACTTGATTGCCAAAAGCCTTAATTAAGTCAGAGAACTCAGAGAAAGAAAGCTGCCCATCTTCATTGTAATCCTGTGCACAGCGTAAGGTCACAAAAACTCACTACCAATAGTGTTATAAAAGTAGGCAAATAATCCTATGCACACAGCATAAGGTCACAAAAAATCACTACCAATAGCGTTTTTAAGGTAGGAAAATACTAGTGATTTATTAGCCTTGATTATACATGAGACATTGGTATAGAATGACAGTCTTACGAGTGACAAACTTCTGGAACATGAAGTATAATGAATTTGACACGCTAAAATAACCCTATTCCATACCTGAAGGTTTGGTTCCATGAGACAAACAAGTACATGTAAATCACAAGCCACTTCAAGAAAGCCAAGTGTGTTACATACTACTCAATAGAAAAAAGCTAAACAGGGGCATGGTAATGACCTTGTTGCCTGCCTTTCCTCCCATCCCCACTTTTTTTTTTATGATCTCTTCTATATTAAACAATAATTTTCGACCACTAGAGAGCAGAATTTTTCTCCATTAAGTCTTAACATGAGTTCAAAACACATTCTCTTTCCTCAAATATTCTCCTTTCTATCCTTTTTGTAATCTTGCCATCACATTCCTTCTATTAAATTATCCGTTTTCCAGCACTCACCCTTCAAAACTCGGCAAGCAGCACCATCTGTCTAATACATTACCAATTGTTAATTTGTCTGGTCAAATCTAGATGTCATCACCTATGGCACCAGGGGAAGTAAGGACTAACCATGGGGAGAAACTAATTCATGATATTTTATGGTAACGATATATGTATATGCATTAGGAAGTGTGTTACCAAAAGACTGAAGACACAAGGTGTGAATGGATTATTATTATTGAGAATTGTCCACAAATTACCTAAATCACTTATCTTGCTTACACACGTAATTAGTGAAGCAAATGTCAACAGTTTTAATGTTTTTATTAATTAGTAATTATCAGAGGCTGATTTTGATTATAACTGAACTCACAAAACCAGAAATAAATATTTGCGTGATATTTTTCTCTCCTTTTAGGGATAGAATAAGTTACCACTTTTTGAAACAAAACAAAACAATAAAATAAAAGAGAACATGGAGGCTGAGGTGACTAGACTATCCTACTTCCAATCAGTTGCAAATCTCAAAACAGCCAGCTAGACTTGGCATGCACAAGCACTTTGAAAACTGATTGAATGTCCAACAATATGGAAAGAGAATGAAGGATTATGCAAACATACCACAATTCCTAAGATGCGTCTTGCAAAATTTTTCTCCGTTTCAATAGGGTCCTGTCAATAATTTCAGGCAATGTTATAGATTATCAACACATTCTCAAGTCTCACTACTCAATGGTGGTGTCAATTGCATACTGCGCACCTCAACAGAACACGAGAGAGAAATTCTGCCGACAACTTTACCAGCTGATGCTGGGTCAAAAAGTTCAAATGCTTCAAAGTCAGAATCTGAATCCTGCAATGAAATAGTATTCGTGTCGAGGTAAAAATAACTAATGTTATAAAAATGAAGAAGGAAAGAAAGAAAGAAAGAAAGAGATTAACATTTTGTGAGCAGAAACTCTGAAGTTAACCTAGATTCGCTAAATTGAAATGAGCATCACCAGAAAAGATGATATGAAAGATGTCGAGAAGAAAAGAAACCAAAAGGGGGGGAAATTAGGACAGTTTAAGAATCAAAAGACTGTAGAAAATCAATTTTAAAATCATGTAGAATATAGGCAAAACGAGAAACAAAAGACTAACAAACCGTAACATTTTTCCACCAAATTTCAAAATCATTTAAATATCCTTGAAGATATATGAATCAGAGTGAGAGATCTTTTTTTTTTGTCTAACGGTTGACAGGATAAAAACAGAGATGTTTTTGGCATATATGATAATGGTTTTAACATATTTGCAGTGAGCATTCATTCAATGATCAAGTTGCTTACCTGTGCTAGAAACTCAAGTAGATCAATCTCACAATACCCAACAAGTTTGTTCTTCGATACTCTATTGGTCTGCATCATTATATGAGAAATGACATAACCATCATCCTACCATAGCAAAACAACTAAAGAAAAAGAAAAGAAACACTATGAAATAAGAGAACAATCAGAAAAAAGCAACCCACATCATTAAATGATCACGATTCTGACAACATAATTCATAGCTGAAGCCAAGATGTGGCCCCAGACAACCAGATTGCAGTAATACTTGTATCATATAACGTGTTGTAGGTTGTCCAATACCGAAAGAAAAGGAAATGGCCTTTCACAACTTGCTAGTGATTTGTACAGAAAGTGAGTCAGGAGAGAGAGTTCATGTGTGGGAAAGCATTGTGCCCAGAACTGAACAGGGAAAAACATTAGCAGAGTACATTATACCTCATGGCTGTCCACCAAGCCTACTTAACCACCATGTAGGTGAATTTTGTGACTAAAGAGAAATGGTAAAATCACATGGAAAATGACCGGTCCTGGACTTGTTCATTCGGTAATTGGAACACTAAACGAGTGAGAAATAGTTTGCAATGTAGCCAGTTTTCGTAGGCAAGACTTGTGACTTTCAAATAGGTCGGTCCTAAGAAATGAAAAGCCTTTGATCCAAGCAAGCAAAAGCATGGCAATTTAAAAATAATGGCAAGCAATAGATGGGTCAAAAGTAAGGTGATTGTTGACCTCAAAAACAGAAATCCTAGCAAGATGAGGCCCATTTTTCTCTAACAGAAGCTTCTTTTCCTGCATGACAAAATATATAGTCAATATATTTATTGCTGATTTCTCAATTGTGTATTTGATTTGATCATAGGTAAGAAAAAAAAAAGGAAAAAGAAGAAGAAGATAATGAGAGTAGGTGACCGAGTTCCAAACAGGTTTATGGGTCCTGCAACACACAAAGAAAAAAAAAAGAAAAAATTAAAATAAGAAACAGCAAGAAAGCAGGAAAGGGGAAAGACGAGAGAGATGTTGTTAACTGGTGAGAAATATGGGTGCGGAAAGTCTGTTCGCCAAGGGAAACACAAGCGAGCCACCTGTCTTTGAATTGCATGTCAGCGCTAATTAGAGTCAGGAGAGCAATACCAGCAAAATCCTCAGGGGAGACGAGTTTGAGAGCGGAAGTGGAGGAGGAGGAGGAGGAGGAGGAGGAGGAGGAGCTTCCATTTCTTCGAGAAACAGAAAGGCGACGGAATATGCGACGGAGATGAGGATGAGGATGATGATCCTTGCTGTGGAAGTGAAGTTTCTGTTTCATTCGAGAGAAGCGAGTCGAAGCTCCATCGCTATTAGTAGCAGTGTCAGTATCAGGCAAATCCTTAGAGCTTTCGTGACCCATTCTCCTTCCTTCCTTTACAGTTTTTCTGGTCTCAGGCTCCGTCCGATCAGTTTCTCTCGGTTGTTTAACGTCACGTAACAGATGAAGTAATAAATAAATAAAAAAATAAATGGGAAAGGAGGGACGGAGGTTGTTTAATAATAGATTCAGGTCAGGATAGTTCGGTCTTAGCGGAGAGGGTGGATGGCGCGCGGACTGGTCCAACCCGCGTTCAAAACACAATATTTATTTATTCATATAATATAAACTATGTGATGCATAAAAATTCAACGGTGTGCTAACTTGAAAGTCTACCCCTAACTTTTCAGACTTTTTTATATATATATACAAGCCATTTTGTTTACCCGCGCCTCGGTGTGGTTATAATTTTTTTTTTCCAAACTCAAAAAAATATGTTTCTAATAGATTGTGTAGTTTGTGTCCCGACTCCAGCTATTCATTTTTATCTATTTTAGTTTTACTGAGTATAAATATATGAAAAATTAAAACACTCATTATTTTATGTTTTTTTTGTCAGCTATCAGAGATAAAATAGTATTTTCATGATTTAATTTAAAACATAAAATAACATGGAAAATTGATTTCTCGCGTTAATGTTAATTAGGCAGGTTAGTGATGTGACCAATGAATATATATATATATTTCAGCTATCAGAGATAAAATAGTATTTTCATGATTTAATTTAAAACATAAAATAACATGGAAAATTGATTTCTCGCGTTAATGTTAATTAGGCAGGTTAGTGATGTGACCAATGAATATATATATATATATATATATATATTGTTTATAAGTTGTATTGAAAATGCAAAAATAAAAATAATAAAATTAAGGAAATATATATTATAAAAAAAATTATATTTAATTTTTTTGATTTCTAAGTTTTTTCATATAATTAATTAATTATATATAAATAGTAAAACCTCGAAACGGTACACTGAAATGCTCTGAAACCGAAACATTTCGTACTAATAGAAAAACCAAAATGATAACCAAAATATATTAATAACTTTGGTTACCAATAAGGAACTCAAACTGTAATCTCTAGGAGTAAATCCAGAAACTGATCAGTTAAATCACAATCTTAAAACTTATCCAAGACACCATTTCGTCGATTAAATTGTCGTTACTTTAGAAAAACATTATTAAAGTTTCCAAATCTTTGACGACAATGACTCACATACTCATCAAGCGGTGGTTGGGTTAATCAGCTACGAGTGGTGGTGTGAACCGGTGAACAAGGCATCTCGAATGAGAAGGAACAAGCAATCACCGTAAATTCAAGTGATGGCTTCGGGCACTCCTGACACTTTGTTGTCTTCTTTCGTTGAGGTCACAGAGTATTTGGAAGATGAAAGGGAATGAAGCCTACAAATCCAGCTATTAGGTTACCAGGATTGGACAGTCATGGTGTGTTTCCAACACGCTCTAAGAACAGCAGCACTCTGTCATTTATCGAGAGGAGGAGGCCTCACGATTATTCTGTTGTTGCTGGAACCGTCCATTTGAAGCTGGGCACGTTTGACTCGGGTTGTGTTTTGATATTTTCGTATCGATCAATCGTTTGAAACAAACAATTTTTGTCTTCACATCTTTTAATCTATTATCCTCAGATTGTCTTCTTATATACTTATGAAGGATCCATCTTATAGGGAACTCAATTTCCATTGAACCCTAGAATTCATTAGATCACAAAATATTCTCTATAAATATGCTCCAAAGATCATAATGCGTATCGAAATTAGGAATGATTAGGTGCACAAAACTGCTTTCACCTACCATATTTATATATCAATTTTCTGATATCAGCCTCCTTAATAACTTCAATCCTTGAAACCTGTTTGTTTTCAAACCACTACTCTTTTCCCCCCTCAAACCGCCGTTTTATTTTGTCTTTCTCGGCATTGACTCATGACAATTCGACGCCGCGTGTCATTTCTGATTATTCTAACGAGTTTCTCGAATTGTTGAATGTTCTTGTAACTAGAAGGACACGAGTATACTTGCCCGCGAATTATCCTCAGTTTTTTCATGTAGAAAAATCATTAATTTTTTATATATTGTAATTATTTATTTTAATATTTTATTAGTAAAATTATAGTAGATAAAATATGTTATAAAAATAATCCGTTTAAAAAAAATAGTGTAATCGAAATAGGAAGTGCTTTATATATTTTTTAATTATAGATAACCTATGTAAATTTGTCTACATTTGTTTTTTTATGAGTTGCCTTTGATATGACATATTATAAATAAAACTATTGTAAGTTTTTTTTCAAAAATAAACAATTTTTTTGCGTGCTATAATTAGTATGCTTGCCCGTGCGTTGTGCTAAGATTTTTTCTATGTACAAAACTAATTGATTTTTAAAATGTTGTAATTACTTATTTTAATATTGAAATAGTAACATTATAATAGATAAAATATGTTATAAATAATTTTTTCTCTACTTAAAAGGAATAGTGTAATCAAAATAAGAAGTGGGTCGTATATTTTTTAACTGTAGATAATCTAGGAAAATTTGTGTATTTTTTATGAGTTGCTTTCTTTCCCCAATAATATTAGATCTGACACATTATAGATAATAATATTGTAATTTTTTTCAGAAATAAACTTAATTTTTTTGCGTGCTATAATTAATTATTTGTCGTCTAAAAGGAACAGTGTAATCGAAATGGGAAGTGACTTGTATATTTTTTAATTGTAGATAACCTTGGTAAATTTGTCTACCTTTTTTGAGTTTTTCCCCCCGAGTAATATTAGATCTGAAATATTATAAATAAAAATATTGTAATTTTTTTTAAGAAATAAACTTAAACAAAACAACACAAAAATAAAATTCAAAACCAATTTTTTTAAAAGATTTATTCATCATACCGTAACCAAGATAATTCACAACATGTACTTGTCATAGCTTTGTATTCAACTTTTGCTGAGGAGAGTGACATTGTTTTCCGTCTTTTAGTTCACTAAGAAACTGTTGAAGAACCTAAAAAAAACAATAACTCGTAGTGGATCTCCTGATAATTGGGCAACCAGCCCAATTTGAATCACAAAAGGCTCACAAAGACAAAAGAAGAGAAGAACAAACCCTGACCTTGAGCGGGTTTTCAGGTACAGCAACACACGTAAGTCGGCCTCCATGTGCGTTTTGTGTGGTGCATGCATAAAGCGACTTAACACGTGTACATAATACATGATATCCAGTCGTTTAATAATCAAGTAGATTAGGCGCCCCACAAGTCTTCTATATTGAGATGGATCTTTGAATAAGTCGTCTTTATCAGAGAGTTTTGTGTTTTGTTCCATAGGAAAATTTACAGGTTTAGAACCCAAAATCCTCCCATTGTCTTTCAAAATTTCCAAAGCATATTTACGTGGTGAGATATAAATACCTTTTTTTGATCAAGAGACCTCAATTCCCAGAAATTACTTTAAATCACCCAAATCTTTAATTTGAAAACGACAATGTAAAAATTTCTTGAGAATGGATATAGCCTCGAGGTCATTTCCTGTGATGAGAATGTCGTCAACATATATCAACAATGCGATGTGTCATTGCGACATGTGAACAATGACTAATCTTCTTTAGATTGCACATAGCTGGCAACTTGAATGGCTATAGAGAATTTTGCAAACCATTGGCGAGCTACTTACTTTAACCCATACAACGACTTGTTGAGGTGACATACCAAGTTCCCCCCTTCCATCAAAGACCAAGAGGTGGAGATATATAGATTTCTTCATGGAGATCACCATGAAGGGAAGCATTATATACATCTAATTGGTGTAGGGACCAATTTTGTGCTACTGCTAGTGCTAGTAAACAACGTACAATAATCATTTTTGTAGTAGGAGAAAATGTGTCATGGAAATCAATACCTTTGAACTGTGTATAACTGAGCTTTATGATGCTCAATTACGTCATTTGATTTTGTAGATCTAGCGACATATAATGGCAGTCTTGCCACGAGGGAGAGATGTGAGGGTTCAAGTCTGGTTGGCTGCCAATGTTGCTAACTTAGATTGCCTAGCATTATATACTGTGGAAGGGAGGCAACTTCAGCATAGAAATGGGGTTCAATGTCCTGACTAATTGTGGCAACAAAAGAGTTGTGATGTGGTGAGTAGCGGTGATAAGAAAGAAAATTAAAAAAAAAAGATACCTTATAGCTATGGTGGGACTGGACGATGAAGGCAATGTTGATTTGGGAGACATTACTTGGTTGCAAACATAATCACGTAGAGCACGAGAAGAGCTATAATGTCGTTGGGAATGACACAAAGGTTGCATAGGAAGTGTGGTAGGCGGTGGTGGGGATAAATAGGGAGAAACTGGAGTGGATATCTGTAAGTCAGTTGAAGGGATGTCGAAGATAGGAATGGGAATGACGGTGTGTTAGCTGTAAAATTAGCTGATGGTGTGGGAATGGTGGTGAATGATTGGTAAGGGAGGATGTGTTAATGAAAGACAATGTCATGGTTAATGAGGGATTTATAGGTGGTAAGGTTATAGAGTTTGTAAGCTTTTTGGCCCACCAAGTATTCGAGAAAAACACGTGTAGCTCGAGGAGCAAATTTGTGTGTTGCATGCACTTCAGTAGCATATGCAAGGTAGCCAAAAACTTTGAGATGAGAGTAACTAGGACCCTTGTTATAAAATCTTTCAAAAGAGGTGTTATGAGAAAGGATTGGTGTGGCCAAACGATTGATTAAATGGACAGCATTAAGGACATATTCTGCCCAGAAATGAAAATGAAGTTTAGCTTGAAAACGAAGAGCATAGGCAGACTCAAGGATATGACAGTCTTTACGCTCTACTACCCCATTTTGTTGTGGCGTATAAATGCAAGAGTGTTGATAAGTTATGCCATTTTGGTGGAAGAAATTCTGCATAGAAAAATATTCCCCCCCACTATCATCGTGAATGTTTGCAATGGATGCATTAAACTGAGTTTTGACAAAGGAAAAGAAATGGGTGAGGAAATCAGAAATCTTGTGTCTCATGTTTATGATGCATGAAAAATACCCATGTAAATCGAGAATAATAATCCACAATTGTCAAAAAATATTTAGCACCAGAAAGCGAAGGATTTTTTTATAAGGACCCCAAATATCGCAATGAATTAATTCAAATGATTGAATAAAGGAAATTGAATTGACAGAAAAAGGAAGACGACATAGTTTTGAAAGTGCACAAACATCATAAGCGTCTTGGAATTTAAAAGGAAATTAAGTAAATGTTTTGTCATAAAATGTAATCTAGAAGAAGATAAATACCCAAATCGGCGATGTCACAAATTGATGGTAGAAAGGACATGAGTTGTGGATGATCGGGTACCAATGACAGCAGATGCAAAGGTTTGGTATTTTGGTATTGGTGATTTTGATGCTAATGCAACCAAATAATAAAGTCCACCTCATTGTTTACCCAAACCAATCGTCGTCTTCATCGCCAAGTCCTGTAAATTAAACCAATAAAGATAAAAAGTTACTGAACAATTAAGGCCTCTTGTAACCCAACTTATGGACATCAAATCCACCTTAAAAGATGGCACACCAAACACATTTTTTAGAGAGATAATATAATTCAAAGGTAAAGTCCTAGTAGATATAATTGGAGTTTGTTCTCCACTCGACATGGTAAATGGTGGTAAAATAGTGTTCCAACAACTATTGACAAGCAAATTCAAAAAAGATGTGATGTGGTCAATGACATCACTATCGAGAATTAATTGATGGAGTCTTAATGGTTCTCGTAACAAACCTGGAGTAGCGGTCGCAACATTGGCATGAGAAACAGTAGTTTGATCATTTCCTTTATTGCTCATGATGGACAATATTTGCTAGAACTGTAAATCAAAGAGTCCAATCAACACTGAATACATCTCTTATATCGTGTGACCTTCTTCGTTGTAACTGGCAGAAGGTTGTGCAAATTTGTTGTAGGGAGGTCACCTTCCATATTTGTTGAATCTACTACCTTTGTGCTTTGGGTGACCTTATGGATATCTGTGTAATTTCCAACATATATCTCGTATATGATGATCATTGTCACAGTGTGTACAGTGTACTGTCTTACGATTAAAAGGATTAGAGTGGGAGGAATTCCCTTGTCCTGATCGAAATAATGGAGCTGTGTGGGCATCTCGTTGAACTGTCATGGTTGCAGTTTTTATTGTTTCATGCATATTACCTAAACTGTGTTACTTCTCTTCTTGAATGATGGAAGCATAAGCTTGACGAACATCAGGTAAAGGATTCAGTTGCAGAATCTAGCTTCGAATTGCCTTGTAAGAGTCATTTAATCCCATGAGAAATTGCATCAATTATCGTTGCTTATGATTTGCTCCACAAGAGCAGACAATTCCACTATAAGATCCCAATTCATCCCACAATCCTTTCAACTTTGTATAGTATGTTGCAACTGTCATCTATGATTGAGAAACACAAGCAATGACCTTCTCAATTTGAAATATACGAGTAGCATTGCTCTGAGAAAAAAAATCTTGAAGGTCCTCCCAAACTTCCTGTGTTGTAGTCGAATATATAACATTGTCAGCAAGTTCTGGGGTAATTGAGTTGAGAATCCATGATAATGTCAGCAAGCTCCAGTGTAATTGAGTTGAGAATCCATGATAAAATCATGTCATTGCATCTTTTCCATGCAGCATGATCGTCTGACTTGTTTTTGGTTGATGGTTTTTGTATTGTACCATCTATAAATCCCAGTTTATTTTTAGCATTTAAAGAGATTGTCATGGATCTGCACCATGTAAAGTAATTATAAAGGTTTGGAAACAAGTATTAATCCTGGATAATCTGCGTGGTAGAGAAAGAAAGGATCAAAGACATTATTCTTGCCTTAGAAATTTGCTCACGTTCCATTGTAGTGAACAATCTGCAGGATTTGACAGAAGAAGAATTGGGGCATGAATTTGAGGAAAGGAGATACTCCACAACTAGCTTTGATACCATGTAAAATCAAAGAAAGGAAAGATTTGCCAACTTAATTGAATTGTATTAAATATGTTGTTGCTGTTATATACAAGAATATATTCCTATAATTTGTCCTAGGCTATTCTAGAATAAGAGCTACAATAGGAAAAGATGTCCTTTACATAATTTGTTTCCTAATGCATTATGTAAACATGAGATCATGGTTGTTAAAATCGTGAGTTGACTCGTAAAATCATATGATTTTACGAGTCAACTCATTAAACCTTGTCAACTCAGGTAGAAAAATCGATTTTGGTCAAACTCGGTTAAAATTGTACAAAATCATAAAATCAGACCAGATCGGTCTGATTTTACGATCCTGCTCAAGGTATTAATTACTATCAGTCAAAATTTTGTACTACCTTTCAACCTTTAAGCAAGCACATTATATTTATAGACACAACTCCTTGTTTGGATATCTATTTGGGCGATGTGAGATAGCTTTCAACATTTCAAGCCATCAATTCTTAGGTTATTTCACAATCCACCGATATGGGTTAGAAACCTGTCAACTTCTCTTGCATCAAGCCATGAGGTGGCTACTGGGGCGTGTATGCCCCTGTTTATATATAATCACTTTTGAAAATCAGTAATATTAAATTTAAAATTTATACTTAAAATTTTTGATTTTTTTTATTATTTTAAATTATTTTTTTATGTTTTTAAATTAGTTTCATGTTCTGATGTCGAAATAATTTGTTAGAGTTTGAGCTAGTACTGCCAATATCGGTGTTGGTACCATTATTAGCACTGATAATCCTTTCAATAGTAATACTTTTGATGAATGTATTATAAATAATGAGGAAGATGACATCTTTTTAATTTATATAGCACATTAGTAAAATATTTATTTTAAATTTGGTAGTTTTTACCTAATGAATTCTATGGACATAATTGTTTTGTAATGTATTTTTAAATTATTTTGAATCATGTATAAACCTTAACTAATGAAGTTTTATGGTCATAATTATATTGTATTGTATTCAAAAATATTTTACTTATGGTTTTATGATTTTTCTACCTACACGATTTTAGTTGTAATTTTACGATTTTTGTACAGAAAAATTCAAGTACAATTTTACAAATCCGAGTTTTCAAATCCCATTCCGTGTCGTGTTAAAATTGCGATTTTATCAACCATGCATGATATATTGATGATCCTTTCTTAACAAGATATTTACGAACAGCTCAATTCTCCAATCCTGCAGACAGCCAGAGTCCGTAGAAATCACTAGCCTGAGACCCTTGACAGTCCAAACCCTGAACTTTATATAAGAGCAGCTTTATTAAATAAATTATGCAAAGAAAAATTCATTCTCCTTATATCGATATAAGAAACTGTTAAAAATGACAAAGATAGCATTCAAAATATCATATAGACTCCTCAAACGAGAGATTTATCTGAAACCAAGATGACAGAGGATCAGATAGAAATCAATCAAGATCCTTCAGCAACGACAACAGAGGAAACAAGATAGGAAAAGGGAGCCAAACCCAACAGCTTTTTTTTTTTATCTAATTAAGACTGTTCGTGTAAAGTTTTCAGTTCTCTACTTTGTCCAGTGAACTATGCAGAAGGTGCATATCTTCTATCCAGTCAGCATATATACCCCCTATTTTCTTGATTGCTTTCCACTTGAACATGCAATGCTTTGCCTGTGCCTCATGCTTGTGATTAGAACCAATGTCATCCTTCCCCATAAGAAGGGATTTTGAAGCTTCAGTTGGCACAATCCCAGATGCCAATGCAATGTTGCCATCAGACTTCTCTAACTCTGTAGAGGGAAATAACAACAAACGTTACTCATCCAAAAATGTTATATTTTCCAGGTTACAGGCCAACAGAAGAATACCATAATCAAGGTTTGGCCATTAGTGAACTGGGACCCCTCAACCTGAACTAATGGAAATAATTATAATTTAATATCCCTGACATTTGGTTACAAACGCCTCTGCTGAGATGATAGAATGGTTTGCCACGCTAAGAGCCATTCAGTTTCCTTTGAGCACAGGAAGTCAAGAACACGTTGAAAAGTCATTCGTTTGTGTGATAAGCCAATGGCGCATCATCTCAAGTTCTTTGTTTAATTTCTCATTAATCTCGTCCCGAGACTAGAAACAGCTCACTTCGTGGTGGACAAATCCGATCGAAACCCAGTGCACAGTGAACAGAAAGCTTTATAATACAGCCTAATGGTTCTTTCCATCTTTCCAGAAAAATGACAGTCAATTATAGTCAGCGCCGTGATTTACTTTATCCAATAGTAGGATACATAATTCTTAACGTCTTGATTTTAAGAGACTGGGAATAAACAAAAAAAAATTAATTCCATTACCATCAATAAGTTACCAAGACTGGCGAAAGAAGAGTCGGTACAAATGCTAACAACACAAAGTTGTTTTATATCTGAATAACCCTTCCTTTTGGTTTTCTTCAGGGAATGATCACGAAACAGCCTAGCTTTCCAGCTCTTAGCTATTAAAAGATACCAACAGTGGCCTATTATAGATTAAAGTTCAATTAGCAAAGAACAGCAATAGCACATAGATTTAACAATTGTGGCCATGGAACAAATATCTTTTATACTGGCCAATTAAATTATAATAACAACTGTGTAATTTCGAAGACCCTAATCCCATTGATAATGCTAATCAAAATCTACCATCCATAGAATGATACCAATATACCAGCCACACCCACACCCACACCCACAAAGAAGCGTACAACATAATTAATTATAAAATAGATTAAACCATGCCCATGATTAAGAAAAGATATTTGTGGTAAGTGAAGCTACTAGAATAATACCTTGTTGTCCATGAGCAAAGTGACACACCTTGCCATATGGGCAGCCTCCAGTCATCTCCCAGTTTTTACAAAGCCTTGTTTTCTTAAACCCTTTTATGTGAACTCCTGAAGAAGCAGTCCCCTTAGTTCCAATGCTTATAGCTGAACTCTCACAGTACTGACCCAAATGTTTCTTAAAATTCTCAGGACCCACATGAAGGAAACGACACTTATTCCCATAAGTGCATCCGTTGCCAGAGTTGAACATCCTACAGAGATTTTTATCCTCATTTGCAAGCACCCTTCTCAATTTAGGCTGGGCCTTTCTCAAATCACAAACAGCATGGGCAAAAAGACATTTGCTTCCATGACTGCATTGCCCCGTTCTGAACTTCATGCACAACTGGGTCTTGGAGCTGTCACCACCAGTCATCATGGCATTGCTTTTTCCCACAAGTATTTTAGAACTTGGGCCAGCGTTATTTTCACAAATTCTTGGTTTCTTCCTTAGTAGATCTCCAATGTTAGAGACAGTCTCAAACCCTTTGCTCTGAGTGGAGCAGTGATAACAAGAATGAACCATTCGGGTACAAAAAGTAAAGTATTTGCAAGCAGGTGCAGAATCACTCATTTCAGGTATCCAAACAAGTTCTCTTTCAGTACTTTTCTTCGAGTTCTTATACAGGAAAAGACTTGCAACCCATAATCAAGAAACCTCAGATGGGCAGATTTGAGAAGAAAAGAAAGTGATCCCAAATACGAAATTTGCTTTTTGTATGATTCTACATTCCTGGAGAAGGTACTGGATGATCCATTGTTGAATGGGAAACGATTTCAGCTGGAAATTGAAAAACCCTACTTGCGCTAGCTGGGACCAAATATCCCCCAACTTGAGGCTCAAGCCAAGGAGGCCTGTGGCAGAAACACCCAAAGGCCAGAATGCAGTTTTAACTGGTTTTTCCATTTACGAAAATAACCTCATCAAAACAGTTTTTGACTATTATGTTATAGTAAGATACTAGCAAACCATTTTTATAATTATTAGAATAAAAATGATTAATAAATATTTTATCTATATACATAAGTTATGATATAATGAAACATATTAATATATTTTATTATAACAACAACAAAATCAAAAGCATAGCATCTAAAAATACCATTATTATTATTGTTAAAACAATAAAAATTATTAAATTATCTTGAGAGAAAAATTTTGAAAACATTAACAAAAGATGAAGTAAAAAAAAATTAAAATTATTATTATTATTATTATTGTGTGAATAATGGGAAAATAAATTCAATAAAAGAATAAAAAAAGCCTAAAAAATTTAACAAAAGAGCAAACAAAAAGTAAAAAAATATTAGCTAAAAATATCATTTGACATGAAAATAAAATAAAAACTAATAAAAAAACCAAAAGAAAGAACAAAGGACAATTTTTTTTATTAAATTACCTCGAGGAAAAAAACTCAAAAAGATTAACAAAAGAGGAAGTAAAAAAAAACTAAACTTATTATTATTATTATTATCATTGCGTGAATAATGAGAATATAAATTTGATAAAATAATAATAAAGCACAAACAAATAACAAAAAAGCAAACAAAAAATAAAAAAATATTACCTAAAAAAATTCATTTTACCTGAAAAAAAAACTAATAAAAAACCCAGAAGAAACAACAAAGGAAAAAAAGAAATATCAATTTGATTATTACTATTATTGCTAAAACAATAACAAATATTAAATTACCCCTAGGAAAAAAACTTGAAAATAATAACAAAAGAGGAAGTAAGAAAAAAACTAAAATTATTATTATTATTATTGAATGAACAATAGGAAAATAAATTCAATAAAGAATAAAAAAAAGCTCAAAAACTTTAACAAGAGAGCAAACAAAAAATAAAATAAAAATATTACCTAAAACAATTCATTTGATAAAAAAATAAATGAAAAACAAATAAAAAAGCCAAAGGAAAAAAAAGAAATATCAATTTTATTATTACTATTATTCATAATACAATAAAAATAATTAAATTACCCCGCGAAAAAAAGCTATAAAAGCAAGAAAAAAAACTAAAATTATTATTATTATTATTGTGTGAATAATGGGAAAATAAATTCCATAAAAGAATAAAAAAGACCAAAAATTTTAAGAAAGCAAATAATAAAAATTAAAAACCAAAGCTAAAAACACTTATATATAAACATGGACAAAATTAGGGACTATTTAAGAAATAAAAAAATTCAGAAATTAAAATAAAAAATTAAAAGTATAAGGGCTGAAATAAAAACCAAATATATTATTAATTTCATTCAAAACACAAAGTTGCAAAATTCAAATCTTCTGTATCGAATATATTATGAGATTTAAAATCAATCTAGAAATTAAAAGAATGAGAACCAAATTAAAACTTAAAATATAATTAATTTCAATCGATGGATGCAAAAATATAATTAATTTCAATTGATGGATGCAAAAATATAATTAATTTCAATCGATGGATGCAATTGAAACAAATCAAAACTTATATAACATAAATCAGGATCATGCAAAACAATTAAAAGATAAGGGACTAAAATGAAAACACCAAAAAACTGAAGAGGGCGTGAAGGACATGTGCCGTACCAAGAGGAAGAGGACATGGTGGCGCATCCATGAGGATGCTAGATGGACATTTTCCGCCACTAGGAGACTTTGCATGTGCCTTTCGAAGAGGGCGTGAAGCTAAATATTGTCGGCCGTGTGTGCCACATGCGCCCACAGTATTCAACATAAAATATTAAAAAAAGGTACATTACCAAGGCATATCCGTATTTAGCTATTTTTGTCTCAAATCCTTTATAATGATTATTTTACTGTACAAATAAATATAAAAAAAATCAATAAACCAATGACTTGAACCGAAACGAGTCGTATTGAAAATATGCAATTATCGTGGCACTCCTCTCGGCAGAACCTTTTTTTTAATCTTTTTAAAGGGACATAATAATTATTTTACTGTGCAAAAATATAAAAAAATCAGTAAACTTGCTAACCGAATGAACCGAATTGACCCGAAAACTGATCAATACTATTATAATCCACAATTATTTGTCTCACAAGCTACAATAACTGAATCATGATCTCTTTTAGTATATAGTATAGTTATATAGATAATTACTAACTATTTTAGACGGGATAGTATTCAAATATTTTAGTGTTTTAGTAAAAAAAACTAATATACATACTTTTTATCAAATGAAATTTTAAATACATACTTTTTCATCATGTTTTTTTTAACAAAAACAAATCTTCATAAGAAAACTAAAAAATAATATAAATCAAAATATTTAATTTCAAAATATGTATCATGGTCCCAAGGGTGTGGTATTATGGTAGAGAGCTTACAATTTGTACAACAAGTCTAGAGTTTAAGTCAGAGCATGCATCTCTTGTAACAACCTAGGACAGTCGGTGGTTTACTCACTCACCTTTAACAAAAACAAATCTTCATAAGAAAACTAAAAATTATTATAAATCAAAATATTTAATTTTGGAATATGTATCATGGTCCCCAAGGGGCATGACATGATGGCAGAGGGCTTACAATTTGTACAACAAGTCTCGAGTTCGAGTCAAGACATGCATTCCTTGAAAAAGTCTGTGACAACCGGCGTTTTACTCATTCACCTAGGTCCACAAAATATATTTTCTAGAGGATGAGGTTTCCTCACATCCATAAAAATAAATATGTATCAAGTATTAATTATATCTAATAATCTTTTTATCATAATATTTTTTATTTAATCAAATAAAAAGAAAAACACATACACAAGAAATTAAATAAAATTAAAAATATATTTATACAAAGCTATATATGTGTTATAAAAAAGTTTTGTAATCTTATATAAAAAGAAAATTATGTAATCTCGAAACACGTATCATATATATTACATGGTTGTGGAAGCTAGACCTCCACTTTTTTCCATGTGGGAAGATCATAAGCTACTCGGGACTTCGTCTTCAGTTGAAAATTGTTGCCGGCCCTTCCTACAAAACACAGAAAGCCCACTGGCTTTCTGTGTTTTTGTAGGGCTTTCTGTGTTTTTGTAGGAAGGACCGGAAGCCCACTGGCTCTCTGTGTTTTGTAGGAAGGGCCGGCAACAATTTTCAACAGATATATGAATAGCATGGGAAAAATCAAAGAAAATCTCCAAATCTAGAATGCAGGCTAACATCATCGCCAGACTTCACCTCTTGAGCCTAAATATTTAAGTGAAGGTGGACCTAGTGGTTAACCCCTGTATGTGTTGTTAAGCGAAACGAAACATGGGTTTTTCATTAACCTCAAATTAATGTCAGAAAGAAATCACACGGAGATGGAAATGGTATGTGTTAACACTTTAAATGGTTTGACACTATGTGCCAACATTTTTTATTGGCTCCTGGAATATATCATTACGGGTCTATTCTGTATCATAATATAGTCTTCAATATTTGATATTAAATTTATTGTGTTATTTATATAAATTAGCTTGAAGTTTATATTATGCATTATTTACTTGAATCTGTTTAGTGATCTCGACATGTAAATCTTGAATTCTATGTTTAAATTACTAACTAACTGGAATGATTTAGACACCATAACATGAAAAAGACATGAGAAGAAGGTCTAAAAGCTTATTAGACTTATTAGACTTGAAATCATGTATAACTTCAAGTAGACTTGTGCCTATCAACCTATTGGCAAAGTTGTTATAAGAAAATTAGGCTTTAAGAAAAATTAAATTTCAATCCCATTATGATCATGCATTAGACACCTTCAAAAGTTGTTTAAGAAAATGTTATAGAAGACATGATAATGCTATATCTTTTTATGAAACAATGATAGAATGTCATAAGCCTAAGAAAACTATGAACCTCATAATTATTCTTATGCTTGAGTCAATCTACAATAACTTGGAATTTTTAGGGATCAACGAAGATTCCCTCACAAAACATTATAAACCCTAAAAAACCACTCAATCATTGAAGAAATCATATTGTTTTATATTAGAATATAAAATTAAAAATAAATTTAATGAGTTACTAGTTATGCCTTTTGGTTTTTCCAATGCATCAAATACTTTCATGAGGGTAATGATATAAGTGTTTATGCCTTTTATGGATAGCATCTCGCCAATATGTATTGGTAATGGCCTGTGAAAAAAATAGTGGATTCTTTGAGGAGAGAAATTTGGATGATGAGAGCTTTGTGTGGAAATGAAAGACGATGATAATATAAGGAATTAGAAAGGGGATGGGTAGTACCTAAGGATTGGACGACGTTTGTGGAAGATGATGGAGCGGGTCTTGATGGGAGTTCTGCTTCGACATGGAAATCTTGCAAAAAAGATGGTGATTTGGTTGGACGAGCACCATGCCGTAACGAATGTGGTGGAGAGGAAACTTGTGGCTGAGAAGATTATGGGTCGACAATGGGTGTAGGGCATGAATAATCAAGGACCGGGTCAGTTTGTGGACTTGGGGCAGGTCCAAGTTCTTCAACAATGTTGGATTTCATCAACGCCGTGTTGTTTAAGCATTCAACAATGTTGGATTTCATCAACGCCGTGTTGTTTAAGCAAATGCCTATGTTTACGCTCAGCAATACCGTTTTGTTGTGGTGTGTTGATACAACTTGATTGATGAACAATTCTTGTGAGGGCATAAAAACTTTCAAGTTTGAATTTAGGACCATTGTCACTACGCACAATTTTGACCTTGGAATTGAATTGAGTTTCAACCACGCGAATAAATTTAATGAGGATATCTTTTGTATCGGATTTTTGTTTCATCAAATAACCCATGTGCTTCGAGAAAAATCATCCACGATAGTGAGAAAATATTTCGCACCAGTAAGAAGTAATTTGATAACCACCCCCAATGTCAACATGTATTAAATTAAAACATGCTTTATTGGAAATTGAACCCAAAGAAAAAAGTGACCATGTTTGTTTTGCCAATGGAAAAATTAAGCACTTGTTTGTATCACAAGATTTATTTTTCAAAAACAAAAATAGTTGAAAAATTTTGTTGGATGGATACCCAAGGCGTTGATGCCAAGGACTTGAGGTTATGGTTTGGACAGAATTGCATGTTCTTTTCTTTGGTTGGTCGAGATAATAAAGTCCCTCCCGTTCAAATCCCATCCCAATCATCTTCCCCGAGCGTAGGTCCTATATAACACAAAATTGTTTTAGAAAAAATGTGATATATGAAGAATATGAAGCTAATTTGCTTATGGAAATTAGATTGAGCCGAAAAAATGGTACAAATAGGACATTATCGATAATGAAATTAGGAGAGAAGATGATCTGTCCAATATGGGTAACTGAAGCATATGAACCATTTGGTAATTCAACGGTGTGGTTCTCAACTTTCTTAGATTGTGTGAGCAAATTGGAGTCATAGACCATGTGATTTGTTGCACCACTATCCAAGATCCATGTGTTTGTCTTGCCATTATAAATAAGGGAGAAAGATTTACTTGACAATTCCTCATGATTTGAGGAATTACCGACTTGAGTGGCCATGGAGGTTCTGCTTTTGCTCAACATTTAGAGAATTTGCTTGCATTCCTCTTGTGAGAAAGGGAAGCTGGGTGTTGCCATCTTCTTGTCTTGTGCATATGCTATGACCTGGTTCCCTTTTGAGAGATTAGCTTGATCAGGTTCTAATGCCTCTATTCTTTTACGGCAATGATCAAATGCGTGGCCTTTTCAGCCATAAAAGATACACTTGAGGTGAGCACGACAATTCTTGGTACTATGATTTGTTCAGTTGTGTTTTGCACACCGAAGCCCTTTTCCTTTAGATTCATAATCATGATTTGGGTTCCTCACCGCAAAGATGGTTGCTTCTAGTTGGGTGGAGATCCTTGCATTAGAGATCTCTGTCTTCCTTTCATGTCGAAGAACAAGGGAATGCGCTTTATTAACTGTTAGCAGTAGTTCCAACAACAAAGTGTTGCTACGGAGAGTAGCATATGAATCATTTAAACCCATGAGAAACTTCATTGTTTTCAGGGTTTCCAAACATGTAGCAATTCTTTTGTTTGTTCCACATTCACATGGAGGAATGGAGCTCAGTGCATCTCGTTCGTCCCAAAGACTTTTTAGTTTGGTGAAATATGAACTTACAGTCATGTTCCCCTGTATGCAACAATGGATTTCATTCTCAATGTAAAAGAGATGGACAATGTTTACATGGGAGAATCTCTCTTAGAGATCAACCCACATCTGGTTCGCATTCTTGCAGTGAATAACACTGCCAGCAATATCCTTTGACATTGAACCCAGTACCCATGTCTTGACTAGGTTTTTGCATCGTTTCCATTGCTGCACTTCATCAAGCTTATCCTCAGTTGGTTCTTCGATCGACCCATCTACAAATCTGATTTTGTTTTTGACCATTAAGGCCATGCTCATGGATTGAACCTAGGTGTTGTAGTTGTCCTCTGCCAAGGGTTATGGCACAAGGATTATGCCTGGTTGGTCTCCATGATGGAGGTAGAGAGGATGATTGGGATTTTCCCATTTGGGTTTTAAAGACATGCATGTGTTAGTTGTCTTGCTTTCAGTGTGATCTCCCATGGCTACGTTGCTAGAGATGATGTTTGTGTTTGGTTTGAGTTGGGTTTATTTGGTGTGCTGCTTTGATACCATGAAGAGAATTCCATTGATGAATGATTGATTGAAATTGTATTGTAATTTGTTTACATGAACAACTGATACAACTTAATACAAGAATTGCAATTCCAAGATCCTATTCTATTGCACATAATCTCGGCTAATCTTGATCAAACAGTGAAGTGAATAATCAAGCATTAATCCGCAATATTAATTTTCTATTCTGTGTGATTATGCGTGATCCTCTTTAACATAACCGACCTCTTGAATGGATTGGATTTGTTTTACTATTCACTAAATTTACAATGTAGTTTTCTTCTATTATCCCGTCTTTTTTTTTCTCTAATTATCTTATCAATCGATATGTTTTTATTTTTTTTATTTTTCATTTTCTATATTATTTTGTTGAACATATCCCTTTTCATTTTCTTTCTATTATAAACTTATTGTCACAAAAATATACGTTATCAAAATAAGTACAATAAAATTGTGTTAGACTAATCATATGAAGTGAATCATTGCTGATTATTCTCACATATGGTTGAGAATAACTTGTCTATTTAGAAAAAAAAAAATCAAACCTCTAGCTTCTAATCAGAAAAAAGTACAAGTTTATAATAATTCAGAGTACGATAAATTTAAAAAAAAACTATAAGAATAAATGTAATAAAATGGCGTTTACCAATCATGATGGATGCTGGTTAATTATTGCCACATCATAATTGATTTTGTTGGACAACCTTGTTGACCGGTCCAGATTTTCACATAATTAAGCTTCATTTTGCCGACCACGTGCATAACTAAGAAAATACCCCAAGCAACATCACGTGTACGTCGATCCATGGGATCATACAGAACATTTTCCAACATGTAATACCGGGAAAATATCAAACATAAAGCTAGCTTAGAAGGAAGACAAGAATCTCCTAAAGCCTAAAGCCGTAGTGCTAGAGGCATTATGATTGCAGAGCAACTTTTTTTGAAGATCTAAGTGCAGGTCAATGAAGGGAATCCTATGTTTCTTTCTTCCTTTTTTGTTCTCTATATGAATTTATCAAAAGTTCTATGCGACAGGGTTTAAGTTATGTTTTTTTTTTGATTTAACAGAAATCCTAGTTTTTTGAAAATGTATTTTGTGATTAAGATTACTAAGTAAAATTTTAATTATTGTAAATTTTTATAAAAAATATACATTTAACTCGAATTTAAAATCTGTACAGATTTCAATCTTTTTATTATCAAGCCACGTTCACGTCACTTGAGGACAGTTCAAGTTAATCCCGAACTCTTAAATCCCAAGTTCTATTTCGACATCTCTAAATTCCAAACAATCCTTGTAACACCCACCATTCGATGCTAATTAAAACACGAAATCTCTGTTTTTTTCATCAAGCCGCAAACTGGAATGATGGTGTTCATCAATTTTTTTTTCAAACTGCAAGTGGCAAGCCGATGAACAAATTTTCTCCCACCTTTTGCCCATTGGAGTGGAGTAATGCCTTGGTTCTATATCATAAGTTCTTGGTGCTCATCCTTCGAGAGTTATCACCCCACTCCACAAGCTTTGAAATGATTTCTTTCTCACTGCAGTGCATCTCACTTTTGATTTCTGTTTCAAGGAACTCCTTGGTTAAGTTTGTAAACTATATTTTGGACCATTCCGTACGTGAGACTAGTCAGCTTCATAGCCGTGTATTTCTTATAAAACCTGATATATCTAGGATTTTATTCCTTTATCTATATTTATAAAATATATTTTTGGAAGGTGGTTTACTCCCATATAAAAAGAAAAGAAGAAGATAGATATCATTATAAAGTTTAGTAGTAAATATCATTCCAAGTAGGTTGGTAGCAGAAAAGAAATATATAAGTAGGAGAATCATCTTCTTTTAAGAAAACCATGCACAATACAATAAAGAAAGCAGTCTCGGAAACAAAAGGGAAATGGGCACTAGATCAATAACGAATATAATATATCAAAAGCCCACAAATACAGTGATACTTCCTACAGGAAGCCTAACAAAATGCCAAGGGTTTATATAGCTTGAAGCAGTAAACATGGTTTTCAAACCATGTTTCAACTCAAGCCCTCCCCTGCTAGCCGATGCAAAAAGAAATAAAGAAGAAAAGGAAAAACAGTGATATATATTTTCTTAATAATGCTCTTTCTTCGTTGCTGCGGTCCCTGCAAGAAAAGCACACACTATATATTAATTGTGAGAGACCATATGACCACAATTAATTTTATTTTGAAAACCATAAATAAGTTAAAGACAATCAATTATCTGTATGTTTCATACCCGGAAATGGGGAAATTATATCTAGTATGAAGTTGTGTTGCTAAGGTCTCTTGGGGCATTGCACTTGAAGCACTCCATTCTGCTAGCAAAGTTATGCTCGTTGCATCCCCACCTGTCCCGTGAATTACATCCAAATAATTAAAACATTAACAATATTGTTTTTTATTACTTTATAACTAGGTTTAGATTGCATTTTATTTTATGCTACCGCTAGAGAAAGAGTGGGATAGGTTCTTTATAATAAAACATCTCCTTTTTTTAGAAGAAAAGAAGAGGAAGGCAGTCAAAAGAATTAGGAGTTGAATATATATTACGAAGAGCTTGTAAGGTGTAAAGTAATTAATGACTGTATTAATACATAAAGCTTGTCTCAATCACATTATTGATGTCTTCTTTTAACAGATTAAAGTTGAATTAGCTACGACCGTCAGTTTAATTATAATGTTATACAATTAATGATCATACGCATGAGGTTAATTATTACCAAAATGGAAAGAAAAATAATTATATGTACGAGGAGAGAAAATGTGATACCTCGTGCAAATCCAATCCCCGGATTTCCAACCAGATCGATTGCCACTCCCATTGCTGCCACCAAACCCTCTAGAGCGAGGGAAGTCAGAAATATCAAAGCCCCCGGCCGAATCCATTTCCTTGTACACTCCGCATTTGAAGCAACTCGAGCGGCTAGCAAAGTTGTGGGCCCCACAGTTCCCGGCAGTGCAGTACCAGTCACCGGGGCGAACATCCGAGCCGGTAAACCCAAATGCTGACCCACCCCGCCCACCGAAAGCTCCAAAATCACCTCCGGACCTGGGGTCCCCGCAACGTTGGCATGAGTCCCGCCTCTGAAAGTTGAGGTGCTGGCATGACCTGCAGTTCCAGTCTCCTGGCCTGCTCATATTTGCTGCGTGCATCAAGATAAAAGGCAAGAAATGTTATTTTAATGTTAATGATTGCATTACGGCTATATAGAAGAAAACCCATTCCATTAAAAGTTGAAATCTAGCTAGCTATTGAGGATTAATTAAGGAGGCACTGTGGTTTTATAAATAAAAATTAAACAAATGGTGATGAGAGTTGCAAACCTTTGAAATGATTTGAGAAGAAGACTAGGAGCTAACTGAGAGAAGAATAGCAAAGGGATTCTCAAAAATCTCTCAAGGTAGAAGATCAAAGGCAAATGGTGATTGAAGAATGTGTGGTGTGGAGGTGATTATATACATGCTTAGACCTCAGAAAAAGGGGAATAAATAGAGGAGTGTGTTAGTGTTAGCCTACTTTTTCGTGTTGCAAGAACTTGGATAAATGGAAAACAACAAAAAATCTAAAGTAGGAAAAGAGATAAAGGGAAAATTCCAGCCAAGACTGGATTGGATCTCTTTTTTTTTTTTCTTCAACTTGGAACACGCATTTTGGCCAGCTATATATTGCTTTCTTTTAGCTAGGGTTTCTTTACGTGAAATTTGAGAAGCACATGCACAAATAGACACACTCGTCATTTGTTGCCCGTACACCATTAATTCGCTCTCCTTTTTTTTTTCCTTTTCCATTGCCCATCAACTTCATACTATCGAGTGAATAATAGCACTAGAGAAACACAAAGACCACAAGGGCTAAAACAAGACGTAGGTCGAGGAGATTGAAATGCAAGCCGTGAGAATGCAATAATTTTAAGTAAAAAAAAACTATGAATAACAATAATCAATCTATTTCAAAACAAACTAACATAAACTATAGAATGAAGATATGGGATTCTAATAAAAACGTTTTTAAATAGGGTTCTTAACTATAGGCATAAAGCTAGATTGATATTTTCTTAAAGTGATTTAGTCTTGGAAGTGCTCTAAAAGCCACAACTTTAAAACCAAAACCAAACTCACAGGATAGATTATAGTGGTATAAAGCGCGCCATTTTGTATTTCTAGCAAAGCAATAATATAGAACATTATTTGAAAAGCAAAACTGTTAGATTCTCCAAAATCTCCTAGTTCTCAACTATTCTGATTGATCTTCAATTATAGGAATGTAATTTATTGTATTTATTATGATGTGATTCATTTCTTCTCCATTGCACAGCTATACCTATATATATTTTCTATAAATGAAAATTGTGTCTCCACCTAAAGTGTGGTTGTTTTTATAACATTATCATGGTATCAATCAAGAGTCTTCTAGGTTAGATTCCATAAAATTCTTCCCTTCTTCCTCATACTATGGTCCATAGATCACCATTGAGCTCTTAATTATAAATTGTTTGCTTTAGAAAAGCCATCCCGTGCCTCTTTTTAAATGTCAAGGTTGTCTGAGTTTCGTTAATGATTCTCTTCAAAATCCATCTAAAACATTGCCCAACACCACACACGAAACATCTACTCCCAACCCCCAATTCTTTGAATGAAAGCTAGAGAAAATTAATGGATTTTGAGTTTGTTATTTTCATCCTTACAAAGAAGCCATGGTAGCCATTGTTGGTCATACAACCTATCGAGATGTCTGGGTTGCACATGAACATGTGTTATTGAATTTTCCCGTGTATTTAAAGGCCTTTGTGATAAGTTAATGGTCACTCGATGACCAATTGATAAAGTTAACAAATCTCATCGATTTCTCTGTTCTCTTAGTATTGAGCTTGGTTGCATGTTTCTCCTCCATACAGATGGCTCTTACATCCCTACCATCATTCCATGATTTGGTCCCTCCAACTAAAAGTTTTGATTCATTCTAAAATTCATTTAAAATTCACACTCTCTATTCTAGAACCATTATCACAACTGAAACTCCTAATCATGGTGGAGAATTTCACTCCAAAGGTTATTGTTGCTCTAAGGGTGGTTTAGATGACATCATAAGTGACTCTTATTTCTCTAAAAGTAACCGATCATGCCAATCATACAGCCCCCATTGCAAGATTCATAAAACAAAAGGACACACCATTGATCAATTTTGGAACCGATATGATTGTGTAAAGCTATTAGTATAACTTGTTAAACCCTTTCATTGTGATCATTCTCTCTCTTACAACCCTTTTAGCTTGGTTAATCCTTGACACGGGTGCCTCCGTTCATATAACATCGAACTCAACTGCACTAAACACCTTTGAGCGATATGTTGGTAAGGACAAAGTCATTATAGGAAATTAGAGTTACTTACCCATTACCTATATAGGTACATCTCAACCTTCTTCAAATTCAAAGTTGATTCATGTCTTATTGATACCTGAACTCATTAAAAATATGTTATTTATTAGTAAATTGACTTATGACTTTCCTCCTCGGGAATCTTATTTTATAATTCAAAACAAGATCACAAGAAAGGTGGTGGAAACCAGAAGATGTGAAGATGGTTATATACTACAGCAAGGAAATATTGCTTTATTTATTTTTTGTCCTAAATAAACTTATACTTATAACATCATATGACCTATGATATGTGAGTATTGGTCATGTTAATCACTTTATTAATTTTTTATTGTATAAGAAAGGATATTTATCTCTTATTTATATTTAGCCTAATCTCACTATTTATGTTATGTGTCGATTTACTAAAAGTTATAAGCTTTTATTTTCTATTTATTTTCTACTAATAATACTCGACCCACCTCTATTTTAGGTTTTGTTCATAATGACATTGAGGCCCCCACTCCTATTTAATAAAAAACAGGCTTTACTTATTACATGATATATGTCAATAATCACTTTTGCTTTACATGACTCTATCCAATGAAATTAAAATATGATTCTATTGATATTTTTCTTCAGTATCAGTCTTTTATTTATAATCAATATTCTTGCAAGATAAATGTTTTTTTGGAGTGAAGGTAGTACTAGATTTTGTTAGAGAATAATATAAATCATATTATGGAACCTCACTTACAAGTTTGAGCTTTTAGGTGAGATGATTCCTTAACATGGTATCAGAACCTTGTTGACCCAGCGGTCACGAGTTCGAATCTCACCAACTCCATTCTATTTGATAAATATTAAGCACAAGGTGATGTAGGTCTGTGTAAGTTTCAAGCCCAAAGGACTTTCACTTGATGAGTGTGTTAGAGAATAATATAAATTATATTATGAAACCTCACTTACAAGCTTGAACTTTTAGATGAAATGGTTCCTTAACAGATTTTGTAGCAATCGTTTTCAATCTCATCTCTACTCCTTCCACATTCATCACCAAATTTTTTGTCGGTAAAATTGAGGCAAAAACTAAAAAAAAAATTACTCAAGGATGGTGGGTATTTATAAAAGATAAAGGGTGAATAATGATAGTTGTGTGTCAAACAGGAACTTTTATGGTTGTGGGGCGAGCGCGGATAATGACAATTAAAGTTGAGAGCGAACATTTATGATTGTTGTGGATTAAGAGTGAATGAAGATGACTTAGGGTTAACAATGTTGTTGGATGTTCGTCAAGGGCAACTGGTAAGAGAGAAAGAGATAGCTGTTTAATTACAAGAGTATAATGACCAGTTATTAATATACAAGTATGAAAATTTGGTGATATATATTTAAAATGTTCATTAGCTTACACTACAAGATGTTTTAGTAATTTTTATTATTGACATACATGAGAATTTTTATCTTGTAATCTGTAGATAAGTGGACGTTAATTGAGGATATAAAAAGTTGATGTAAGAGGTATACGGAGGCTTCAACTAGTTTTAGTTTGTGAGATGCATGCACAGGACAGGAGTTCTCTGGTCATGATCACTGTATTTGCTTTTTCCAATGAATTCTTAGGAGAAAGTTGCGCGTATGCCCAGCAAAAGTGAGAGGCTACTAATCAGTCAAACTGAACCAAGTTGAGCTTAGATGGTCACATTAGACCAACAATTCTGGATCCCACATAAAGAAAACAGAAGATATTGTCAGCCTATAAGCACAACAACCCTAATCCAAAAATCTAGCTAAATAATTAAGTGAAGCACGAACCCTAGAAAGCCCCCTTTGACCATGGCATCGTGGACCCTCAAATCACTAGCATATTTTCAAAGTATGTATTCGCAGTTAGCATGGCCGGGAGGGAGGGAGATCTCTCGAACTACATATCATTATGGAATCCTAATTAGCATATCTTGGTAGACATGTAATAAGTACCCTTGGTATTATAAACTTCAGGAAGGCCCACTTCTTATCTCAATTATTTCCATGATGAGTCCTGTCTCTGTCAATATTACTTTGAGAATCAGCAATTTTTTTGGGCGAGGCGAATGGCTTGGTAAATTGTTGTTGCTTTACGAAGTTGAATATTCCCCTTTTTTTCATGCTTGATGCTTTCTTTGAATAATCCCGGTAGTCTCTACATATTCTCTCTGGTTCTCTGTCATATGCTCCCGCTGATTAATTCATAATCAAACCTATATTCTATAATATTTTCACAAATATTTTTGACTGCAATTGAACTACACAGCACAGCACAGACACATTTACAGGCTATTGGGGTGTGTGTGTGTATAGAAGGTTTTTTCTGTAAAAATACACGTAAAATACTTCCAATTTGGGGAAAAGAAAAAATAAGAAAAAGAGAAAGGCGACTGACTGGTGAGTTTCAATAAAGATAGTTGAAGGCTGGGAATAACAAGTTATCGAGGAGAGGTTTCATTTTGACCACCTTTTGCTTTTCTGCGTCTGCTATTCCAATTAAAACCACCTTTAATCTCTCTCAAAAACAACATACAAAGAGCGTACACCATATCAAAATGCTGAAGATATCTGTCATCCATTCTCTTGGAGAAGAGTAAAGGGGAGATCATGAAGAGGGGCAAACTATAAAGAAGAGCCAGCAAGAGCAAAGTTGCTGATTCGATTCTCTGCCTTGGGGCTCTCACCCATGCATGGCCACGACCAACTCTTTTCTTTCCTTGAGAATAATAATAATAATAATAATAATAATATTCTGCCTTTCCTTTTTATGTCACTAGCCCGCTAGCTCCCCCCCTTTCCTTTTCTTTCCTTTGTGTAGTTGTGTACGCGTGTGTTTTGATAAGAAAGGAAAAGGATATACTTCTTTTACTTTAATTAATTTTTCTTCTCTTTTGTTTTATTTTAGTTATCAAATTTATTTTCTTTTTTAGACATGTAATCAGCAAGATCGCGCAGATAACAAGTTCTTGGAATACATATATTAAACCAAACAATTTTCGATACTTGGTTGTGCTAATTAAAGCTAAATTCTACCTTATATTTTCCGATGTTCGTTTATATCCACTTATCGGATGATATAGCAAATGTAGCATAGGAGGTAGCGCTCTTGCTTTATCTTTCAAGCAATTGGTTGAATATAATTTGCACTTTAGTTTCATCAAATTTTATTTTTATTCATCTTGTTTCCTATAGAAAGAAAGTAATTATGTGATTTTCTATAGAAAGAGGAAACACTATATATACAATACTAACTTATACAATCATGAACTTATTAATTATATAAATCGCGATACAAGAAGTCACAAAATCTTAACTCTTCATCTCAAATGGAAGCATAAATGTTGTACATGTCTAATTTATTTAAAAACTTTAATGACACTCGATTTAAAACCACTCTGATTATAATATAGATTAGTTAATCATCATATTTCAGTATAGACAACTCCATAATTTTTTTATTTAACTTCTTTTTAATAAATAATCTATGTTTTATTATAACAATATAGTGAAATGGATTGCCTAGATGGATAACCTAAATCTTATAATAAAATCACAATGCTTCATAATATCCAAAAGTTATACCTTTTCATTCAAATTTTGTACTTTGAGCGAGCATTAACATCATGTTTCTTACTTCTCCTATAACAAAGATTACTATTTATAAAGTACACCAGTATCATCTACCACTTTGGCTTAGTCAACATTAGTATATGCATCTATAATGTTACAATTTACATTTTTAATAAACAAAATTCCCTTTCAATTTGCAACCTTCAAATATCACAAAATACATATAATTGTATTGATGTGATGCTATCCCAAATTATGCATAAAGTGATTAATGCATAAGTCATATGTGAGATAAGTACACCAATCTCCCTACAAGTCATGAGTATCTTCTTTTCTTTTATCAATTGATATATGATTGGACTCAACATATAGCATTAAACCGTCTCTTGAGTTTTAATTAGTTGACATGATTATATACTAATATTTTGTAAAATATGCCAAATATATATTCTTCTTGAGAAATATAATGAGTTTTTTTCATGAGATTTTCAATTCCAAAAAAATATATATTTCAAATGACCTAGATCTTTCAATTTAATTTATATGGCCAAATAATCTCATAAGACTTCACTTAATTCATAATCATTTTCCATAACCAACATATCATTTAAATATACAATGAGTGTGGTAATCTTACCTTTTGTTTTTCCAGGAATAACACAGGATCTAAATTGCTCTAAATGCATACAAAAACTAACATAGATTCTTATGATCATTTATGTCGTGACGGTGATTTTTTCGCGCTTCACGCCCCACCATTCCCCTAGGTTCAGGAGAGACAACGACACGCGGTGAAAAAATGGTTGTTATAGCAGTAAAATTTATGGCTATAATTCTAAGGAGTCGCCACCTAGTATTAAGATTACTAGGAACCTAATGGTCTGCGAGAGTCTTGGGTAAGGGAACCTGTTGTGCAAGGGGAAGACGCATCACCCCCAGTGCACCCTACCTAAGGCAAGCTACATTGTTGTTTGATTGTTTTTTCTAAGTTTGATTGTTTTTTGTCTTTTCTAAAGTTCGACACAGATCTCTCTTCATGAGAGAATCTCTACCTCGCTAGGAGTTTGAAAGACTAACCAAAAGAATTTTACACTACATTAAAAAAAAACATTTTTTTCCGGGTGTACTTTACAATGTAATTTTACACCACAATAAAAAAAAATATTTTTTAGTATCTCTAAGTGTACTTTACAATGTAATTTTACACCGACATAGCTAAAACAAAAATATTTTTTTTATTTTTTTGATATTTTGGCCAAATTCCAAAGGATAATCATAAACTAGTTACCATATCCAATTTTCATTTTAAAATATGAGAGAGATGCAACAAATTTTTTTATGAAAAATAAACATTGAAAAATCTTGAAATTCGGTAGTATGCACAAAAACAACACATTTTTTTATATTTCTATTTTTTAAAAAATAATACTAATAAATTTGGGTTGGGCCTAACCCAACGAAACAGGCTAATGCAACCAAGTTGGGTCAGGGACCCAAGTCGACCGACCACCACGAGGGGCTAACCTGCCACTATCACCGAAGAGTGGAGATCGAGGTGGTTCTTCTTTTCATGATGGCGTTCGAAACGGAGGCCCGTGGTGGCCGGAATGAGCTCTCGAAGCTGTTGGACAGATGCTCGATGGGTTGTCTGTGTGTCGTCCCCGTTGCTGCTATGTCATCAGAGACCTGCTGGAGGTCACGGTGAGGTAGCCTGGGCTAAGGTGAAATTAAAGGTGATGAGGGGTGGTGTTTGGTGGTCACTGGGAGCTAGCTGGAGGTCCATTGTTGCGTTGGTGAAGGGAGGAACTGCACTAGGCTATTGTAGCGTGGAGAGAGAGAGCTACTTGCAGGGAAGAGAGAGAGAGAGGGGCGTAGGAGATAGATAAGAACAGCTAAGGGAGACTGCGGTATGGCTTTCGGTTGTGAGATTTTTTAGCCATGGCCATTCCTCCAATTTGGAGTCCCCGTCGTCCTTATTTTTTAAAAATGCTCTGTTTTTTTTCCAAATTTCTATGGTTTTTCCTCAATAAAAAATTCCACCTAGTATGTGTATTCTTTTCCTAGTTTTCACGATGAACTTCCATTGTCCCCATAATTTTCTCTCCTTTTTTTTAACTTTTAGCCTTTTCAGCCCCATTTTCCCTCAAGTTTTTCGTCTCTCCTCCCCAAAATTTACTCAGTGCTCTTCCCCTAGTTTTGAACTTTTCTCGCTGTAATATCCCCCCCTCTTCGATAATGTAATTTTTCCTTTAATTTATAGGCGAAGGAGGCATGGCGCAGGTGATAGGGGTGTTATCCACAGGTTGGTGCTTAATAATGGTGTGGCATGGTGGAAGTGGTGGCAACATGGTTGTTGGAATGGCCAACCATGGTTGTCGGCAGAATTGTTTTACGTAAATAGGTTATGACAAAAAAGAATTTTTTGATGGGAAAAAACAGGAATTTTTTGATGTTTTTTCGGTTTAATTTTGGCTTCTGTTTTCACCCAAAAAAGTTAAGTCACCGAAAATTCTGATCGTCTCAATTTAACCCACATTAAACTTCCAAACTTAATTTCTCACCAATTAAGTCGTTAATAAAATTAATTACACTAATTTAAAGTATAATTACGCTCTTGCTCCTAATTAAATCTTTCAATTGGGCTCTCAATTAGAATTGAAGAGTTTCCTCACTAAAAATCTCAATTTTCTCAATTTAACCCTAATTAAGCTTTCAAACTTAATTTCTCACTAATTAAGCCTTTAATAGAATTAATTTGGCCCATTTAAAATATAATTAATCCCTTGCGCTTAATTCAATCCTTCAATTAGGCTCTCAATTAATTCTGAAACATAATTACACTTTAAATTGGTCGGTGATTAAATCGAATAGGCCCATAAAAATATAATTATATCTTTCGACTTAATTTTTATGCAGATTCATCTAGTAATAAATTACTTTAGCCTTGAATCTGCATTTTTCTTCATTTTTGGACAACAAAGAGGTATGACTGGGCTTTCAAAAATAATGAATTGGAGAGAGCTACGTTTAAGTAATTAAGTACCTCGATAATTCAGACCGCCTGCTTCGGCTGATGGCAATATTGGAGACAACACCATAGAGAAGACGAAGATGAGTGATGAAGAAGAGTATCCCGTGGTAAGATAATGAATCTAGCTAAGCATGAGTTTATATAGGCTCAAGCATCCTGGCCCATAGCTTGCATGTCAAAAATGGTGGAAATAAAACCAGCATAGTTATTTCCGCCATGATAAAATCTAGAACAAACCAGAATTTAAACTAAGGTAAAAACGATACTGTTTTATCTTGTTTTTTTAACTAATACAAAACATTTTGACCGAAACAAAACAAAACAGACAAATACCGACTGAAACGTTCCGGTTTCGTTCTACCCGTTCTGTTTCGGACGAATAGTGATTTGTGGTGATCATAAGATTAGACCTTTTATCCATCTTGACAGTAAGGAAGGAAATCAGTAATTATAAAATCTTTATTCAATTGATCTTATTTTTACACTATTCTATATATATACACAGAAATAGAATTTGTAACGTTGCAGTTTCCTATTATAAGTAGGACTTTATGACTGTAGAATAAATCAATTCCTAGAATCTCTCCCATCAACTCTCAATGACAATACATGTTAACACTCCGCCTCAAGTTGGTGCGAAGATGTCTTCGATGCCCAACTTGTCAAGTGAATTCTGAAAGATTTTGCTGGAGATGGCTTTTGTAAGGATATCTACGAGCTGATTTTCTTACCTTACAAACGGAAAATTGATCGCCCTCTCTTCGAGATTTTGTTTAATAAAATTTCTATCTATCTCAATATGTTTTGAGCAGTCATGTTGAACTAGGTTGTGAGATATTTCAATGGCAACATTATTATTGTTGTTGCTATCCAATTTTGCACCCACTTATTTTTAGGTTTCAGATTAAAAAGGATAAAATAGAAAAAAAAGAAAAAAAATCCAAAAATATCATGTTACAGGGGCAAAAATGAATAAATTGAGAATTTAACAGTCAATGCAGGGTCAAATCCCTCCAATTGGAAATCAAGGACCAAATTGAAAGAGGCACGCAAGCTGAGGGTTGGTGTCAAAATTTTGCCTCTGAAAACCTCTATAAATAGAGAGGTATCATCCACAATTGCGGGGACCAAAAAAAGTATACACTCACAAAACCCTAAAACACTAAAGAAAAACCCTAGATTTTTCTACAAGGGCTGCAACCGCCGGCCCTCACCGGTGGTAGCTGCAACCCCCCAGCCCCCATTTCCCCCCCCCCTTCACTCTCCCTTTTCCTCTCTGGCATCAACCCTCACTTTCCTTTTAATTTTTCCATTTCTATCTCCCATCTTTCCTTCTCCCCGTCGACAGTCCCCCATCTCCACTAAAGCTAGAGACCACCACGGCAACCCCATATCCCCCACAGCACCTCGTCCTCTCCCTCCTTCACCAAGCCTCATCCGATGCCTGCCTCCATCTCTTCTCCTCCCCTTCAGACCCACACAGACCACCCCAAATCAACCAGCCCCTCCCCATTTCACTTTCCCTTCCCATCACCTCTGTTTCCCTCTCCTCTTTGACAACTCCTTCCACGGCAGCCCAGCCCTTCCATGGCATTAATCACCATCAACAACAGCCCTCACCTTGGGCAAAGCAGTCCACCTGCCATTCGAAGCTGAGAGAAGACAAATTGGAGAGTAGATTTGAGAAGGAGAAGCACAGATCACTAAGAAAGAGCCAAGATTTGAAGGATCGAACTAACTGATTTTCCTTTTGTTTGCATTTGTAGCTTTTGTTTTGTTTGCAGGTCATCGAGGAACACTTTCTCCAGCGAGAATAAGAAGAGAAAAGAAGAAGAAATAGATCCGGGATCGAGGAATACTTTCTCCAGCAAGAAAAAGAAGAGAAAAGAAGAAGAGACAGATCCGGGATCTGAAGGATCCGAGAAGAGCAGATCTGGAATTTTTTGAACTACTTGTGTGTGTTTGTTTGATTTACAATTCGCCTAGAAGGCATCACCGGTGAAGGAGAAAAGAAAGGTTACCACTGCTGGTCTCTCGTCCTTGTTGTTGACCGGCGGTGCGTGGAACCACGCGTTGCTAGTGGCAGGGCGCGTGGGCAGACACGCCACCGCCTTTCCTCCTCTATCGCTGCCACTGTTCTTGGCATATAACACTGTTCCCGAGGCCTTTTTGTAATTTTTCTTTATGTTTATGTGTTTTATTTGAATTTATTATATTTTAATTATTATTTGTGAAATGTAATGAGAAAAAATGAAAAAAGACAATGTGTGTGTGAGTTGTATTTTATTTTTAAAATGGGATGGAAAAGGAATGAAAAAGAGATTGTGTGTGTGCGTGTGTTGTGTTTTATTTATTCAATGTTATATTGTTTTATTAAGAAAAAAAGAATATAAAATGAAATAAAAAAATGTATTTTCTTTGCATACGGCCAATACACTAGTATATTTAAAAAAAATTCTTTTTCTTTAAAAAAATATATATTATCCTGTAGTTCGATGAGAAAATGTGATTTAACATGGATCTTGTAAAGAAAAATCATTTTCTTATATTTTGAGATTTTACAACATGTTTGTAAAAATCCAAAGGGTAATTGCCAATATTTCAAGAATATAAAAATCTAATATTTTGGGAATTTATTATTCACTGTCGGTATTCAGATAAATAAATTTTAAGGGGTTGATATCCAAAATATTTGGGGCGAATAGTATGCTATTATTCACTGTTCGGTGTTTGGATAAATAAATCCTAAGGGGTAAATATCCAAAATATTCAATGGGAATAGTATGCTATTATTTACCATTCGGTGTTTGAATAAATAAATTCTAAGAGGTTAATATCCAAAATATTCGGCGGGAATAATAATAATCAATAAAATTCACAGGATTATTGTAAGCATTAACCTATTTCTTTTTCAACCGGAACATTTTTCATGTGATAAAGTACGACCCGTTGAAATATTCAAAATCACATCAAGGTAGACGATGCAGTTTACCTCAGGTAAGGCGTACAAGGGGTGCTAGTACCTTCCTTTTACGCAACCAATCCCTTACCCTTGAATCTCTGACCAGACCAGTGCAAATCGGGTGTTCCTAGCGACCCTCAACAGCTAGGTGGTGACTCCTTCTCAACTCCACTGCGACAGCCAGGATCCTTCCTGGGACGCCGCCCGGCGACATGCGACAATTGTAGTACAGGTCCATCCTTGATTCGGGACCACACCCAATTTCGAACAATAACCTCTTGAGCCACAATAATGCACATAGTCCCTTTGCCATCCCTCGAAACTCGGCTTTTGTGCTTGACAAAGAAACTACTTTTTGTTTCTTGCTCCTCCATCTAACCAAGTTGCCGCCAACAAATGTGAAGTATCTCGACGTAGACTTTCTATCAAATATACTTCCTGCCAAGTCAGCATCTGTGTACCCTTTAACCTCTTGATGACTGTTTCTAGAAAATAAAAGCCCTATTCCAAGAGCTGATTTTAAGTAACGAAGTATTCTAGTTACGACATCCATGTATTCTTCATTCAGACAATGCATGAATTTGCTGACTATACTCACTGCATAACAAATATTTGGTCGAGTATGTGATAGATAAATTAATTTTCCCACCAGCAGTTGATGTCTTTCCTTATTCGTTGAAACCCTTTCTGTAGAGTCCTAAAATTTCTAATTTTAAATCATGGGGGTGTTAGCCGGTTTGCAGTGAAGCATTCCTACTTCGGTTAGTAGGTCTAGCACGTACTTCCTTTGTGAAAGGAATATGCCTCTGTTTGACCTAGCTACTTCGATCCCTAGGAAAGAATTTTATGTGTGTTTATTTTTACCAAGTTTTTTGCATTTTTATTTCGTGCATATATCCATATAACCATTCATTATTAATTTATTTCAGTTATATCATTGTGGTTTGCGACTTTAAGTTACGTGGGGGACTAGCAACTTACCTATGACTTGAGTTAAGGTTGAAGTTTGTGTAAAGCTCAACTCTTCGTTGAGAGCTTACATGGTAGTCATTGGTGTCATCACCCAATTTTTGGGTGACTCCCCAAAATAAAATAAAAATAACAAAAATAAAATAAAAGAGGTCGGGGTTGTTAGAAAAATTGTGGTGAAAATTTTGAATATTTTGAAAATTTTGAAAAATTGTGGTGAAAAAATGAGAAAAATAGAAATTCGAGGTAAACAATAAGTCAAAAATCATAATTATATTTTTTATAAGCCAAGTTGATTTAATCGTGAGCTAATTCAAAATATTATTATGTTTGAGAATTAATTTAGGGTCCAATTGAAGAATTTAATTAAGTGCAAGGACTTAATCATGCTTTAAATTGATCAAATTAATTTTATTACAGGCTTAATTGACAAAAAATCAAATTCTTGAATTTAATTCGGGTTCAATTTAGAAGATTGGAATTTTTTGGAGACCCAATTGAATTTTTCCAAGCTAATTGTCGCACTCCAAAAAAACATTTTGGTGTAATGCGGCGTCGTGACGACTCTTCCCCATGAGCGAGGGATTAAATGTCGGGGGGATTATCTATTTTTGTAAAAAAGGGAGTCGCCACCTAGTATTATGGTTACTAGGAAACTTTAGACTGGTCTTTCAGAGATTCTAGGGTAAGGGACTGGTTGCATAAATGTAAAGTTTTAGCACCCCTAGTACGCCCTACCTAAGGTAAGCTGCTTGACGTTTTGTTTGTTTATGACTAGCTCTCTCAAAACATATATTAAGTAAATGGAAAATGGGATATTACTCCATCAAATATTTTTGGATATTAACCCCTTAAGATTTAACTATCGCAAATATCGACATTGAATAATAGTATATTATTCCCACCAAATATTTTGGATTTTTTTACCCCTTTAGGACTTATTTATCCAAATACTAACAGTGAATAATAGCATATTATTCCCGCCGAATATTTTGGGTAATAACTCCTTAGGATTTATTTACCTAAATATGAACAGTGAATAATAGCATATCATTCCCACCGAATATTTTGGATTTTAACTCCTTTTAGGACTTATTTATCCAAAATACCGACGGTGAATAATAAACCCAAAAAAAAGATTTAAAATTTTTTGGAATATTTGCCAATACCCTTCGGATTTTACATACTTGTTGTAAAATCTCAAAATACAAAAAATGATTTTTTTCTTCGCGAAATTCATGCTAAATCTCATTTTCTCTTCAAAACCCAGGATAATAATATTTTTTCTCAAAAAGAACAACTTTTAAAAATATGCTAGTGTATTGGCCGTATGCAAAAAAATACAACACATTTTTTTAATAATAAAAATATTTTGTAAAATTTGTATTTTTATACTTTTTACTTATTTTTTTAAAATTAAATATATATTTATATATATATAGGGAGGGGCTGGCTGCCAGCCCACCTGTTGGGGTCTGGGCCGCCAGCCCGCTTAGGGAGAATGGGCTGGCAGCCCGTCCATAGGGGATGGGCTGCCAGCCCACCCATGAGGGCAGGGCTACCAGCCCTCCGTACTGGGCCTCCAGCCCTCAATCTCGGTATGGGTCGAGGCCCATACATTCATGGACTAGGCGCTAATCCATCCTTCTCTCGGGCTGGACTTCCAGCCAAGACGGGCTGGAAGCCCAACCCTTTTAGTAGTCGGGCCGGGTGCCAGACCCGACCCAACGTGACCCGACCCGGGGAGTGAACGAATTCACTCCCCCCGCATGCAGAAATGTAGAAGATGAACAATAACAATGTGATTTTTCGAGTGCAATGAAAGGCTTACCTGTTAACACCTTTGGGTAGAGGACGTTGAGGTGATTCTTCTGGTCGTTGTCTCGTCGGAGATGGTGGCCTGTTCTGGCCGGAGTGGTCGTCGGAAGCTGACAGTCACGTTGCAGTCGATGGAAATTTTCTGTCAAAAAAACTTTGCCTGAGATGATGGATTAGTTTCTGGAGATATGGGTGACTTATGGTGATGCTGAGGAGGTATATGGGTGATTAATGGTGGCTGGAATTTGGTTGCTGAAGCTTGACCGGAGAGAACAAAATGACAGAGGTTCCTCTGTTTTTAGAGAGAGAAAGGCAGAGTAAAAACCGAGGAAAAATGCTCGGGTCTCTCTCTATTTTCTGCGTCCTTACTACAAAAATCTCACGTAAATCTCTTCTCTTCCCCTCTGTCCACTCTCCCTTCTCTGTTTTTCTCCTCTCTCCTCCTTGTTGGCTGCTATTTATAGCAGAGAAAGATCCAAGTTCGTCCATGCATAAGGAAACAGCTAAAAAATTGACGAATCAAAGGAGAAATAGGAAATCACGCTGGAGATTTGGGACGGAAATAAAACTGGAGATCAACTTGATCTGCCCTGCTGTGATGGAGCTGAAAAAAATTGACTCTTGTGAGGTCATGTGGTTGCTGCATGCATTGTCAACAAACCACACATTTTCATCCTTCACAATGGCAGCATGACGAGCATAAAACATGGTGCTTCTACATGCATTTTCCTCCTTTACACAATTAGCTAATTGCTTGTAATTGTTGCATTCTTTTATAGTGTGGCCAAAGAAATTACATCTTCCACATTTCGGCTTTCCCTTATATCTGCAAATACCATAGTGGAATTTCTGACAGGTAGTGCATTGTGGTATGGCATTTGACTGATTGTTGTTCATGATTTTTGTACTCTGAATTTGAGGCATTTCCATGACTTGTTCCAACTTTTAGATTCCAATTTGGACTCTAATTATTACTTACATTTCTCCCTTGATTCCATCTTGAGTGACTTTGAACTTGTCTCTGCCACTTCGAATGAAATTTTCCATGTGCAGACCTGTTTGCTGCAGCATGTCCAAGGTTATAACCAACCTTGAGACTGCTAAATGCCCTCTCCGTGCCATTAATCCTGTCTCTCTCATTATGAAGATCCTTTTTTTTGTTAAAAACCTTGACCGAGGCCACCACTTCTTCAACCTTTAGCTCATCAAGATCCCTAGTTTCTTCAATGATTGAAACTATGGACTTCTATCTTCTATTCAAGCTCATCAATAGCTTGTGCACAATCCTTATCTCAGGTACATTTTCTCCTAATGATTTTAGGCTATTTATTGTCTCGAAAACTTAGAAAGATAGTGTTCTAAGCCTTCTCCTTTTTCCATTCTTAAGTACTCAAATTCTGCCTTTACTACTTGTAACTTCACAGCTCTAACTTTCTTATCTCCTCTATACTCTCTCTTAAGCACATTCCATGCTCCTTGTGCTGATTTTTCATTTCTAATTCTAGGAAAAAGTTCATCTAATAATGCTCCTTGAAGAATGCTCAATGCCTTGGCATTTTTTATCCTATTCTCTTTAGATACAACAACTTATCCAAATTCAATCTTTTTACCTTTAGATCCCAGTAGCTTCTTCAGTTTCAGTTTCATCTTCTTCTTTCTTTGATTCAACTGTCTTTGTGTTTATTTCCATACTATACTCAACCACATCCCACATATCATATGCTATAAGAATTGTCTCCATTTTTATTGACCAAAAATCATAGTTTTCCCCATTAAATTGTGGTGTTCGAAGATCTCCACTTGTCACCATTTTTTCTTTCTTTCAGTCACAGATTTTATGAATCAAGGTCTGTTCTTCGTCCCTTCCTTGTTGATCAATTTTGCTCTGATACCATTTTGAATTCATGATTTGTGTGTTGTTATTTTTGCAGGTTTGTGTTTGTTGAATTTGAGAAGCAGAAGAAGATATTTTTCAGAGAATTGAGAGAAGAGAGAAATCTGCAGAAGGTAATTTGTGTATATTGATTGCATTCCAATTGTTTGTAATTATGTCTCTTATATAATGTGAGGCAGAGCACACACGTTTCACACCATATGCATGCTTCTCATGAGTTCGTTGTACAATAACAGAAAACTAACTAACCATTACATGCTTTACATCATCAACTAACTAATACACGCTTTGTATTATCAGTTGCTGCTGATTCTTCTAAGTATCACTGTCAAGCATCTTCTGTAATTTGTTATAATTAAGCCAGCTCAGCTACTTAACTTCCAATAGTGTGGAAGAAACTTTGTAACATAAGATAATAAATGATCGTTATTACTAGGAAGAAAAAAGGTTAACCATCGTTCGGGAGTAAATGATTTATTAAAATTGCCATCGCATGATCATACAACGTGAATTTGTCTCCACTAAGGAATACAGAATACAGAAGGAGAGTAATATTCCTTTTATTCATATACTAATTTATTCCTGATCACATTAGTTTCATGGAGACCCAGTGGAAGATTCAGTTTCAATGGGAGTAGCACAGCATTCATCGCAGCAGGAACCTGGAGGTGGAGGTGTGCAGCATACACAAGCTGGACATATCGGTCCAGATTGGAGACCTAGCAACACACACACATGCACAAGATAAATAAGATAAGAAATCATGTGTAGAGAAAAAAAAAATCGAGAGAGAGAGATAGAAAAGAATTATACCTCGACGATTCAGACGGCCAGCTTCAGATGATGGCAACATCGGAGACAGCACCATAGCGAAGACGAAGAGGGTCACCAAAACAGACTTCAGAGAGTTTCCTGCCATATTTGCCTGGTTATTGCTTGCAAGATGAATGATTCAGACGAGTATGCCTTGGTAAGATAATGATCATCTAGCTAAGCATGAGTTTATATAGGCTCGAGCGTCCTGGACCATTGCTTGCATGTCAAGAATGATGGCACTAAAACGGGCTGAGTTATTTGAATAGCAGGTTTGGTTTCCCACTGGTTTGATTCTAGCTTCTTATTATATACTATTTCGGCAACTCCGACAACTCCAAGAGCTGTGCTAAATAAAAAATAAAAATAAATAAATTATTTTGACTTCTCATTGCTTGTTTTATATGCTTGAAAAGATGTTAAAAAAACCATATTTGTATTACTCAAAATTTATGAATTTGACTATTCAAACTAGTATTTTTTTTCTATATTGGGTGATGTAACTAGCCATGTTGTTGGCTTCATTTTATGTCAATTAAGCTTGCGTAGCTTAGTCATCTTCAGTGTTTTATACTTTTTATTGTGATTTAATTGGATCTTTCGTAATTCGTTTAATTTAATAAGATGTATCCACCCCAATTATTACAAAAGAAAAACAATAAGAAGTTATTAATTTTTACGTTATAAGTAAATTTCTTGATCACATTCAACTCCACAGCTTGTTTAGCCGACTAAAATCCCAGTGGTAATTAGCTGGACAAGTCAAGGATCCATTAATATTGGTGGGATGTTCCTATTTTATCTTAGTAATAACCCTATCCTGGAGCTTAAGGGATCATAAGAGAGGAATTATTCTTGAATCGGCAAACAATCAAAATTATAAGGCATGGATTCATGGCTGTACACGCAAGACTACAATTTTCTTTAGTCTCAGCCGCTTATTCTGACGCCAGATAGAGAGAGCCTTCTTGAGTTTACATAAAATTTTAAGAGCTACACGCAAATTAGGGAAGGAAAACCCACAAATTCCTGCAAAAAGAGGCTTAGACAACTTGATGATCTTCCACTGCCCAATCAGAAGCATGTAATCACTGCATGCTCATTCAATCAAAAGTGTGCCGGGACTGCATTGAACACGGTTATAAATTAAATTTTAGTTGTAATTTTTTTAATAATTATATCATATTTTGAGTCAGAAGTATGATATATGATAAAATGATAACAAAAATAATAATATAAATTTTAGTAGTAATTATAACAAAAATAATGTCGACATTGATTTTAAAAACATTTGTGTCAAATCTCTTTTCAGATATATTAATCACTATTCTGTATGGCCAAAATATGTATCATGGTAGTCATCACACGCATTAATCCCTTTTTTTTTTTTCTCAACCACCAACAAGTCGGTTTTATTTTTTAGGACTACAATTACTAAAAAAACAGTAAATGAACTATTAGTTTTTTTTTTAAATAATAATTTACTATTAGTGTTCTAAAATACTTTTAATTTAATAATGTGATGAATAAATCTTAAAAACAATTCATTTTTAACAATAATTATGGTGTCATTGATAGTATGACCAATAATAATTAGAATATTAATTATTTATAATAGTATCTATAATGAAAACTATAATAATTGTGAGAGTTTAACAATCATAATAATAACAATAATAATAGAAATAATTCATAAGCTGATATTATTTTTCTTAAAAATTGATTTGTTTATGTATGATATTTCAGATCTAATTTTACATGTATAAAAATATACAAAAATATACCTAGGAAAAACAGGTGAAAATCTTTGGTCAAAATATCTACAAATAAAAAAAATACAAGACTCACTTACCCCATGCTTCGCCGCAGACAAAACCAAATTTTATAACATGTCACAAATGTTAATGGTTCATGATTTTCTTGATAATGCTATACATTAGAGCAAAAATAATCAATCTACAAGACTTTCAATTATTTAATTATATAATATATTCATTTTATTATAAATAATGCATTTAAAATAATGAGAAATATTATTTTAAAGCTTTGTTCTCTTGAAAACAATTATATATTATGATATTTATTCAATATTAACATTTTAAAAAATATAACAAATAACTAACAACTGAAGATTAACTATACATACATAAGACATAGTTTTACTTTGATTTCACACCACCAAAGGTGAACTTACTATGTTATTAAACCAAAGCTACATTTAATGCAAAGATATTTCTAATAAAAATTATAAGCCAAACTAATAATATAGATACATAAATACAAATAAATTATTTAGAATTATACCAAAATTACTAAAAAATACATTGATCAAAACTAATTCAAAACATAAAAGAATTATTTATTTTATCCTTGCAACACTTTAATTTAATTTAATTTTATTTTCATTTTGACCCATATACTTCTATTTTTTTTATTTTAATTCCTTTATTTTTGAGATATATTTATAATTGTCCCTATTTTTGTCCGTGTTTATTATTATTATATATATATATATATGATATTAATTTTAGTTGTTATTTCAAATTATTTCTTCTTTTGTTTAGGTTGTATTTGTTAGAAAAAATTAATTTTTAGATTTTAGGTTGTTTTGGTTCAAAAATAAATTTTACAACATTATATGTATAATATTTCAGATCCAATATTACATAAAAAAAGGATGCAACACATAAACAAAATGGGTAGATAAATTTTCCAAGTTATCTACAATTAAAAAATATATGACCCATTTCCCCTGCGTTTCAATTAAAATGTTTCGTTTAGGCAAAAAAAACCTTATTTTACTAATTAATTATTGAGGAAACCAATTACAACATGCAAAAAATCAAGTAGTTTTCTACATAGAAAAAAGTTCAACACATTGCGAGAGCAAGTTACCTCATACACTCCTATAAATAAAAGTAAGAACAAAACTTTAAATTTTACTTAGGTGTAGTAAAAAATTGAATATAAAATATATTTAAATTAATTCCTTACAAGATGTCGCACCCCATTGCGAGAGCGCGATGTCGTGACGACTTTTCCTGTGTGCGGGGGGCTAATATATTGGGGGTATTGTCTTTCAGAGATTTTAGGGTAAGGGAATGGTTGAGTAAAGGGAAGGTTTTAGCACCCCTAATACGCCTACCTAAGGTAAGTTTCTTGATGTTTTGGTTGGCTTATGATTTGTAATAGTTTTGATCTTTAAAAGAACATGTTGGTTAAATGATTATGGTGTATAATTTTTGCCAAATATTTTGAATATTAACCCCTCAGGATTTATTTATCTAAATATCGAACAATGAATAATAGCATACTATCCCCGCTAAATATTTTGAATAATAACCCCTTAGGATTTATTTATCCAAATACGAACAGTGAATAATATGAATCACCAAAAAAAGGTTTTTATATTTTTTTTAATATTGACCAATACCCTTTGGATTTTAGAAACATGTTGTAAAATCTCAAGATGCAAGAAATGATTTTTCTTTGCGAAATCAATGCTAAAACACATTTTTTTTCTTCAAACTCATAGATAATATATATTTTCTTGAAAGAAAAAGAATTTTCAAAAAATGCTAGTGTATTGACCGTATGCAAGAAAACAACATATTTTTTGTTCTATATATTTTCCTAAATATATATATATATATATTTTTCTATTATTTTTATTTATTTACTAGTAGGCTGGACTGCCAACCCACTAGTTTGAGGTCTGGGCTGCCGGCCTAGCTTGTCTCGGGCTGGGCTGCAAGCTGAGAGAAACCTAGACTGGGCTTCATCTTGGAGGTATGGTTCGGGCCTTGGCCCGGTGGCATGGGGGTGGGCTCGAGGCCCAGCCTTGCTGGTTTGGGCTCGCGACCCACCTGAACTCTCTACTCACGGGCTGGGCTTCCAGTCTAGATGGGCTGGAAGCCCAATCACTTTAGTGGTCTTGCCGGGCGCCAAACTCGGCCCGACCCGAACCGACACCACTTCCCCGCATGCAAAAACAAGGAAGATAAACAGTAAATGGTAGAGTTTTTTAGTGTGATGAATGGCGTGCCTATAACTACCGTTGCGTAGAGGATGTTGAGGTGGTTTTTCTAGTCGTGGTAGCGTTGGAAATGGTGGTCTGTGGTGGCCGGAGTGGACGACAGAAGGGGTGCGGGTGGCGTTGTTGCGACACCGGAGTTGTTGGAGAGGTGGTGGAGGTTCTTGTGACGTGAAAACTATGCTTGGTGACCGGAGATGATGGCCATTGGAGGTGAGAGAGAGATGTTGTCAGTATGCCTGGTTTTTTAGTGAGAGAAATGGAGACCGAGAGAGAGAGAGTTGCACCGAGAGTGATGAAGATGTTGTACTTTTTTATACGTAAATCTTCCTTCGCTTTCTTCATTTTATCTTCTCTTTTTTTTTTTTGCTTATCCTCTCCTTTTGGCATAAATTCCTCCCTTATCTTCCTCTTTTTTTCTCCATTTCTCTGTTTTCACCTCCCTCCCCTGTTTCTATTTTATGTCAACTTAGTTCTACAAGTTCTTCCAGCTCTCTCTTTTTCCTCTCCTCTGTCTCCTCCTTCCTCTCTCCCATTTCTCCTCTAAACTCAACATTTTATGGCCATTGCAAAGTTACCGTTGCAAGCAACGATGGACTTCTCTTCTTTCTTTCTTTTTTGTGGTGCAGGTTACTGGTGGCTTGCAGGGGGTTGGTCGGCGGCATTGCAAGCATGCACTGCATGCTTTTGGAAGGTTTAATTGCAATTTGGTCCCTCAATTTGTAATTGTCCTAATTACACCCCCAATTGGATTTGAAATTATGATTTTGTGCAATTATACCCCCGTTAAAATTTCAAATATTAACCTTGACCTTCCACGCCTTTTTACTTTGGTCCTCGATCAACGGCAGCAAATCAAGTGGAATCAAGGAAATCAATTGGAATAAAAATAGCAAGTCAACAGATTTTATAACAACTCCATCCCATGACTTCGTCAAGAAAAATAGAAACAGAAAGAGAGAAAGAAAAGAGAGGGAAAGGGAGAAAAACGAAAAAGAACAAGAGGGCTGAGGAAGACAAGAGATTTTACGTGAAAATTTTCGAATATCTCTCCATCGCATCCGCTCTGTTGCACTCTCCCTCTGTTTCGTTTTGCTCTGAGAGGAGAAGAAAAAAGGCAGAGAGAAAGAAAAGAGGAAGAAACAGAGAGAGAGGGAGGAGAAGAAGGAAGGTAAACAGAAGGGGACAGAGAAGGAAATTCTTGTAAAAAGAGTGAAGAACGCAGAGAAAGGGAGAATGGCAGAGCCACTTAGATAAAAACATTGAGGCAATTCTTGCATCTCCCCTGCATGTTCAATCATCCTGCATGTTAATCTCGACGTTCTCTGCCTCTCTCCCCCTAAAACCCGATCACTGTCTCTCTCTCCCTCTCCGTCCAACGACTCCGGCAACCAATCCCAGCCATCTCACCCCAGCTCATCGCCACAGACCCTCACTGCCTCCCCATAAAATCAGACATAACGAGCAAGAATTTGGCAGAATAGGTCCTTCGTCTGCAACGTGACAGCCAACTTTCAGAGGCTCCGTCCGGCGAACTCAGGCCACCATCTCCGACGAATCAACGACCAGAATAATCACCATGATCTCCTCTAACCAACGGTATAAACAGGTATTCCATTCTCCATACTCAAAAATCTTCCATTGTCACTGTTCATTGTCTCTGTAATTGCATGTGGGAGTGAATTAAATTCACTCCCGCGTGGACTTAACGGGTCGGGCCTTGTTCCCGGCCTGGCCCTGGAGTGTTTCCAGCATCTGGGCTGGAAGCCCAGACCACTGAAGCAAGGTGGGTCGGACTGTCACCAACTGACTTAGGTGGTGACAACCAACTCAATCGAAAAGGAGAAAATTTTAAAAAAAATACAATTTTCCAAAAAATATTTTTTAAAGAAAAATGTGTTGTTTTCTTGCATACGACCAATACACTAGCATATTTTTTTAAAGTTGTTGTTCTTTAAAAAATAATATATTATTATCTTGGGTTTGAAAAAATGAGTTTTAACATGGATTTCGCAAAAGAAAAAATCATTTCTTGTATTTTGAGATTTTACAACATGTTTGTAAAATCCAAAGGGTAATGGCCAATATTCCAAAAATTAAAATCTTATTTTTTTGGGGTTTATTATTCACCTTCGGTATTTAGATAAATAAATCCTAAAGAGGTAAAATCCAAAATATTTGGTGGGAATGATATGTTTTTATTCATTGTTTGGTATTAAGGAGTTATTACCCAAAATATTCAAGCTGGGAATGATATATTATTATTCATTGTCGATACTTGGATCATTAAATCCTAAGGGGTTAATATCCAAAAATATTCAGCGGAGTTATATCCCATTTTTTATTTAATTAGCACATATTTTGAAAGTTCAAGGCCATAGCAAATCCTAAACAAACAAAACGTCAAGCAGCTTACCTTAGGTAGGGCGTACTAGGGGTGCTAAAACCTTCCCTTTATGCAACCAGCTCCTTACCCTAGAATCTCTGAAAAACCAGTTTTAGGTTTCCAGGTAACCATAATACTAGATGGCGACTCCTCTTTTTACGAAAATAGATAATTCCCCCCGACATTGAAACACCCATTGACGGGGAGCAGTCGTCACGACGCCATACCATTCATTTTTGGGGTGCGACATATTTATTTTACAAGATCTTCAATTACATTACTTGATCTTTCGTTACATGAACTGCTGCTGCAATTATGGTTGGATCAGCCATTACTTGATCTTCTGTTACTTTATCTTCTTCATGTTTAAGTTCAGCTGTTGTATTTATTGTTGGATCAGCCGTTACATGATCCTCTTCATTCTTGAGTTCAACTGTTACAACTTGATCTTGTACAAGCTGAATGTTGTATGATTAAGCTGAAATGTTTTTGGCATGGTCATAAAAAAAAGAGTTTATAATCTAAATAATAGATATTCAATATTAATGTATATAGTCAACAATGTAGAATTTTCAAGTGGTGCATGTAGCACTCCCCTTTCTTCGATCAAGATGATTTTTTCACCATCTAGTTGGTATTAAAGAGCTCTTCATTCTGGAAGGACCAAAATTTATTTTTGATAAACTTAAAAATTCGGATGTGTTCAAAAACTTCTTTTTTTAACCAATGAATCTCTAATACCAATTGTTTGTTGGAGAGATTACTTGTGAAAAACACACTATTTTTACATAGAAATAAAATTTTGAAAAAATAAACTTTAAATGTAAATAAAAACGGTAAGTATGTATAAAATTAGCTGATTACTATTGTTTGGTGCTATTAATGATGCAGTAGGTAATAGCCGATGATTACCTTTCTTGACCTCTATAGATTGAGTTTAAACTAACACTATAAACCCCTTTACCAATACAAACATGAATTTCATTAACTTAACTATTTAAGAAAATAATTGTTTCCATTTAATTTCAAATTTTTTAATGATTTTTTAATTTATTAATATACACGATGACATGACATATGTAGTTTATCTAGTGTGCTTATAACTGTAATTTCACTATGGTTAAGAACAACGTACTTGGGGGCAAAGCTACAACTTTTAGTTTGGGAGGCTAAATTAGGAAAAAGAATTTCTTTTTTAGAGCAAAAAATCTAATTTTTTGAAGGATTGCTGGAAAAAAAATCATTCAATTTACTTGAAATCGAAATAATAATATGAAAAACTAAAGAATATCTTGATTCCGAATTCTCTTTTATGATAATACACACACACACTCATACACAATTGTAAATCTAACGCATTTCTATTCTTTTAAGGTCAAAATTCTACAACCATCATTTACAAATTAATTTATTAGTAATCACTCACAATAAATTAAAAGTATTTTGATCAGCTTAAAGTCCATGTGGTGGACTTTTTTTGTGCAGGACTTTCCAACACAAGATAATAAGCTGATCATCGCAATTTTTTTTTTTTTTTTTTTTTTTTGGGGTTGACCGACGTTAGGGAATAAATGACTCTTATTCAAATAAGGACTTTGATTTATTAAAATTTCCAATACAAGATGATACAACATGGATTTGTCTACGCTAAGGAGTACAGAATAACGAGAGTGATATTCCTTTTATTCATCTACTAATTTATTCCTGCTGAATACATATATTAGTATCCAAAGAGAACGTAAATAGCTTCATGGAGACGCAGTTGCAGGTTCAGTTTCAATGGGAGTAGCACAGCATTCATCGCAGCAGGAACCTGGAGGTGGAGGTGTGCAGCATACACAAGCTGGACATATCGGTGCAGATTGGAGACCTATCAACACACACATGCACAAGATAAATAAGAAATCATGTGTTTGTATTGAGAGAAAAAAAAGAATTTCGAGAGAGCTCCGTTTAAGTTATAAATTACCTCGATGATTGAGACGGCCAGCTTCAGCTGATGGCAACATCGGAGACAGCACCATAGCGAAGACGAAGAGGGTCACCAAAACAGACTTCAGAGAGTTTCCTGCCATATTTGCCCTGGTTATTGCTTGCAAGATGAATGATTCAGACGAGTATGCCTTGATAAGATAATGATCATCTAGCTAAGCATGAGTTTATATAGGCTCGAGCGTCCTGGACCATTGCTTGCATGTCAAGAATGCTGGCACTAAAACGGGCAGAGTTATTTGAATAGCAGGTTTGGTTTCCCACTGGTTTGATTCTAGCTTGTTATTATATACTATTTCGGCAGCTAGATCACTTACGTCCAGTAGTATTCTTGTTGGCTTCATCATGTTATACCAATTAAGCTTGTTTTGTTTTTACTTTGTAAGTTAATTTCTTGATCACATTCAACTCCATAGTTCGCTTAACTAACCAAAATTCCATAGATGATAATTAACTTTACAAGCTAAGGATCCAATAGCATTGTAGGAATTTCTTTTTTTATTTGAAGAAACCTCATCTCTTGGACAGTACACTTTATGGGTTCAGATGAGTGAGTAAAATCTCGATTGTCACAGACTCTTACAAGAAGTGCATGCCTTAACTCAAACTCGATATTTGCTCATACATTAGTATTGTAGAAATGCTAACTTTAAAATTGCAATTGTATTATGCTATACTACATTTTTATCAAATAAAAATAAAGATTGTGAAATTACAACTGGTGACTACTTAGTGAATAATGCTTTGATATCATGTCAAAAACTATCTTAACCTAAAAGATTAAATTATTAAATGATGTTTCAAAATATAATTTATAGAATTGTGTAACAAAAAAAAAACATAGATAATTAGAACAGAAAAGACCATTAAAAATAGGACACTAATATGAAACAAAATTGTATTTGGTAATGATATACAAAATAAAATGACTATTTCTATGTTTTATTTGGTTGACAGTAAACAAGAATCAATAAGATATAAAAAAAGTGTATTTTAAAATTAAGTTAAAAACTAAATTTTCATTTAGGTTCTTTTGAATACATCTATATCCAAAATTTAATATAAGAGTTGAGGGAGATTTTAAGAAATGAGTTAAAAAAATGAATTCTACGATTATTCTTGAATCGGCAAACAATGACAATCCCAAGGATTCATAGCTGTACATGTAAGACTACAGTTTTCTTTAGTCTCAGCCGCCTTTTAGGACGCCATGTAGAGAATAATCTCCATAAAATATTACGAACAAGACGCCAATTGGGGAAGGAAAAAACCCAAAATTGCCTCCAAAAAAAAATAGAGACTTAAGCAGCTTGAGAGGACATGCAGGCCAATCTCGAAGTCAATTTTTTTATCAGCAAGCCGGTCGGTAACAAAATTGGTTGCTCTATATAAACATGATGAATTTCAGAGTCAAATTCGAAGCGTGGATGCTCAAACAATTATAGGTGTGTTTGGACTGCATTGGACACATAAAATTTTGATGGCAATTGCTCAATAATTATATCAATACTTTGACTAAGATGTCCAATGATATCTCGACCAATTGCCTTTATGAGCTTTTATTTAACTTCAAAATAATTATATTATTTTTACTAGTCATTATAACAAGATATTATCGACGCTGTATCTAAAAATATTTGTTGCAAACGCTATTTATTTAACATTTTTTGAAACAAATGTTTTTAGATCCGGGTTTTTTAATAAAAATATATAACAATTCATCATTGCCAATAAAAATAAGATAAATATTGTTGAAGAATAAATAATAGTGGCAATTAAGAAATGTTATTTGTACTAAGCGGTAATTATGAAATGCAATCAAATCATTGCATTTAGGCCCCGTTTATTTGCTGGAAAGTGGTTTTCTTTTGGAAAGTGAATTCCGGGGAAAATGAATTCCTAGAAAGTGAAGTCCTGAAAAGTGAATTTCGATGTTTGGTAGTGTTATGGAAAATAAACTGGCAAACACTTTCCAGTGTTTATTTGTGTTATGGAAAATGAACTGGAAAATAATTTATTAATAATTTATTAATTTTTTAAATTTTATCCCATGTATATTAAATATTTAATATAAAATATTTAATCACTTTAAATAAAAAAATGAAATCAAATAAGTATAATGATGAATTTTTTTATTATATCCTATATTCATACATAGCTTATTTTATAAAATATTACAATATATGTCATATGATATTATAGAGACATAAACTTGTTAAATATTTTGTAAGTAAAAATTATTCAATTTGAAAAGCTTAAAATAATTTGTTTTTTCATATTAAGAAAGCCAAATTAGTTTATGTTGTGAGTTATATGTTTGGGTTTTTGGTTTTGGTTTGAAGTATTTTTGAAAAGATAAATAGATACAACAATATTTTGATGGGTATTTTAGATAAAAAAAAAAAATTGGGTAAAGGCAATTATCCCTTTAATATCTATAAAATAAACATCAAGAAATAAATATTTATACCTAATATCAAGAAATAAATAGTCTTGCATAAATATAAAGTTTCGATGTCATTGACATACATATTAGTTCAAATTACAAACTTAAATATAGAATTTTCCGAATTAAACAAGTAAACATACTTGACTGATAAAAAAACATTGAGGAAAAACATTTTTTCCAACAACTTTAACAGCATCACACACCTTGTCTGTACAAGCGCAGAAATGGCAGGGGAAGGAAACAATATTGTGAGTCGGATTACAGCTTCACAAATTGAGGAAAAATAAACCAAACAATTGCGAAGGAATCACTTACTAAATCCATCCAAGGAAGCAAGAACGATTTCTCCTAGCATTAGGCTGAAAAACTTCTTGCCCATTTTAGAGTTCACAATTGGACTTGTAAAGAATCCGTAGACTTTCACAACTCCAGTAAGAATTCCAACAGCCACTTTCTCTGACATTTTCGTCAACAGCTTAACCCTGCAAATATCCCGCGATAGAATCATGAATCAATTCATACTACTTAATATTAATTTACACGAACTAAAGAGGGGAGAGGGGAAACAATATGCATATCAGAAGGCAGTTATGCAACTCCAAAAATCAAAGAGCATGCTGCTTCTGTTATAACCATACAACTTCCACAGACAGAATGATAAGATAAGCCCTAATAATCAAATTTCTTAAGAACATAGCAAAACTAGATAGCTAAATGTGACCAAATTAGAACTGAAACCCAAAAATTAAAAATTAAACCAATAATCAATGGTGAAACCAAACCTTTTGATCCTCCTCAAAGTCCCTAGACTGATGTCTGAGTCCGAACTCTTATGAATCGTTTTCTTGAAGAACTCATCACCACACTTCAACCTATCCACAGTCACATCTCCACCCCACAAAATCCCCTTGATCAACTGCGGATCAACCTAGCAACACTTGAGCTATAATCCTCCATATTATGAGCCAACACTGTCCAATACGCGACACAACACTTCTCCACCAATTCCGGGGATATCTCATTCGCTACACTCCCATCAATCACCTCCCACTTCCCTACAGTACTCTCATTCACTTCTTGCACCGAAAACGAACTATAACATTCCAATAGCTTATCAATCTCCTTCAACAAACCCTTCTGTCCTTTAGAAGCAAAAGTAACCCCATAATTCAACAACTCGACTTCTCCCTTGTCTAACCCACCCTCATCTGATTCATTTTCAAGCTTAACTACTGCCTCATCTTTAGCCAGTGGCCATTGAATATCATCACCTACACGAGCAAAAACAGCAACAATAGTGTCACCCTGTTTAAGACTCACTATAAAGAAATCCCCACAAGCCAGTTCCACGCTACGATCTCTCTCAATCAAGTGAACTATTGATCCTGAAATCTTGATCAGTATTTCTTCTTGAGGTTCAGAGTCTGAGCCCAGAGGCGAACCTAAGTTCTTGTTGCAATCTTCTTAAGGAAAGAGATCCTCTACCATGTCTTTCATGTCAATAGTAGGATACAAAGAGGATGGAATAGAGGTAGAAGAGGCAGAAACGGCGTCTGGGTTACAGGCGAGAGTTGAGATGGGTTACAGGCGAGAGATGAGATGGGTACCGAGAGAGGCGAGAGACGACCCAGAGGGACAGAGGAGGTGAGGGACGACGTGAGCTTACAGGCAAGGGAAGACGTGAGGTTACAGGCGAGGGAGGGAAGACGTGAGGCGACAGAGAGTGACAAAGAGGAGACGGTCTAGTGGTGGAGGTAACGACGGGGAAGGAGAAGTGAAAAGGAAAGGAAAGTGTATTTTTTCATTGATCGGAAGAGTGGGGAAAGGCAATTCCGTTGACTTCATTTTCCAAAGTGTTTCCAAACACTGGAAAGTGAGGAAACTGAATTCCTAGAATTCAGTTTCCTTGAAACAAACAAGGCCTTAGTTTATTTAGTTTTCAGATAACATCTTCAAAATTATTTTTATTACAGTGGAACCTCATAATAAGTATATAATTTTATGGGTAAAATATGGATCATGGACCCATCTTTTCTTCTCTCAACCACCATCAACCTAGTTTTATTGTTTAGGATTACAATATAATTCTACAAGGATTTTAGGGTCTTTCTATATCATGTACTAGTTGATATGTATGATTTTGGATATTCTAACTTTGAGATTTTTTTCACCAATTCCCTATGATTATATATTTTTTAGGTAACTTGCTTTTAAAGGTGATATTTTATGATTTTTTAGCGTGGATGATACCTTCAGGGTTCATTTTGGGTTAAAAGTTGTCTCTAACAATACATTTTACATTGAATTAGAAAGATATACATTAAAAGGTAAAATACCCTAACCAGGTAATACATAACAAGTCTAGACACTATAGTTGACTTTTCTTAGTTTTTCCTTCCAAACAAGGTATTGGATTAGAAAAGGATCTAACCCAAATATATTGACCTAACTACTAAGAGGGAATACTTCCCTAACACCATAAAGATTTTTAAGGGTGATGAGAGCCTCGCTAAAGATGAACCCTTAAAGTTTATATAAGTTAGTTAGGGATATGTTTGTCACTTTCTAGAAAGTGAATATGTTGTTTTGTCAATATATCATAAGTCAAATCCCAACGGTTGAATAAAAACATCAATATTCCGATTTAGACTACTAGGATTGGGTATGATCGAGATAAAAACATGAACTCTAGCCCCATACATATCCCTAATGGTACGTTATAAATCATAAGTGTAACCATTCAACAAGAATAAGGAGAAGAAAATGACTAGAATTGATTAAATCTGTTTATATATAACCCAAGATGCATGTTTATTGATTTTGTTGTAAACTAAGTATGCAAACTGTTAAAGTGTTTCCATGTTTTACCATCAGAAATGTGTATCATCACTTCATCCACAATATCATGTGAGTGGTGTTAATTCATTTGTGCAATAGTCTTTGGTGATATAAATAATCTTTGCAGTATAGGTGTGATTGGGAATTATTTAAGATTTTTGTATGTGGTAAAAGCCTTTCCCTTACCAGTCTTGAGTTTATAAAGAGAATGCCTATATGTCCCGCATTAGGTCACTTTCTATTCTTAAGGTAGTGCAATATTCAGAAGTATGGACACGTGTCACTTTTATGTTATTATAAACGAGGGGTTTTATTATGGACTTAACAACATATAAATCTATTTCTATTCTATTTCTTTCAAGTAAAAAATTTCTCACTCATTTGACAATTCTGTCATAACTAACCTCACTCAACCCATGATTTGACTTGATGGTGAACACTTGTGCGACTACCAATAATTTACTATGATTTGTGCAATCATCCCATAATAGTTCGTTTCAATCTTTCAAAAGATAAAAAAAACTTGGTCGTATTTGTATTAGATTCTTTATCTACGATTGGATATTGGCAATCATTACCCTCATTCATTCTCATCGTATCTATAATCATATTCCTATAAGGATTACTTTTTTCATATACAACTCCATGCATATTGGTAGATTATATGTTTAACCAACCATCGTTTTTATCATGATCTCATGAGGAATGTATGGTTCTTCATGTGCATACCAACATAAATATTCCTTTATGAACCTTTTTTTATAGAAGATGTATTATTACAACATTTGGATAAAAAAAACTTTTTATTTTTACACCTCTAGAATAGACATCTAATACCATCTCCATTAATTTTTTTTAATAGATCTTATGTACTTAATAAAATCCTGAACTACATTACAATAATTCATCATCCATAATCCTTAGGCTAAGTCTATATATATTCATGAATGATTATCCATCACTTCTTTGAATCCAATATAAAATAATGATGACACATTTATTAATTAACTAAATAAATGTACAAAGATATTGGTTCATCCCAAGCTTATTCAATATGTTTTAATAATTTTTTAATTCATTATCAATTATCTAGATAATTGTAGGTTGTTACATATTTAATGAAAATTACAACTTGACAATAAATTGGACAAAATATTAAACAAACTTGTTAAATAAGATATTATTTATTTCATCATAAAACACCTAAGATAGTATTTTGACATGAGTATTAAGTTTGTTTGAGAAAAAAAACTATGAAACAATTAAAAACCCAAACAAAATACACATAATACAAAAATATACAAAAAAATAAATAACATTTAAAAATTATGTTCATTTTTTTTTTTTAAAAAAGGTAAATTTGTTTGCTTAAGGTGGAGAAGACTCAATAAAATTTGAATCAGAACACAGATGCTGACAAGCCTAATCTTGAGATTGAGGGAGAGAGGTGTGGTTGTTCGTTTTAGAAAACAATTAGACAAGGAAGAAGCAGAAATGGAAGAGGGAAAAAGGAAGGTTGAGCATCATGTCATATATTAAATAATACTGACAGCAATATCAACAACATTATTTCAATGATAACTTTATTGGTGATTCTATTAGTGAACACATCCCTGTAAGATTTGTCTTCTTGATTTCTACTGTAATAATGTATGTATTGTTGTCGGTATATATCAACGAATAACTTTCATCAGTATATTTATTAGGGGTGAGCAAAAAAACCAAACAACCGATTAAACCGTGAGAGAAAACTGAAAAAACCGAACTGAAAAAACCAAACCGAGTATAAAATTATGAAAAAATTCTGGTTTGGTTTGGTTCGGTTTAAATAAGCACTATAAATACAGCTTCACCCGTACACGACTTATTTCCTCCCTTTCCCCATTTATTGCTCTGAAAGACTGAATGTAAAAGGTGAAAAGTTGAAAACCCTAGCATACACTCACCTCTCCCTCGATTACTTTCTCGGTTTCGTCTCTCCCTCCCTTTGGTCTCTCGCATGTAGCCTCTCCCTCCATCTGCCCTCTCGGCCTCTCCCTCCCTCTCGCACTCGGCCTCTCTCTCTCTCACGCTCGACCTCTGTTTTTTTTAAAGATTGAATCTCTATTTACAAAAGGTAAGTAAATAGTTTGATCTGTTTTATTTCAATGTTTTAGTTACTGTTCATGGGTGCCTTGCTCTGTGGGTACATCTGAAAGGAGTAAGTGAAAGGGAAATGTTTACTGTAAAAGGTAAGTATGTTGTTGTTGATTTTTTTTTATTCACTTTTTCCTTTCCTAGATGATTTTTTTTTCATTTCATGATCATAGAAAGTATTATTTTTTGCTATTTGACTTATTTATTACTAATTTGCTAACTCGTGTCTTAATTTGCTTCGCTTTAGTTTCCTAGAAAATGGGATTAAGCTTTGTTAGTATCTTAAATTTTGTCAGCATCAACCAGAAGTTTTCTTGCTGCCAAAGTGTGTATGCCTTGTTAAAACAAGATACTTCTTTATGGTAGAAAAAGAGAGAGAAAAGGGTTACAGTTTCGGAAACATGATTTGAACTATTGTAGCTGTTTCTTAATCTGCTAATTAGGTTTGTGAGATTTGAGTAAAGTAGAATAATTTTTTGTTAGATAATATTACTTTTGAATGTTAGTAATAGCCATGAAAATTGCCAAGGGCAAGGGAGTAGCGAGGATGGAGAAGAAGGAACTATCACTCCCGGTTGAGGACAAGTAATTCTTTTCCCCCCCTTAAATTTATAAACTATTCATCTTTTGCTTTCCTTAAACAACCTAATAGATAAATCCATTATTCGTTTGGTTTCATTCATTAACTTGGTTATATGGTATGGATTCTGAGTGAGTGGTTTTGCATTTCTTCTTTCAAGAAGATTGGAAAGCGAAAGGTAGCACTAAAGGCTAATGAGAGTAGCAAGAAGCGAGCCAAGAAAGAAAAAATCGCAAAGACGGACCCAAACAAACCTAAAAGGCCTCCGAGTGCTTTCTTTGTTTTTCTGTAAGCCTATGCCAATTTGAGATGGTTTAGTAATTATGATATCAGATTTGAAAATCCACTCATGGTTATGCAATGTGATTTTAGGTACCGGATCTAATGCTGCGTAAGTGGAAAGTGCACAAGCAATACCAAAATGGCATGGCGATCAACCGGCGAGATGGTCAGCAAAGTTTATTGTTCATGGTTTATTTTAATACTAATTGTAAATTATCGAAGGGATGAAATATTACAATGTAGAAACATGGAGTGGGGAAACTTGAGGTCATCTCATCTCCCACTAAACGAGTATGATCATGCAATGGATAGTGAAAGTTTAAATCCTGGTGAGAAGGTAATTTTCAATTTGAAGTTATTTAAGTCTAATTGTTTTGATGGATGAATTTTCAATTTGATGGATAAATTTCTGAATAGCAAGATTTGATGGATGTTAAATATATCAGAAAGTGATTGTGATTTGTTGTGTCTTTGTGTTTCATCTTTGCATCGTTATATCAACTGATTTTCAATCTAACATTTCTATTATTATTATTTTGTAGAAATTGGTGGAAAGTTAAATCTAGCAACGGGTGATAATTAGTTCAAAACCAGGTGTATTTCTTGAAGTTTTTTATGTTAATGTTGTTTCTTTATTTTGAAGTTCTTTGAAGGCATTTTCTGTAATTTAAATTTGTTTACTTCTGTAGTTTTAATTAGTTCACCTCATGTTAAATTAAACAAAACAAAAGTATTAGAAAGGAAAAAAACTTAATAATCATTATATTTAAGTATTTAATACATTAATATTTGTATTAGTGCTAAAAAAAATTAAAAATACTTTGGGATATTACAAGAAAATCAGTTTTTCTTTATATTAATTGCAAGCTCATCCGAAGGCCCATCAAAAAGCCCATTAGAAAGCCTATCAGAAAGTCCAAAAATCAGATTCGGTTTTTTCAATTTTTTAATCATAAAAACCGAACCGAACCGAACCGAAAATGGTCAGTTTTTAACTGGTTCGATTCGGTTTCGGTTTTTTAAGAAAAAAATTACAATTTTTGATTTGGTTACTTTTTTTTATAAAAACCGAACCGAACCGAACCGCTCAGCCCTAATATTCATAAACAAATTTTATTGTCGGGATAACTTTGTCAGTATCTCCATCTATAAAACTTGCTTGGCATCGTAGGATGAACTTGTTTCCATGGAATGAGAACATGAAAATTCGATCTCAAAGTTAATCCATAGCTATAGTAAACATTGTCAAAACCTATATCTATTTGTATAGACAACATAACCTTTTAAGGACAATTTAAACTCAAGTAGATGAACATCGATATTCAGATATGGTAACCAGATTATTTTAAGCACATTATCTCATCCAGATTAATAAATGACAATTTCCATTAATCAAAGTTTCACGACAACAAGTACTGGAGTGATGAGACATCACCTCATACGGACCCACAGACATTTACATCTCAAATAAATTATTAACGGCACACGTAAAAATCACCATCTCGCCCAAGAGATCATGGTGTTCAACGAAGAAACACCTCAAGCCCTCGTAGAAGGGTGGCTTGGGTCGTTGCATGTGTTCTTGGTGGGCATGTTTTCTGTGTTCATCCCCAGAGTGTTCTTCACCGCCTCGGCTGCTCCATGGGCCATGCTCTTCACTTGCTCCCCAGTCTGGAAAAATAAAAATCAGTTCCATTTTCTTTGAACTTGAATAATCATGGTGGCTATTAATAATAGTAATGGTGTGAAATTAGAAAACAAAAAACAAGAAGTTGGAGGCAATATTGCCTGCTGAAGGAAGCTGGAAGCTTGCGCAGTGGAGGAGCTGTCTTGGGTACTGGATTGGCAGCCTTCCTCGCACTGTTTCAAAAAATCATCCTTCCTGGCCTGTAAACAGAAGTAGAAATGCGAACATTGGATTAAAAACCAACTAAATTCTCGTAAAAGAAGCACAGCAAGAAATCGGAAACCCACCTGAGCTTGACCGGTTAGCTCGCCGGCATTGTAAGTGATGCCATGACCTTGGTTTGCCATTATCAATCGTTCTTTCTTTCTCTTCTTGTGTTGATGAATTAAGGGTGCAAATTGATTGAGGAAATGAAGAGATTGGAGTGAAATTTATAGCCAAAACATGCAGTCAACTCGACAAATTAAGTCCCCAGATCAAATGGTTTTACAAACACATGTCATGATAAGACTCAATATGGGTTTCCAAGGAATTTTCTTAGTCAACTGGGAGAAACCCTAGGCTTAGAGTCCGGATAAAGCTTGGCTCTAAAATAATAATTCCTTTTGATTAAACGATTAATGTCCTACAAAATCCATCAATCACAAAATTATCAATGATCAAACATAGCAAATAAAAAGAATAAAAAGAATAAAAGACACAATGAAATGAATATTTTCTACTCAAAATAAACCAAATAACTACCTAGAGGATAAAATGGTTTTTTATATGGGTGTCACGACGGAAATTTTTTTTCCCGCTCTTTGCACCCTGCCATTCCTCGGTTTCGAGGGACAACGGCCCGAGGTGAAATGGAGGTGTTTTATATAGTTGTAAAATTTATGACTATACTTATCAGGAGTCGCCACCTAGTATTAAGGTCACTAGGAACCTGCGAGTCTTTGGGTAAGGGAACTTGTTGTGCAAGGGGAAGACGCATCACCCCTAGTGCACTATACCTAAGATAGGCTGCATCGTTGTCTGATTGTTTTTTTTCTAAATTAGAAATTTTTACACTGCATTTTTTGAAACCTATTTTTATCCATGAGTGTACTTTACAATGTAATTTTACATCGCAGTAAAAAAAACCCTTTTTATTTTCTACAAATATACTTTACAATATAAATTTACATCGTAATTAAAAAAAACATTTCTTTATCTATGGATGCATATTACATTGTAAATTTACATCCTAATAGATAGAACAAAAATAAATTTAGGTATTTTTGATATTTTGGCCAAATTCCAATGGATAATCATAAAATGGTTACGATATCCAAATTTCGTTTTAAAATATGAGAAAGATGCAACATATTTTTTTATGAAAAATATGATGGGAAAAACTTTGGAATCCGGTCGTATGCATGAAATAACATCTTTTTTATTTTTTGAAATTTTTGTATTTTTATATTTTTTCTATTTTTTAAAATAAAATAATAAATAAATAAATAAAATATTCTTTGGGCTGACTGTCCAACCCATCTCTGAAAGGGATGACTTCCAGCCAAGGTGGTCTCTCAGCCCACCTCTTGTGGACTAGGCCTCCGGTCCAAGTGGGCTACTAGCCCCCCTCCCCTATACACTTAGGCTGGGCACAAATCCCAACCCGGCTCACTCACGCCCGGCCTGCATGAACAGGGGGACGCAGGGACGCAAATTGCGCCCCCCCGCATGCAGTGAAAGGAAGAAGATGATGAATAGGGGGATTTTTTTTACCATAACAAAAGGTGTATTTGTTAGTACCATTGGGTAGAGGAGGTCGAGGTGATGAATTCTGTGTTGGTGGCGTCGTCAACGGTGGCTTGTGGTGGCCAGAGAAAGCTTCCAAAGTCATCGGAGCTTACGTTGCAGCCGCTGTTAGCATGTCTATTGCCTTGACAGAGAGTGTGGACGAGTAGCTGGTGTGGAGGTGGATCAACCGTTAGGATCAACCTCTAACGGTGGAGAGAGACAGAGAGCTCGGGGAGCTATTTTTTAGAGAGAGAGGGGAGGCCTGCAAACCGAGAGAGAGCTGAGGCAGAGGAAGATGAAGGTGATGGTAGTATTTCATGTGATATTTCCTTGTTCTTCTTTGCCAAAACTTATGTAACTTTTCCTAGAATTTTTCTCGTTTTTTCTTCGTTTCTTCGTTTCTTTTTTTCTTCCTCTCTGCGTAAAATTCTCCTATGCTCGTCTTCTCCTTTCTCCTTTATTTCCCTATGTTTTTTTTTTCATTTTCTTCTTCCTACTTTTCTCTTGAGCTGCAAATTTATAGTGAAATAGAGGCATGCATGTTGTGTGTTATTGCTTCTGCATTTTTGCAAAAATTAGAGGGTTGCAGTGTCATGCAAGGAGTTGTCACAGGGTTGTTCATACATGGTTCAAGTGTCGGAACAGTAGAGGGACATGCAAAATTTATGTGATAAAAATACATTTTGGTCCCTCAATGTTTAATTCGTTCAATCGCACCCAAGGTTGTCAAAATCATGATTTTGACATGACTCGGAAGGGGTTTCAAAAACTCGGAACGTAAAATCGTAAAATCATACCTGAATTTTTTTGTACAAAAATTGTAAAAATCACAGCTAAAATTGTGTAGGTAGAAAAATCTTAAAATCATAAGTAAAATATTTCCGAATATAATATAACATAATTATGGCCATAAAGCTTCATTAGTTAAGGTTCATGCATGATTCAAAATAATTGAAAATACATTATAAAACAATTATGTCCATAGAATTTCATTAGGTAAAAATTAACAAACTAAAAATAAATATTTTGTTGATATGATATATAAATTACAATCAGTCTCATGACCTTCAATTTTCTCCTTATTTTTAATACATTCATCAAAAATATTATTATTAAAAGGATTATCAGTACTAATACTGGTATCAACATCGATATTGCTAGTACTAGCTCCAACTAGAACAAATTCTTTCAACATCATGATATGAAAATGATTTAAAAACATAAAAAAAAATAAATAGTGAATATATGACCTTTTTGTTAATGTGTTCTCCAATGATAAAAACTATTTTGGAGATCCATGTTTTTATTTTATTTTAAATAAAGTTCAATTATTTTATATATAGTTTAATTAAACAATTAATTATATAATTAATAGGAGAAAGTTCTATAATTAAATAATTACTTTTGAAAAACCCTCCAACAATAAAATTATTATTTTTAATTATATTTAAATTAAAAATAATAATTTAAATATAATTAAATGACCCAATATATTTGAGATTTGAAATTTAAACAACTTATCTTATGTTTTTGAAAATAATAGTAATTGTATATTGTTTTATGATTGTTGTATTTGAAATTAATTAATTTTATTTATTATATTAAATTAATTGGATTTTTTTTAAATTATTTTTTATGCTAACTATTTTTTATGCTAATAATAATAATAATTATTATTATTATTATTATTATAAACTTACTTTTTTTTTTATTATTATTAATTTATAACCCCCCGGTAGAAAGGAGAAACATCCTTTTATTATTATTATTAGTAGTAGTAGTAGTATAAAAGCCCCCCTTGGATCGTAGAATCGGACAGATCTGGTTCGATTTTTCGATCCAACCTGATTTTAAACAAGTTGAAGAGCTTTGACCAAATTTGAGTTTTCTTCCCGAGTTAACCAGTTTTCATGAGTTGACTCGCAAAATCAGATGATTTTGCGAGTCAACTAGCGAGTTTGATAACAATGATCGCACCCCCAATTAGTTTTAAACTTTTAATTTTATGCAATTGTATCCCCGATGAAATTTCAAATACCAACCTTAGATGTGCGCGCCTTTTTAGTTTGGTCTCTGGTTTACGATTTGTGCGATTTAATCCTTAATTGACTATTAGATTCTCAATTTGTTTAATTCAGCCCCTAATTTCACATAATTGGCTTAAAACAATTCATATTGATCTTTGAAAATTTCATTTTCATCAATTGAGCACGAATTAAATTCAAGAACTTAATTTCATATTGATTAAGCCCTTAATAGAATTAATTTGACCAATTTAAAGTATAATTAAATCATTGCAATTATATATCAAAATATTGAGTACATAAGGGCAGCACGAGCACCCATTTCTCTGCTCCAATTCCAGGTTCTATCTATGAAAAAGATTAATAACTATAAATTCCACCTGACTATAACAAATAGCATTCATGAGAACTAATCTTAACTATGGAAAGTGGATTGCAAACTAATATAGTGCCGGAAAAAAATACCGGCTATTTCAAAGAAAAAACCGGCCAGGAATACATGAGTACTAAATAATAGAATCTCAAATAACTCTTCCATGAATAATATACAGTACCGGCAATGTCATTATAGCAATCCATTTTCAGCACTACTTGAGAATCAACTCCAAGATTGGTAAACTTGGTCAGCAATGGAATTTGATTGAATCCATTCTAATTATAGAGAACGCTAAAAAAGAAGAACGCCCGGCATGGGAATGTATCTTGATGAATTTTCTTGGTTAACATAAATTGACAATACATCAATGAACATAATTAATTTAGTATTGACTTTATTGATACTTGGAATGCAGCCGAGGGAAACCTTTGCAACATGTTTACATCGTTTTGACTTTTGGTTACTTTTTTTCTCTTAAGACAATAAAAGGCTTCTTGACTGGCATAAGAAACTAGACACTCTGTGAACTAGCATGTACCTCGGCAAGCAGAAGAGAGGTTCTTCAAGTAATCCTTCAGAATTTTCTTCAATTACGAAGATCTAACAAAGAACTTATTTTCCCAATTGTGATCTTTCTTGATGAATTATGAACAATTGAATGAAAGCTCTCTCTCTTAATTTCTTATGGCACGGCCAAAGTTAACAGAAAAACAGGAAGTTCGGTAGCTGAATTAGGTTTATACAAACGACGTCGTTCTTGTGCATTCAAGTTAAACTCGCCTTTCGTTTTATTTTATTTATTTTTTGGATTGAATTCGCCAAATAATTTTGCTGAAATTTAGACAGATGGGCCTTTTCAAATCGACGGGTTTGAAATTATGTTTGGGCCTTAGAAAAAAAGAAGAAGAAAGAGCCGGTGTTTATCGTGCTATAAATACGCACCAGGACCTCATTAGAAACACCCAAGCCGTTTTTTGCTCTTGTTTGAAGAGCCAAATCGTCTCTCTCGGATCTTCAGGTGACTTTCCTAGACTTCCTCTTTCAACTGAACTAGTAATTGGCTTGTTGTTTGTCTTATGATGTGGTTTGCTTGATTAAATTCTATCCCGTATTCCTACCTGTTGCTTTTTGATGCCATACATTCCTCACTCGTTTCAAAGGGATCACAAGCTTTTCTCCGAGTTCCAAGTTGCCGCTATTAAATCATGTGATCCATATAAATTTCTCGTATTCCAACCTGTCGCTATTTGATAACATCGCTATAAGTTGTATGGTTGTTGTATCAGTAAGATTGTTTCAGTTGAACTGACTTGGGTCTTTGCTGCTTCTAACATCTATTTTAAGTTGGTTGGCTTGTCCAAAGAAAATAGATCAACTACTTGGTATGTGATTTATGCTACTTTTTTTAATGATTTGAGATTCTATTTATCCAGTATTAGTTGATAATCTGTTAGTGCATCTGACTTACAGTTGAAGTCTAGACTCAAAAAATAATGGGGTGTATCTCAAATAATACCGGAAAAAACAATTTTTACATGACAGGGGAAAAAGATGTGATGTAACCTTAATCTAAGTTCTTCGCAAGGACAGAGAATGTGTTGTTATTGTGTTTTTCCTTTGGACAATAGTTTTGGGTAATGATTGTTCTATTCGACACTTTATATAGGACATTGATAGTGATGATCATATTCTTGAAATCAACAAGGTTAGCAGATAATACTTGCTAGCACAAGCATACAAGGAATGTGATTTGCTGCTTTATGTTTGGAAGACCATTGTTTGCTTTTTTGTTATTTGGATAAATAAATGGTTTCTTGGATTTGATGACTATTTTCTTCAAGTTACATCTTATTTTGTGCTGTTTTACTGTTGTTTTTCCTAAGTTTAAAGTTAAACTTAATGCACTGATTACATTATATTCGTATGATATCAAGGGATCATATACTTTTTAAGTGAAAGGTGAATTCGAAGTTTCTGAAAATGCCAAAGGATAGAAGAGTTGATCGTTTGTCTTCTGACCGGTCTAGATCGTCGCCTTGCCCTTGCAGTTCAAATAATACTGAGCAATGCAAAACCCAAAGCTCATTGGGATCTGATGAGACTGTCCAAAAATGGGAGAATGTCAGGTGCCCTGTCTCTGTGGACCATCCACGTGATAAAGGTGACTATTCTGAGAGCTCATTGAGATTGACCAAAGATGTCAAAGAATGGGAACAAATTAGGTGCCCCATTTGCATGGAACATCCCCACAATGCTGTTCTCTTACAATGTTCTTCCTTTGGCAAAGGCTGCCGGCCTTACATGTGCAATACTAGCTATCGCCACTCAAATTGCCTTGACCAATTCCGCAAGTCTAATGTGTCATCTCCATCCATGGAAATTCTGCATGAAATTCCTTCTGTTTCAAGTAGAACAGGGGAAGAATTGCAACTGCTCGGTCAAACTGGGCATTATGAGAGTGAGCTGCAGCCTAAGCTTTGTTGCCCTCTGTGTCGCGGACAGATCCATGGATGGACTGTTGTAAATCCTTCACGAGAATTCTTGAATTCCAAGGTACGGAGTTGTTCTTGGGAGACTTGTAATTTTAGTGGGAGTTATTCGGAACTGAGAAAGCATGCAAGGTCTGACCATCCTTTCATCCGCCCATCAGATGTGGACATCCAACGACAACATGACTGGACCATCTTTGAGTATGAAAGAGATGCTGCGGACATGGTAGCTATGCTCGGATTTACAAGAGAGGAACAAGAGGAGCTTGGTAGACATTTTGGTGACCTCCCTTATATGGTCAGCCCAAATACTGAAGAAGAAGATGAGGAGAACGAAGACAGAAATACAGGAGATTCTTATCAAGATGAGACTATTTCAAACCTATATGACTTTCATGTTGTCACTATCCGTTTTGAACTTGAGTTGTCGCCAGAAGGCCATGGTATGGAGACTAGCCATAACAATAGGCAAACCAACAATCTCAGATGGAACAGAAACATGTTACCAGCAGGCTATGAAAGGGGAGCTAGTTATGCCAATAGACGAGCCAACAATAATTTTAGACGGAACAACAGTTCGAGGAGTAATATTCCAGGGAGGATGCTGCCTGGTCTGAACAGCTATAGCTATACCAATAGACGAACCAGCAGTATTAGATGGAACAACAGTTCTAGGAATAATGTTCCAGAGCGGACGCGACATGGTCTAAGCAGCTATAGGGAGAATGATGGTTTTAGTAGAAATGGAAACTTTAGAGGGAATGGTAATTTTTGGGAGAGAAACCAGCGCAGGCGGAGCGACAGTTCAAGGAGCAGACCCTCAGAGAGGATGCCCTGAACTTTAAGACAATATAGCAAAATCCGTTGCAGAGAAGGCAAGGCTGAACGACAGCTTCACCCGCAGTGGAGAACTGAGTACTGGATGTTGATAATTTTGTCTTTCAAGTCTTTTTTGTTGATAATTAACATATTCCGGGTTGTTTCAATCTATCTAACTGTTGTGACTTGTGAGACACTTGTATGCATGTTTAGAAAAGATGAACATTTTGAAGGTAGATTGTGCATATGTGGGAGCATGTTTGGGAGTTGTGTTGTTGTGATTGTTTTTAAAAGTATTTTTTAATCAGAAATCTATTAAAATATTTTTTTTATTTTAAAAAAATATTTTTAATATAAATACACGGAAATGATTTTAAAAAAATAAATTTAATTTTAATTTGAAGGTAGATTGTACATATGTGGGAGCATGTTTGGGAGTGAGATAGTATTGTTGTGATTGTTTTTAAAAATAGAAATCTAAATAAATAATATTTTTTTATTTAAAAAAAATTATTTTTGATATAAATACATTAAAATGATTTTAAAAATAAAAAAATTAATTTTAAATAAAAAATAATTATAATAAATATTTTTTTTTAAATGCTATGTCAAGACTTTTCAGATATAAACCAACCAAGTAAAAGTACTTCATAGACTTTGGTAAAGTATACGCACAATCACTCCTTTGCTCTATAAAAAAAGAGTACTACAAGAGTACTAGCTTTTCCTCACTAGCGGAATTAGGTCATCTCTAATTTTAGTCAATATTAAAGTTGTCGGTTTTATTTTAGTTGGTGTTTTATTCTTTTATTGGTATGGTATATTTAGGTTTTGAAATGTTTTTATGTACAATTTCGGAATTGTATTGCTCATATATAATTATATATATAATTAAATATTAACTTAATAAAAATAATTCAAATTCAAGATAATTTAACATATATATATTGATATTGTAATTTTTATATATAATAAAATATTGCATTGTTTATGTGTGTATATATGTAAGTAAATATATTAATTCAAAAAAAATAGTTCAGATTCAACAAATAATATTATTTAGAATTGTGCAATTTAATCTAAAAAACACAATAAAATATATTTCTAAACAAAATTATGAACATGCATAATATTACAAGAACGTTATCATCAATCTTGCAAGATCATTATATATTTTGATTGCTTTGAAATTTTAACATAATATACATAAATATGTCAAGAGACTACTTGTAAAATTTTATTTTAATCTAACGGTCTGATTAAAAGATGTGACTACTATTGTAAAATTATTCAATATTTAAAAAAAAACATTATTTGGCCGATATAGAATGGTCGAACGATTCCGGAACATTTTAGTTGGTATCTAGCCAAAAAATGCAGAATAAACTGGAATTTAAATCGAGGTAAAAACGACATTGATGCGAACAAGCCTAAAAAACCTAGCAAGGACTTATGGATTAAGGGACTCGATGAAAGGTTATAAATAAGAGTTATGTGATTTATTTAATTTTGTTAGCTAGAGTCCAATGCTTTGTTGGGCTTAATTAAGAACTTGTTTTCAGTTAGGATTCAAGGCTTGTTTGGATTAAGTTATAGGCTTCTCAATTTAGGATTTTGGGTCAGTTTTGAGTTGATCTCTTTTAAGTCCACATAAGAGGTTCATTAGAGTTACTTTTTAAGAACTATTTAAACTAATGTAACCTTAATTTTGGCAGTCATTGATTAAATTTAACTTTGAACTTTTCAGTCTATGTGTGAGAGTGATTCTTGCATTCTTTAGTTCTTGAACAAATTGAATCCGACTTATCGAAGATTAACTGACTTCGTGGTGTCATTCTACTCATTCCATTAGTGTTGGTGCCTTGAGACAGGTTTCCATTGTGTCACACTCTTATTAGATCTATTTTGGCTTTCCGGGATCAGATTTTATTATTTGGTGTGGGTTGCATGACCACGAGTTCACATCATACACTGTTTTGTCTTGTTTTTTTACTAGTACAAAATGTTTCGGTCAAAACATAAAAAAATTTACAGCTATGGTCAAGATTGTCCTAACAAAGAATAAGACTTTCATTTTGAACATGGTATTTAATGATAAATAAAAATAATTTATTTTTATATATAAAAAAAATACATGAGCATGTATGCTACACTCTTGCTAACGGTTAAGCTTGCATGTGTTGGCCCATTCCAAAAAAAAAAACAATAAACAAATTTATATATTGGGATAATTTTTCAACATTTGTTGTTCTAATTTATCATTCAACATAGAAAAAAAATATTAGGAGAGAAGAGGGACTTGAGTTATTAATTTACATAGATTTTTTACATATCTAGATTTAAAATGGACGTTGAGCTATAAATAAAGTATTTAGTTTCTTTTTACTTTGCCTCATTTCTTTTAAAAATTACATTTTATTTCTCATAATTTATAAGTTGTATAACAATTTATATCATAACTACACCCCAAAAAAACCCAACAAAAAACGCCATGAGGAAGGTTATGTCTTGATAGAGAATAAGATTAGTAATTCAGGAATCTTTATAACAAAAAGAGAGAAATAATAGCAGTCATGTTAAATTAAAACTTTAAAATGGATTTTTTTTTTTTTTGGAAATGGTAGGTTGAAACAAATTCAGTTTGTGGATCACAATAAATAAAAGCTTATTTATTACAAGCTTAAATTAAAACAATAACCCTTTTTTCCATTATCAAAAGTTGTTGATGATGATTATACATCACGAATCACTCTATTTTGGGGTGTGTTTGGCACTATATTTCAAATGTATTTTTCAAAAAATATTAAAAAATTTATTTTTTTACATGAAATTAAAAAGAAATTTGTGTTCTTAGATCATTTTCACATGCTTATGTCAAAAATAATTTTTTTAAAAAATATCATTTTAATGTATTTTTAAACTAAAAACATTTTCAAAACAAACCTCGACCTAACATTAAAATAGGTATTAACACTTGGTTGTTTTGTTGCTCACTACCATTCAAAATATAGATCAACCACCTGACACCGTTAATCCCTTTTCTTGTATTATTGGTAACTTAACATTTTAACACAAAAACACAAAAAGAATTTCATTACAAAAAGGAAATATTTGTGCAAATTCACAAGATTTAAAAATTAGGGTTCTAACCCATAACTACAAGCTTTAATTTTAGGGTTCTTATATAGTTTTCCAAAAATAAAATAAAAAATCTAATTTTGTTTTCCTCTTAAAGAATGTTGAGGATTCTGAGAAAAGCAAATTCAAGTATAAGTATTAAATAAATTCTAGTCTAGCTTTTGAATTGAATTTAAAAACTATGTTCATAGTGACGAGGGAGATATTTGAAATTACAAATATTGTGCTTAATTAATCTATATTTATATATTATATGCTTTTAATTTTGTTAATGTTAAAAATTTGGGATCTAACACTTCATTAATAAAGGAGTTAAATTTTTCTTTTTTTTCATTTCCTTGTTTTTTTATCCTTTTTTTTAAAAAAACAATATTCTTCAATATTTGTTTCATGTTCATTTTATCTTCATAAATTATTTTGGTTTATTTCATGTCAAGTTATTATAATTTCAAACAAAATCCTAATAATTTTTGTACTTGAATTAATGAGTATTTATTTTTATTACTGTATTATTAAGTAAATAAAAATTAACAAATAAAATTCTTAAACTTATTGAGTTTGTCATTGTCGTTTTGTCCCAAACCGGCATGGTGGAAAAATCACACCAAATTTGAACAAAAAGTTTAATTGTATCTAGGTGTATCAAAGAATAATTTTTGGACAAATTTGAAAGTTCGATTGTATCTTGGTGTGCCCAATAATAAATAAACAAAACAAGTTTAATGTCAAAATAAATCATTATTAGACAAAGTTGCATAAAATATATGTTCAATTGCATAATTAGATTTTTAATAGGTCAATTTGATTTAATCATAAAGCAAATTAAAATTTGATTGTGTTTAACAATTACTTTGGGTCCAATTAAAGGACTTAATTAGATGCAAGGACTTAATTATACTTTTAAATGGTTAAATTATTTTTATTAGGACTTAATTCATGAAAAATTAAGTTTATGAACTTAAGTAGATAGGAATTTTAGCCGATGAAGTTTTATTTTTACAAAGTCAATTGATTGAAAAGGAAGCAAAATCTCAAGAAAATTAAAAGTTAAGGGCCAATCAACAGCTGAATTGAGGAAATTCGCACTCAAACACTGATGCGACCATATTATTTGATAGTTTCATCCATATTTACCTAGTGTTTTGTATATGTTTTGTGTATAAAATGCCTTGATATTTTTTGTTTAATATTTTGAGGGCATTTTTGGATGAAAGATGCAAAAAGGAGGTAATTGGAGTTGATTAACAGATTTGACCTTCAGTCGATGTTTTGTACAAAGTGGAAGCTCTAGAGATCAAAATGAAGTGATTCCAGTGAAATTCAAAAGATAATATCCACATATTTATTGAAATCTAAGTAAAAAGAAATAAAATAAGGAAAATTTGTGAAATCGCAGCTTTGAAAGTCAAATCTTGCAATCTGTCGATATCGACCTTTTCCCATTCCAACCTCAATATCTTGAGCTATAGAAGTCCAATTGATGCAAACTAAATTGGCGTGCATTCAGGAATCAAAGACCTATAAAATCTCCAAATTTTAGATCAAAACAATTTTATATGAAGGACATATGAATTTTACAAGGGACAACTAAATTTTGCCACCTTAAGGAAGGACAACAATCTATTGCTAAGTTTAATATGAAAACCAGAGTTGTGATATATGAACTTATGAAACAAATAAGCTTGATAATTGTGGCAAAACTACATTATTGAACTTATGGAGATCATTTGAATAAATTGACACAAGTTGTAGACAACTTGTATGTTAATCTTGGTGAAATTGTCTAGTTCTTAAAGCTACCATTAAATTGAATCATTAGTGCGGACACTTTGATTGTTTGTTGGTTAGGATTAGTTATACGATGGATCCCTTAATTAATCACGTTAAGAAAAGAGAAAATTTCACAACATAAACTGCATTTTTTGTTTCAAGGATTGGTTCTAATTTCCGTAGGTGGATGTATGCTTGTGACCAAAGTTTGTTTTCTTGATAAGTTTTGGTTTTAATTGATTTTGTTTGCTAGTTTAATAGCAGTCATAGTTTAGATAATCACAAACCAAATCCCCCCAATCACATAATGTAAAACATAAAAATCTGACTTTGAACTTCCTCATGAGATCGACCCCTTGCTTGCTCTATATTATCTTATGTGTTTTAAGGTAAGGTAATTAATTTGTGTGACCACGGCATCGCAATAAATTTTCGCACCATTGTTGGGGAAGTAATTTTAGTTGCTTGTACTGTTATTTTTATTTGCTGTGATTGAAAAAAATAGAATTTTTGCTTGCGACAGTATTGTTCACTTGCGACAACGGTATTGTTCAAAATGGAGTTTTTGGTGGAATTAGGTATCGGTCTTTTGTTTCCTAAAGAAAAAGGACGTTCTGAATAGGACTAGTGATTTATCACTAGCCCCACCCTATTGAGGCCAAATTCCTCTGTTTTCTAGTATTTTTAGGCAATTTTAGTTTTCTACCCAAAATTTTCATACAATTTTCATTGTTTTCGATCTCTTGTATGGTTACTTTCTTTTGAGTTTTCTTAAGAATTTATGCCTGTGACCCATTCTACTAATCAAATTCAAGTGCAAATTGATCTTGAAATAGGAAGCACTTTACGCAGGTTGAGAAAGGAAGCTCACCTCAACATCATAGCTATTGCACGACAACAAACACTCAAAGAGTTTGTTGCTCCTAACGTGGAAAATCAATCATTGTGCATAAACATTGACAATAATGTAAACCTTGAGCTCAAATCTAGTTTTATACATTTGTTACCAACATTTAATGGTCTTGCAGGAGAAGATCCTCAACTCATCTCAAGGAGTTCCATATGGTTTGTGTTGGCATGAAACTAAATGGAGTTGATGAAGAACAAGTTAAGTTGAAAGCTTTCCCTTTCTCTTTGAATGGGGCAGCAAAGACATGGCTTTTATCTATTCTCCAAGATCTATTGGAACTTGGAATGTTATGAAGAAGATTTTCCTTTAGAAATATTTTCCAGCATCTCGAGTTGCCAATATAAGGAAAAAATATGTGGGATTCGACAATCTCATGAAGAGACACTTTCTAGGTATTGGGAAAGATTTGAGAAACTATGTATTCAATGCCCTCGTCATCAAATACCCAATTAGCTGCTCATTCAATTTTTTTATGAAGGATTGATGCCTACTGACCGTAGTATCATTGATGCTGCAAGTGGAGGCACATTGGTGGATATGACACCTGATCAGTTGCTTATTCAATATTTCTATGAATTGATCTCAAACATGGTAGCCAACTTAAAATAATTTAGCACTCATGGAGATCTCTCCAACAAACGAGTAAATGAGGTAAGTATTTCTAACCTTGAAAATAAAGTTAATGATCTTACTTCTCTTGTGCGTTCTTTGTCTTGTGGAAATGTGTAGCCCGTGAAAGTTTGTAGCATATGATCCTTACAAGGACATGCTTCGGATATTTTCCTAAAGCAAGAAGATTACATTGAACAAGTTCATGCAATTGATGGAGCATTCAATGGAAAGCCCCAGTGTAAATATGATCCATTTTCTAACACGTACAATCCTAGATGGAGAGATGATGGCAACTTACGCTACAACGACCCATCCCAACAAGGCAATCAAGGCCAACAGTTCCATCCACATGGATTTCAGCCCCAACAAAATTATCAAGCAAGACAACCCGCTCCATTCACAAACTCCAATGTTATGGGGTCGTCATCCAATGATGATCTTCGTGAGATGATGAAAACTTTGGCTTCTAATACTGTTACCTTGCAATAAAATGTCATGTCTTTTCAATAGGAAACAAGGTCAAGTATTCATAACTTGGAAAAGCAAATGGGGCAAGTAGCTTCAAGTGAAGGGAAATTGGAAGCACAAATAAATGGAAAGTTGCCCTCCCAAGCATTGAATCCAAAAGAGAATGTTAGAGCTATCATGCTACGAAGTGGAAAACAACTTGAAGAGAAAAATTTGAAAAATTTGAGATAGAGGAGGAGAAAGAGATAGAAACTGAATTGAGTACAAAGAAAGAACATCCTCCTCCTTCACAAACAAAAACGAAGACAAACACTCCAAAGGTAACTTTTTACTCAATTAATTCTAGTTTTAAAACAAATCCACCCTTTCTTGTGAGTTCTTCTAGGTCAAAGAAAGAAGACAAAGAAAAAGAGATCTTAGAGGTTTTCAAGAAAGTGGAACTGAACATTCCTTTGCTTGATGCTATCTAGCAAATTCACAAGTATGCAAAATTCTTGAAGGAGTTGTGTTCTACCAAGAGAGCTTTCAAACTGAAAGGTCATGAAATGATAAGTATTGGTGATGCTATTTTTAAAAGAGCTTTATGCGATTTAGGTGCATCCATTAGTGTTATGCCCGAATATTTTATGATTCTCTTAGTTTTGAGCCTTTGAATAAAACTAGCATTGTAATACAACTTGTGGATCGTAGTTTTGTTTGCCCACTTGGTGTGATAGAAGATGTCATAGTCAAGGTTGATAGTTTGATTATTCCATGTAATTTTTATATTCTTGATATGGAACATGATTCTTGTGATTCATCAACTAGCACTCCTATATTGTTTGGGAGACCATTCTTGAAAACCGCCAACACAAAGATTGATTGTGGTAAAGATACTTTATCTATGGAGGTAAGAGATGCAAAAATTGAATTCAATTTTCATGGTGCAATGAAATATCCTTATGATGTTTATTCTATCACATGCTATGATCAAATTGATAAATGTGTACAGCAAGTTTGTGATTTTGATTGCGAAGATGAATTAAGCATAGCTTTGAACTATGGCTATGATTTCACCAAGATAGAAGAGATAGAGAGGCACGTGTGTCTTCCCCAAAACGTGTGAATCAGTATTGGCCTTAAAAGCTTTGCAAATCGTTCCCCATGGTAATGTCTTTGTTGATTTAGTACTCTCACACAAAAAGTTTTTTCCATCTATTTTACAGGCTCTCGAGTTAGAATTAAATCTTTTGACTGATAATTTGAAGTATGTATTCATTAGCGACAACAATACACTTCTTGTTATCATAGCAAAACGTTTGACAAGTATGCAAGAGGAAAAACTTGTGAAGTTATTGTGTGATCACAAGACGATCATTGGATGGACTTTAGCCAACATCAAGGGTAGTAGTCCCTCAATATGTATGCATCATATACTATTGTAGGACAATACAAAACCAACAAGGGAAATGCAAAGGAAGTTGAACCCGCCTATGATGGAGGTAGTGAAAGCTGAAATTTTGAAACTGATAGATGCAATAGTCATTTACCCCATCACTGACAATAAATGGATCGTGCCAATCTATGTGGTGCCAATCTATGTGGTGCCCAAAAAGACCGGAATCACGTTGGTGAAAAAAAATGATGAGCTCATTCCTACTCGCATCTCGAGTGGATGGAGAATGTGTATGGATTACAGAAAGCTCAATCTTTCTACACGCAAAGATCATTTCCCATTACCATTCATGGATCAAATGCTTGAACGCCTAGCAGGTGAGTCTTTTTATTGCTTTCTTGATGGATATACTGGATACAATTAAATTGTTATTAATCCTGAGGATTAAGAAAAGTATACATTTACATGTCCATTTGGTATATATGCATATAGGAGAATGCCTTTTGATCTCTATAATGCTCCTGCAACTTTTCAAAGATGCATGATGAGTATTCTTTCTGACTATGTTGATAGAATAATCGAGGTTTTTATGGATGATTTCATGGTGCATGGTGATTCTTTTGATACATGTCTAGAAAATTTATCTTAAATTTTGAAAAGGTGTATTGAAACTAACCTTGTCTTGAACTATGAAAAATGTTATTTTATGGTAGAATAAGGAATAGTTCTTGGGCATGTTGTGTCTTCACGTGGATTAGAGGTTGATAAAGCTAAGATAGATGTTATTTCATCAGTGCCTTACCCCTCATGCATGAGGGAAGTTTGTTCTTTTCTAGGCCATGCGGGTTTCTATCGACGCTTTATCAAAGATTTTTCGAAGATTATGGAACCCTTATGCAAACTATTAACCAAAGATGTGGATTTTATGTTTGATCAAGCATGTAAAGATGCCCATGATGAGATTAAAAGACGTGTCACATCTGCCCCTATCATCAAACCACCAAATTGGGATTAACCTTTTGAGATGATGTGTGATGCAAGTGACTATGCGGTAGGAGCTGTGCTTGGGCAAAGAATTGGGAAGAATTTGTATGTTATCGCCTATGCTTCTCGTATATTGGATGGAGCACAATGCAATTACCATACAACTGAAAAGGAACTTTTTGCAGTGATGTTTGCTCTTGAAAAATTCAGGTCATATCTACTTAGTACAAAAGTCATTGTTTATATTGACCATGTAGCTCTTAGGAATCTTTTGAAGAAGAAAGAGTCCAAACCAAGACTGATTAGGTGGATCTTGCTTTTACAAGAATTCGATCTTGAGATCAAAGACAAAAAAGGTGCTGAAAACTATGAGGTTGGTCACTTGAGCCGACTGAGAACCAAGGATATACAGATCAAAACTATAAGAGAGACATTACCTGATGAGCATTTTTATATGTTGTATTCCTCTACAAGACTGTGGTATGCTGATGCTAAATATTATTTTTAGTATGATCCTTACCTTTGGAAATTTTGTGCAGATCAAGTAGTTAGGAGGTACTTGAAAATAGTTTCTATTGGCCTTCTATTTTTAAAGATGAATATCACTTCTGCAAATCATGAGAAAAATGCCAAAGAACAGGTGATATCACTCTAGGAATCAAATTCCTTTAACAAATATTCTTGTAAGGGAAATTTTTCATGTTTGGGGTATTGACTTTATGGGTCCATTTCCTTCTTCTTTTGGCAATCTTTATATTCTTCTTGCTGTTGATTATGTGTCTAAATGAATTGAGGCAAAAGCCACATGAACTAATGATTATAAGGTTGTTTTAGATTTTGTCAAGACTCACATATTTGACAGGTATGGAATCCCTAAAGATATTATTAGCAATCATGGCACTCATTTCTATAATCGTTCCATGGAAGCATTATTATGCAAATATCATGTGACTCATCAAACTTTCACAGCGTATCATCCTCAAACGAATGGCTAAGCTGAAATTTCAAACCGAGAAATCAAGTCTATTTTGGAGAAAGCAGTGCAACCTAATCTGAGAGATTGGAGTCTACGTCTTGGAGATGCACTTTGGGCTTATCGGATTGCTTAAAAATCACCTATAGGAATATCACCTTATAGAATGATTTATGGGAAAGCATGTCATCTACCGGTGGAGCATGAACACAAAGCTTTTTGGGTCATTAAATAATGTAACATGGATTATGATGCTGTTGGGATTGCAAGAAAACTGCAACTAAAAGAGTTGGAAGAAATTCAAAATGATGCTTACAACAGTGCAAGGATTTACAAAGAAAAGACTAAGAATCTTCATGACCGAATGCTTACAACAAAGGAGTTTCATGTTGGAGACAAAGTTCTTTATCATTCATGTTTCAAACTTTTTCCTGAAAAATTGCGCACTCGTTGGATTGGACCCTTTGTTGTTTCTAATGTTTTTCCTTATGGTGCAGTTGAAATTAAAATTTTAGAAACCAATAAAGTACTCAAGGTCAATGGGCATCGTTTGAAACCTTTTTATAAAGGTTGGACTGCAGAACTCACCGCTTCTATAAAGTTAGCTGAACCAATCTATGAAAAATGAGCATGCCACATGTCAAGCCAATGACATAAAAGAAAAGCACTTACTGGGAGGCAACCCAGCACAAAAAAAATCAAATTTGCTTTCTTTTTCTTTATCTTTTATTTTTTCACATTTTAATTTATTTTATGTCATTCTCTTATGTTCCTTTGCTTTTATTTCAACATTGAGGACAATGTTGTGTTTTAAGTGTGGGGGTATTGGGAGAATTTTAGTTTTCTTTGTTGTTTTATAAAAAAATTGTTTGGTCTTTTTAAACTCCCATTGGTTTTTGAGAATATGAGTATTATATATGAGAATTAAGTAAGATAGATGAATAATAAAATCAAATGAATGAGTGTGCATGCAAGTTTTAATGTTTAATTGGTTTAGGGATTGACTTTGAAAATATGTCTTGTTGACTTTATAGTGTTATAGCAATTAAGCTTTTGAGCCTTCAATATTATATTCTTTGATTGTTCGTTCTTTCAATGAAATATATCTCTAGAACTTGCTTTATATCTTATTGAGATTACATTCACATTACATAGATGCATGAAGATGATAAAGGCATTAGGAATTTCAACTGCTTGTGCCAAAAAGCCAACCTAAAGCATATTATCTTTAGTGACCCCCTTTTGAGCTTGTTTATCTTTTCTTTGCTTTTTCCATGTATAAGCCTTAAACTATTTATATGTTTTCCTCTTTTCCTCTGGCCAAGGATTAGTAGAGAATATACTTGTGATATCTCATGGAATTATGATTGGAAATTATGTGAAAAGAAAGAAGAAGTGATGCTTGATGAAAAGATGGGCAAAGTTGCCAAAGGTGAAAAAGAACAAGATAAAAAGAACAAGAAAAGAAAAAAAAACAAAAAAAGAAAAGAAAAGAAATAGAAAATAGCTAATTGAAAGAAGCTAAGCATTGGTGCTTGAATATTGAAAATTTATGTGTTTTAATGGAATATCTTGGTTGAAATATTTTTTTTTTCAGAATGCTCTACTTTCTTTAGTTTGAACCTTTTCTTCTACTCTCTTTTATCTCACTTTAACCTTAGCCCCATTACAAAAGACCTTTTGATTCATGCATTGTTTGTAATATTTTAGTAATGGAGATGAGATTGAAGAGCAAGCTTGGTAGAACATATTCATTGATTGAATTTGAGAGATTTAAACACATAAGCCCTAAACACATGAGTGATGGAGTGTATATCAATGAGAGGAACTATCACTTTGGCATGACATAGATTTCTTTTAAATCCCGAAGAGTAATTGAGTTTTGAGGTTTGCATGTAAACAAATTCATCAAGATTTATGTTATTTATCCTTCTCCATTATATTCTTATTTATAATTCTTGAATTCTTGGATATTGATGGGAGATTAAGAGATTGGTCATGGTTATTGTTTTTACCTATCCTTTCTCGAGGATGAGCAAAAGCTAAGTGTGGGGATATTTGACGCGACCATATTATTTGATAGTTTCATCCATATTTACCTAGTGTTTTGCATATGTTTTGTGTATAAAATTCCTTGATATTCTTTGTTTTATATTTTGAAGGTATTTTTGGATGAAAGATGCAAAAATGAGGTGATTGGAGGTGATTGATAGATTTGACCTTGAATCGGTGTTTTGTGCAGAATAGAAGCTCTAGAGATCAAAATGAAATGATTCTGATGATATTCAAAAGCTAACATCCATAAATTTATGGAAAGATAAGGAAAAATAAATAAAATAAGGAAAATCATGGAAATTTTGGTTGTTTTCGAGAGTACGGTCGTATCTCTTTTGTCCCCAAAAATAGAGGAAAATACAGATTTAAGGCAAAAATAATTTATCATTGGATAAATCTGTGCAAAAATTAAGTCAAGAGACATAATTATACTTTTACGAGTTGATTTGATTTAATCGTCGACTAATTTAAAAGTGTAATTATGTCTGAGAATTAACTTAGGGTCCAATTGAACGATTTAATTAAGTGCAAATACTTAATTCTAAATTGGTGTCATCAAATTAATTAAGGGTTTAATTGATTAAAAAAATCAAATGTTTGAGGTTAATTCGGGTTCAATTGAGAAGTTTGTAGTTTTCGGAAACTGAATTGTATTTTTCCAATCCAATTGCGCAAAATTAGAGATCAAATTACATAAATTTGAAACCAAGGAAAAAAGAGGAAAAGGTGTGTAACTTTAAACTCTATAAATAGGACATTATTTTCCATTTAATGGGAGAGGGGGGACTTGAAAAAAATAAAAACAAATCAATAAAAAAAACCTAAAAAAAACCTTAATCTCTTTCTCCCATTAAGGCTACAGCCACTAGTTCCCATGGGGCAGCTGCATCCCCCTTTTCACCATTCCCTTTTCTTTCCTTCTTTTCGGCGAGCTCTTTCTTAGCTCCATGGCAGTCTTCTACTCTTTTTTCTTTCCCTTCTCCAGCCGATCTCTACCTCCCTCCGATAGGGCTCCTTTCCCATCAGCTCTTCACCCAGCGAACTCCTCTTTTCTCCCTTGCCATTAGCTACTTTGTCCAATAGCCTTTCCTTCTAATCAACCCTCCTCTCCAGCCGTCGATGGGAGCCTTCTCTGTGCTGATGGCTTTCCCTCTCTTCACCCATACAACCTTCGTCTCTTCTCCTCCCCACAGGTTCATTCCTTCAGCTTCATCTTCTTTTCGTCAACTGAAGGCAGCCCAGCACTCCAATCAGCCTAAAGTAGCCCCATCAACTCTCGTTTCTTCATCTTCTTTTTCGGCATCAATGTCAACCACCATCAACCACAAGAGTCCTCGTTTGGCAGCGCCGTCTGCCTCCAGCACCCTCATGGCCTGACTTTTTTCCCTATTGGTGGCTAGCTCCTCTGCATTGACGAGCTCCTTCTTTTCTTTCCAATCCACGGATCAGCCACCACCACACCATTTCCGATTTGGTGTTTTGATGATTTTGAATTTTTTTTTGTGTTTAAAATGTTGTTATATTTATTTATTTATTTTTGTAAGTGTTATGTAATTGTAAAATGTACCCCAAAAAATATAATGAAAAAGAGAATGCGTTTATGAGTTGCATAAAAAATAACAAAAAAACAACATAAAAATGACATTTAAAAAAAAACATAAAATAAAATCAAATAATATGTTGTTTTTGTGCATACAGTCAGATTTCAAAGTTTTTCTCATTGTATTTTTTGTAAAAAATATGTTGCATCTTTTTCCATATTTTTAAGACAAAAATTAGGATATCTTAACCAGTTTATGATTATCCAATGGTATTCGGCCAAAATGTCAAAAATATTTTAACAACTATTTTGTTTTGTCTATTGTGGTGTAAAATTACACTGTAAAGTAAACTCGTGGATAGTTAAAAATGAGATTTTCAAAATGCGGTGCAAATTTAATTTTTGTTAGTCTTTCAACCTCCAATGAGGTAGAGATTCTCTCACAGAGAGAAATCTACGTCGAACCTTAGTAAAAGACTAATAAAATATGATTTAGGAAAAAACAATCAAACCACAATGCAGGTTGCCTTAGGTATGGTGCATTAGGGGTGATGCGTCTTTCTCTTGTACATTAAGTCCCCTTACCTAGACTCTCGCAGACCATTAGATTCCTAGTGACCTTAATACTAGGTGGCGACTCCTGATAATTGTTGTTGTAATTTTTACAACTATAAAACATTTTTTTTACTGCGCGTTGTTGTCTCCCCAAACCAGGAGATGGCGGGCCGTGAAGCGTGAAAAAATCAACGTCGCGACAACCGACAGCAATGGTAACCAACTCCAACGAAGTAGCAGGGACAAACGACAATAGTAGACCAACTCTTTCATCGATCATACCGGCCATCACGACCACCATTTTTTATGCCGCCACTATATGGAGAACCACGTCTTCCCCCCTACTCCGCGGTAGTAGTAGTTAAGCCTCTCGTCTCCGTCAGCCGACCACCTTGTTACTGATCACGTGAATGAATTACTTTTGAAACGTGTGTGTGTGAGTGTGTGTATTCTGTTTTGGGTGGGATGGACTACTCTCAACCCATCCCAGTTGGCTGGGCTGGGTCCAACCCAAATCTAGCATAGTAGGGTAACTAACCCAATTTAGATGGGGTAGCCTATTTGGTTGGGTCAAGCCAACCCTAATTCTTTTTATTTTAAAAAAAAAACAAAAAAGACATATTGTTTTTGTGCATACGGTCAAATTCCAAGGTTCTCCCAGCATATTTTTTTGTAAAAAAAATATATGTTAGATCTTTCTCACATTTTAAACAAAAATTTGGATATCGTAACCAATTTATGATTATCTGTTGGAATTTGGACAAAGTATCAAAATAATTTAATAATTATTTGTTTTAGATATCACAATTTAAAATTACATTATAAAGTATTGTTGTAGTTTGAACTCTCTCAAAACCCTCAACAAACAGATGGAGGAGGAAAGGGGAAATGGCTTCTCTCTAAACTCTCTCATTGCTCCTAACAGATGATCTGAAGGATGAACAAGGGGAAGCTCCTCTACAGCTCTTAAAGCTCTCAAAACACAAGTCAAAAAAGAAAGAGGAATGACTCTCAAACACATTAACCACGGAGGAAATAAAGCATCTCCCGAACGCTGACTCGCAAAAAGGAAAAAAGAGAAGTACAATTATGTGGATGACTATGGTTAAATGGTGCCTGGTTTTGACAATTGGCAAAAGGAAAAAGAAAGGAGTGGAATGACGTCATTTCGTAGGGCTTAGCTGGCAAGTCAAAGTCAAACTAAAACAAAGAATAAATACAAACCTAAAACAACTCTAATTATTATGGAGTCAATGGAAAACAATAATATAGAGATTGGAAGGGAACACGTCCATGGTAGCAAGAGTGAAATTGTTTTAAAGCAAATCAATTATCCTAATGAGCCCGGGGCTACCTCGAATTTGTCCAGAAAATTAGCTATTTAAATTTCTTAAAATTTTGCTTTTAGATTTTAGTTGTTAGTTATTTTCGATAAACATATACGAATAATATTTTTATTTCATTTTTATTCAATATATTAAGAAAACCTGAGAAAATTGTTTCTCACAAAAATAGGGAAATTTATAATTAATTGAGGATCATTCCAAGTACACTCCCATATAGTTATAAAAATATTTTTTTAAATGCAATGTAAAATTCTTTTGGTTACATTCAACTCCTAACGAGGTAGAGATTCTTTCACGAAGAGAGATATACGTCAAACTTTAGAAAAGAAAACAAAAATATCAAACTTAGAAAAACAATCAAACAACAATGCAACTTGTCTTAGGTAGAGTGTCATTGGCTTCCCCTTTCAAAACAAGTCTCCTTGCCTAGACTCTCACAAACCACTAAGTTCCTAGTGACCTTAATACTAAGAGGTGACTCCTGATAATTATAGTTATAATTTTTATGACTATAAAACACCCTCATTTCACTACGCACCATTGTCTCCCTAAAAAGGGGATCGCGGGGGCACAAAGCGCAAAAAAAACATTGTTGCGACAGATAAGATGGTTTCAAATTGAATTACAATATGATATTTTACTCAAATAAAAACAAGATTATCCTTTGTCATAACCCAATTTTCGGATTACTCCCCAAAATCTCCCCCAAATAACAAAAAAAAGGGGTTGGTATTGGTAGAAAAATCAATTTGGAAATTTTGGTTGTTTTTGAGAGTCCAATCGTATCTATTTTGTCCCCAAAAATAGAGTAAAATACAGATTTAGGGCAAAACTAATTTATCATTTGATAAATTTATGTAAATATTAAGTCAAATGACATAATTATATTTTTATGGGTTGATTTTATTTAATCATCAACCAATTTAAAGTATAATTATGACTGAGAATTAATTTAGGATCTAGTTGAAGGATTTAATCAAGTGCAAGGACTTAATTATACTTTAAATTGGGCAAATTAATTTTATTTGGAGCATAATTGATAAAAAAAATCAAGTTTTTGAGCTTAAATTGGGGTTAATTGAGAAGATTAGAACTTTCGAAGACCTAAATGAATTTTTCCAAGCCAATTGTGTAAAGTCATGAGTCAAATTGAAAACAATTAAGAGTTTAATAGTAGATTAAGGGTCAAATCGCATAAATCAGAAATCAAGGACTAAAATAAAAAGGAGCACAAATTTAAGGCTAGTATTGAAATTCTAAAGCGGATACAATTGCAAAAAATTAAAAGTTCAAAGTCAATTGGAGGTACAATTAGAAGAATTACAAATTGAATGACCAAATTGCAATTCCACCTTTTGCAGTCCCGCCACATGCCTTTACCTACACCACCATCGACAAGCCACCACAACAGGCACACCATTGTTTATAGGCCATCATGCTACCGATTACCACAGTAGTTGAGCCACCGCTTTAGGCAAATTTACCCTATAAATAGCCCAGATCACAACACATCCCTCGGCATGCATTCGTCTTATGGATGGTTGTCTAAGGAAAGCTTAGAACAATGGAGAATTCCAACATCAACGAACCTTCCTTCACTCTTATTTATCTTTTGCAATCATGAGGCCGAATCGCACGACCACCTTTACTTTAGGTGCAACTACACCATAGTAGTTTGGGAGACAATAAACGGACATGCAGGTCTCACATGGCAATCAATGTTTTGGTATCAGCTCATCAACTAGGCAACATTAACCCATAACCGACACAGGAATATTAACAGCATGATAATGAGGCTCATTTAAGCTGCCTCAGTTTACACCATTTGGCAAGAGATGAACAGAAGAGTTTTCAACCATCTTCAAGGACGAGATTACCTGGCCAACAAAATCGTTCAGGTGGTCAGATTACATCTCTCTTGCATGCCAAACAGCAACATCCTTGAAGTAGTCAAAATAACTTTGAACCTGGCCTAATTGGAGAGGGCAACAAGGCCTCAAGTGACAACCCAAAGGCAATTCTTTCAAGAAGGCCAATTGTGGGTTTGGTATTTCTCCTCGGCTCAAAGGAGTAGTATTGTTTTAGGGGAAAGGTTAGGGGAAGCCCAACCTTTTAGTTCCAAGCTGACAATTCAGCTAGCCTCTACCTTGTTAACCTTTTTAGGGCCTTAGGCCTTTTGGCTTTTTGCTTAGGGTAAAGGCTTGGGGAAGCATGGTCCTTTTCAAGTTGTCAATTTAGACGACTTTTATCTTGTACATTTTCCCCTTTCTTTCTCTAATATACATTTGGAATGTTCCAAAAAAAACAAGTCCCCTTACTTGGACTTTAGCACCCCCATAAGTTCCTAGTGACCTTAATACTAGGTAACAATTCCTGATAATTATAGTTGTAATTTTTATGAGTATAAAACACACTCATCCATTTCACCGTGTTCTGTTGTTTCCCCAAATCTGGGGATGGCGGAGCACGATACGTGGAAAAAAAGCACCGTCGTGATGTCCTTTTCCACCATCTATAATTATGGTTGGATATCATTCTCAAATCATCAAAATATTTGAAGTCAAAGTTGAGAAAAAAATAGCTTTCAACCTTAAATTTTCTTCTTTCCTTTTGCCTCACTTTGCCCTTTCTTTTCCTCTATCTTTATTAATGTTGCCACCACCGCACCACCGCTTTTGGTTATCATGGAATACATTTCCTATGTCATTATGAAGACATCAAACCACCATTCTTCTTCAGAAAAGGTAAGCAAATCTATCATTGTGCTCCCCAAAACTAGCCCTGAATGTTGTCATTGCATGTAATGACCACTAAATAACCATGTGGAATTGGGTTGGGTCTAGCCTATATGGACAGGCCGAACTTGGCCTAACCCAAATTACAGTAATTAAGAAAAGAACAACAAAAGAGAAAGGCTAGGTTTGTTGAGCATTTGGCTTAACTTGACCTCACTAGGCCAACCTAGTAGTTTGGGTGAGGCCTATCCCATATTATTATTCTTATTTAAAAAAAACAAAAAATTAAATGGGTATTTCAAATATATTTGTGATTTTCTCATATAGTTTTTCAATAATTTGACATAATTATAGGTTGGAGACTTGTATGGTTAGATACGGATCCAATATTAAAAATACATGGTTTTCTCCAAAACTTGAAGAAAGAAATTCCAAAACACTTTTAAGGATCATTTTCAAATATTTTTGATTTTATCACATACTTTTCTATCAATTTCATTCAATATCAGGTTGTTTACTTACACTATAAAATATGAACTCAACATAAAATAATTTATTTTCTCTAAAATTTCTAAGAAAAAACCTTATTTCAAACACCCAAAACAATGTTTTGTTTTTGTGCATTCAACCAAATTCTAAAAAACAAATTCAAGCATGTTTTCAAAATATAAAAATAAAATGCATTTTTTCTCATGCGTTTAAATATATATTGTAACCACTATATGATTATCCATTAAAGTTTTATTAAAATGGCAAAAATTTGTCATCAATCATTTTATTCATTTTACATTTTTAATGTTAGGATTTAATTGTAGACTTATTTTTTGAGGGTATAAAACTACATTGTAGAGTATACCTTTAGGTATTAAAAATACAAAAAGTAAAAGTGATGCTAAAAAATAGACCTTATAATGGTTAGATTTTGTTCCAATGACATGAATAATCCCTCATAAAAAGAGATCTACCTCGAATCTTAAAAAACCAACAAATAGAAATATGATTTTAAAAAACAATTAAACAACAATGTAATTTATCTGAGATAAGATGCATTTGGGGTGATATATTTTTCTCTTGCACAACAAGTTCCTTTACTTATATTCTGGCAAACCATTAAATTTTCTAGTTATCTTTTTTTTTGGTAAAGATTTTCTAGTTATCTTAATACTAAATAATGACTCCTAAAAACAACAACAATAATTTTAATATTATACTTGCAATTCTTTTTTCACACATATTTAATGGCCAAACCAACTATCTTGCAGTGTCTCACTAAAGAGTTTGTCCACCAATCATGGATTTGATAGGTTATATTGCAAAGCTTATATTAATCTTTATCATTATCTCCATATTTTTTTTACATAGTTATCTTTGTTTTTTTAAGCCAAATTTGGAGTTTTGTTTTTGTTTTTTCCCTACATTGTAGAGGTTGTTCTTAGACCCTTCAATTTAATTTGATTACATCAAAATAATTCTTATATATTTATACCTTGTTTGACATTGTAATTCAAAAATGGTTTTGAAAAAAAAAATGAAAATATTTTATTTTTATTTCCTACTTTAAATTACTTGATTTTGATATTTTTAGATTATTTTCATGTGTTGATGTCAAAAATAATTTTTTTAAAAATAAAAATAAAATCATATTGATATATTTCTAAATAAAAAATATTTTGAAAAACAAACTTAAATACATTCTCAAACATACATTTAGTTTTGAACCAAACTAAATTAAAATTAAATATAAAAATCTCAAGATTGACAAATTATATCATGTTTAGGCAACTCCAATGGGAGCGCCATTTGAGGAGCAAAAAATAATAAAAAAATATTTTGGCCTGTTTAATTATTTTTCTATACTCCACCAAGAAATCCATTTTCATAGCCAAAATGGCTTTCTCGTGCATTAGTTGCTATTTGTAGTTGCTCATGCAGAGAAGCTAAAATTTTAGGGCACCTTCTTCCTGTATGTGTTCCTTCGCACGTGTATATATATAGAAAATTATGTAGTTATATCAAAAATATTTATATTTATTTTATTTAAAAATACCTCAATAGGAGAGTAAGAAATTATATGCAAAATTATTAATTATATTGTTTGATTTTTTTAAAAACAATTATTTAATTATATAACCTATTCTTATTGATTGTATAATTAAACTACATACAAAATAATTGAACTATATTTAAAATATTATATAAAAAAAATTAGTTTTTCAAAATGATTATTACCATTAGAGTATACATTAACAAAAAAACCCATATATATTATTTAAAAAGTCATTTTAGTGATCTCCAATATATGTCTTGTAATTGGAGTTGCTCTTAATAAGAATAGCAAAGGATGTTTAATGCGGAGACACTTTTTTTTATTACATATTTTTTTTATTTAAAAGTATATGAAAATAATATATTTTATATTTTTTTAAGAATATTTATGATATTATTATATTAAAAAAATTTATAAACATAATGTGTTTTTTAATTTGTTTTTATAAGAAAGCATGTAGAAACACAGCTTAAATAATTTATCTGACTGCAAACCCTCTCTGCTTAAAAATATTTTTTTTGATTCTATCCACAGCAAAGCACGGCACTGTAAACTAGTTTTTCCGAAGGGAAATAGGTAGTGCGAGCCCCTCATTTTTGAGTCTTCGATTTAGTCTGGCTTCTCTGGAACCATCAAAGGCATAGAGGCAAGCCTCTTTCACTCCCTTTATTTCTCTTACGAGTGTCAAATTTCAGAAATAGAAATTGATTTGCAGAAGGAATAATGGCAAGGTTACTGTCGAATGCAATCTTGAAGGGTATTTCGCGTGCATCACAGTCTCCTAGAATTGTAAGAACCCAACTAATTATTATGTGATCAATGGTAGAATTAGATACCTTTTTATTTATTTTCAAGGCTGTTCAGAATCCCTCAATTTACCCGATACCCAGTCGTGGTTTCAAGGTTTAGGGTTTTTAGTTACTCTTTCGTTACTTTTGATTTTTTATTTGCGCGGTTTCCCATTTGTTTGCAGCTTCCTTTACTTATTTTTAGGGTTTCTTAAGGTTTTTACTCCGAAGAACCAAACTTTACTTGTAGTTCTATTTTCTTTGGCGTAGCAGTGATTTTGGATTTTGATCTTAAGCCCTTATGGACGTTGGAATATTATTTATTAAGTTATTTTCTTTTAGGGTTTGGCAAAATGAAAATTATCTAAACTTTTCGTGTGTTATTTCTGTAGCTGCTCTTCATGAACTTAGTTAACGAATTAATTTTTGCACAAGTTTGCAGTTTAACTATACTGATAAACTTTTCTTGAGTGATGTTCAATATAAGTTGGGCAAACAAATTGCAAAGTCTCAACATATACATGAAGAAGTGAGTGTGGATGGCTCATGTCATGCTTTGCATGGTTTATTTGTAGGTGCCTGCATCTTTTAACCACGTCGAGCTCAGATTCTCTACTACCATTCCCAATGATCCTGACAGTCATTCAGATTTTCAACCAAATAATAAGGCTGTGAATGAGAGTGGGAGTTGTAGCGGAATTAATATTAAGGAACTTGTTGACAAGGTATATGTAGCTGATGCTAGCTTCTTTTCTGTTATCTTTCAATGATCATTTTTCATTTGTGGTGCAGGATGTCAAGGAACACCCAGTAGTAATTTACATGAAGGGATATCCTGACCTTCCTCAATGTGGATTTAGTTCTCTGGCGGTTAGAGTATTGAAGCAGTACAGTATGTGTTAAAACTTTTTTGTTTGAAAATCTGAATTCAATCTTTTCCTCGACAGTAAATATTGATAACCACATGTAGCAAATACATGAATGATCTAAAGATAGTTCCTTTCTCTTTACTGGTAACCAGGGAGACTGTTGGTGGCCTAGGAAAGGAGGGATTGAGAATTGTAAGGGTCATGGGTAATGAGAGCATTATAGTGGCTGAAATTGGATTTCCTGTAAATTCTAAAGATTACGTCCTACAATCCAGAGCATGCATGAGAGGGGGTTATCCTCTATTAGATCTTGCAAAGCCTATTAGGTGGTCTAGATAGCTTGCTATTCCTTCTCATTTTGAAGATTTATTGTTTGAAATAAATAGCTATATCATGTTTTGTGATAACAAGAATTAATAAAAAAAAGACTGTAGCAGTGACTGAAAGGAATTATTTAAATGATTGGTTTCCTAGTTGAAATCTAGTTAGGTTGAGAAAGCATGAAATTAGTGAATCCCAATCTGACTATCTTTGAAATGATAGAAACTCAGATGTTAGATCTCTTTGGCAACCACAAATTCTTCCATCCATATCTTCTTCCTTAATTTCAGCCACTTCTGCTTCATCTAATGCATGTCATGATGCAAAACTAATATGGAAGTGCACTAAGGTTTACAGATCCAAAAGCAGCCAATGGCTGATACTTTGCAATTCCTGGTCTTCTAGATGCGCTTTACTTTCTTAATCAGCTTGGTCATTTCTAAACCTCCTATGTTTACTTGAGAATGTTTGGTAATTTATTGATTAAAACGTCCTAGTTTGTTATTAGCCTAGTGTACATGTACATGTGCTTTAGATACACTTGTCAACTAATTTGACACTAATTGAAAAGATTAAATCTTTTGTTGATATAAAGTATGTGTTTCAAGCTTTTCCAAATTGTTAAATGGTGGCACTATTGCAGCAGGCCAATGCCCATTAGTTTCTTTGGTGTTTTAATCTGTTATCTTTGAATGGCAATGTCAGTTGATCTACTGTTTGGTGATTGCAGATGTTCCTTTAACTGCTAGAAATATATTGGAGTATCCTGACCTAAGAACTGGAGTAAAAGCATACAGGTTAGTTCAATTCGGTGGTTTATATGAGTGACATGAGTAATTAACGGGAGTAAGTCTCCATACAAGTAAAGGTCTGTTAGAATTTTGTTGTTGAAACTTGTGAATTATCTTTGGATGCTGTCTTGACAGACTGCTGCAATACAGAGTGTGCTCTTTAAGTTCTTATTTGGAATCTCTTTGGACATGCATTTGTAGAATTCATTGCAATGGTATTGCAGGTCTAGTCTAGCATCATCTTTTCTGCTTGTTAAGGCAACTATTTCTTCCCTCATGATGTTAAAATATCTTTCAGCCTGGTAATTGATGTCAGACTGTCCCTGGGTGTTTTTTTTCTCTTACAGAAATGCTGTGAAAAGAGTCATTTCCTTGTAGCTCCTTTGAACTGTTCTTGTTTTGTTTTTTTGGCTGTAGAGATGGAACTATTTGTTGTAATGCCACTTAAAAATGATTTTGTCCTTTCAAATATGCTTGAAGATTGAATTAAAAAATACTATGTGCAAAAACACTTGTTTCATGACCCTCCAATTTCTCTTACAGCAACTGGCCTACATTTCCCCAAATTTTTATCAAGGGAGAGTTTATTGGTGGCTCAGATATAATTATGAATATGCACCAGGTCAGTGACCTAAAGTAGACCTCTTTTTCTTGAATTTCGGGCAAGTAAAATTTCAGCAGTATCAAACTTTCAATGAGTTGATCTGGGTTCTATGGCCCCTCCTTTGCAGACTGGTGAACTGAAAGAAAAGCTCCAGGATATTGAAGGAAAAGAGGAGTCTGAATAAGTCGTTCTGGTTGAATTTTCAGAAAATTTGATGGGTTATTATGGTATCCCTTTTTTTCCTTTTCTCCGAGTGGAAGTGATGAGATACTAATACGCAAGATTTATGCCAGGCATGTTTCAGAATTATAAGCTCAAACTGTTTGTTTTTATTTTCAACAACAATAAACGTATTGTCATCAATCTCTATACTTTGTGTTGCATCAAGAAATAATTGCGTAGGGAACTTGTGATTGAATTCTTTCATGTTTTGCTGCATTTGAAGTCAACCACCAAGTGGAAAAATTGTACGAAGATGTTAGAATGATTACCGTGAAGCGAATAACTATGAAAATTTTGGTATCTGATGCTAGTCAAGCATATGCCTCAGTTTTTTCATGCAGTTGTCTTGTTTCTCTGTCTGGGACTCCCTTTTTGATAACTACTACTTCAAAATGCTCTTTGGATTATGTACTTTTGTCAAATAGAAGTGTAATATAGTTGTTTTATATAAAATAATATAAAAAACAATTCATATGGATGTGGTCGTCTATAGTTATTTCATATCGGGAAATTACTAAACAATGGAAGTGGATATAGGTTAAAAAACAAATCATGAATTGTAACAGTCATTCTATGATATAAAGTAATAATCAATTCATGTGAATGTAAATTATATATAATTATCTCATATTAGAAAAACAATATATATAAATGTAAGCTCTTAAAAAATAAATATGGGAAGCTAAGTGTATATGAATTAATTATACATTTTTTTAGAATTATAAAAAAAAAATATATTTTTTAAATATATCAGGATTCATTAAGGTTTTGGGTTAACCTCATTGGTTGCTAAGTTTGACTGCTAATTGCAAGCCTAAGTTTTGTTTATTTGAGGCTCGGGTAAGGATTGAAGTCCAGGGTCAACTTGTGAGATTCTTCAGGTTTCATAACAATGCACTTTAGTGAACCATAAATGTTTAATAATATTTGTTCCAACCGGTGATGATGAGCTGCCTCTTTATATATGGTACTAGCCAATGCCCCGCGTTTCGTCGCGGGCGGTACTATATTTTTTTCAATAAAAAAATATTAATTGTTTTTTTATAATATATTTTTGGTCAAAATAATAAATTTGTGCAGAATTATTATGAAGTGCAAGTTTTCTATAAAATATATGAATTTTAAATCAATATAAATTTATCTAGTTTAATAGGTTTAAAAGAAATAATAAACATAAAATTATCATCATCATTAAAAAAACAAGAAAATTTACATCATCATTAAAAAAATTAATCATATTTTAAAGTAAAATAGAAATCTATCAAGAGTGCGACTTGAACCCCCAACCTCTCAAACGGAATTTTTGTCTCCCGCATTATAAACCTAGTCAGTCACCTTAACATTCGTTCATCTTTCTCGAAAATATATATTAAATTTAATTTTAATATGGATTCGCTAAAAAGAAATGTGTTGAGAGTGAGATTCGAACTCATGCCCTTTGAGAGGACCTTAATCTGACGCTCTTTAGACCATCCCGGTTACCTCAACAAACGTTTATCTTTAACGAAAATATTTATTAATAGTAGATGTTACTGTGGATTAGCACAGTAAAACCAAGACGTGTTTTATTTTATAGTTAATAATATATATATATATATATATATATATCATTTTATCATAGCGCAGGAAAAACACTGTAAATTGCTACAGTGCTTTTTGGGAACAGAAAATAACAATAAAAAAATTAAAAATAAAATACAATGTAACCGACATAAATTAAAATTTCAGAACGATAAGTAAAAAAATAAATGAAAAAAATAAAAACAAAATCTAAGAACACAAATACATAAAATATGGATTATTTTTGTCCAAAAAGAACAAAAACACCAAAAGAAAAAAATATATATATTATCATGGCGCAGGAAAACACTGTAGATTGCTACAGTGTTTTTTGGGACCGGAAAATAATAATAAAAATTTTAGGAATAAAATACAATGTAACCAACATAAATTAAAATTTCAAAACTATAAGTACAAAAAATAAAATGAAAAAAATAAAAATAAAATCTAAAAGCACAAATACATAAAATCTGGATTATTTTTGTCTAAAAAAATACCAAAAGAATATATATATATATATATATATATATATATATATATATTAAATATTATTATATATATATAATAATAATATAATATATATATATGTAATGGCGTGGGCACAGTGTTTTGCCCACGCCGTTTATATTATAGGTAATTGGCGATCATGGTTCTGAAGCATACCTCTTTGGTTACGTGTTCTAGGTGGTGCCCTTGGTTATACGGTAATTTTGTAAGAATCATTAGCATAGCCGATGAAAATACTATCCTCGTTAGGATTGTTGGTTATTCGATTGGCGATGTGGGGTTTTGAAAAGTTTTCATGGCTAGAAACAAGGAATCATTGGATAACGTCAGCTTTAATCTTGTTTTAAGCCATATCCCAAGTCTCTTAGAATGTGTTTTGCCTCCTTTTTGCCTTCTCAAGGCTATCGGTCACAGCTACATTGAAGGATAGTGACACAAATCCCACCTCCTCGTGTGTGGCTTGTGTTAGAAGTTCTCTAGCTAGGAAATGGAATGAAAGTTTAACTCACATATCATGAATAGTATTACAGGTAAAAATATATAGTAAAAGATCAACAACTCTGATCCTGTAATCACGTTATTTTGCCTATCATTTGCCTGCAATATTGCTGCTATAATTACTGCATAACGATAACATATGATTTGTTCCTATTATTGATTTTTCCTACTATATATATATAGATATTAAGGAAGGTAAGTCAAAGAGCACCTGTTGAGGAAAGAATCATGCAGAAAAACGAAAGAATAGTATTTCAAAATTCTCCCTCAAGTTGGTGCATGAAAATCACACATGCCTAACTTGTCCAAGAACTTTGAGAATACTTGCTTTGAAACTACTTTGGTTAGGATCTCAGCCAAATGATCATCAATATTATTTTTTGGTAACTCCATGATTTTCCCATCCAACTTTTCTTTGAGGAAGAATTTGTCTACCTCCACATATTTAGTACAATCATGATGAACTGGATTATAAGCAATATCACATGTTGCTTTGTTGTCACAATTTACTCAAATTGGTTGCTTATGAGGATAGCCCAAATCATTTAAGAGTAGTCTTAGCCATAATGCTTTATATATTCCAAGAGACATACCTCTGAATTCAGATGTTGCACTAGAGCCTGTGACTACATTTTGTGTTTTTGCTTCTCCATATAACAAGATTGTCACCTACAAAGGTAAAATACCTTGAAGTAGATCGCCTGTCATCTATTGATCAGACCAGTCAACATTAGTATATGTATTTGTTTTTTAACTATCTATATTTTTAAAATTATATTTCTTTTCTAGGAGCAACCTTCAAATACCTCAAAATTCACATAACTCAAAATTCACATAACTGCATTCATATGTTTCTCTCCAAGATTATGTATAAATTGACTAATAATACTTGGTGCATATGCAAGATTTTCCCTCGTGTGTGCTAAGTAAATCATTTTTCCTACAACTCTTTGGTACTTGCTTTTTTCTACTGGTATCTGATTGGGCTCATTGTATAATTTCAACCTTTCTTCCATTGGTATATTAGCTAGTTGACATGTTAACATACTAGTTTCTTGTAGTAGATCTAAGGTATACTTCTTTGCGAAAGACATATACCTTTTTTAGATCTAGACACCTCGATTCCAAGGAAATATTTCAAGGGACCAAGATACTTCATTTCAAATTCTCTAAACAAGTAATTCTATAAATTCTTCCTCTCCTTAGGATCATATCCTGCGACCACCATGTCATCTACATATACAATTAGTGTTGTGATCTTATCTTGCTTTCTCTTCAGAAATAAAGTGTGATCTGAATTACTTTGATAGTAGTCAAAATTTATCATAGATTTTATAAATCATCCAAACCATGCTATTGGAAAGTGTTTCAACCCATACAATGATTTCTTCAATATGCACACCTTTTTTCTGTTTATTTCTTGTATTGTGCATCCTGGTGGGTGATCCATGTAAACTTCCTCATACAACTCATCATGTAGAAATGCATTTTTCATATCAAACTATTGTAATGGCTAATTGAGGCTAGAGATAGAAAGACCTTAACCGTGTTGATTTTTGCTACTAGTGTAAATGTGTTTATTTAATCAATCCCACAAGTTTGGGTGCACCCTTTTACCACTAGTTTTGTTATAAATCACTCAATTGTACCATTTACTTATTCTTTATAGTAAAGGTCCATCGACATCCAACTGGTCATTTTCCAGGTGGACAACCCACCAACTCCCATGTTTTATTTTTTGACAATAATTATATTTCTTCATTCATGGTTGCTTTCCATCTTGGAACGGTTAAGGCTTCTTGCCTATTATTAGGAATAGATTTAGTAGATAATTGATTCACAAATGATATATTTGATTAATTCAAAAGATGGTTAGACACTTAATGATTCATGGGGTATTTGACTTTACTTGAAAGGTTACGTTCATATAGGTTTAGGAATACCTCTAGTTTGGTGTTGTGGTAGTGTTTTAACTAGCTCAATCATAGGATCAACCTCAAAAGATGATTGTTTTCATATATTACTTTCATCCTCTTCTTGGTGGATCACCTCAGGCTGGAAGTCATCATCACTAGTCTCCATGACACCTATATCTTGATTACCACTTTGTGATCCAATATCACCATTAGTATCTCTATAAAGACCTACATTTATATCCAGTATGCTTGTTTCTTAATTATTATGCAAAACACTTATAGACATATGGACTTCATAGTCTAGAGTATGAAGTTCATCCAAATGTTCCCCCTAAAGTTCAGACCTAGAGAAATACATTGCGTCTTCATGAAAAAACACATCTAGGGTGACAAATATTTTTTGAGTTGGACGATGATAACAATAATACCTTTTTAGACGAGTAGCATATCCTATAAAACACTCCTCAATACTCGAGGTTGTAACTTGTTGGTTTATGTTTATGTAAATGGAAAAATGCCACACATCCAAAAACATGAGGGCGTCAATTCATGGTTGTTGGAGACAACATTTTTTGCAAAGACTTCAAGTGGTGTCTTGAAAGAAAAAGTGCTAGAGGGAACCTAATTGTCAAATAGGCTACGGATGTGAGTTCATCTCCCCAACAAGACAATGACATATGAGCTTCTATTAATAAAACACGAACTACTTCTAACAAGTGACAATTTTTTCTTTCAGTTACCCCATTATGTTGGGGTTTGTCGAGACATGTTTGGTGGATGATTCCATGAGTTTTCAAGTACTATTGCAATTGACAACCCATGTATTCTCCCATATTGTCACTTCGAAGGACCTAAATCTATGCTCTATACTAAGTACTCATCATTTTATGAAATTGCTAAAATAATAAGTACATCACCTTTGTATTTCATTAAGCACACCCATGTCATCCTTATGAAATCATCAATAAAGGTAATAAACCAATGAGATCCATTTAATGTAGGCACTCTAAACATCAAAATGGATTACCATTAAAGGAACTAGGCTTTTATTTAAGCTTAATGGAAATGAAGCACGATGGCTTTTTGCAAGTTAACAAATATCACACTTGAAACATCAAATATCATAGTTTGCAAATGAGTTAGAAAACCATTTTTTTTAAGTAACCAAACAAGATATGCCCTAATCTTTGATGCCATAACCAAATGTTTGATGTCTTCTTCTCTCCCTTTGAACCATCTGCTTCTAAGGCTTAACACAACTTATTCAAACTATTAGAAGTCAAGTCAAGATAATATAAAATCCCTCATTTAATACCATAACCAATTGTTTACCTTGTTTGGATGTCCTTAAACACACAACAATTAGGCCAAAAAATGACAATACAAAATAAGACAGTGGTTATTTGCGAGACTGATAATAAATTATAATTTAAAGATGGAATAATTAGCATAGAATCTAGGATCACATTATTTGTGAGAAACATTGTTCCTTCCCTCCTTATCAGATTTGAAGTGCCATTATAAGTGGAAACACATTGTTTTGAGGATGGTTTGATTAATGATAATCAAATGTCATATGGTTAGATGCACCAAAATCAATTATCCATGCACTATTATAAATGGGTGCAAAAGTGTTAAAACACTTACCATTGTCATACAAAGTCTCTTGTTGTTCACACAAACTTTCTGTCATGACCAGCACATAGACATGGTCACCCTCCAAGGTTCCACACCTATGCGAACCCAAACTTACACACAAACTTAACATTCATATTCAGAGTTCAACACAATGGAAATATCAAAGTACACTTTATAACATAATTCAATTGTCTTTATACAAGAGTTGATTACATATTGTTACACTTGTGGAGCTATAACTAGATATATGAACAAAAGGTGTCGACTACAACCAAAATAGCAGGTTCCAAGAGTAGGACAAAAATGACCTGCTAGCAAGCTACGACCCTGAAATAATGAATAATGAGAGGGTAAGTTCAACAACTCAGTGAGTAGATGATATCCAATATACACATACAAGATAATATAGCAATGAGAAATATATTATCAAATCGGCTCGAAGTTCTTACAACAAGTTTCTCAAATAGGTCATATCAAGAATGTATAGGTAAAGCTCGTCAGAAAATCAGAATGCAATGAGCATGGAGTTCCGTATTGTGGGATGATCACACAGGTTGGTGACTCCCCCAACCAACTAGGGTTTCAGATACGATGTGCACAAAGGCTAACACTACCTTGTTAGTATGGGTATTCTGACTGGCATACCATAGGTATATCTTATAATCAAACAAACATATTCATATCTCAAGGCTCAACTCATGGTATCAATCAAATGAGAAGCTATAAATTAACAAACAATATAGGCTCATATCAAGAATGTATATTCAACAATTGATTATGCTTTATTGTATCAAGAATAGTAATCAAGGTATATATATTATCAAAAAGCATAATACAATTCATACTAGCAAATTCAAATATTTATATTATTTCTCATGCATATTAAATAGTATTCACTCACCTGACTTAAGAGCAAACAAGGTTCAAAAGTAGAATGTTGACGAAATCTTATTGATGTCCTGCGGGTTGAATATCTGGATTATCTGAATATATAAAAGAAGATATACTCAAAAATGAATCTAAACAAGTAAAATATCTTTAATAACATATCTAAGAGTTCAACTCATGTGGTTTTGAATCAAACTATCCATTTTTTGCAAAATCTAAAACAATGCTTTCTTATGAAGTCTAATTCAAAATACACAATTGTAAAATTGATGATAATCCATCAATGAGCTTCAATTTTCCATCAAACCAATCTAAAATACTAATATTTCACTTAGGGACCATTCTAAATGTTTCTTATATTTTTAGGGTCAAATTGTAATTTTATCAAATTGAAGGACTAAATTGAACTCTTAAATTCACAGCTATACTGAAATTTTATCCATAATTCATCCTCAATTCTTTCCAGAATCTCCAATTTTTACTTTAGGGACCAAACTGTAATTTTCCAAAGTTCGAGGACTAAATTGTAATTTTCTCCAAAAAGGACCAAAATGAATTTTCATCATTTTCAACCTTAACCCAAAATTCCAGCAAGGGATTTTCAAAATTTCTCAATATTATTTATCCATTTTTCTCAATATTTTCTTAAACCAAACATCTCAAAACTTCAAAATCATCTACAATCAAACTAATTAAACCATTACCTAACACATTCAACCCTTAACATCTCTCTTAATACATCAATCAAACCCAAATAAAATTCTCAAACCCTAACAATAAATATAAGCAAAAATCATATCTAATAATCACATTTATACATAATAAAACATACACATTACCTTAACAAGTTATTTCTCCTTCTTTTCTCCTCGTATTCTCTTTCCCTCTTTTCTCTTCTTCTTTCTTCCTCTCTTCCCGATTCTCTCTCTCAAATTTTAGATCTATTTCCTTTCTCTTTTTTTGTTTTTGTTTTTCTTTTCTCTTCTTTTCTATTTATATTTATAAGCTTATGCAATTACTACCCTATCCTTAATTTATTTACACATCTAATTTTAAGCCACTAAGGGCACTCATGTATTTTCCCTATTTAAAATTTTCAAAATACTAAAATCTCCCCACCTTATAAATTTTTTGTCCTCGAAACTAAATAAATGTTTGAATATGTACCGAGATTATCAAAAAGTTGAGGATATTCCTCACGCATCTTATCCTCAAGTTCCCATGTCGCTTCTTCAATTAAATGACCTTTCCATTTCACCTTCACTGAAGCTATATCCTTCAACCTTAGCTTTCTCACTTGTCAGTCCACTATAGTTTTTGGTTGAACCTCATAAGTAACATCATGTCTTAACTTAACTGGATACACTTCTAACACATGAGATGGATCCGGCATATACTTTCGTAGCATAGAAATATGAAATATAGGATGTATAGCCAACAAATTTGGAGGTAAGACCAACCTATAAGCAACTACTCCAATTCTCTCCAAAATCCCATACGACCCAATAAATTGAGGACTTAGCTTGCCTTTCTTTCCAAACCTGAATAGTCCCTTGGTCGGTGAGACCTTTAAGAACACACAATCACCCACTGAAAACTCTCAATCACGCCTCCTTTTATCCGCGTAACTTTTCTGCCTACTTTGAGATGTCTAAAGCCTCTTTCTGATCACCTCTATCTTCTCTGAGTGAATCAACTCAGGTCCCATTAGCCTTTTCTCACCAACCTCAAACCAACAAACTGGTGATCTACATTTTTGTCCGTACAAAGCCTCATAAGGTGCCATCTCTATGCTAGCCTGATAACTGTAGTTGTAAGCAAAATCTTCTCTGAGGTAATTTGAATCAACTCAGGTCCCATTAGCCTTTTCTCACCAACCTCAAACCAATAAACTGGTGATCTACATTTATGTCCGTACAAAGCCTCATAAGGTGCCATCTCTATGCTATCCTGATAACTGTAGTTGTAAGCAAAATCCACTAATGATAGGAACTTACTCTAACCAACCCCAAAATCCATAACACAACCTCTAAACATATCCTCCAATATCTTAATAGTCCTTTTAGACTGACCATCAGTCTGAGGGTGAAAAGTTGTGCTCAACTGCACTTTAGTACCCATCACTTCCTGAAACTTCACCCAAAATCGCGATGTGAATTGTGGACCTCTATCTGAAATTATCAAGATTGTCACTCCAGGCAATCAGACAATCTCACTAATAAACAATTCTGCCAAATTTGCATACCCATAAGTAATCTTAACTGGTAGAAAATGGGTTGATTTTGTCAATTTATCAACAATCACCCGTATCAAATCATAACCCTCCTGACTCCCAAGCAACCCCGTCACAAAGTCCATTGTGATCCTTTCCCACTTCCATTCTGGTATCAACAATGGTTGCAGCAATCCAGGAGATCTTTGATGTTCACCTTTTACCCATTGACAAGTCAAACACCTAAAAACAAAGTCTTCTATATCAGCCTTCATCCTATTCCACCAATAGCACACCTTAAGATTTTTATACATCTTGGTGGAACCCGGATGCACTGTATAGACTGTCTGATGTGCCTATGTCATCAGTTCTCTCTTTAGATCATCAACATCAGGTACACAAAGTCTATCCCCAAATCTCAACACATCATCATCACCAATCATAAAATCTGTGGTTTTTCCCTGCTGAACCTCACTTATAATCTTGAGTAGTGAATCATCTTTCTTCTGAGTTGCTTTTATCCTCTCAAACAAGTCTGATTTAACCTGAAAGTGAGCAATCATTGCTCTACCTTTGCTAAGGTTAAATTTAACTCCTTCATCCACTAATCCCTGCAACTCCCTAATTAAATGTAACGACCTGAATTTATATATATATATATATATATAGCGTCGATACTCAACGATCCATATCAGTTCACATCAGTAAAATATCATCCATACAATAAATATTTCATTAAAGAAATAACATTCGCATAAACGTACAATATTATAGGTTCACAATTAAAGATCTATATTAGAAATATACATACATGGATATGAGTTTACGTTCTTAACGTACTAGAGGAATTTACAGATTTTCACAAAAGGGTCTGATAGGAATTATGCATTCAATACATTGCTTCATCCTAAACACATCTTAATTTAGAATGCATCTACGTGGTTTTTTTTGCAAAAGTAGGTTCCCTTGTATCAGGTTTCCTAGACCTCTCGTGGCTGTGACGTCCCTGCAGCAGTACAAACATTTAAGGAATATGCAATTACTTAATGATAGTTTTAATAATTTTGACCATATGACCTATCGGTTAAAAGAAACACTGACAAGTTGTAATTTTCTGCATATACCTAAAGCAATTCAATTGTAAAATTTACAGGAGCTCCATTTTTCTTTTTCAAGCAACATTATATTTACTCCAACTATTCTTATAAGGCACTCATATCTGAGGTCAATTGTTCCTCACCCATGGTCCTTTCTGGACGCCATTAGACGAAACTAAGCATTCATTTGTTCTGGCCATCCCTGCGGATGCCATTAGCCGTAGCTAATCAATCATTTATTCCGGCCATCCTTTTGGATACCATTAGCTGAAACTAATCAATCAATCAACTGTTCCGGCTATCCTTTCAGATGCCATTAGCCGAAGCTAATCCATCATTTGTTCCGGACATCGGCTCGGATGCCATTAGCCGAAGCTAATCAATCATTTATCCTAGTCATCCTTTCGGATGCCATCATCCGTAGCTAATCAATCGTTTATCCGGGCCATTCTTTCGAATGCCATTAGCCGAAGTCAATCAATCGTTTATTTGCATTTAAGCATTCAATAGTCTAGTATAAACTCTATCGTATTCGGATAATATTCAAATCAAAATACTTCATAAAAGAGAGGTGTGAATCACCTACTTGCTCTACTTCTAGGTTGTTCCTGTCTGGACGATGGTTCAACCCCGATCGCACCACCGACGACATCAATGTCCAAAAATCAGTATATTTCTATTTTCAATTTCACATTTGTCAACATACTCCTTTCAACAAATTTCAGCCGAAACATGCTTACAATTCTAAGCAAAATTACACATCTATTTCCAGCACACTCCACACATGAAATTTAGGCAAAATTACCCATCAATTGTCATCACAAACCCACAAATTTTCCAGCACAATCCATGCATGAAATTTCAGCAAAATTACACATCAATTCTCATCACAAACCCATCAATTTTGCAGCACAATGCATACATGAATTTCAGCAAAATTATCCATCAATTCTCATCACAAACCCACAAATTTTCCAGCACAATCCATGCATGAAATTTCAGCAAAATTACCCATCAATTCTCATCACAAACCCACAAATTTTCATTTTTTTAAATCAACAACCTCACATGATTTGTTAATTTCATTTTTTTATATACATTCTTTGTTAGATGTTCCCAAAATTAGCTTCATTTCATTTCTATTTCCTTGTTCTCTTAATTCATTTCGGTTTACTTTACATCTAGCTTTTGTATTAGGTTAATTTCCCTAGGGTTCTCTTCTTCATTTTGTTTCATATCTTAAGAAGAAAAGGAAGAGAGTTTCATAACTCTTACCTCTAGTATCTCACAATTTTTTTTGAAATATTTGAAACGCCTCTTTCTCTTCTCTTGTTGCTTCACTTCCTTCTTCTTCCCTTTCTTCTGTCTCTCGGCAATGTCTACTTTTCTCTCTAGGTGTCAACTTCTCACACCTATTTACAAAGTCCTCTCCAGTAAATGGGGCTTAAGGTTCGGCTGGGAAGAGAGGGAATGGAGAGTGACGGGAAGAAAGGAACCCCCCCCACTCCCTCTCCCCTTCTTCTATTTATATTCATGACATGAGGGGTTGTTTGGGGTTTGGGTTAGCCTAATCCTTGTTTCGTTCTATCTAAAACCTATTTTGCTCTTCTTTTTTTTTTCAAAATAGAATTTTGTCTTCATTTCCTATATAAATATACATATGTTTTTCTCTTGGGTGTTTACATTAAAGGCCTTCGTACCTCTTGAATATGAGTTAGGCTCCCTGATTGCGCGAAGCATAGGCAATAACCTTGTCATTTTGCATTAAAACACATCCTAACCCTACTTTGGAGGCATCATAATAAACTGTGTAACCAACAAAACCCGATGGTACTGCTAGAACAGGAGCTGTAGTCAAACTCTGCTTCAATTCCAAGAAGCTTTTCTCACAAGCTTCAGACCACTGAAACTTAACATTTTTCTGTATTAACTTAGTCAATGGTGCAGAAATTCAAGAAAAGTTCTCCACAAACCTCCTATAGTATCCAGCCAAACCCAAGAAACTCCTAATTTCTGTTGCCAAAGTAGGCCTAAGCCATTGCTTTACTGCTTCAATCTTTTGAGGGTCAACCTCAATTCCATTCCTTGACACTACATGTCCAAGAAATGCTACACTCTCCAGCCAGAACTCACTTTTGAGAATTTACCACACAATTGATGATCTCGTAGAGTTTGAAGCATCATCCTTAAGTGTTACTCATGCTCCTCTACACTTTGAATAAACCAAAATATCATCATTAACAACTATCAAAAATTGATCAATAAACTGTTTAAATACTCTGTTCATCAAGTCAATAAAAATTGTTGGCGCATTTGTTGATCCAAAAGACATCACCAAGAACTCATAGTGACCATATCGAGTTCTAAAGGTTGTTGTTGGAATGTCTTCCTTCCTTATCCTCAATTGATGATACCCAGATCGAAGATCGATCTTAGAAAAGAATTGAGCTCCCTGTAATTGATCAAACAAATCATCTATTCAAGGGAGTGGTTATCTATTTCAAATTGTCACTTAATTTAGTTGTCTATAATCTATACATAACCTCAATGACACATCTTCACAAACAACACTAGGGCTCCCCAAGGAGACACACTTGGCCGAATGAACTTCTTATCTAATAAATCCTGCAATTGTTCCTTTAGCTCTCTCAATTCAGCCGGTGCCATTCTATATGGTGCCATTGATATTGGTTCGGTACTTGGAACCAAATCAATAGAAAAATCAATCTCCCTACATGGAGGCAATCTAGGTAACTCATTAGGAAATACATCAATTAACTCCTTAGCTATAGGAACTTGGTCCAATTAGAGAATTTCCTTATCTATATCTGCTATATGTGCTAGGTAACATTGTACCCTTTTCGTGCCATTCTCCTCGTGATAGTCAATAACATAATTGATGAAGAGACAATCTTATCTCCTCAAAACACTAACCCTGTTTCTCCATCTGATTCAAATACTACCTCTTTACCCCAACAATTTACTGAAGCCCTAAGCTTTGACAGCCAATCCATTCCCAAAATCACATCAAAATCAATCATATCTAAAACATTCAAGTCTCCCATAAGGATCTTATCTCCCATTACTATCTCACAATTTTGATACACATCACTAATATTAATTCTTCATCCACGGAAATATAAACAGAAATGAGAAATCCTAATAGAGTTAGTTGTCTATCTAACCTCGTGGCAATATATAGGGACATAAACAAAAGGGTTACACCCGTATCAAACAAAACTTTTGATTCAAAAGTGCAAACAAAAAGAATATATTCAAGTGCCAATACATCACCCCTCCTATAAGGAATATACCTTGCATTTCTTAGCTACACAATATGGACATCTTAAAGATCATCACGTACTCCAATAGTATTATCTATATATCTATTCCTCGACATATCATATAAGGATGAAATATTGATGATCATGTTGAGTCTGATATATCTAGGGGCCCCATATTTGGATCCCAACACCATGAGCTATTTTTATCTAAGGTGAATAAATTGATTTGGATTCATTATGTTCATATTAAATTATAAAAAAGAATTTCAATGCGAAATTTCAGTACGGGTATCAGAATATTGAGTTGGAGGTTGCAGTTGGTCAATGTGATAAACTTGGTGCTATTATTCATTCATTTCCTGAATATGAGGCATATAAAGATTCTAAAGAAAGTGTAGGATTGCTATCAAAAGTATATATTTAGGTAAAAAGTGATATCTTGCTTGTGATACATCATCATATAATACAAAACTTGTGTAGTTTATGTTAGAGAATAATATAAATCATATTATGAGACCTCACCTCACAATTTAAATTGTTAGTTGAGATGGTTCCTTAACATGGTATTAGAGCCTTGTTGACCTATCGGTCATGAGTTCGAATCTCACCACCCTCATTCTATTTGATAAAAAATAAGCAAAAGGTTGTGTAGATTTGTGTGCAAGTTTTTGTTGATTTCTTGATTTTGTGCTTGTTGTTTGATTCTGTAGGTTTGTGTTGATTTGGGAGAGAAAGAGAAGAACTGAGAATAGAAGACTGAAAAACAAAGGAAAAAATGCAGAAAAAGGTAAGTGTTCTTGTATATATTTTTCACACACTATATGTTTGACAAAAAGTCCCCTTATATACTCTCTTGGGGAGAACACATGCTTATTGAACAGAATTCAGTTTGGATTCTCTTTATAGTTTGTTGCAATTAACAGAAATGTAACTAACTAACTATTACATATGATTAATCATCAGCTTCTTCTTTTTCTCCTTCTTCATTGTCAACTCTTCCATTTAATCTTTTGCAATTGCTTCTTGTTAATCTAGCTCAGCAACTTAAATTCCAACAACCTCTCCTAAGTTGCTGACTGGTTTAACCCCAAGATTCAACCGTAATCTAGGTTCAACTTTATCTTGAACACCCATTTGACTGGTTTGTCAGCAGACATATTCACCAACTCTTAAGTGTTGTTCTTCTCACACAATTCAAATTATGTATTCATAGCTTCTTCCCAAGCTATATCACCATTTCCTTGTAATTTTCAAGTTTCTTTATCATCTCCAGAATTTTACTTGTGAGATTTATCTGGTGCCAGGTTTTAATTGATTTTGGCACATCTTTTCCATGTAATTTCAATTCCAGTTATTTCCTATATACAGCCACCTCGTTAGGAGTCATCCTCGAGATCTCTTTCACTTTAATATGGAAATTCTTTTGGAAAGGATTGTAATCAATCTTTGAGTGGTCAATAATAGACAATTTCTCAGCTTTGTGTTCTTCGCCCTCTTCATGAACTCATTATCCTCCTCCTTATCTAAAAGATCTTCACCATTTTCAAGATCCCCATGGTCTGAATCAAAATCTTCTCCTGGAACAATTCTCCCTAGAGATTTATCAAAGCTTTTCTTTCGATGTTCTCCATTGATTTGCTATTCCTTATCCTTATTCTCCAAGTCTGCTTTATTGTCATCAGTAGTATAAGTAGCCAAACTATTGTTCAGCTTCTCAACCTCAGGTAACATCATAGAATTCATAAAAGCATCAAGTGGATCAATTTTCTCATCCACGTTAACAACATCATCTTCATTTTGAATTGATTCATCCTCATTAGTATGACATTCCTCACCTATGCCTTCTTCTATGTCAGTAGGGGAAACCTTGTCCTTTATACTTGCTGCATGACAAGCATAAAATAAATTTACAATGGACACTTCTTCCTCCTTTTGTGCACAATTTGCTAATTGCTTGTAATCATTGCAATCATTTGTGTTATGTCCAAATGGATTGCATCTACCATATTTAGGCTTTCCCTTATATATGCATATGCCAAAGTGGAGTTTTTGACATACCGAACATTGAGACTTTGTGTTTGTTTGATTACCTTGACATTTATGATGTGAATTGTAACCATTGATATTGCCTCCATTGGAACCACTGCTGTTGCATTCATTTCTGTTATTCTAGTTGCAATTTTGACTGGAATTGTAGTGATTACTCACATTTCTTGCTTGATACCAATATGTGTCTTTGTTAATGTCCCTGCCACCTTAAATTAGATGATCTTCCCTGCATGAACCTATTTGCAGCACCTTGATTGTGGCCAATTTGAGACTGTTGAATGCGTGTTCAGTTCTCGTAATTCCATCTTGTTCATCATGTAGGTTTTTTGTCTTATCAAACACTTTGACAGAGGCTATAACCTCCTCAACCTTCAACAACTCAAGATCCTTAGTTTCTTCAATGATTGAAACTATGGATCGGTATCTTCTATTCAAGCTCATAAGAAGCTTTAGTACAATTTTGACCTTAGGGAAATCTTGTCTTAGTGATTTAAGGCTATTTATTGTTCTAAGCTTTCTCCTTCTGTCATTCTTAAGTACTCAAAATTCTGCCTTTACTGCTTGTAGTTTTACAGCTTTGACTTTCTTATCTCTTCCATACTCTTTTTTCATCACATTCCATACTCCTTGTGCAGTCTTCTCATTCCTAATTCTAGGAAAAAATTCATCCGACAATGCTCCTTGAAGCATGCTCAATGCCTTGGCATTTTTTATTTTGATATATTTGGATACAAAAGCTTCTCCAGATTCAATCTTCTTGCCTTTGGAACCAGCAGCTTCTTCAGTTCCATTTTCATCTTCTTCTTTCTTTGATTCATCTTTCATTGCAAGGTTTGTTCTATACCATACTCAACTACATCCCATAGGTCATAAGCTATGAGGATTGTCTCCATTTTTACTAACCAAAAGTCATAATTTTCACCATTAAACTGAGGTGTTCTTAAATCATCACTGCTCATCATTTTTCCTTTTTTTTCCAGTTTGTATGGTCACAAATTGTTTTACTCCCTTCCTTGTTGATCAAACCAACTCTGATACCATGTTGATTTCTTGATTTTGTGCTTGTTGTTTGATTCTACAGGTTTGTGTTGATTTGGGAGAGAAAGAGAAGAACTAAGAATAAAAGACTGAAAAACAGAGGAAAAAATGTAGAAGAAGGTAAGTGTTCTTGTATATATTTTTCACACACTATATGTTTGACAAAAAGTCCCCTTATATACTCTCTTGGGGAGAACACATGTTTTGCGTGTTCTTTGACAACCTGTTACGGTCAAGCTTATTGAATAGAATTCAATTTGAAATTACTCTTCTTAGTTTGTTACAATTAACAGATATGTAACTAACTAACTATTACACATCATTAATCATCAGCTTCTTCTTTTTCTCTCTTCTATTTAATCTTCTGCACTTGCTTTTTGTTAATCTAACTCAGCAACTTAACTTCCAACAGTTTCAAGCCCAAAAGTCTTTTATATAAATCATATCCCAAGGTCTTACCAAATAGGTTAACCTTTTAGGAGAAATGGTTTTTTGACATGTTAATCTTTCATGTTCAAATTTTATAGCCCTTTGAGAGTGCAGGAGACAATGTTGTTTTATTCTACTTGCTTTGTTCTAACTAGTTATGTGCTTTATGTAAGGATTTAAGTTTTTTATTTGTTCTATAAAATTTTAAAATTTACATAGAAAGTATCCTTACTTGGAGCTGATTTATTTCCATGCCTAGAAAATATGTCAACATGCCAAGTTCATTCATCTTAAACATCTCATTTATGTTGTTCTTGAATTTTGTCACCAACTTCTCTTTATTTCCTGCAATCAGTAAATCATCTACATATACTGATATGATCAGAATATGTTTGTCAATATTTTTAACATATAAAGTCACTTCATTTATACTTCTCTCAAACCCCAACTCAAGAGATACTTATCTAGACTGCTATACCTGTTTCAAGCTATACAAAGCTTTCTTCAATACATACACTTTGTTTGCATTGAGTTCCTTCTCAAAACCATCTGGTTGTTCAACATAAATCTCCTCTTTTAACACTCCATTTAGAAAGGAAGATTTGACATCTAGTTGATAAATGAGTCAACCACATTGTGCTATCACAGCTAGCACCAATTTGATTGTATCCAATCTAGATACAGGAGCAAAAATGTCTATAAAATCAGTATCTAGTTCTTGTGAGTACCCTTTAGCTACATGTCGTGCTTTATGCTTGTTAATACTTCCATCTGCATTTAGTTTTGTCTTAAAAATCCATTTAACACCAATTACCTTCTTGTGAGTAGGTCTATCAACCAACTGCCAAGTTCCATTCTTTTCAATCATCATAAGTTTTTCTTTCATAGTTGTTATCCACACTTGTGAGTTGATAGCTTTTTCAAAATCTATGGGTTCGGTTTCAACAACATTACACCTGTTGTACACATCAGTTAAGAGTCATGTTCCTCTTACTGGAATGTCATCTATAAGTTCATCATTTAGGGCTGCAACAGGTTCAGTTTGAAATTCCAGTGATGTTCCTTCAACTTCAGTAGCTTCCCAATTCCATTTATTGTTTTCTGCTACTCTAACATCTCTTGCAATCACAACTTTATTAGTTTTTAAATCATAAACTTTGTAAGCTTTAGATTTCTTACTGTAACCAATAAAAATCCCTATATCAATATTCTAATCAAGTTTTCTTCTTTTGTCTTCAGGTTTCAGAACATAACAAGGGCTACCAAATATTCTCAAATGACTAATATTGGGTTTGAAACCATACCAAAGTTCATAAGGAGTCTTATCAATAAGACTTTTTGTGACAATGCAATTCAAGAGGTAGGTTGTTGTATTCACAGCTTCAGCCTAGAATTTCAATGGCATGCTTTTCTCATATAACAAGCATCTTACCATTTCCATTAATGTTATGTTTCTTCTTTCACTAACCCTATTCTACTGTGGAGTGTAGGGTACAGTCAACTGATGCTTAATCCCTTCTTTTGCCAAGAAATCCTCCAATTTTCGAGAGGTAAACTCTCCCCCATTGTCAGATCTTAGTGCTTTTAAATTGTATCCTGTTTCTTTTTCAGTTGCTACTTTGAATCTCACAAACTCATCAAATACACCACCTTTAGTTTTGAGAAAATACACCAAACAAAACCTGTTGTAATCATCAATAAACATCAAAAAATACTTCGAAGCATTCACTGATTCATTTTGCATGGGACCACATACATCTGTATGAACAATCTGCAATTTCATTGATGCTCTATAAGTGCTACTAGGAAAGGAAAGCTTAGTTTGTTTTCCTAGTTGACATGCTTCACAAACATCCTCATTATCTTTTATTTCTGACAGTCCTAAAACCATTTGCAATTCAACCATCTTTTTCAAAGCAATTTGATTAAAATGTCCCATCCTCTTATGCCAAAGAGAAGACTCAACATTTATACACAAGTTAACACTCATATAGGAATCCTTCCAGTCAAGATTGAAAATACTATTCATCATCTTAACTGAAAGTAGTAATGTACCTTGGCTATTTTTAATTTTGCATAATCCCCTTTTAAATGATAGGGAGTAGCCAGCTTCAAGCAACTGACCCACACTTACTAAATTCGAAGTAATTTTAGGTACATACAACACATCTTTTCGGATTTGTGTACCTGCCATGGTTTCCACTTTGATTTTCCCTTTGCCTTCAATCTCCATATACTCTCCATTAACAATTCTTACTCTGGATTCATAGTTTCTGTCCAAGTTCTTGAACAACTTCACATCTGCAGTCATGTGATTAGTGCCACTACTATCAATAAGCCAAGATGAGTGTTTTACCTCTGTTGCATTGCACTTTAGTTCTGCTGAAACCATGAACAAGTGTTCTTCAGGATTTTCTGAAGATTCTGCTATACATGCTTATTTATTTTCATCAGTTTTGACTCTGCAATACTTCTAGATGTGGCCAAACTATTTGCAATTTCTGCATTGAGAGTTCTTATCCCAACACCAAGTTTCAAGATAATTAGTTTTCTTACAAAACTTGCAGGTAGGGAAGTTATTCCTTGTCTCCTTTCCTCTGTTGGTAAAATTTCTGTTATTTGGTTGCCAAATTTTACCTCTTTCACCTCTACCTTCATGATTGATTATGTGAAAAACTTTAGTTTGATTTTTCTCTTTGAATCCTATCATGAAAGCATCTTCATATGTTCCCTCTTGTCTACATGCTTGCCTTTGTTCTACTGCTTGCAAAGCATTGACTAGTTCTTGAAGATTCACTTTAGAAAGATCTTTAGAATGTTCTAAAGAACTAAATTTATGCTCAAATATTTCTGGTAAACATGCTAGAATCTTCTCTACAATCCTTGAGTCTTGAAAATCCTCACCCAACATCCTCATTTGATTCACCAATATCGATACATGAGAAGAGAAATCTTTGACTGTTTCATCCTCTTTCATCTTCAGCCCTTCAAATTGTCTCCTGAGGTTCATCACTTGCATCCTTCCAGACTTTTCATCCCCTTGAAATTCTTCCTTAAGCTTGTCCCAAGCTTCTTTGGCAGATTTGCATGCCATAATCCTTAGTAAAAATATCTTCAATCACACCATTGTGAAGACATGAAAGAGCTTTAAATCTATTTGCCTTTTCTTCAATGTAAAATTTCAATTGTGCAATTGTTGGATTATTTCCAAGCGGAGTAGGTTGCTTATCATTCTCCGCAATTTCCCATAGATCAAAAGCTTTCAAATATGTTTCCATTTTGATAGCCTACACACCAAAATTGAGTCTAGAAAATACTGGAGTTTTGAATGGGAAAAGGCAGATTCCATCGGAAAAAAACTTACTTTTCTCTCTTGTGTTTCACTCACCACCCTGCAAAGCAATGCTTTGAAAAAAAACTCAATCTCTCGTGTTTCACACTTTTCCCTTCAAAGATCCAATATGCTCTGATACCAATTGTTGGGAAAAAAAAAATTCAAAAAGTCAACAAAAAAGTTAACAAATGCTACTGTTCTATTGAATTCAAACAACTATTGTTTGAATTCAATCTGGGAAGATTGCCGAATGAAGAACAGAGCATGAACACAGAGAACAAAAAAACTGAGCAGAATTGTGTGTAAGGTTACTGCTATCCCTTTCATTTATTTATAGCAAAATTGAAGTGTTACAATAGAAATAGAACTCTTCCTATTACACTTCCAACTCAAACTAAAATACTAAGAATTGTACTTCAACTAGAATACTAAATCTGAAATTCATCAACATGATCTTATTAAGAAAAGATAAAAAAACAATAATAGAGATTTAGTCTAATCCTATCACTAAGATAGTCTTGGAAGCAATCTTCAATTTTCAACACAAAATTTTTGGAAAAAATAATTGACCTGCTAGAAAAGGCAACGCATAATTGAAGCGCACACACTTTTTTGCAATCAAGAGGGTTTTCAAGCTCAAGTGTCAATGATTCTTGAGTGATTATGCATCGATCAACATTTGGTGCTCTATGTATTATGTATTAACAGAGAAAAGTACCACGTATAGTTTGCTTAAATGCTTAGGAAATTCGTGCTAAATTTTTAATTAAAAATGTAACATAATGTATACTTCCATCCTTGTATTACCCTTGATGAGTAGTGGATTTGAAAAGATTTACATATTTTCTCTTGCAAAAAGATATGCTTACATTATAATATTTAATTTCAATCAAGTATTGCTAAGAGAAATAAGTATCCAGTTTATTCCAGAGTTTATTACAGTAGTATGTGGTGTTCAATACAGGAGGCTGAACAGCGTAAACGTGGCATACGTAGACATTTGAATTTTGGGGATGCAATTGCAAGCAAACATACCAGTTACGGGACTCATGAGACAAGCAATATACGCTTACAGGACAGTTATAAAGGTTCTTCCAATTATCGATCTATGAGTATTATGCAAACTCCTCACGAATCTTTGGATCTAACTAAGAATATCTCTTTCTTCTGCCCCTTTTCTTTCTGGAGTTACTATCAAATTGACTTCTTAACTGAAAGAGTGAATAATCCATCTCAGGAGCAGCGGGATACTTTAGAGACTCACAGTGATTGTATTAAACCTAATCAATTCTCATCGACATTGGTGGTCGACAATTCATTCTGCAGGATGTGCCTTGTCTCCCTCCTCTTACTCCACATTGTAGTCACAGGCTGGAATTCATCAAAATAATGGCGATCATAACGGTATCCCTGGCTACCAACGATGGAATATGTGAAGTGTGGGAAGTGATAACTTAATTATTTGGATATATTCCAGTGCAATAATATGTCTGGCAAAATATGGAACTTTTCTCCCACCCAAAACTGAAGTGACTTGTGCTCTGTCCTCCAGGATATATTCCAAGAAACTGCTCACAAGCTCAGCTCAGCTCTTGTGCCCAAGGAATCTGGGAAGATGGATGGTGCCAGACATAGCCCTTATTTAGCCTTGGTAAGAAATGTCGGAGATTGAACATAACGGTAGGCAAAACTCACTAGACTTAATATTAGATTAACTAATACAAAATTCTGTGGAAGGCAGAATTGACTACACTCCTTACTGCAAGATTTATTTTTAAGGTCAGGCAAGAAAGCAAGGGAACCAGGAAGGTTATATTATCTATACTTCATAACCTGTTCTATTACTGACTACTTTTCCTCTTCCCGTTATTGTTTTCCCCGTTCTTCGTCCTCCTAAGCTCCAAAACGGAAGCTGATCCTGTTCTGCAACTAGGAGCGGAAGCCCTCCAGGCCCAGCCTCGCGGTAAGCCAGTTGCGAACCTCTTCCATTTCTTTCGGGACAGTGTAATGACCAAGCCTGCAGCCAAATTAAGTCACTCAAAAATCGCTTCGGTTTACGTTTACCATTACAAGTTAGTCCCTGCTTTCTGAAGAAAATGTTTTACCCTTCATATGATTTGAACGTAAGGTTTCGAAATCCTGCTGTGTTCAAGCAGTGAGCAGATTTCTCTCCGTAGTTGTAAGAGACTACATCATCACCTGAAAAGAATCACCAGAGTCACATTGCATGAAGATTCATTTGGAAGGGAATTGTGTGTGTGTGTGTAGCTGGTCAATCAAGCTGGATAGTCCAGTCCTCCATTGATTTCTAGGCATTTTCACAGCTTTGGTAGGTTGCAGACAATATGCTGCTAGTTTCCTATACATTCATAGACACATGAGTAATCTATAAATAATAGCAAGCACAAATTTTAATTGAAATATTAGAGTGATACGGTGACAGAGATGACTCCATTTTATTCAACATGTGCTTTTTGTTTTTAATATCATAAATACATGATAAAATATAATAAAAACATGAGAATACTGCAAATGAAGAGCATACAAAAACATGAAATTATAACTTTAAATTCAACAAATCCAATAAAGATATAATATTGTATACGATCAACATGATAAAATTTTATAAAAAGAGATGAAACAAAAAATATAAATTAATAAATTTAAATTTAACAAAGCTAAAAGAACAGAGTTATTAATCGTTTAAAGATTGTACACAATATGATCAACGGCTAATATTAAAGTGTTTTAATATTTTGAAAAGAGGTATAATCTTCTAAAACAAAGGAAAAAAACAAAAAATAAAAAAACTTAATCACCCCCGTAACAGCGGGCGATTTTCTAGTAATGCTGTAGACTAGAGCAGATCAGCTGCAGATATAAAATCTGGATAATGATAGATAGAAGGACTTCAAAAGTTCTTGTGAATTCCCTGTCACCAGAGCAAAACTAGCTACTTATTTCAGCTTCAAAAACTGTCGGATCAGATTTTCGAAGTGCCACTACCAACTATATTATGCTAGATCGATATCTTGGTTTAAAAACTGGAGGACAGGAGTGCATACTTGTTCCATGGCAAAGAAAAATGGGCAAGGATGCAGCACGCCTTGCAGCCTCATGTGACCCTTCGACCTTGCTCCTCAAGCTCCTGTATGAACAAAACAAAAAAAAAAAACACTTAACTAGCAAATAGGGGAAATTATTGCAGACAAGTAATCAGCTGTGTAGATAGCTGGTGGATCAACAAATTAATCCCTCGTCCATGTAATAGCTGCAGGAGAAAAGGGTTTATCAAGGAAAGAAAGCTCGAAATGGTCAAACCTTGAACCTGGAAGCCAGCCACTTAGGCCAACAACTGCTCTGAGGTTGATAGGGTACGCGTTACCGTTACCATATCGTCCAAAGGCAGCACAAGTTGCAGAATACAGGGCCGTTGCAGCACCCATGCTGAAGCCTCCAATAGCAACTTTAACTGTCACAAAAACAAAAGGTGTTGCAGGAATGAGGTTGCCATTATTTGAATCAGCTAATATGGACAGAGATTCATTAATATTAGATGACTTTCGAACATGATATGATAACTTGCAGCTTGGAAAACTATATTAGGTCAAGAAGTTCAGCATAAAGGAAGGCAAGATCAAGGGTGCATAATCTAGTGCTACAGTATACATTCTGGCCAGAAACCATCACTTCATGCATCTCAGATGGAGTTGAACTTCTACACATTTTTTTTTTCATTTTTTTTTTGTGAACATTAGTTGCCCTTGTAGTGGAATAAGCACACGGTATTTTATAAGAGCTTCCAACAGGAAAAATTTGCATGCAGATAAGGTAGGTGTTCACAGAAAATATAGTACCATCAGCCGGCTCAGTAGACAACAAGTTTGCTATGTGTACTGCTGAAGCATCTAAACCCTCCCAGTCATCTGGACTCTCTTCTGAAATTTCTCCCACATCGAACCCTGTGAAAGTTTTACGAGTATTTCAGGTAAATGGATTCCACTCTGAAATATTTGAAGATGGACATGTGGTGAACAATGGTGATCAAATTAATCAGAAACGAAGGTGGTCACTCGTACATGCAGTGCAAGGAAATCCACCCAGCAGTGCCACAGGACGAGTAGGAGCGGTTGGACAAATCCATTTAATCTGCGTCATTAGTTTCAATGCAAACATAAGATTATTACTGAGGAGAAATGCAAACAGAACATCCACGATGTAATAATTAAATAAAAATATGTATAAATACATAAACTCCTTACATTTGGAAGAGGGAGATTTTCCAGTAGCTGGGAACAGCTGCAACCACAGAGAGAATAAAATGATAAACATTACTGGATTTAAGAGATATTTTCTTTGCCATGTCCCACAGAAGAAAACAAAAATACCTAATCTTGTCAGTTCAAATATAAAATATTAATAATCATCTGCAGTACATTTTCTAAGTATAAATGTAATGAATATTTGTATCCTTAAAGTTCTTAGCAGAGAAGAGAACAGAGCACGTTTAACATGGGTTGCCAGAATTAAGTGAACACAGTCATGAATATGGCGTATAAGAGAGTAGCAGGAGAGGAGGAATCATCAGATCGACATTATTTCACGGCACTGCTGCGGCTGCTCTCCCCATGGAACCTATTCTAGTGAGAATCTCGATGAAAGGAGAAGAAGTCGAAAACGTTTGACATCATATGGACCCCTCCAATAAAGAACATCCCTCTGTGTTGACATTTGTGAACTCCTTTCTCTTTATCCTGTCCTTGAAACCAAAACGCACACCATATTCCAACAAAGGATTTGTTTGTAGTACAGAAGGAAAAGATAAAAATGCATAAATAGTATCATCGAGTTCCCAGTAGCCCATTTGGACTGTTTATTAGATGAAGCTCACAGAAAAAAACAGTGATCAGTAGCTTGCTGAATAGTGCCGAGACATACTGATGTTTGAGCCTGAGAACACCTCGTTCCAAGATGGAATCAGGTACAAACAGTAGGTTATCAGGAGTTTCCTCTATAAATCTAAAGAAAAGAGTTTCTTCCTTTGTCAAGGAGAGTTTTGGAGTCTGAAAATTGGTTTTGAGAGATGGATTACCATGCCAGTGCAATGAAAGAAAACAAGAAACAGCAATAGAAGGGAAAGAATAGCTACAATACCTCGAACCATTATCACCAAGACCATGTAACCAAACTATAGTGGCCTGGTGCTTCCCTTGGGGCCTCACCACGTAAGTCCTCCCGAATTCAAAGTTTCTTCTTGCAGGTCTACTACCTGAATATTGAACCAACGATGTCACTTCTCATATACCACGAAGTTGAAGGGACAGAATAAACGAGAAATCACAGATTTAGTACAGGAAAGCAAGCACATATAACATTGCATTAATAGACAGAAGGAAACAGGCAATCAAAAGACACAAGGAAACAAACCAGAACCCATCGAAAAATGTTGCTGGTAGCTCATTTTCTGAGGACGGAACCAAACACCTCGGTGCACCTCCTATATGCTACTAAATGACAAGAGGTAGAGGTATGCAATGAAGAAAACCCTGAAAGACAACGTGTATTTATAGTGTAGCAAGGGAATAAAACAAGTGAATATGCATATCATTCACTAGTAAAACATTTATATGTAGTGTGCACGCCAGCTACATATTAAAAACTGAGAAAGGGGGAGGCAAAGCATCCATGAAAAGGAGAGGGTGAAAAAGCCAAGGACAAGAAGAAAAAAAAGCTGGAAATCTTTTAAGAGCAGAGAGAATCAAAGCAGAGAGAGGGTCACATTCATCCATTCCTGAGCCGCACAAGTAGGAGAGAGGGAAGTCTCTGGGATTATGGAGCATAGAGAGGAATCTAATGCTTATGGACAGTGGCTGGAAAAAAAAAGCTAAAAAAATCCCAACTATTAACAGCAGAAACGATCAACAACAGCTTTCAAGAATATTACTGAAAACAAGAAAGAATAAATCCAAATCAGTGTTACAAAATATCTTTTCTCAATCATTTGTTTATGTATTTCTCATGATTGTCAGATTCCATTAATCACAAGCTTAAAGAGAAGTTTCGAGTGTCCGATTTATCAATGACAACAAAACAAAGTCTGATATTAATGATTCTAGTACTGGACAGCAGAAGGGGAACTAGCACTCAAGAACAGAAGGAAAACTAGCACTCAGCAGCAGAAGGGAGTAATCATGAAAAGTTGAATTTTCTTCTTACCTATACGAGTGTACTATATATATATACACACACACACACACACACACACAGAGAAACATAATAATAGGCCTGCTGAATATGTGTGTGTGAATTTTCTTGTCAGCAACCTCCATTTTTCGTATGAAAGAGACGCATGAAAAAGCATGTCGAATTTTCTCTCCTTCCATCCTCTTTCTTGCTTTGTGCTCACCACTATACATTCGTTTTTGGCAGCTCAAGTCCCACCGATTAAAGTTTTGTTTGTTTATGCTAACGTCACGGGGGAATAAGAGAGAGATAGTTTCATTCACAGGTGCCTTTTTTGCAGTCTGGCTTATACGCAATTTTCTAAAATCTCGACTGATTTGTAAGCGTTCGAGTGTTTGTGCTATGCTCTGGGGGTCATATATAATGCACGTTCACTTTTGCAGGATGCACTTTGGATTCATGGAGTGGTATGCAGGGCGAGTTTTTGTGAAAAATTGATTACGTTTTCATGAGCTTTAGTTTTGCTAGGAAGAGCTCTCTTTTTTTTCAATTTTATTTCCAAGCTCATTGTAACATTTTTACTAGTTAGTGCTGGAGTATTTTAGATTGATTGTTTGTATATGGTGATAAATTAGAGTCCATCCTCAGGCATCTCTTACAAAACTGCAAAGCCTTCGGCTTACGAGAGCCTTTCTTTCCATTTCATTTCATTCCATTGTGATTGAAAGTTTTCAACTATACAGTTATATTTCTTTGTTAAATGATAAGATCAGGAATCTCTAAAATGGCTGTCACTTCAATCAATATCACCAAACATCACACAGAGTTCTTCAACTCTTTTTTCAGAACTCCCCTTAATCAAATTCTCTTTGCACCTACCACATTTTCCATCCCGAAGCTTTGGCATATCTCCTAGCCTCAGCTAGATAAGTTTTGATATTCAGCCCCACCACTCAAGTGTTTCTTCTCGCTTTCAGTAGATATCACAGACTGAACGCCAAAGGGTCTTCCCCTATCATCATAAGATATCACCATGTAGGTCACCTATAAGATGCAGCCTTAACCCAGCATCTAGTGGTGGTGGAATAATTTCTCTGTTTGCTACACAGATGACACCCATTTACAGTTGATGTTTTTCCTTTATGAGAAGAAAAAAAAAAAAGACAGCTAGCTATGGACGAGAGAGCTTCATGCTCGAGACATCATACACACATACTACTGTCTATCTTCCTACTCGCCTTAGAGCTTCAGCTATAGCGTCTAAAAATAATTTTCCTGGGTTCCATAAACATTGCTAAAGCAACTCCTCTTCGTTTTTACCACCTGACGAAACTCTTCCAAAGACTTGAGCTGACATGGTATGATGCCGTGATTCGTTACAGCAGTAAATGGGCATCCAAAATGTGCTAATTAATCTCAATGTCAACGCTGGAAAAGGCCTTTTCCTCTGCTTTGTGGGGGAAATAAAAAAAAGGCAAGTCAACCACTAAATTCCATACCCCATAGCAGGGAAAGAATCAATCTCAATTACGTGATTGCTTAAATTTAATCTGTGGGTTTATTATTAAATGCGGTCGACATATATGCTGTTGTCACTAATCTGAGATTAAGTATAAATAATGTAGATTCATTAAGGATATAAACTACTTGGGCTAGCAATTTTCCATGCGGGTTAAAATATTCTGATTAATTACATGAAGGGCAAGTTAGAAACTTTCAAGCTATTTATATATATATATATATATATATATATAGACACACACTGTCTTATGCTGCATAATGAAGTTCTGGTTGCTCATAAGCTGGCTTCCAAACGTAATAAAGTTAGCTCTATATATGTAGGAGACATCGAGGTTCCAATTTTCAACGATGTGAATAAAGTGGAAAGGCATAAATAAATTGATTAATGTAGGTGTTTATACCAACTTACGTGTATTTCAATTAATTTTTATAAACTCTAAATTAACTACTATATAAGTGTAATAACTATTATATTAACAATTATAGTTTCAAATTTGAGAATACAAGAGAAGTAACTCTCTTAGTTACAATCTCTTATTAATGAGCTAGATGATACTAGATGGTTGACATAATATTTTCTAGGTAAGAAGCTGGTGATCACTTGCTACGAGAAATTTGTGAGCATACCATATTAGCTTAAGTTATATATATATATATATAAACATATTATATTTGTAGCAATTAAAAAAAATCATGAGACTTGAATTGAATAGGTTAGAAAATATATTGAGGTGATTGTTGATTTTAATGGTGAAAAAGGGACCTTTTAAAGGAAGAAAGAAGAGAAAAATAAAGTCTTATAAATATGTACTCAAGCGTAATTTGAATCTCTACTCGTCAAAATTAAAAGCCACACTAAAACAAAATCATGTTGGGTTCAAGTTTTAAACAAAAATTGAATTCAAGGGTCATATTGTAAGACCAAAAGAGTTAGGAGCCAAAGTGAAAAGAATTTAACGCTTAAGAACCAAAGAGTAAAGAATAAAAGGTTGAAAAGATACTCTTCTAGACCTGTGCTTGGGAACATCCAGTCGAAGCTTCAACGAATAGATTAAAAGAGGGTCTTAGCTTATGATTTGGATTGTTTTCATCGCAACGACGAAGCTTATCCCCCATTGTTTTGCTGGCATTACTCCTATATTCCGATCAACTTTTGTGCCTCAACGTATTTCAGGGAGACCCGTGTAGCTCAAGAATGCATGGATACATCAGTCTTCAAGATCAGACCTCGATTTAGTCTCACCCACGCTTCATCCTAGCCATGGATACATCAGCCAGGTTAGCGTTCATAAGTAGTGACAATTGCCCTATGATGACTTGCTTTCGCTACAGCTCAAATGGGTTCCCTTAACCAAGCCACAAGATGTAACCTTCATGCCATGTACTGGATGCAGACCTCTTAAGAACAGCTTGTGAAGAATAACATTGAAGGAATTTCAATTGATAAATAATTCAATGATTTGATAAAAAAAAATGGTTCAGGAGAAAACAAAGTGATGATTGATTTCCATTAATTAAGAACTATCTTCATGCTATGCTTTCTCTCAAACTATATATACAGTTGTGAGGCAGGTGCTACCATGCTTCAATCGGGTTGATATTGTTGTGTAGGTTTGTGATACCAAGAATATGTATAAGGATTTCTATTAGAGTTCTTATTATCCAATTATACTCTACAACCTGGTTCTTAAGTGTTTAGATAAACAAATTGCTAAATTGTTGTGGAGGTATGTGATACCAAGGATACGTACGTATGAAGACTTTTAAACAATCCTATTAGAGTTCTTATTATCGAAGTATATTCTAGGACTTGCTTCTTAGATGTTTAGATAAATAGAGTGCTAAATCAACTTTATATTTAGTTTATTTTGGAGGCCCCAAGGTTGTTAATACCGTTCCGGTCACCATTTTGGTTTTTCTATTGAAACGGAATATTTTGGTTTCGGAGCGTTTCGGGGTTGTAAAGTTCATATATAATTAATTATATATACATATGAAAAAAATTAAAATATTAATTTAACAAGTATAATTTAAATTCAAGATAAATTAACTTTAAATTATACAATACAAACACAAAGTCAAACAAATATAATCTCAAAATCACAAATATCTCTAAAATTCCAAAATATTATGATAGTAAAATGTTCTAAAATAAATGAAATATTATAATTTTGAGTTGGAATGGCACAGCCGGAATGGTACCGAGTCGTTCCGACCTGAATTTAGCTGGAATTTCCAAAATGAGCGGGAATTAAAACTGAGATGAAAACAACGACGTTTCATCTCGGTTCTTTTAATGGCATGAATATTCTGGTCATTCAAGCCGGAACGGAATGGAATTAACAAGCCTAGGAGGTCCTAGAAAAAAGTAACCATAAGGTAGTGTTGGAGGCTTAAAACCCCCCAACATATTTACTAGTGATTAGTTAAGGTAATGATGTGAATAAAACTATAATTGGAAACTAAATCCTAAGTAGAGGTAAAAAAATCTTGTAAAATTAAATGGAATGTGGGCACATTCTAGGTCTTAAATCTAACAAATGTTCTTGCACACACACACACCTCCTAATAAACACTATGGGAGAAAAATAACAGGTAGAAATCCTTAGTAGGTCTTAAATCTAAAATAATTGGAAAATAAACAATATAAGAAATGAAATGAAAGCTATAAATAAGTAGTATCTAGAAAAGATTGAATTGAATCCATTGTAGAAGAAATCTTCCATGAAGGACATCTTTTCTAGTAAAGGGATGACCTACTTATATCGGTACAATGCTTGAGTTTTATCTAAACATCTAATTCTAATTATATATAGACTTATTGGATGTTGAATCCTAATACAATATAAACTTCTCCTTGTTGATAATCATTTGAATCCTATCTAATTTGCAACTCAGACTTGTTTAATTATTGAGGACTCCTATTTTGTTTAAAATTAAACCTTTTAGTTGATTGCGAGAACTCAAACTTAATTAATCATGACTCTTGATACCCTAGTCTATCTGAACTTTTTATGTCCGGTTAACTTTATTATTTATGATCGGTCTTAGCCATTCTCACCTGTTTGGTTATGAATAATAGCTTTTATAATTATTAGGTCGATACATTGATATTTATTTTAGTATAAAAACATGAAAAAAAAACACCAAGTCAGCTGATTAGGGGTATGATTCTTCAGCTACTCTCTATATATAAAATGACAAAAACTCAATTAAAATTGTTTAAAATGTTAAAGAAATTCAACATTCTATGATGAACAACAATGTTGAGGTAAAGGATCTTGAAAAAAAAAGAGCTTACTTTAAGTTTTGAAAAGAAATTAACATTAGTTGCTTGCAACTCCTGTTAGAACTTCTAGAAACAGAATGAAGATTATTTGTCTTTTTGCAGGGAAAGGTTGATGAATTGGACAAAGCTACGTAGAACTGAAGGATGAAATTAAAGGGGAAAGGTGATTGATCGAGAAAGAATATAATGAAAGCTACAAATTGAAATCTTTTTTCCATCCATCTTTCTCTCCTCATTATTCAAACTCTAGTTGTTCCTTTCTCATTGTTGGAAACAATATATATCTTTTTTCTTATGGGAATTTTGAATCAAATTCTCTTTTCTTATTCCCTCTCACAATATTGTTCTACAGGATATCGATTTTAGTTCGGCTGCTTTATTTACCGTACATGGTATTTGAAATTCTTGTTAAAGAAAAAACTTTGGGAACACTCCTTGTCAAGAATACATGATGGTCTTTCTTTATTATTATGGGGAACATTTTCCTTTCTTTTTTCTAGACATGTACTAAAATATTTGGCAAGTGGATTTTGTAAAGTTTTTTTTTCCGTTTATAGAGAAATCCTCGTATCATATTACACATTAACGAATACAAGTTTGACGATGAAAAACTCATAGTTGGTTTACAACTTTATTAGAAGGCTAAATTGATATCATTTTGATTACTTTATACCTAATCAATTGGTGTAAAAAATATTTAATAACAAAAACTCTAAACTTGAAGGCAATATCCTTGTAGTCCCCTCATATTTTCATATTCATCACTACATTGCAATTTTCATTTTGTCCCTCCCAATAGAAATGCCATGCTTTTGAACTAGGAGGTATTTTAGCGGTTTTCACACATCACTTTAGTCATTATTGGTTTGTTTGCAGGGACTTTTGTATATTCAAAATTTAAATAAATAGTGAAATAATCATAATGTTCCCTGTTGTGATGGTGGATTTGGCACGCTTCGCGTGCTGCCCTCCCTAGAGAGCATAGACGGTGAGGAAAAGAATTCTTATAATCGTAAAATTATGATGATAATTTTATGTAGCCACTACATAGTATTAAGATCACTAGGAAACTCAATAGTCTGTGAGAGTCTAGGTAAGGGACTTGTTGTGTAAGTGAAAAATGAATCACCCCTAGTGCACCTTACCTAAGGTAAGTTGCATTGTTATTTGATTGTTTTTTTTTTCAAGTCTAATTTTTTATTTGTTGATCTTTTCTAAGGCTTGAAGTAGATTTATATTCATGAGAAAGTTTCTACCTTGTGTTGCCCTTTGGGTGTTGGGTTCCCCACCCCAAGTGGGCTGGATAGCCCACCCTTTTCAGGTTACCTGGCTAGATACCACATCCAGCACAGCCACCATCCATTGTTCACCATGTGAACAGTGGGATGTGAATTGAATCACGTGCCACTGTTCACCAGCGTTGAGCAGTGCAAGGGAGTAGGAAGGAGAAAGACGAAACGCACACCTGTCATTGTCACCATATAGAGGAGGTTGAGTTGGTTTTGTTGGTGGTAGTGACGTCAAGAATGGAGACTTATCTTACGAGGTGCTAGAAGGTTGCTACAATGGAAAAATGATAAGGAGAAGTTGTCATTGTCTGTCTTTGGTGATGATGGAACTCAATTACTGCTTCTAGTTACACAAAGGGGCTATTGCAAGTGACAAGGGACTATTGCTAGTGCATGTTGGATAGAGCTACTGAAGTTGGTGAGCGAAACTAGGGTCAAGTATTACTGGCTTTTAAAAAAAACTGTGGTTATTGGCTGGGGATGGAAGCAAACAAGATCATGGTTGATGGTGGAGAAGAGAAAGGCTAAGGTTGTTGGACAAGAGAGGAAAGGTTGTTAATGTTGAGGAAGGAGATGAAAATGTCCTACAAGCAATTGATATTGTAATTGATTTTCGTTCGTTTCTCTGTGTTCATCCTTCTATCCCCTATATCTTCTACTTGTCCTTCTATTTTTAGAAGAAGGGAGGTGGTCCTTTGACTGCTTGTTGCGTTAGTGATGGGTCGTCTCCTCATCTCTTGCAATAGCGTGCATGCACTATTCAAATCACTAAATAGTGCAATCACATCTGCAGACTTTAGAAAAAGGTGTAAATGTACTTTGGTCCCTTGATTTATTATTGTTCTAATTATGCCCCTAGTTGATCTTAAACTATAGTTTTTATACAATTTCATCCTTGTCGAACTTCAATAACAAGCTTAGATTTAACGTCTTTTTTTACTTTTGTCCTTAATCTCTGATTTTTGATATTTCACCCTCAATTAACCAATAAAAAATTCAATTTTACCCTTTATTTCATCCAATTGACTTGGTAAAATTTAATTTGGTCTCCCAAAATCCCAACCTTCATAATTAAATCTCAGTTAGGTTTCCAAACTTGATTTTTCATCAATTAAGCCCTTAATAAAATCAATTTGAACAATTTAAATCATAATTAATTCATTGCACTTAATTAAATCATTTAATTGGAACCCAAATTAATTTCTAAACATAATTATATTTTAAATTAGCCCATGATTAAATCAAATTAGCCTATAATATATAAGTATGTGGTTCGAATGAATTTTTATGCATATTTATCCAACAATAAATTATTTTATCATTGAATCCACATTTTCTTTCATTTTCAGGTACAATAAATGCACAATTGGGCTCTCATATCCGTTCAAAATTTTCAACTTAATGTTTTTTGGCGACATCAGCTTTTTTATTTTATTTTTGTTATTTTATTATTCTTTTAGAGAATAGACCGAAAATGAGTTATTACAATATTGAAACAACTTAGAATAATAAACAAATAAATCTAAGATATTAGTATTATTTAAGAAGGTGGTGGTGTCCGCCATAAAAGGAGAAAGTTGGGGGGGAAATTAGAACAATACATGAATATTGTTTGTTTGTACTTGTTATATCATGTGGAGGGTGAATTAGAAAGAAATGAGGCTCCTGCGTTTAAGTTGGTAATGGGAAGATTAATTTATGTTTGGGATTATAAGCATTCAGAGTTTTTTAGGGAATCCTGGAATTTTTTTTGTTGTGTTGAAGGTTTGATTTTCACAAGTAGAATATGATATATGTTAGTTGATTACTAGTTAATTGCCCGCACTACGTTGCGAGCTGAACAAAATATTTTTTATAACTATTGATAATAAAATAATTAATAAATTTTGTTAATACAAAAATAAAATATAACATCTATAAATACAAAGTTTGATATAATAAAACACATCAACACATCATATTATAACAACAACAACATTGAAGGATTAACATCTAAAAATATCATTACTATTATTGTTAAAACAATACAAATTATTAAATTATGTCGAGAAAAAAAAACTCAAAAAAATTAATAAAAGAGGAAGCAAGAAAAAAAAACTAAAATTATTGTTGTTCTTGTTATTGTTATTGTTATTATTGCGTGAATAATAGGAAAATAAATTCAATAAAAGAATAAAAAAACTAAAAAAAATTAACAAAAGAGCAAACAAAAAAATGAATAAAAATAAAAATTATTAGCTAAAAAATAATTTCAAATAAAAAAACTAATAAAAAACCAAAGAAAACCAAATAAGACATGTCAGTTTTCAAATGATCATAAATACAAACTAAAATTTAAGAAGAAAAGTTTTGAAAAAAATGTTATCTCAACTAAATAGAAAATAATAAAACTTAAAAACCAAAACTAAAGGTGTATATATATATAAATATAGATAAAAATAGGAGCTATTTAAGAACTACAAAAAAGTAAAGGAAATAAAATTAAAAATCAGAAGTATAATGGCCGAAAACAAAATCAAATATATTATCAATTTCAATCAAATGAAAAAAATAAAAATAAATAAAATAAAGTATAATATCTATACATGCAAGTTTTGATATTATAAAACACATCAATACATTTTATTATAACAACAGGAATATCAAAGCTTTAACATTTAAAAATATCATTATTATTACTGTTAAAACAATAAAAATTATTAAATTACTTTCATAGAAAATTAAAAACATTAAAAAAACATGAAGCAAGAAAAAAACATTATTCTTATTGCATTCATAATAGGAAAAACTATCCAATAAAAAAATTTCATGACTTAAGAAAAAAACAAAAATGTAAAAAAATATAAGAAAAAAAATCTGACGTCAAAATAATAAAAAGAAAGGAAAATGAAAAAAAAAGAATCAAAAGTGAAATAAAAAATCAAATGAAAAATGAAAAAAAGAGAACAAAAAAACAAAATAGAAAGCGCACTGGTATGGGTCGAACCCTACCCTCTTATTTAGGAAGCTGTCTTTTATCCACTAAGCTACAGATATCATGTGGATTCAAGCTCAGCTATAATTGTTAAATATCTTAAATTAGGCGAACCAAACGACCCGAACCGACCCAAAAACTGAGCAGAACTATTACAATCCATAATGATTCTCCTCACATGCTACATAAAAAAAAGGAAACAAGAAAAAAACTAATATTATTATTCTTATTGAGTTGATAATTGAAAAAAAAATCAATAAATAATGTCAACAAATTGTTTTTTTTTCAAAAAACATAAGTGAAAAAACATCAAAATCAATAAAAAATATTAAAAAAATCAAAATAATTAATAATAAAAAAAAAACTATAAATGAAAAAAAGAAATAAAAAAATCAAAATAAATAAAAAAAAAAAAGCAAAGTGAAAAAAGAAAAAAAAGCAAAGTGAAGAAAATAAAAACAAATAATTAAAATATAAGTAAAAAAAATGTCAAAATCAATAAAAAAAAAGGAAAGAGAAAAAAAAAGGAAAGTCAAAAAAAATAAAAGAAAAAAAGTGCAAAACAAAGATGTTGTAAGGAATGTGCAGAAGGAAATTTTGCAGAACCGCCTGCAAGTTTTGAATTGAATTATAAAATAAACTAATCTTAATACTATGAATTCAATAATTCAAATATCCAAATAAAACAATATATATATAATATAAAACATTATTTCAATCCACAGTAACCGCCTGATCTTTTAATATATAGGATAAGTAGAGTATTAAGTTTAATGATGTTGTAAGGAATTTGCATAAGGAAATTTTGCTTTGAATGGTGGGAGATGAATGACAGTACTTGATTACATCAAAGATCTGAAAAATGAATAGTTCATAACCTAACTTCTAGGTGAGTTTAGGGCTTGGAAATGCCAAATTTGAAATAAATTTCTTCATAAAAATTGTAGCTATGGATGCTACCTAGTGCGCATAAACTCGTAAGCAAATTCTTTGCTACTGAGTTGATCCTGCAGCCTCTCTCATATCATCAGGCATGCAATATTATTTGTTATTCAACCATTGACTTATCTTTAAATTTAACTTCATATATAATCATTTTATTCCTTAACTTAAAATGATTTAATATAATTCCATACCCTTATACAAATCATCATCTTCAATTTGATCCATATTGAAAAGTTCAATCTTATAACTTCTAGAATCTAAATATTACATTGAGTAAATCCTAAATAGTTTTTAAAGTTAATTACCTCTAGCCAAATATAATTAGATTGGTTAATCAATTTAGGGTCAGTGGCCTTTGTGTTTAGATAATCAGGACATAATAACTAGGCTAGGTGACTATGTAAGAGCTTGTGAAATCCACGTTTAGATAATCAAGATAGAATAATTAGACTAGATGGCCATGTTGGGTCTAATGGCATCTATGTTTAGATGGGTGAGATATAATAACAAGACTAGTTAATTGTGTTGGAGCTAGTAACATTCATGATTGGATGTCTAGGATATAATAATTTGATTAGTCATCCATATCAGAGCTAGTGGCATCTAAGATTAAATTGTTGAGAAAACATTGTTCAATTAGATATCTGGAACTTTGCTTGACTATTAAGGAGATCAGACTCGCTTTAAGTATTATATCATATAAACATGTCTCATATGAAAATGATCAAGGAATGAATTAATAGATAATTTAGTTGTGCATAAGACTAATTAGTAAGTCCCTATAATGCTTTCAAATAAAATGCAATAATTGAAAAATTTTACAAGTACATCTCATCCTAGAGCTGGTTAGCGGATCATATCTTTTAATTTTTTTTACATTTAAATATGCAATTCACAGGGTAATATAATTTCTATATCTCTTTTGGATAAAGTAAATTATAAGTTTATGTCTTCATAGCACTAAAACCAATTTTCCATTATACTTTGACTATGTTGTGAAAAAATACATGATGGTCCTTGTTAAGATTTCATGTTTGCTCCTTATCTTTCTATATATTTGTCGTCCATATTTCTAGACACAATACCAGTTCACTTAGCTATTATTGTAATTTTCACTTTACAACTTAAGAAAAAGATGATGTAGAAAACAAATACAAGAAAAAAAATTGTAAACGTGAAATAGCTCTTTTCAATTAAATTTATTAGGAATATAATATTATAAAGAGAGAATTACATTTAGTACTAAATTCTAGTTTGGTTTAATTAATTTGCAATTATTTGTTATAGTTTTAAAAATAATATTTCATATTGATGTTTTTCTTTGTTAATATGATTAATTAATTTCCTGTGTTGCAGCCAGTGGATGCCCCTTGAGAACTAGCTCTGTCACAGCTTAATGATCGATTATCTCTGCATGCCTGATCTACCTAATTCAACTAAGCTTTGTGGTAAGCTTCATGGATTTTTATTCTCCTTGTGGAACAATTTCGGATGTTAAAACCCTTATTTCTGCAGCCCGTGTCATTCAAAACATTCATTATTGTTATTGTCTCTTCAGTATTAGTGTCTTGTGTGGCGCGACGATGTCAAAAGGTTTGTGATCTGCGAACACATCTTGAGTTCTAGTTACGATATGTGTTTAAACGTTTAGGACAGTTAGGATTTTATTTTCTGAACTAATTAATAAATTATATTTTTTAAGAATAAAATTTCGTCGTATACAAGGAAAAAGTTCATTATGGCTTTGTCGATCCCAAAATAATGTGAAGCGAAGCCAGTTTTGCAGATGGCTAGGTGCCTTGATCAGTAAGGAATAACTTCTAGCCATGTTCTTCCTTGTCTTAAAGTCCCTCGTGATTATGGGATTGGAAAACTGGAGCCTATTACCATAACTTGTGTTCATTTAACACATCATAGATGTCAATACCGTTCCGGTCGTCATTCCGGTTTTTCGATTGGAACGAAACGTTCTGGTTTCGGAGCGTTCCGGCATGCCGTTTCAATATCGTACTGGTTTATAATAATTAATTATATATATATATATAGAAAAAAAACATATTAATTTAACAAGCATAATTAAAATTTAAATTCTTTTTTATTTAGAATATTATGATGTTTTTAAATTATTTTTGACATCTATACATGTCAAAAATAATTTTTAAAAAATAAAAAAATAGATTTTAAACCCGGAACAAAATCGAGGTGTTCCGACCAGAATTTCCGGAATGGGCCGGAAATAAAACCGAGACAAAAACGACCCCGTTTTGTCTCAGTTTTGTGAACGAAACGGAATGTTTCAGCCGTTCCGGCCGGAACGGAACAGAATTAAAAACTATGCCTTCGATGGCTAGAATCAAGGTTAGGTCAAAATTGTATTAAGATTTACATCATGAATTTTATATGCGCTAACACACCAAAGAATATCTAATTATTTACAGTGTAAAATACAATAACAAAAATACTTTGATATTAAATATTATGGATTATCATCTTATTAAAAATAAATAAATAAACAATCACCCTCATCCTTGCCTCGTTATTGGAATCTGAATACTCATCTCATCCACAGCAAGAAAACACCAGCCAACTAACCCCCAAAAGCTTGCCCATATGCAAGATTCTAGGACGGTAACCCCAAGATAAGTACCACCACTTGAGAGTAATCAAACACTGTAATCTCGTGATTAGCAAGTCTTAAGCTCTCAATCTTTGGGCAAGAAGTGAGTAAGAGATTGAGATCCAACGCTGAGTTACTAACATAACTCAAAGAAAAAGACTTTAAACAAGGAAATATCTGAAAATTAGGTTCCTGGCTTCTGCCTGGCACAAATTGACGAGCCATCGCCACCTCTACCCAGTGGTTTGGAATATATATTGTGTGGATTATCAGTATCTCGAGTCGACTAGTTGCGAGATCATGATAGGCATGCCAATCATTGGAATTGAATGGAAAGGTGAAGGCGTTTGCGACAAGCTCATCGCCACCTCTAACATGTTGCAGAAGCTATCAGCATATCCTGAGCATCTCCTTGCTGTGAGATGTTCCCAGTCACTTCAACCCGAAGATGTACCATTACCCTGGGATCTCAAATCCATACATGCTAATAAGCATCAACCAACTGGCCTATAAGAAAAAAATAATTTCACATTCTTAAAGATTATGTTTAACTTAGTAATTTCTAATTAGAAAGACACAGAAAATTAACTAAACTATAAAACACATCCCGGTTTTACTGTTTGAATCCACAGTAAAGCTTACTTTTAATATATATTATCGTTAACAATAAACGAAATGTTCAGGTAGCCGAGTTGGTTAGTGCGCGCAAGATAAATAGAAAGAACGTGAGTTTGAATCTCACTCTTTGTAGTTTTTTTATTTTTCGCACACTTAATATATATATATATATATTAATATATATTGTTGTCAACCATGACAGATATGTTGAGGTAGCCTGTTTGTGCCATTAAGGCTCTCTTCCGAGAGGCGCGGGTTCGAATCCCCCTCTCATTGTTTTCGTTTCTTGCTTTTTTTTTTTGTTTTTTTTTATCTGGTTTTTTTTCCTTTTCCACTTATATATATATATATATATATATATATATATATATTTGTTTGTTTGTTTGTTTTTTTATAATTGGAGTATCTACGCTAGCTTAAGTACACCACGATTAATCATCGAATCTAATTTTTTATATAGCTTTTTGTTTTGTTTTTTTCCTGATCATGTTTTTTTTCCATGAAACAATTTTTATTTTGCTTGGAAATGTGATTAATTTTTTAATTTTTTTGTTTATAAATATATTAAAATGATAATTGTTTTTTTAACATTATTTTTAATATAGGCACATGAAAATGATCTAAAAACATTAAAAGATACAATGTTTGTTTTCTTATAGTATTTACATTTATGCTTTTATATTATTATTTTTTCAATTTATTTTTTGTCAGAGTTTTATTTTGATCAGGTTCAGTTTTGAAATTTTAATTTATATTGGTGATAATTTTAAAATTAATATATCTCTATTTTTCCCTTTGTTCTTTTGTGTGTGTGTGTTTTTTTTGTTATTTTATCTATTTTCTGGATCATATAATTTTATGATTTTATTGTTTGTGCAATAATAATGATAATTTTAGTGATTATATTTTTTGTTAAAATGTTTTGATTTTTTTTATTTTTTGGGTAATTTAATCATTTTAATTTTTTGAGCAATAATGTTGATAATAATTTTAACTGTTATAATAATGAAAATGAAGGTAATGTAAGAATGAATTTTCAATTTATGTTTTCATCTTTTTATGGATAGAAAATTAACTACTTATTTTTTATTTGATTATTGCAAGTTTTTTTATAATTTATATTTTATTTTTAAATGTGATTTAAATTTAATTATAAAATGAACTAATCTTAATACAATGAATTCAATAATTTAAATATCCGAATCTTCTTTCTTTTTTGATGATGATAATAATTTTATGTTGGTTATTTCGTTAAAACTACTAAACAAATAAATTTATATCTATTTAAAATTCATATATTTTATAGAAAACTTGCATAAATTTATTATTTTGACTAAATTTATATCATAAAAAAAAATATAATTAATATTCTTTTATATTAAAAAAAAAATATGATGCCGCCCGCGACAAGGCGCGGGGTATTGGCTAGTATATATATAATGCGTGAAAGAGAGAGGAATGTCACTTCAAGAGAGAAGATCAGATATGTTGTTTGATTGCTTTCTAAATTTAATATATATATATGAGAGTAAATCGGTTATTTCATCAAATTTGGAAGAAAAAAAATATTAGTCTAGGATGTAAATTACAATTTTTTAAGACTTAGGTGCAATTTTGACCAAACCCTAAGATATTAGGAGTAATTTTTGTAAAAAAATGATAACAATCTTATAATAATTACATATTTTTTGTTAACTTTCTTTCAAGAAGATTTTTTTTTTAAACGTGGGTGTCCGGATTAGTTTACGCTTCTTGATTAAATATACAAGCTCTGAAATCAATGACCAGTTAAAATCTATAGTGACCCTGACTAATGTGAGACTCAAACTAGTGATTTAGTGATTTCAGGGAAGCAAACTCAAAACTTAAAATAAATTTCAAAATATAAGATGAAAAATTTCAAACTAGAGGGAGTAGTCATAATTTGAACCAAACTTCGTGATACTAGGAGAGCAATTTTTCCTATTATAAAAGTAAAATCTAAAAACAATATTGATTATTTTCTTACATTGACTATAAACCCTACCTTTGCTGCTCACCTCAACTCTACATTAACAAGTTTTTTAAACAATTGTAAGGACTTAACCTACATCATTATCTCAGTTGATAATTCCTCTCATACTGGAAAGTCCAATATCATCATAATCAATAAATTTGTTGCTTTTACCTTTCATCAAGCATAGCCGTTAAGAAACAACAATGGATCGTCTTGTAAAACTATTACTTTCCAGAAACTCCATAAAACTGCTAATTCAATTGAAATCCACAAGTATTATAAACAGTATAATTGGATTTTTTACTTCAAATATAAAAACAATATTAGGTTAGCAATTGAATTCAAATGACATGGAATTAAATTCAAAACATGTAATTTGATTTCAAACATGCTGTAAAAATTACATGTTCAATAGAGCCCACAAAGAACGTCCTTCACCATGGGGGCTCGTGTTTGGGATTATCTAGTCATTTAGTTGATAAACTCATTTACCATTATCCCAAGAACTCACACACTGATTAACCCGGATCAATTGAACATGCATTGCAAGAATCCATTGATAAGTCCTCATATCAGAATAGAGTAAATTGCAAGGTTCTTAATCATTCAGATTGACACCCAGCCACCCACAGATGATAATGCTGCAGAAAATCACCATGACTAGAAAGATTGTGTTGTTGACTTTAACTGCAAGCCCAGATGATAATCACAGTTTTAATCAAAAGCATTTGAACTGATGAAATGAAATGGCATATGCATTGATGCGATGGTGGAGACAGCTGACATGGCTGCACCGATTCTCTTCTGTGGCAGTTTTCCACATAAAACCCCAAAGAGACTAGAGAGGATACAACTGAAAAGGCCATGTTCCCCAAATCAACATCCAATATTTATTTAATTAACAGAATCTAAAATTTGATCGATAAAATGACTTGAGTCATCGAATTTTATTACTATTTGTGAAAGATAACTCTGTCAGATTATCCAGTCAAACAATTCACTCGTGCCATAATCATACCATTGAATACTGACGAAGTTGTGATCAGCAAGAAGGGCACCGCAGAACTCCAAAGATCCTTAAGACCCCGCTGTACATGATTCGATGGCTCCCTTGAAGCAACGTCAAGAATTTCCATGAAACCCGAAAGAATGTAAGTTAAGCTGTGAATTATTTGGCAACTCATTATATGAACCTAACAAAATCCTGAGTTCCTGTAGTTGACTTCTGTGTCTACATAAAGCACAAGAGGAGATCCCATTCCAATTGTTGACAAGGCACCAACCACAACAATAAAGGACCAATCAAATACAAAAAAACAAAAAGACAATAAAGCTTTTGAACTTCGAGGCTCCACTTGTATACTGGAAATTCTCTTTTGAGTCTTCTCAAGTTTTATTCCAATTGCAAAATTGAAAACTGCAACTAGTGATGATGATCATCATCATCGCCATGTCCATCAGGTGGTCCTCCAGGGCCCACAACTTCAAGCTGTCAAACACGGACAAGAAAGTCGGCAAAATTCAGCAATGCCCAGAGCAACTTAAATTGTTGTTATAGACGTGCAGCCAAAGACAATTCAGTTATAGAAGTTCGCTAAATCTATTCATTTAGAATTACATGCATGGTGTGTCTAGGCGGGAAATATTATTATTTGGCTACACATTCTGCAGATTGAACTACCCTATGTCATGAGTGATATGATATACAGTGCATTGTGATCCAAACAAAGTCTATAGACATCACTTTTTTATTAAACACTCCCAACTCTGGACTGAATAAAGCTCGTGAAGCCTTCAATGCTCACCCTACTCTTAACTTTGATTTTAATTCAGATATTCATGCTCAAAATCGCTCCAACAGATCACAAATAAGCATTTCTAGTAAAATAAATTGTCATATAACTAAACCCCAATAGCATGATCTAATGCAAGAAATGATTGGTGTCAACCATTCTGGTTATAAACCATTCATTGCACACAGGTATGTCCATGTGAAAAGATATACACATGGATCTTCACATTCAAGTGAGGCTCAGTGCACTGCAGAAGGCCCTACAAATTGCTAGTGATTTCAATTCAAACCTTCCACTTACCACAAATTGCTGTGTGCACACTGGGCATTCATGTGGCTTGCCTTTCTCCAGCCAAAACCAAACAACATCATGCTCATCCTCTGCAATCAAAACATTAAGCAAAATTCATTCTTTCAATGTACAGGAATAAATTACTTCTTCTTAAATGCGATCATCAGCTCAAACAAAAAATAAAGGAGAAACAAGAATGATAAATGCCCACCTCCTTCACCTCCAGGGCATCCAACTATTCTCTTGTCATAGTACGACTTGATTACAGCAGGCTCTACCTATAAGGGAAAAAGAATTAAATATGAAGATCAAATATACAGCTGAAATTATCACAGTTATGCACAATGGCATATGACAGAAGGCATAATACAGGCAATAAGAAGAACAAGTCATCAACAAAGAATGGTTTGACAATTCAACAAGGCCCATTATAGACAATCATACACATGCAAACTCTACCTTCAAAGGATGGGGACGCATTTATAATAGTGGACAATTCAAAGGACTGATGGCACCTATTTAAAGTTTGCTGACACAGAGCTACCAGTCAATTAAAATGGAAGTTTAGCAGAGTTGTGCATGCAAATAAAATCACAGAAGAAAAGGAATGGTCCAGCTGAAAGAATCTATATAAATAAACATAATATATACAGATGTGATATGTAAATGAGGGAAGAATGTGATTCCACTTGTCTATAAAAAGGAAACTATCTTCCTTGATAAGAGTTGGGTGCAGGTTGCACCAACAAATGGCCCAAATAAAATGTGCCAACCTAGACTACCCCAACTAACTGAACCAACCCGGACTACCTTAATGAGCTGACCCAGATTACCATAGGCCATGAGATTTTCCTTGTTAACCTTCCTAGAACAGAAATGGATGTAAATAAAGGTTATTAAAGCCCACTCCATTCACAAAATAACTCAGAACAGAAATAAAAGAGATGGAATCAGTAGAGGATTTAGGGTCCTGGAGCTATAAACATGGGGTAGTCGTTTCAGATACAAGGAATAGAGATGTTCTTGAGATTTATACCAACAGCACCTCAACTGTCAAAGCTGCCATTTCTACCACAAAACATCTTCCATGCCACCACTCCAAAGCTGCCGCTAACAATTACTTAATTATTATTGTTTAATCGGATTCTCATCTCAAGTCTGTATAATATAGTAATTGTCTTCATTCCCATTAAATTCACTATTTCTTCATTTCTGATTTTTTTTATTTTTCATTACTGATTACTAAACATGTCCTTGCATACATGACAGTTCGATTTAAATTATACTGTATAATTTACAAAACTACTTCTAAAGCAATATCAAGAGTCTCGGCCGTTGGCAAAATCTCAGAGACATCAACATAGGAACCATATAAGAAGCCAAAGGGAAGCCTCTGGAAGAGAAAAAAGGAGATTACTCCATCTTCTAGTTTAAAAAGAGGTCCATTTCATCTTTATCTTACCAAAATCATATAAAGACCAACTCATGGAGTCAACCAACTTTTACACAAAACTTTACACTATCACTGTCACATTTAACATAATGAAACAAAACTGTGAGAAATCAAAACCAAGCAACTCAAATTTACTTTTCCTCGTGCCAAATATGTATTCTAACAAGCAAATGCTCTCAACCTTATGAACACCTTTTCAAAAAAAATATTCAAAACTACATATAATAAGGCATGAACCATTTTTTTCCGTACAAACATAAAGCATTGCAACCATGTTCCATTAACACAGAAATGAACTGCAGAGCACAATAATATAAAAAAGCATGCATAAAGAATAGCCTCGCCTATTAAAAAAACAATACTAAAGAGAAACAACTTTGTTGAAGTGACAAAGTGCAAAGTACTAACCTTTGTGCCAAAAGGGCCTTCAGGATAGTCTATATCAAGAATTTTCCTTCCCTGAACAGCAAAAAGCAATTGAAATAAGAACAGTGTCTTCCCCATAATATAATAAAACCCAAAAGATAAAAAAGACTTGGTTTATGACTATTGGAATTAAGAAAAAGAAAAGCCATGCATTATCATCTAAAAGTATCATAATTAGGTTGAATGAAAGCAAAGTTTACAATAAGTACAAGTGATAACACACTCAGCTCCATTTAACTTCCCATTTCATTGCAAATCAAAATGACAAATGAAAAAAATCGGAGACACAACAGTTCATTTTCTTGTTGTTTTCAGCATAATTTGAAACGCAGTTCCCATTTCCCTTTCTCATTTTCTAAAAAGAAAAGGGCAAAAAAGCACCTCGAGCTCAGCTTCAAGCTCCTCCCGCTCATGCCCAGTAGCAATAGGCATTACGTCCTCGACCCTCTTCTTCACTGCACCATCCACTACAAAACCAAAGAATTCTTCATAATTAATTATTTAATTTCAATTTCATACACACCATAAATGATGCAAATATTATAAAATTCAGCTTTTAAGAGCTGCAGCATTATTTATCACAAATCTCCATCCAATTGCAGTCACCGAAATTAAATTACAAGATTATAGAAACTCATAGATTTAAACAAATCTCATCTCTATAACACATAGCTAAATAAAACGAGAATCGATTCAAATACTAACTACAAAAATCAAAAAAGAAATATAATCGTGAAGTCATAAACGTCGTTGTAAGTGTGTGTAGGTGAAGATCTGAGAGGAGACAATAGTACACTAGACTAAGTCGAGAGAGAGGACCTGAACCAGCGCTGAGATAGCGATTGAAGACAGAAGCGGAAGGGGATCGGTTAAGGAGTATGAGCTGAGTGGATCGAACGGAGGTTGAGGCGGAGGCGGCGGTGGTGGCTAGGGTTCTGAGGTGTGAAGAGGCTAGTCTTCTCCACATTGTTTCTTTATTATGTATCGATGTGTTCTCGTTCTGATCTGAGGTCACACCCTCCCTACCAGTTGGTAATCAATCTTCTTCTTTACTTTTTTATTTTCTATCAGTCAATGAAATGGTGGAATGAAAGACAAATTGTAAAACGGGTGGCGATGGGATTCGTTCAGCTTGTGGGAACTGACGAGGCGTGTGTGGAGTGTGTGGTTCACTTTGCACGTGTCATATTTCCCCACGTGCGTTACTTTTTTTTCTCTTTCTGTTTTCTTACTTTCCAGAATTTCTAATTACACGCGTTTCTTTTATTAATGTTACTCATTTTATTTTCTAATAAACATGCATTGATGTTGAAAAGCTATTTAGGATGGCTGCATTTGGTTTTCATACAAGAGAGGTACTTTTAAAAACAATCTTCTTTAATTTCTATTTTATCTAAAGTCTTAACCTTAAGAATAAGGATTAGATAAAATTAGATGGGAGTTTTGTCACAATTTAGGTCGATTATTTTGCAGCAAAAAAATATATGATGCTAGGGCACTACAAGTGTATTTTAATTAAGAAAAAAACTCATGTTCATTCAATTAAATGATAGAAAAAATAATGACAATAAATTGATCAAATTTTAAAATAAAAATTCACAAGATTACCAGGAAAAAAAAATCTTGTAAAGAACAAAGAACCACAAAGTTGAATTATGTGAAAATATATATATATATATTATACAATAATCTAAAAGATCTCAGTTTTTTACTGTAACACAAGAGACATTTGCACTGTGGAGTGGACATTTTTCATCCGTGCGTCACGCGAGTTCATCCACCTTTTTTTTCTTCGATGAACAGTGTTTTACGCTTTTAGCCCCTGTAATAAGACAAAATAGAGGCTCCGGCTGAGGGTAAAAATGGTTGAGGGTGAGGGTCATTTATGTAATTGCACGCGTACGGACCGGTCCGGTCGGCTGTATTTTTTAAATATATTTAAAATGAATAATTACTGTTCTAGCCCCTAATAAGACAAAAATGGTGACTTTGGTCCAAGGACAATCCGGTAATTTACCCTATTTTTTTCGATTATTGTCAGTGCGTGTGGCACACACGCCGTCCTGTTTTACGCCCACGCCCTGTTTAGGTGGCGCGTGCAGCGTCATACGGTGGCCGAAGACGAGCTACCGACGTCTAGGGCGGTGCGTCTATGCGTAGTCTTCATCCCGCGGCAGCGCGTGTCCCCTAAAAATATTTGTGGCCACGCGGGAGACCGGTTAAAGATGTCGGTCACGTTTCTCTCTCCCTCCTGGAATTTAATAGTATGCGGGTATTACATTATTGTCCTAGTTGGTATAAGATTATTTTTTCTATTTTAATTAGTACTCTTTTTTTCTTTTTTAATCATTTTCTTTGATGTTTTTATCTCTTATAAATAGGATTATCTAGCTTATAATTAGGTTTTACTTTTAAATTGTTATTCATTATTGCTATTGTATATTATTTACTTATGTGTCAGAGAATTCTTATACTTTTACTTCTTCATTGAGTTGTCTTGACTTATTAAACAGTACATATATTCTTGGCATCTTTTGTATATTTCTTGATGATTCTTGGTAATTATTAGAAGGGTGTTTTTTTCCCAATAGTTTTAGTGTCTTCATATCAAAGTTGTAAAATCCGTTCCGAGTACCGTTCTGTTTTTTTGTTTGGAACGGAACGTTATGGTTTCGGTGCATTCCGGCATTCCGTTCCGGTTTTGTACTGCTCATATTTATTTAATTATATATATGAAAAAAAATATATATTAATTTAACAAGTATAATTTAAATTCAAGATAAATAAACTTTAAATTATACAATACAAACATAATTTCAAAATTAGAAACATCTTTAAAATTCCAAAATATTATGAAAGTAAAATATTCTAAAATAAAAGAAAAATACATGCTAAAAGAGGAATCCAAAACTGAAATTATAAGCCACTCTCTTTCAAGTTTCAACTGCTACCCTTTTTTAACATTTGTTTTGTTGTTGAGAGGCTTAAGATTCTTAGATATGTGGACCCCCTCTTGCTTGTGCTTTGCCTTTCAATTACATGCTACACCTCCCTCTCTCCCTTCTTGCTTACTCCACTCCCAAGTCCGAACAATGTCAAATTGTCAACTCTTCTCCCTTTTCTTCTTTTCTTTTCTTGCTGTCTTTCCCAGAAATCGAAGCATTAATTTTCAAATTCAAAAATCCAGAAATAAAAAAAGTCATTTCTCCACCGAGTACAAAAAGTTTATTAGCCCCCCCTCCCCTCCCTTCTCTCTCTTCCACATTTAACTTTCCACCACCTATGTCCAAACCCTCGTCTCCCATCTCCCATTCCAAGGTAAAATCAAATAAACAAACCCTCGCCCTTTGATTCCCTAGTAACACAGATGCAAAGATATAATATCTCGCAGACCTACCCTGAAATTTCCTTCCTTTTTGCTGAACAGGGCCGCTTGAAATAGTAGCACAAGAAGTCAGGACTCATATCCAAGTGAAGCTGGGAGAGAAAACTGAAAGAAATGAGCAACTCATCAGTGACAGTGGCGGCGGCGGGGCCAAGGGCACAACCAATTTTCATGGCGGGCCAGTGGCATGAGCTAGAGCATCAAGCTCTTATCTTGAAAAGTTTACTCATTTTGCAGCAAAATGAACGGAACGGAACACCGGGTACAGAACCGGGGCGTTTCGACCAGAATTGGGATGGATTTTCCGGATCTGACCGGAATTCAAACCGGGACAAAAACGTCGTCGTTTTGTCCTGGATTTTGAAGTGGAACGGGCCGTTCTGGGCGGAATAGAACGGGATTCATAACTCTGCTTCATATAGTGTGTTTAACCATTATATTGAGCTTTTATCAATCAGATATGATTTTTGCGTTCTTAAGTTTGTTCTTTCTTGCATGTGGGTTTAAGGGTTCTTACCTTTTGGCCTTGCATAATTTGAGCTAGCATGCCAAACTTATAGCTTAAGTTGTGATCTCAGGTTAATCTCACAGAAAGAAAATAAAAAAATAAAGATGATCAATTCCAAAATAGATGTAGAAGGCTAAAAAAACTAAGTCAATAAAAAAGAAGCCAAAAAATAAAACAATTGCAAATCCAAGGTCATCATACCTTTTGAGCTAGCGAACATGATAGCCTAATAAGAAAAATAATAAGACTTAATTTTAAAAGAACCCAACCCAATTTCGAAGGACAAAACAAAAAAAAAATATAAACAACCATTTTATATAATTGATTGAAAGGAAACCATTAAGCATGTTTTTTTCTTCAAAACAAACAACAATGAATGATGAAATTGAGAAAACAAAAAAAAGTGAAATAAAAAACAATGTAAACACATGTTAACTTTTCAAACATGTTACCCAAGTTAACTAAAAGCACCTCATCTAAAACAACAAAAAACTCAATTCTCAATCAATCAAATATCAAATGATAAAATTAGAAGAAAAAAAAGAGAGTCCATTGTACAAAAGGATTACAAAAATTAGTAATAAGTTTTTGTTGACCAAAATGTGGAAAAAAAATGAGAGGACAACTTAGAATATTGAATTCAAGAGGAAAATTAAATTTAAAAATCAAATTTGCAAAATAATCAGAAATCAAAACCAAAAGAATGAGGACCATGTTTCAAAACATAAAAAATCACAGTTATGGATTTGATGATGAAATCTGAAAAAAGCCAAGAACAAAAATTAAAAAAAAATCAAAGTTGAAATATTAGTAACTAAGATGACAACTATAAAAAATTGAATGATGAACACAAATTTGAATGATGAGAGAAAATATAAAATAAAAAAGAAGAGGTTATCAATGACATTTCATCCTCTTAACAATTGCACATGTCGTACTATATGGAAGAAAGCAAATGATGCCTCGAAGATTGTTAGAAAAGATAGTGTTTAGCCACTAGACGATGCTTTACCCATCGCTTGGAGAGCACAGTGGTTCCACTGTTTTAATTGTATTTTAATATTTTATGAAAATGTTAAATTGTTCATAAACCAAGTCAATTTCATAAAAAATGGATGAAAATATAAAAAACACCATTGGACATTAGTTAAAGAAAGTTTGCTTTAAAGGGCAATATGATCAATTGTGAAAATGAGAAATAAAGCTCTAAAAAGTAGTAATTTTTGTTTTGTTTTTAAAGGTAATTCAATCAGTTTAAATTTCTAAAATAAAATAACCTATTTGTCTCGATTGATTTAATAATAACAAATAAATCCCCATGAACACAATATATTACTCATAACAAGTTCAATGATTTTGTTGAAGAATGAAAAAAAAATGATTTTATTGTTTCAATTCTTAGTGATTCATGTCTTGGACCACAATTGCTTTCTCATTTATTTATTTATTTATAATTATTCATAGAAAAGGGATTAACAAAGTTTTAGGTGGCGTTAATTATCTATTCGAGCCCTGAACGCCCCCCCGGGAGTAAAATATAATGAGGTCAAGATGAATGGATGGATTTTCTTGTGGCCAATAACAGTAGCCACAATGGCAGTGGTTTAATGGATGGTCGTTGTATGCAGATTGTAGAGGGGAATAGAGGGCCAGGGTTAGGAAATAGAAAGAATTAGATAAAAACTTTTCTATTTATAGTATTATTTTAATTTAAACCAGTATGGTTCGGTTTCAATTTATCGTTTTTAGCCTTGAAAAACTAAAACCAGAACGGACTGAAAGTTTTTTTTTAATTCTAATCTGTTTAATCATTTTTTTCTTCTAATGGTTCATTTTTTCTTAGTTAATTTTTTCAATTTTTTTGGTTTAATTGATTTTTTTTGCTTACCCATAGTTAATCTCCATGAAAAACTACCACACAAGTCCATAAAATAACAAATACAGGACATGTTTATAAAATTGACATTGCAATTCAAAAATAATTTTGAATTTTTTCTTTGAAATAAATTATTTGATTTTTTTTATCATTTTGATGTGTTAGTATCAAAAATAATTTTTTAAAAATAAAAATATATAATTATTATATAATTTTTTTATGAACAAAAATCACTTTAAAAAACAATTTCAACTACATTATTAAACAATCCCTTAATAAACCACCAACTTGGATTTGGTCGGATCACATAATAGTTAGAATCAATTTTTATTATTTTTATGTAAAGAAGACTGTTCCAAGTTTTTTGTATTAAATTAAATATATTCTAAAATCAGTTTATACCGTTGTATTTTCTCAAGTGTTATATCCAGAAAAACTCAACCATATTCATATTATAGATTTTCTACTCCTATTTTGCTGATGATTATCACTACAGATTCCTGTCTCTTGAATCCTGCAAAAGCTTCCAAAATTAACTACAAGATCATCCAAAAACCCAACTTGGGATCCGCTTAGCCTAACTATGTTAAATCTAAAACATTTTTTTTATTCCAAACAATATTTTTTTTTTTATTTCAAACAGCATTTTATTTTAAAAAATATTCTTAAACATCATCAAATTGGATAAGCCCGAATTGACTAGAGAACCCAAGATTTCCCTAGCCAGCTCATGACCCCATGATTGAGCCAAGTCATACCCTACATGCTAAAACAGCCCTTAATAATTGATATGGAATGTAGGAAAGCACTTCCCGTCAAGAAAGAAGAATCAAGCTAAAGCTGCTCGAGCAGCTTGAACATATAAAATTTTCCTACAGCCATGTTATGTTCTCGCCAAGAGCTTACGTCTAGATTCCTATGCCTCCTGCCTCTAATGGAAGGCCAGCCCGGATCAATAAAATCCAAAATCGACATTAATTTCCTGAGATGTTTTGCAGAAATCTTGTCAGGTCAGGTGACCAACTTTTTGTCTTTGTCTTCTAATTTTTGGCTCCGGGTCTTCTTCATCTTGCTCCAATTTTCTCCTTAGATTATCCAAATCTTCTTGGCTCAGCTGGCCATTCAATTTTTGGTTTAATGCATAAGCTTCAGCCAACTTCCTCTTGCATTCTTTGCTTGCAGTGTCATGATACACCACTGAAACAAGTACGAAGGTGAAAATAAGTACAACTCCCAACTGCATGCAAATGCATACTAACTGCGAAACAAAACTATTGATTTGGTGTCTCTCCAAATTAATTAATTCTGGAAATAAATAATTAAAATATTTTACATAATAACAAGTGCCAAGTGCCATTATAAATATTTATTTATATATCTCAATTTTAGCTGTCTCTCCAAATCTTCCCTCCAACATCCAAATCTATTGATTTGGTGTCACTGACAGTATAAAGTATAACAGAACCTCTTACCTTTCCAATATGAATTAAAGTTTTCTTTAACTATCAAATATACTAAGTTATATTTTATAACACATTGTATAGGATATAGTAAGGCTTCCAAGGCATTATTGTTGCGATTGAATAATCAACTCAATACAAATCCCTTGGAAAACACGACCAGATCCAGATAATGGTGTATAACTAGGGATAAGGCACAATAAAATGGTAGACAACTGACCTGGTTTTGGATAATCTCTTCCTATTATGCACTTTGCTTTTCTTTGAATGCCTGGTGGAGCTGTCCATGGCTCATATATGTACTCCTTTGGCATATCTGGGCATTTCTATAATTATAAATTCCATGTAACAATTTACACTCGGCCAAAAGAAATGGAATGACATGACAGGAACTCCAGATTACCTTTCAATACAGGGAGAAAATGTCTTATATAATTACCATTTGGGTCATACTTCTTCCCAAATGATATTGGTGAGTAGATACGGTTATACTGTCAGCAGAAAACCATTAAAAAATTTAGAAAGCTAGAGCACAACAAATTGTGAAACAAAGCAGTGATGTTTTGAAGGGGAAAAAGGAAACCAGCATCCAAGCTCAATTCAGGCAAACGCAGGCAGTAGATAAGGTATAAGGAAACAAATCAGCCAGTATTTCCTACTGGATATAAGGAAGTTTATGTGATTTTCGGTTTATTTCAACATGTAATATATGTGACCATTTAGGAGTGTTGTTGCAGTTGCTTTATAAAATATTTTTCATTCAAAAATGCATTAAAATAATGTTTTTTTTTATTTTCTAAAAATCATTTTTGACATCAATACATGAAAATTATTTAAGAACACCAAAAAAAAATCTAAAGTAAAAAAAAAAAAAACAATGTTTTTCAAAAGCACGCAGACCCTCTATATGTTCAAACCTTTAGAATATTGACAGAAAAAATGCTAAAATTAGATGATTCAAAGTTATCAAATGAGACAATCATTCCCCTCTATAATACTTTGATGGTTTTTGAACTGTTTTTTCTTTCTGAAAGACAACTAAACATGACTCCCACGTGCAGTCAGAATGCTGAAGGCCACTTGCTATCTTTGAGTTTTGGAATGTTGCAAGTCCCTACCACCCAATTATATATACTGATTCTGCATACCTGGTAAAAAAAGGATGAACATGATAGCCATAGCCAATTTCCATTATTTATTGCCCAATCTGAATCAATCAGAAGTCTCTCAAAAACATCACGACCTCTTTCCCAATGAAGGAACTATAAGCAGTAATGATTCAGTCAGTAACAGAGGAGATTAAGAAAGGAGAGGAGGATATATCAGTAATATACCAAATCCCCACGAGTGAGAAAACATGCAACAGAATGCCGTGCTAGATGGTGCATCCAACCCCAAGTGCGGAGCTACAAGAATGACACATATTTAACTTCCAGTGAGTTTGCTAGAAACTGAATCGATATACTTGTTATGGAATATAAATTGAAAAACTGAACAATTAGTAGTTTTGCAACAAATCTAACCTGAACCATGATGGCATCAATCCAAGGGTATCCTGTTCTAGCTTCCCTCCAAGCTGCTAGCAATTCATCATCATCATTCCATGGTATCTATAATTCCACATAGGTATTAAGTCATGGCCTTGTAGTAGAGAGGAAATCCGTGCAAGCAGAAATTAACATGAAGACAGCTGATAGTATTTCCTTGTTTGATTTTCAAATATATAAGAATAAAGGAATCTCTAAGCACCGGTCCTCATAATAATAATAATAATAAAAACTAAGTTCCAAATCATCATAACTACATTCAAAGAGGGTCTTCTCAGAGCAAAATCTTAAATAATGCGATGAAATGAACTAGATATCAGGGATCTGTAACCCTTTTATAAGAAAAAAGAACCAGCTCCTTTCAAATTGCAATAAACAAAACAAGGAAAAAACCTAATAGAATAGATATACAGAAGTTAAGGAAATTTAGCACATATGATGACTGGTACTTACCTGCTTGCATAGTTTATTGCCCTTCATCCTATCAAAATTGGGAGTGCCAAAAGCCACAGTGTAGAAAAAATCTCTCCATAACAACTGTCAGAATTTGAATCTAAATTTCAGTGTAGCAGCATGTGCAACAAGCATTACAAATGATTGATAGAATTAAACTGACCTGGCCTGCAAGAGATACAGGTGGTGATGTGTGCTTCTGGACGTTTTTATAGACATCTTGAAGGCATTGATAGAAATACCTGGAAGAGAGACAGCCAAACTGCCTAGGAGATTAAATCGACGGCAATGAAAATGAATAATGATGAAGGTCTTGTTGATAACTTGAGAGTTACAGTTAGAATTTTCTAGCTGCATGTTATAACTCTCGTGACAAGTAAAGCAGATTTAGTGACCAACAAAGTAATCAGTTGCTCACCTTTAAGTAAGGCGATAACACAGTTGTTGCAGGTTTTACAAACAAAGAAGGATTGCCCTTAGGTTTCTCAAAATTTGCTACCCACTTCTGAAATACCAAGAAAAGGTGAGTAACATAAATGCTACCACTAGATAAGACAGAAATTGAGGAACACTATGGTAACAACTTCAAGCTACATGTGACTACTGTTAATGGGATTTCAGTAAACACCGGATAAAAAAATCATAACCTGAAAAGGGCCAACTTCCTAGTTTTGTACAAGCAAGGTGTTCATTTGATCTTATGAAAACTATAGGAGGAACACCTAAATAGGAGATTGGGTTATAACAGTCAAGAGGGAATGCTATATGCATGAAGTAACCAGTAGATTGAGGAACAATGAATGGAGATTCAATGTTGTTTGCAGGATTAAATTTAAGAAAATGAATCCATGAATTCAGAAATGCATTGAAATGCCTTAATTGGATTGTAAAAGCTTATTGCAAGAAGGTAAAAAGAGTATAGATGATTCTAGATATGTAAAAGAGAATTGTTCAAGAGGGAGGTTACAGAATAGAAATCAGAAGATTACAGTATGAAAAATGGATAACTTCTTCCATTTCATTAACAATACACGTGCCAAACTGATTGACTGACTTTGCCTCCCCTTTCACACGTGCACTAATCAGCTAGCCTGACAGATATTCCCTCCAAAACTAACTATCAATTGATCAGCCAACAACAGCTAACTGACTGCCACGTGTCACTCCCCAAAGCAACAAGAGACCTTCTCCAAAAACATTGCCATAAAACTCTCTCTACTAGATTGAATATACCATTAATTGATAATCATAATCTCAGCTAAAGCAAACCACAATCTCAAATTAGTTGGGATTGGCACAGTGTAAGCAGATTCTTCAACATTAATAAAACTTAAAGGAAACAAACATTGAATGTGTAAGAACAAACTAAGGTTGTTACATTATAAAACCTTACATGAATTATTGGATTGCAAAAGCCATGGGGAAAAATAATTCAAAAACTAAATAAAAGCATGAATGTACCGACTAGTCAAGAAAGCAAGAATTTCATGGGTGCTACTACAATGTACCTTATCACTGACTGATTCTTTCAATCTCTTCAATGCTTCTGATTCGCCTCCTCTGAAAGGAGTCCATTCCTTCAAACAAATTTTAATTTATCAGAAGTCCAAAAATGGAACAATCTTAGAGCAGTGATAATTTCATACTTGTTCAATGTCTCCATAACCAAGGTCTTTGATATTTGGAACTTCTGAAATCTCACAGCTTCCAACATCTCCGACTGGAGGAAGTGAGGAAATAGAGGTTAAAAGTGGGGATGATAACCATGAAGGTTGTCCAGCAAGCTTTAGAAATGATTGGTAAGTCAGTGGTGGCTTTCCTCCATTCTTTTTGGACATGAAACATTGCAACAGGAAAAAAGTTGCCAATATTAGTATGATAAAAACAAATAAAACAGTTCCACATGAGTAAAAACAATTGTGTCAATGAACATAACAATACCACTTCTAACCTACCCTTTGTATGATATCTGCTGGATTGAAAAGTGTATGACTGACAGGAGAAAAAACTTCAATCCCGGCTGCAGAGGTGTATTCCTGTAAGAACATTGATGATTCAACCCTCCTATCAGCAGGAATAGGCTACTCAGGCACATACTCACAAGAACTATTTAGCACTCCCTACACATGTACTTCGTATTCAATGTTCACACTCCACCAACATCCATTCATAGAGTCGACAATGGGTTTACTTCAAGATGGGCCTTTCTAAGGTTGAGAAAATGGACCTTAGAACTTGAAATTTTGAAATTATAAAGGACCACTATACCATTTAGATTCTAGAATTAAAACAATGAAAGAGAATTCTTAAGACTGTCAATGATAATCAATACATAATTGGAAAGTTCAAGTGTTTTTCTTTTTCTTTTTTGGGTGCATGAAAAGAGTGTAGAATTTCGTTGAGAAATGCAATTTCTAATGTGCTAAAAACATTCGATATAGAACGTAGATATAGAGAGAATACAGAAAAGTGCTTTGACTTTAATGTCTAAATCTTGAAAAAATGGACCAGTGTCATACTCCATTCTTCTTTGCTTTTCTATGAATGTTTGCAAGATGGCTTCTCAAGCTACTTATGTGTCAGCAACTTGATGATGGTGCAGGGCAGCAAATGAACATCGTGCACCGTCTGAACGTGTCTGCCTCATGATAAATGGTACAGCAACATTTTTCTTGTCCTAACCATGATATCTATGTTATCATATTAGCGTCACTGAGCGGTGGAAGCGATATGTTACTGTACATTATGCAAACACCCTCCAACGAGGGGCGGAGCTAAGATTCAACAAAAAGGGGCAAATAAAAAAATGCAAGAAATGTAGCGGGCAAACATTTAAGGGGGCAATTGCCATCCTTCTCCCCCATGTATCTCCACCCCAGCTTCGAACAATTCATTAAACTTACTTGTTTTGTACTGTAACCAACTTATTGATCTTGATCACCAGGTTAAAAAAAACCATCTCACCAAAATTCATGAGAAAAAAAGAACTAATACTAACAATAAAATAAAAGAAATAAAAGAGGAGAAAACAGTGTTGTTACCTTAACTTTAATATCTAAAGCTTGATAATATGGATCAGTATCATGCTCAAAGCAAAGCTTTTTCACACCCCATTCTTTCAAGCACTGAATCAAAACCTGATCAGGCTCTCCTTTTGAGATCAGCAGCCTCGAACCCAGCTTCTTGAGACTCGTATCCAGATCTACTAAACTCTCTAGCAAGAAACGAATCCGGTTCAGACCGGCGAGCTTTGACCCAGGAGAGAAGGCTTTTGGATCCGGCTCCATGTAATGCGGGTCAATCACAAAAACTGGATAAACAAAATCAGACCCTTTGGAAGCATATTCTAAGGCTGGGTTGTCGTGAATCCGAAGCCCCTTCCTGAACCACATGATGGAACCCGAACCGGATGCAGCCATTAGAGGGTTCTTCTTCAACTGCTGAGCAGGTTTAGACAAACAAAGTAACAATTGCATTGCATCGTGAAAAAAATGAGTGGGGTAGCATTAAAAATAGAGTTGGATGACGCTGACTGGCTAACGAGGTCTTGGGCGTAGGATAAGGAGGGTAGAGGTGGATTTTGTGGAGGAGAGGGCTAACCTGTATTATGCACACTGTGTATCGGGGGAAGTTACGGTGATCGGTTATATATAAGCTGACAACGCTGGTCTGTTGTTGTTAGCGAAAAGTGATGACAACAGCTTAGCTTACCTGGCGGTAGAAATGAATTAATTAATTGTAGTGGTGTTATAATCAATTAATATACATATATATATATATATATATATATATATATATCTTCGTTTCAATTTTTTAGAAATATAAACTATATTTATATCAATTTTTCATGTTATTTTTTAGCTTATTAAATCAATTAAGTTATCAACTACTTATATTTGGAATTGAATTATATAGTTTTAAATAATTTTAACTTTGTATTTGAACTAAAATTTTATTTGTTTAATATGTAAATATATATATAAAGTACAACTTCGAAATAGAATGTCAAAACGCTTTAAAATAGAAACATCCTATTTTCATTGAAAAAACAAAACATAAACCGAAACAAAATTTGACAACCTTAACCAAATATATATATATATATATATATATATATATTAAATTAATAAGGTGTAGATGTATATCTAAAAAAAGTTTTTTAAATATAATATAAAACTTTAACTACTTTCATCAATATAATCAATTAAGTTTTGGGTATTTAAGAGCTAACAATTATCAAACTTAACCACTAAATTTAAAAACTTAATGTAAATAAAATAAAATGAATTTACTTTGACAAATGAAGGGTTGAAGTTTTATATTGAAATTATCATGATTGCTAATTTGCTATCATTTATAATAGTTAATTATAACTTAGTCTCTTTAGTTAAAAAAATACTAAGTAATCAATAATTATTATATGTACAAAAAATAATCAAGTAGTCTTTTCTACTATAATTGACCGTCTTAAATTTACTAATTTTCTTAAAATCGCCCTCACTCAAATGTCGGCTAGCATTAAGGAGCTGGTAATTTAATTAATTTTTTCTTAAATATTATATGATACGACTTGAAATCAACTTAAACTTATCATAAATTATATACTTATATTATATATTTCTATATCAATAATATTTAAATATTTTTTAATACAATATAATATATGTATATTTTAATATTGGTATAAAACACACACACATATAAAAAAATATAAATCATTTAATATACATATGCATATCATATATATCAACTATTTAATTTTCTTATTGATAAATTATAAATATTTTGATTTTTATTTAATAAATAATAAATAAAATATAGATATAAAAAAGTACGATCTCGAACCAAATTTGATCCCTAACTGGCATGAATGTTCCAGTCAACGCACAATAGGCACCGTCTGTTTATGTGGGGGATATGTTCTTCTATGCCATGCCATCCACCTCATCTACTTTGACAACTGTTGTCAACCAGGTGGTAAGCGGTTAATAAAGGCGCCACGTTCTGGTTTTAAAAGGCGGAGGCGAAAGGCGCGCTCTTTTCGTGGGCAGTTTATATCCAAGGAAACAAACTGGACTAGTTAGGGCCAGACTCACCCCTGGGCTTTGGTTTTTAGAGTGGGCCCCCAGACCTTATAGATACGGGGCTCTGTATTTCAAGCTGGATTTTGGGTATTTCTCTAAAAATACAAAACATTAGTCATATTATTTATTAGAGAAATTTACATTGGAATCTTTATAGTTCTTTTTTTTTCATTTTTGTGTTTTGAAAACTTAACTTTATAATATTAATGAATTAAAAGATTAAATAAGATAAAAGTATAAATTTATCTTGTATATAATATACAACACAAACACAGTTTTTATTTCAATTCATTGCACACAGATTTGGATTCTCCATTGGTATGATTTCCTCTCCCTCTCCACATACACAGGATCAAACCTTGTTGTCACATTAACATCTTGAAGTGTTCCTCTGTATGAGGTCAGAGAGATTCCATCAATTGTGTCAAAATATAGAAGGTTTGACGTAATTTTTTATTCGCTTGATCATCATGTTTGAATTCTGGATTCTGTGACCACTTCCAAAATCCCCAAGCTTTAAGATAACAGCACCACCACTTCGGTGGGGGTATAAGATTTTGAATGTCAAACACCTGAGGCCCCTTTAGCCATTGTACCATTAGCATCTTCCTCACAAACCCAAACAGAACCTCGATCCATCTCCAGTCCACTACTTTCAACTTAACATTTTCTTCCACAACTGGGGTTTTCATCCATGCAGTTTTTCAAATCGTTGTACTCGATCGTTGCTGTGATTTTTTTGCAGGATTTTGGTTTACAATCTGCCATGGACTTGTATACTTCAGCTTTCTCTAGTTTCTCTTTATCTTCTCATCATTTCACAAGTTACACTCTTCGAGTTTGTTGAAATGTTAATCTAAACAACATTGATTTTGTAAGAACTTCAGAGGTTATTGTCAGAGGAGTAAACAACTATAGATTACGGATCAATCATGGTATAGTGGCAATAATAAGCAGATTGTAGTACAAATTTTAGATTACATTGATCGACGGATGACTGTCATAGTCAAAATGTGGTCTGCTAGGTCATTTATCTGTGGGCATCTTCTTTTATTATCATTTCCCCCTCGTGGTTATAGCTTCTTGTATTCACGTAAAGTTGAAATCTTCTCCAGTTCGTTGATAATAGAAAAGGATGCATAGTTATTACGATGCATGAGATCACTTTTGGTCATGCAGAGGTTTTGGTTTTCTAATATATTCTTGATTCTGAAACAGTGTGGGACGATTCTGAAGATAGGCCGGCTCTTGTCGGCGTGGGGTTTAAAGAAGATATAATAGATCTGCTCCCAGCATTCCTCAATCCATGGAATCAACCATAGAATCTGCTCCGTGCAATCCTCAATCTACTTGATCAGTTGACTTTCCTTTGGTAAAGGCAAAAATCCGTTGCAAACTTTATAACAGACTTTTGTGAATTTTGTTTAGCAACGGATTGTCTGTTGCTAAACAAATTCCGGAATTAAAAAAAAAGATGTGTTGCAACGGATAGGCCATTGCAAGTTAAAACAATTTGCAACGCTTATCCGTTGAAAAGTCAAATTAACTTGCAAACTGTTTAGAACAATTACTGTCGAGATTAAAAATATGGAAAAATGAGAAATCCTAAAGAACCCGAAAATCATAAATATTGGAATGAATAACATTCATTCATTCATTCTAGAAAATCATAAATATTGGAATGAATCACAATCCATTCATTTATTACAATTTAAATTTGCAACGGACAATTAAATTGCAATGTAAAACCATTTGCAATGGATTATCTATTGCAAATTAAATTAAATTGCAACGGATGTTCTGTTGCAAATTTCAAAATGCAACAACAGATCCGTTGCAATCTTCACTTCCTCACAATGCACCGTTTTAAGTTTGCAATTAATTATCCATTTGTGTCTCTTCCTCGATCGACCTCTCGTGCGTTCATTTGCAGTGTTCAGAAGAAAAAAAATTGTTCTCCTCTCTCTATGCAAAATTAACTTAAAAAATTTGTTCCAGCTCTTATTCTCGTTCCACCTTGCCGGCATCGAGCTTGATTCATATAGTAGACCCATCACCACTACAACGTCGATCTGCTTCAGGTACAATAAGCATTTCCATTTTTAATTTCCTTAGTTTCAATTTTGTTTAGGGTTTAAAGTGATTGGGGGTGTGGCTATTGTGGTGGGTGGAGTTTTTGTTTCATGGGTTTGTTGGGTTAATCTGTTTTGGTTTGTTGGGTGTGCATTTGGGAGTTTGTGTTGAGACTGAGGGGTTGGGATAAGGATGTTAGAAAATAGAATGGAGCCTCGGGACGTTTCTTTTCATTTAAATGTCTACAAGTAGTTTTTGTTTGCCATGGAAGCTATAATTGTATTTTGAGACCGGGGGGTTGGGATAAATTATTTTTCCTCTCCATTTTCAAAATAATTTCAATTAATAAGATGGCAGTGGTCGAGTTTACAAACTAAAAGGCACTTATTATCTCTTCAAGAAACAAAAACAAGAAGTGTTGTCATGGATGAAAGAGTTGTACTTTCATGATGGTTATGCTTCAGGCATATCATGGTGTGTAAAGGAGGCTCAATGTAAGGTTTCGGGCATGAAAAGTCATGATTGTCATGTTTTTATGCAAAGACTTATTCTTGTTGCGTTCTGACGTTACTTACCTAGACCACTATGGGAGACATTAACTGAATTGTCAGTTTTTTTTCGGGATATCTGTGCTACAAATTTAAATATTCACCACATGGAGTTGATGCATAGAAATATCACTTAAATACTATGTAAACTTGAAAGGATTTTTCCTTCATCTTTCTTTGACTCCATGGAACACTTAACGATACATCTACCTCATGAGGCACAAGCTGCAAGACCCGTTCAATATTGATGGATGTATCCATTTGAACAGTATGCTTTCATACAATGTAATTTTTATTCACTTTCATTTCATATTTTGGTTATCTTTAGAACTAATTAACATAAATAATGTAGGTATATGTTATATTTGAAGAAGAAAGTAACCAATAAAGCTCAAATAGAGGGTTCTATATGTGAAGCTTACTTGATTGACGAAATTAGAAATTTTGCGTCTTATTATTTCGGTGATGACGTTCAAACAATATGGAATAGAGTTCCAAGAAATGGAGATGGTGGATCTAAAAGTCAATGTGGACAACTTTCTGTTTTTTCTTATCCATGGAGAAAATTATCCAAGAAATTTTATAAAAGGCAGTTATCGCAGGAAGAAATGAAATTTTTTTTTTTTCAAGAATTGAAACCCTATATGGAGTAAGTATGAAATATTTTATTTTTGATCTTCATTTATAATAATTTAATTTCACCTAACAATTAAAAATTTAGGCAATGTCGTCAAGAGTTCAAGACATAACAACCGCAATTTAGCAATGTTGAAATTGAAAAACTATGTGAGGAGATATTTCCAATTTGGTTGAAAAATCATGCAAGTATTTTCAAGAAACATTTTGTTACCTTAAATATTTTGTATCAAATAATAATTCATCCATTGTTGTTATTATTCTTGTTGCTACCCAAATTTTGACCAACTTATTTTTTATGTTTCGGAAGAAAAGAAAAAAATAGAAAAAATAGAAAAAAAACAAAAAAATCCAAAAATATCTTGTTAGAGGGAAAATTGGGCAAATTGAGAGTTTAATAGTCAAATCGTGCAAATTGCAAATCATAGGACTAAATTGAAAAGGATACGCAAGTTGAAGATCGTGTTTGGAATTTTGAATATAAAAAGTCTATAAATAGAGGTTTTAATCAACATAAAGAGGGGAAGAAAAATTACACACACAAAAAAAAAAACCCTAAAACCCCCAAAACCCTAAACCTAAAAAAGGGAGGGACCCCAGATTTTTCCTCTCGAGTCTGCGACCACCGCTGCGACCCCTTTTTTCTCCCATTTTTCTCCGACATAGGCACCGGTATTTTCCCCCATTTTGTTTTTCTTCACCTTCTCTCCGATCACCCACCCGACACACAGCCTTCATCTTTGCCAGCCCCGGCCACCCACGACCTCCTTTCCTTTTCCTCTCCTCAGCCACGGTCGCTGCCTCCTCCCCTCTGCCTTGCAGGCTAGCCCCTGATCCTTCTCCGGCCAGCCTCACTCTCCTTCCCCTTCGGCCAACAGACCACTACAATCTCTCCATCACAGGCCAGCTCACCAACGATCTCTCCTCCCTTTTTTTCTCCTCCAACCAACAGATCCCCATCTCAACTGAAACCAAACCCGTTGGCCACCCCTCAGTTCCTCTTCCTCTCCCTTGCCACCACCAGCCTTGACTGTCAAAATCAAAAGGTAGATCTGCGGAGGAGGGACGAACGAATTGCTTTTGTGTTGTTGTGTTTGTTGTTTCTTGTTTGTTTGTTTGTTTGTGTTGTGTTTCGTCGCAGGTTACCAAGAAATCATCGCCGACGGAGAAAGAGAGAGAAGGTGAAGGAACCAGCTGTGTCGCCCCTGTTCACGGCAGAACAACCCATCCCTAAGCGATCAGCCTCAGCAACTCTTCCCACCGTGGTAGCAGAGGAGAGCCAGCAGCCGTCAACCCACAGCAGCCCCCACCATGGACGAGCCCAGCTGCCCCCGAGAAGAAACAGAAGGAGAAGAAGAAGAATCTGTGATTTTGGGGAAGAAGCCGAGAACAGATTAATTTTGTTTTTGCATTTGTGTTTGCTTTGGATGTGTTGCAGGTCACCGTTGAAATCGTCTCCGGCGAAAGAGGGAAGAGAAGGGACAGATCTGCCCCTTTCGGCTGTTCACGGTGGCGCGTGGACCCACGCGCCACCAGTGTCGGTGGCGCGTGGGTGGACGCGCCACAGCCCCTGCACTGCTGCCTTTTTGTTCCAGAACTGCCCTTGTGCCCTTTTTTTTGTAATTTTCTTTTATATTTGTGTTTATTTGAACTTTTGTTGTATTTTTCATTGTTGTTTAAAGAATGTAATGAAAAGATATGAAAAAGACAATGTGTGTGTGAGTTGTATTTTATTTTTTAAAAATGTGGTGAAAAAGAATAAAAAAGATTGTGTGGGTGTGTGTTGCATTATTTATTCCATATTATGTTGTTTCGTTAAAAAAAAAGGAATATAAAATAAAATAAAAAATGTGTTTTCTTTGTAAAATTTGAAACCAATGTTTCAAAAGTGTAAATCCTTTTTTTTTGGGAATTTATTATTCACTGTTAATATTCGGATAAATAAATTTTAAGGGATAAAAAAAAATCCAAAATATTCGGAGGAAATAGTATACTATTATTTACTGTTCGGTGTTTGGATAAATAAATTTTATCCAAAATATTCGGCGGGAATAATATGTTATTATTTACTTTTCGGTGTTTGGATAAATAAATTCTAAAAGGTTATTGTCTAAAATATTCAGTGGGAATAATAATAATCAATAAAATTTATTGGATTTTTTTAAGCTGATTGATTTCTTTTTTTAACTGTAACATTTTTTATGAATAAATACTGACTTATTGAAACATTTTAAATCACATTTAAATAGGCAATGCAGACTTACCTCGGTAAGGCGTATTAGGGTGCTAATACCTTCCCTTTATGCAACCAGTCCCTTACCTTTGAATCTCCGAGCGGACCAAGTACAAATCAGGTGTTCCTAGCGACCCTCAACAGACAAGGTGGCGACTCCTCCTCATCAACTCCACATGCAGAGCCAGGATCCCTCCTGGACGCCGCTGCGGACGTGCGACAGAATGGCGACTCCACTGGGGAAGGTATTTTTTCTGAAAAATATTGGACTAAGCTTTGAATATTTTGATGTGATTTATTTGTTTCAATCTGTTTGAATTTTTTGTGTTTACTTTTAGCAAGTCTCTTGCATTTTTAATTTGTGCATAGGTATATAGGTTCATGTGTTAATTTATTTCAATTATATCATTGTAGTTTGCAACTTTAAGTTACATGGGGGACTAACAGCTTACCTATGACTTGAGTCAAGGTTGAAGTTTGTGTAAACCCCAACTCTTCGCTGAGAGCTTAGATGGTAGTGATTGGTATACGTACCATCCCATTATCTGCTAAGACCCCATATTGCCTTTACGAGGGTGATCATTGGGACAACAAGAGACCCTGTTTAGAGCCAAAAGTAGCAAACTCATCATTTGTTGTGTAAACCCCAACTCTTCGCTGAGAGTTTAGATGGTAGTGATTGGTATACGTATCATCCCATTATCTGCTAAGACCCCATATTGTCTTTACGAAGGTGATCACTGGGACAGCAAGAGACCCTGTTTAGAGCTACAAGTAGCAAACTCATCATTTGTTGTGTAAACCCCAACTCTTCGCTGAGAGCTTAGACGGTAGTGATTGGTATATGTACCATCCCATTATCTGCTAAGACCTCATATTGCCTTTACGAAGGTGATCACTGGGACAGCAAGAGACCTTGTTTAGAGTCCAATGTAGCAAACTCATCATTTGTTGTGTAAAGATTATTAGGGTGTGTGCTACCTTCATTCTGTTTTGCATTAAGGCAAACTCTTCCCGAGGCAATTTAAATTCAATAAGTGACACAGTAATCATCGCTGAGGAAATTTGTATTGTTGGGTTTAAGCAGAAATACAGTTTTTGTGTATCATACAATTGCTAAAAGCATGTGTCACTTCTCAAAGGACGAGTTTGTAAAAAAAACAAAAAAAAATTGCATATGCATTTTTACATGCATTCCTAAGGTTTTTGGTGTATCGTACAGTTGTCACAAGCATGTGTCACTCCCCGAAGGGCGAGTTCGTCAAAAAAAAAAATTGCATATGCATTTTTATATGCATTCCCATAGTTTTGTGTATCATACAATTGTTAAACGCATGTGTCACTTCTCAAAGAACGAGTTTGTCAAAAAAAAAATTTGCATATGCATTTTTATATGCATTCCTAAGGTTTTTGTGTATCGTACAGTTGTCACAAGCATGTGTCACTCCTTGAAAGACGATTTCGTCAAAAAAAAAAAATTGCATATGCATTTTTATATGCATTCCCATAGTTTTTGTATATCATGTAATTGTTACAATCAAGTTTCACTCCTAAACGGGTGAAAAAAATAAAAATAAAAAAACAGATGCTTTTCAAGATGCATTCTCACAAGTTTTTGTTTATCATGTCATTTTTAAGATCACGTGTCTTTTCTCGAAGGAGTAAAAAAAAAAAGAGTCAGCATGCATATACATTTCTGCACGCATTCCCATTATTTTTGTTTAACATGTGATTTTTATGATCACGTGTCTTTTCTCGAAGGAGTAAAAAAAAAGTCAGCATGCATGTACATTTCTGCACGCATTCCCATTATTTTTGTTTATCATGTAATTATTACGATCGCGCGTCCTTCCTCGAGGGTCGAGCCCGTAAAAAAAAAAGAAGCTAGAAACATGCATATACATTTCAACATGCATCCTCACATTTTTTGTTTAGCATACAGTCGTTACAATCACGTGTCGCTCTTTAAAGGGCAAAAAAAAAAAAAAAAACATGCATATGCATTTCAACATGCATTTCTATAGTTTTGAAATAGGGGTCCCTCAATTTGTCATCCTCCGAAGAGTCAAGAGTCATTGGACATTTGATATTGCTGAGAAGAACCGGTTCCGATACAAAGTCATCATTCATGTTTCTTCTGCAAGCCCCCAACAAAGTTCTCTGCTCTATAGTGAAATCAAGTGGGACATATGCCCAGATATTATTTGGAGACTGTTAGTGCAATCATCAATGGGGATTATGGGAAATTCAGGTTTCTTTTGAGAGAGTGCGAGTAATCCATTTTCGGAAGCAAGCATCGATCGGAGATGTTGTTAGTCCATTTAAGTATCAATTGACTTTTTCTCCTGATCAGGTGGAGTTATTGCGGCATTGTCAAATCAGAAAGTTTTATGCCGCCATGCACAGAAGACCATGTTATTTTGAGCACCATTTTGTCTGTTAAAGCGAAGATGAATATCTTGAGTAAGAAGGCATAGTAGGATACTGTTGAATTTGTTCCGGTGTCTGAGAAGTTAAAGTATGTGCACTGCAAGATTACATTGCTCGAAGAAGCGAAATTTCTACCAGAAGAGTCTTTTTGTCGTATGATAATTTTTATGATTTATGCATTGTGGTGTGTGGTGTTTTGACAAGAGTGCTTCCGAGCTTGAATCACTTTTTATGACCAATGAGGAGCGCGGTAAAAAAATCAATGACATAATCCAGATGAGAGAGATGAACAGTTGCAAGAATATCAGTGATCAAGTGTGAAAGTTAAACCAGCAAAAGGCAAGTCAAGTTTTGTGGGGAATGTTATCGTCAGCAGTGTCAGCAATAAATCATCGCGAGCATAAGCGAGATCAATTGAGCAGATGGCAATACAAAAGTAATTGTTTGGAGAGTCCGAGAAAGGGTCGCATCGTCGATAACTTTATCATGGAATTTCATCGGCTATCACTTTGTTTTGGGGGTAAGTCATCATTTTCATTGAAGCATGTTTTTTCCTTGTCCTTTTGTTGTTTTGAAATCAAGAGATGTTTGACATTCTTATTTTTGACAAAATATTTTGATCAAACTCCAACATGCAAAATTTGAAGTTCTCATTTTTGAAAGTATTTTGATTGCAAAATTGATCCAACTTTTGTTAAAAGACATGTGACCAATACCAGGTGACCGAACAATTTTGAGCCTATACACCGAGTTTTTGAACCTCATCATGGTACTAAGCTTTATTAATATGCATATTGACATGTAATGGATTTGGTATTTATGGACCCGTGAATCATGACTCTTGCATGTCCAAATCATTACATTGGACGAGGTCAAAATTTATCAGTTAAAACCAATTTTGCTTGGAATGATAAAAGGCCATCTTTGTTTATTTCCTTCACTATTCTTGAAATATGTATCCTTTGTTAATCCCAATTTGAGCCTGATATTATAATTTTTTGAAACACCCGACATGGATCACACCCTCACACTGGGGGCAAATACAGTAGGGGCCAATAAGAGATTTGTAGTTTGAGGATGCAGTGGCAACATGGGAATCAATAGAAGGGAGGATGTTTAACGATGAAAACCCAACATTGGGAACAATCAAATTGAGATAGGACATGACAAAACCAAGAGTCAATGGCAAGGACAAGTTCAAAAAAAAGGAGAAAAAGAGAAAAAGAGAAAAAAGGAAAAAGAGAATATTGAACTATGCCATGACCGTTAGTATTTGTGGTCAAACCTCATGTGGGAAGAAATGTTAATAAGATTTTTTTTGAGTCTTCAAGATAAGTTGTCCATCAAATGAAGATTGTGCGGAATTGTTTTGTTATACTATGTTGAGTACAACAAGAGATGAAATAACATTAGATGACAAATGATGGTTCGAGTTTTAGAATCCCCTTTTAAGTTTGAAATTGTCAATGAAAGGAATGACATGGTTGTAGAGATTCCTAGAGCATTGGTTGATTGTTAAAGAATCATGTTGAGATAATTAACGTATTTTGATGTGCTCTCTTCTACTAAGACAACAAGAGCAAAGGAGTTAATGACTAGATGATGGTGATCCTAGGTCTTTGAAACCCTTAAACACTTTTTGAGCCTATGAATATCCCTTTCTTTTATAGCCATGAACCATAGCCTCATTACATGCTTGTAAAAGTCCTTCTTGATCAAGCGAGCAATTTTAACTGATAAGTGGCGCTCTCAAAATTTGTTAGAGTTTTTCCATAAGGGTTATAATTTCATGAAAAAGTTGCAAGTTGTTATGCATATTAATAAGGTAAGTACTGAAAGATGAGACAAAATTTTCAACTGAACTTCAAGTTTTTACTCAGCTCTAATTGTTTGAAAACCACAAATCATCACTTCATCATGTACCATCAAAGGACATGCCCCAAAATCTGAGATTAGAATTGAAACCCAAAAACCATAAAAGACAATTTCAATCTCACAATGAGTCAATTACTGTTTGCAAAATACGAAATAGTTTCAGGTCTGCATTTATTGAATATCGTGTGTTGGGTATTTGACTAAATGAATTTGATTTTCAACAAATGGCATCTCTTTGATTTATTTGCAATGATTAGACTTTGGAAGCACATGATCTTTGAAATCAGTGACTTAATTCTAGAACAAGAAAGATTTAGAGAAAATATTGACTGGATTTGAAGAATCCTTGACATTGACAATTCTCGGCTATCATCGGAATGCTCAGCAGTTAGAGGTCAGAATGTGGATCTTGATAGGAATGCAAATAATTTCACATTAGCTTGGGGGCAGAGAAGCATAAGCAAATGATTGATTTAGCGAAATTCATCAATAAACACCAACAGATTCAACTCAGGGCAACATGGCTTAATAGAGAGTGATGGTGTGGTAAGCTTCAGCAGTGATTGAGAATAAGATTGCATTGGAAGGGCAACTTCAGATTTCAGAAATATTATCTTGCTCGCAGATTTGTTTGTCTCCAAAGATATTGTTGCATGGTTGCATTTTGATAAATGTTGAAAAGTACACATGCCATAAAGGTTGATCATGAGATAATTGTTGCGAAGCTAGTCGACTCAAGGTTCAGTTCACTGCATGAATACGAGAGATAGAAAAAACCTCGTTAATGACAATATCATATTTCTTTGCAAACAAAATGGATTTGTTTAGAAGAAATTGAGTCTATGACGAAGAGTTTCAGATTGCATGGGCGGAACAGTTGCATCAGCTCAAGGCGAGATTGATCGCATGAATGTCGGTGATAGTAGCATTACATCTCCTCTCACAAGCTAAGAGAAATTTATTGATGATAGCATGGAGCATGCACCGATGAGTTTGGGATGCATTTATGGATGACTTGAGAATTCCATGAAGGTTGATGATGACATACTACAAGAGAAACATGATTCAATTGATGAAGAAAATTGATTAACTGATCGACAACCGAAGATGAGGTCAGCATTAGCAAGCTTTGCAATGATTGTTAGCAAACACACGCAAACCAGAGAGCTGTTATTGAGAGAATCCAAGAAGATGGATGGTTGGTTACACTCCTTCACGGTGAATCAAACAATACCACACCTGGGGGCAATGTTAAACTTGATAAGCACTGAGAGCAGAGATCATCGCAGATACGCCAGAAGAAGCAATGCGTTTGAGACTTGATGACAACAAAGCTTTGGACACTAGGCAAAGACATCCTACTACAATGGAGCATCAAGGGAAGGGGACCTATATTTCTCAGGTAAGTATCCATGCATCATCATGCATTGCATCCCCATCTTCATCAGCTTTCATCTGGGTAGGTCACCCATAATAATGAGACCCCATTTTTCATCATCATCCATTCGGGTAGGTCACCCAGAAAAATGAGACCATGCTAGCCGGGTAGGTCACCCAGAAAAATGAGACCATGCTAGCCGGGTAGGTCACCCAGAAAAATGAGACCAAGCTAGCCGGGTAGGTCACCCAGAAAAATGAGACCACGCTAGCCGGGTAGGTCACCCAGAAAATGAGACCCTTCCATCTTCCATCCGGGTAGGTCACCCGTAAAAATGAGACCCCTTCCATCCGGGTAGGTCACCCAGAAAAATGAGACCCCTCCATCTTCCATCCGGGTAGGTCACCCAGAAAAATGAGACCCCTCCATCTTCCATCCGGGTAGGTCACCCGTAAAAATGAGACCCTTCCATCTTCCAGCCGGGTAGGTCACCCGTAAAAATGAGACCCTTCCATCTTCCAGCCGGGTAGGTCACCCGTAAAAATGAGACCCTTCCATCTTCCATCCGGGTAGGTCACCCGTAAAAATGAGACCCTTCCATCTTCTAACTCGGGTAGGTCGTAAAAATGAGACCCTTCCATCTTCTAACTCGGGTAGGTCACCCAGAAAAATGAGACCCTTCTAACATTCTAACTCGGGTAGGTCACCCAGAAAAATGAGACCCTTCTAACATGCTAACACGGGTAGGTCACCCAGAAAAATGAGACCCTTCTAACTGCTAACACGGGTAGGTCACCCAGAAAAATGAGACCCTTCTAACTGTTAACCCGGGCAGGTCACCCGTCATAATCAGACCCGGGTAAGTCATCCGTCACTATCGAGACTCTTTCAATTGGGTAGGTCACCCGTCATAATCAGACCCGGGTAAGTCATCCGTCACTATCGAGACTCTTTCATTCGGGCAGGTCACCCGTCATAATCAGACCCGGGTAAGTCATCCGTCACTATCGAGACTCTTTCTACTTGGGCAGGTCACCCGTCATAATCAGACCCGGGTAAGTCATCCGTCACTATCGAGACTTTTTCATCACGGCAGGTCACCCGTCATAATCAGACCCGGGTAAGTCATCCGTCACTATCGAGACTCTTTCATCAGGGTAGGTCACCCGTCATATCTGTCACTATCGAGACTCTTCTATCTAATTTCTTTTATTTGTGCAGGTCACCCATCATATGATTTATTTATTTTATTTTCTTTATTTTTCTTTACAACACTTACTATTTAAAGTCTTTTGCAAGACTTTAGTCGTAAGCATTGTAAAGAGGGGGCATCTGTTGCTACCCAAATTTTGACCAACTTATTTTTTTTATGTTTCGGAAGAAAAAGAAAAATAGAAAAAAAAACAAAAAAAAAACAAAAAAATCCAAAAATATCTTGTTATAGGGAAAATTGGACAAATTGAGAGTTTACTAGTCAAATCATGCAAATTGCAAATCAAAGGACTAAATTGAAAAGGATACGCAAGTTGAAGACTGTGTTTGGAATTTTGAATATAAAAAAAGTCTATAAATAGAGGTTTTAATCAACATAGAGGGAAGAAAAATTACACACAAAAAAACCCTAAAACCCCAAAACCCTAAACCTAAAAAAGGAGGGACCCCAGATTTTCCTCTCGAGTCGCAGACCACACTGCAGCCTCACTCCTTTTCTCCCATTTTTCTCCGACATAGGCACCGGTATTTTCCCCATTTTGTTTTTCTTCACCTTCTCTCTGGTCAGCCACCCCACACACAACCTTCATCTTTGCCAGCCCCGGCCACCCACGACCTCCTTTCCTTTTCCTCTCCTCCACCACGGTCGCTGCCTCCTCCCCTTTTGCCTTGCAGGCCAACCCCTGATCCTTCTCCGGCCAGCCTCACTCTCCTTCCCCTTCGGCCAACAGACCACTACAACCTCTCCATCACAGACCAGCTCACCAACGATCTCTCCTCCTTTTTTTCTCCTTCAACCAACAGATCCCCATCTCAATTGAAACCAAACCCATTGGCCACCCCTCCATTCATCTTCCTCTCCTTGCCACCAACAACCAGCCTTGACTCGTCGGAATCCAAAGGTAGATCTGCAGGAGGGGGACGAACGAATTGCTTTTGTGTTGTTGTGTTCGTTGTTTCTTGTTGTTCGTTTGTTTTGTGTTTCATCGCAGGTTACCAAGAAATCATCGCCGACGGAGAAAGAGAGAGAAGGTGAAGGCACCAGCTGCGCCGCCTCTGTTCACGGCAGAACAACCCATCCCTAACCGATCGGCCTCAGCAACTCTTCCCATCGTGGTAGCAGAGGAGAGCCAGCGACTCGTCAACCCACAAGCAGCCCCACCATGGACGAGCCCAACTGCCTCAGAAGAAACGAAGGAGAAGAAGAAGAAGAAGAATCTGTAATTTTGGGGAAGAAGCCGAGAACAGATTAATTTTGTTTTTGCATTTGTGTTTGCTTTGGATGTGTTGTAGGTCACCGTTGAAATCGTCTCCGGCGAAAGAGGGAAGAGAAGGGACAGATCTGCCCCTTCTGGCGGTTCACGGCGGCGCGTGGGTAGACGCGCCACAACCCCTGCACTGCTGCCTTTTTGTTCCAGAACTGCCCTTGTGCCTTTTTTTGTAATTTTCTTTTATATTTGTGTTTATTTGAACTTTTGTTGTATTTTTCATTGTTGTTTAAAGAATGTAATGAAAAGATATGAAAAAGACAATGTGTGTGCGAGTTCTATTTTATTTTTTTAAAATGTGATGAAAAAGAATAAAAAAGATTGTGTGGGTGTGTGTTGTTTTATTTATTCCATATTATGTTGTTTTGTTAAGAAAAAGAATATAAAAATAAAATAAAAAATGTGTTTTCTTTGTAAAAATTTGAAACCAATGTTTCAAAAGTGTAAATCCTTTTTTTGGGAATTTATTATTCACTGTTAATATTCGGATAAATAAATTTTAAGGGATTAAAAAAATCCAAAATATTCGGAGGAAATAGTATACTATTATTTACTATTTGGTGTTTGGATAAACAAATTTTATCCAAAATATTCGGCGGGAATAATATGTTATTATTTACTTTTCGGTGTTTGGATAAATAAATTCTAAAAGGTTATTGTCTAAAATGTTCAGTGGGAATAATAATAATCAATAAAATTTGTTGGATTTTTTAAGCTGATTGATTTCTTTTTTAATTGTAACATTTTTTATGAATAAATACTGACTTATTGAAACATTTTAAATCACATCTAAATAGGCAATGCAGCTTACCTCAGGTAAGGCGTATTAGGGGTGCTAATACCTTCCCTTTACGCAACCAGTCCCTTACCTTTGAATCTCTGAGCAGACCAGTACAAATCGGGTGTTCCTAGCGACCCTCAACAGCAAGGTGGCGACTCCTCCTCATCAACTCCACATGCGAGAGTCAGGATCCCTCCCAGGACGCCGCGCGGGGACGTGCGACATTTCTTATGTTAGGTTCAATACAAATCAACTAGAATTGAGAATCAAATCTTTGCACTATCTATGGGGTCGTCAAATTCAATGAAATATTATAATGGGTATTATGTTAATGGGTTTAAATTCCATACTCAATGTTATGGGCAAAATAAAAAATCAATGAATAGCAGGGTTTATGTGAAAGGAAGTAGCTATAATGAGAAAGAAATTGATTATTATGGAATGCTTGAAGAAGTGATTCAACTTAAATATTTAGGGAGTAAGTGCAAGGTATTTATGTTTAAGTGTCATTGGTATGATACAAAACGTGGGCTTAAATTGCATCGTTCAAATGGTTTGGTTGAAATCAAACATACTTCTAGACTACATGGGAATGAAGATTTTGTCCTGGCGCAACAATGTCAACAAGTCTACTATACATGTCCACCCAATAATAAATAATCAGAATGGTGGGTAGTTATAAAGACATTAGCTAGAAGTCGATATAACGTTGATATGAGAGAATTTATTGAAAACACTAATAATGTTAAATAATTTGATGTTGATCAATTAGATGAAATTTCTCAACCATGTTGTGTGCTTCCTGATCTGATACTTGATGATCAAAATATACTTGTTGATTCATCTTATTATGAAGAAATCAACCAGCATGAGTTGCCTCGGGTAGAGGCAAATTGGGGAGAAGAGAATGAAATAGCTTCGAATGAAGAATTTGACTATGATAATGATGTCATTGGTGATGATGATGATGATGATGATGATGATGTAATTAGGAGCGATGATAATGATGATTAACATTATGCTTGTATTTTTTATTTTGATTGAAATAACTGTATTGATGATAATGATGACTAACATTATGCTTGGATTTGTTATTTTGATTAAAATATTGATGTTGATGATAGTGATGATCATCATTATGCTTGGATTTGTTGTTTTGATTGAAATGTCGATGTTGATGATAATGATGATTAAAATTATGCTTGGATTTGTTGTTTTGATTGAAATGTTGATGTTGATGATAATGATGATTACCATTATGCTTGAATTTGTTGTTTTGATTGACATATTGATGTTGATGATAATGATGATTAGCATTATGCTTGAATTTGTTATTTTCATGGACTCATTTTGAACTTGTATGATAATGATTATTAGCATTATGCTTTTATTTTTTTATTTCCATATTTATTAGTTATTACAAATGCTTATTGATTACAATATAATTTTGTTTAGAATGTCGCAATGTGGATCTATATTAGATTCTAGTAGTCATAGGTTTGCATGCAAATCAAATCAAACTCTATACATGATGAATATGAATGCAACAATTTCTAGCCAAATTGACCTTACTCACTTACATGATCATTACATATCCGGAGTCTCAAGTACATTTTTACAGGAATAAGATTATGGGTTTTAACATTTGTTGGCAAGCCAAAGTTATGCGAGACTAGCTATTGATAATTATGATGAGGAGAACAACATTAACAATCAAATTGACTAAGATAGTAATAACGTGAGATCTTCGGAGAATCAAGATTGTATCGAATTAAACAATGGTTCAACCTCTTCTAGCAACAATGTTTGCATTAAACGGAAGAGTTTTGACACCAAAATCGATCCACTAACAAGAAAAAGACAACTGAGTTTGTATGGAACAACATAGTAAGTTTAATATTTTTGGTAGACATGTATTATTTATGTCTCTATTTGTTTCTTGAAAGTTTGTTATTATAATATTCAAGTTTAATAACTCATCATGTGGAGGTGAAATTGAAAACATTTTGAGATCTAATTTCAAGGGGCCATGACACTCTTGGGGAAAAGTTGATTCAATGTATAAGGATGAACTGTTTAAAGAGTTCAAGGTATGAAAAAAATATTGCTTACTTTATTGCCTTTTTTATATGAATTCACACAACTATTTCCATATTTATGATCATGAATAAATTATGATATATATTTTTATGGACAAACATGTTCCTTTAATTTTTGTTGATGTTGTTTGCACATTATTTTACTTATGATATGTATTTGATAGAAAAGATATGTTTTCCCTGAGGAAGATGAAGAAATTATTCAGAATATTTGGGAAAATAAAGCTCGGATCTCTTTGAACCAACAATTGGCACGAGCTCGCAATAAAGCTCTGTCAAAAATGAATACCACAAATATTATTGATTGCATGAATAATGGTCCCATTTGGATAGAAAAGGAAGATTGGAATACCATGATAAAGGATGTTTGGTCAACCGATGGATTCCAAAGACGATCTGACTCTTTAAAACACAATCGGTTGCAACAAACAAATGGTAAAATAAGTTCTCATTTTGATGGTTCAGTTTCATTTGCATCATATCGAGCTAGTATGGTAAGCATTAATATTGTTGAACACTCATAATTGTATTTGTTTAATATTTATGTTGCTATTTGTTTTTAAATGTTGATAGCAACAACAAGGGAGGGGAAAAGAACTTCCATGAGATGATGTCTTTTCAATTTTGCATCAGAATGTGAATGAAGCCAGCACATTCGTAGATAACAAGTCTAAAATAGTGGCGGTATGTACTTTTATATTTTTTTAATATAATTTAAATATCATTTAATATTCAAGTTAATTTATTTTTACATTTATCTGTTTGTTTGCAGGAAAATTTTAGAAAGGAGAAGATTGCAAAGTATGACACTGATCGAGAAATTCAACCTTCTTTTGATGGAGAAGCTTGGCGTGAGGTTTCGGGGGTAAGCAAGGATAGAGAGTTTACGGTTCACCTCATATGTCAAAATCTAAAGTTAATGCGAGTTCATCATCACAAACCTACTCACTACAGATCCAAATATCTGAGCACAATTATTCACGAGTTAAAAGAAGAATTGAAAGAAAAAGATGCTCTTCTTAGTAATCATGGAAGTTATGTTAGGTCGAGTTTATGAGTCAAGGTATGTCAATACACTGTAGACACGATGCCATCACATACAAGACACCTATGGTTCCGTGTCTTCAACGAGTGTTTCGACCTATACCCCATCTCCCAAATAGTAGTCCATCCACAACATCGTAGATCATTTCCACCCTAGAAACTTGAAAATATGTATTTTTTTGTTTCATATTGATTTACTTTAATATGTAAATATAATTGAATCTTTGTTATATTATAAAATGTCATTTATGTTATTTAAACTATATTTATTCATAATTATATTAATATTATTAATGAAAATATTTATTCATAATTATTTAAAATTTAAATACATGAGAAATTAATTAAAAATTTAATTGTTATTTGCAATGGACAATCCGTTGTGAATGTCCGTTGCAAATGCAAAGCAAGTTTGCAACGACAATCATGCAACGGAATATCTATTGTAATGTTGCAATGGTCGCCATTCCGTTGCAACATGGTAACGGACATTGCAATGGAAATGCCGTTGCAATTAAATTTGCAATGACCATTCCGTTGTAGCGATTTTGCTATCATCGCTTTGCTCGGAACAAGGCCGTTACAATACATATTAGCAATGGACTATTTTCTTGTTTGCAACAGACATGTCCGTTGTAAACGGTCCCTTTTCTGGTAGTGACCTTCTGCATTCTGTAAATAGAATCAGCCTTGTAACAACATTTATACAGCAAGACAAGTGAATAACAAAGTCAAGTTGACAGTGCCAAAATACACTCTGCTCTTCTCTATTCTCATCTTTCTCTTCTACGTTAGTATCAAAATTCCTTAGGGTTTGCAACACTGGTAGCTGTCTAGGCATCAAAAGATGTCATCACGGCGATTTATATGACTCATTCTGTGAATATTAGAGAGAGCAAAAGGGATTCAGGGGAGAGACCTCCAAATTTATTTTGATAATTAAAGATTTTGTATGGTTATCAGTAGAAACATCCACCGATCGAGTTTCTTTCTCTCTCGTTATTGTTTTTCATGGATCAAGTGATAGATCAGCACTAACCTTTTCTGGCTCAGGCATATTCATGTCAGCACACAGCTTAATCATCTTGCTAGCTTCCACCATAAAAAGAAAGCAAATTACTATTGACAAGTTGCCTGTTGTCCCAAGCGCACTAGAATTCAGTGGCGTCCTTTGTTCTTCGGCAAGTAATATACTGATCAACTTGTGGTTTCTGACAATGAAAGACAAGTTTGAGTTCTTGCTGTATATTTTCTGTGGGTTAAAAATAAAACTCAAATAGAAGCAGAAAACTTAAGGTTTTGTTCTTTGAGTATATTTTCTTAACAGGATTTAATAACTTCTTCCTCAACATTAGAAGGTAATTATATAGAAACAACTTGAACAAAAACAAAACCCAGTAAGCTCATAAGATAAAAATATTTTAGGTCATATCTTGTTTAAAAAAAACTATATGGTAAGGCAATTATAATGTAACAATAATATGTAACAATAATTTAAAACATAACTGATAAAAAATTATGTGATTTATAACTGTCAGAAAAAATATTTAATGCATGAACTTGCATGCCTTGCAAATTTCAGGTTAACGTATTTATCTTGTAAAAACTAGAGATAATTAAGGTTTTATTCACTTAACTCAGGGCCGCAAAAAGTATCTAAAGTAGGGTAGAGTTTTCTCGAATATAAGAAAGATATTTTATGTATAAAAAATACATTATACATTTATTTTAGATGTTTTATTTCTCAAACCTTTTATATTTCGTATATTTATGTTAGCCAAACAGAAAAATAATCTTATAAGTTTTTTTGGATAGAAAATTTTTATAAAGAGTATTTAAATAGATATTAGATAATAAATCTCATGATTACGTGGTCATACAATTTATAACAAGATTAATAATAAGTGTGATATAATAAAAAAAACATGTCCCAATACTCTAATATTATCAAAATAAAAAACCTTACTCTACAAATATCAATTTATAAACCAGAAATATAAGAAAGACGCTACAAAATTGATTAATATTTAATAAGTCAATTGAGTCCATTAGAGAGACAAAGAATACAACAATCTCTCTAACATAAGCTAAATAAACCCAATAACAGTAATACTATCAAGTTAGCTAAATAAACTCAACATTAACAATACTATCAAGTTTGAATACCTTTTTCCTTAGAAAGAATATTTATACTCTTAAAAATAAAAACCCTAATGGATGTATCCTTATGGGCTATTGTTATTCACTTATAAAACTAATCTAAAATCTATACTAATAAACTTGAAAGTATAAACCCAAACAAGCATTAGGCTATAATTTAAAGTTAATTAATTATTAAGTCCAAACAAATCTTGAACTATAGCTAAAAGCAATTAATTTATTAAGTCTAAAGAAGTCTTAGGACTTAGCTATTTAATGAATTTGAATAGCATAAATTAAGAATGAAAAACTAAGTGTAAAAATTCTCTCTAAGCTACTGAAACTTAATCCTTAACCTTAATAAACTTAAAACAAAGTCCATAGAAATATATATTCAAGGTTTAATAGGTACATGTAAAGACGTATACAGTCTATATGATTATACTCTAGATTTTGATTTCCTAAATGCAATGCATTGTTCACATATTTTTTGCATGTCTCTTTTTATCTTTGACCAATAAAAGTGTTCATGCAATACATAAAGTCTTAACAACATCAAAATGTCCTATTAAACCACCCATATGTACTTCACGAATAAGTAATTAACTCATAGAACAAACAAGAACACATAATATATTTTCCTTAAGCAAATAACCATCCATTTGATAAGATTTAATAAAGGCTAAATATTCATATACATATATATCTTGGCAAAATCAAAATCATTCACATACTTCAATTCTATCAATCTTGGATTTAGGGTGTTTAAAAGGACATAATTGCATGAAAGCATATTTGCCACTATGCTTTCCTTACCTTGTTTATATTTGATCACATATGAAAAAGTCTATATGAATTTGACTTATTTGGCATGTCTCTTATTCAATTTACTTTATGCTTTAAAATATTTCAAAAATTTATTGTGTGAATGGATTACAAACTCATTTGCCATAAGTAGTGTTGTCATGTTTTAAGTACTCTTACATGAGCATAAAACTCTCTGTTATATGTGGGATAATTTAAGATAATTCCACTATGTTTTTCATTAAAATAACCAATAGGTCTTCGATTTACACTCATTCTCAAAAGTCATAGTAAAGTCATGTAAAGTTAAAATAGGTGCATAACAAAAATTTCTTTTAACACATTAAAAGTCAAATCATGTTCTTTATCCCATTTAAAACCATCATATTATTTCACAACTTCATTTGATGGAGCAACTATAGTACTTAAATATTTAACAAAACATCTATAAAAGCTAGCTAATCCAAGAAAACTTATTACCTCAATCACAAATTTAGGTGTAGGTCATTCACAAATAACCTTAATTTTTTCTTCATTCATCTTAATACCTAGTGAAGTTATAACATATTCAAGAAATGCAATTATACCCATGGAAAAAAAATGAACCTTATCAACTTAACATACAATTGGTTCTTACATGATACATCAAGTACTTTATGTAAATGTTTAACATGCTCATTTGATTATTTGCAATTGATAAGAGTGTCATCAAAATACACAACCATAAATTCTTCAATTAATAATCTTAACACATGAGTCATTAACCTAATGAATATACGAGGTGTATTAGGTAAACCAAACTATTCATATAATCATACTTAGTCTTAAATGAATTTTTCCAATCATCTCTCTTTTTCATCTAAATATGATAATTCTTTAAATCAATTTTGGATATAACTTATAATTAGGTCTAGGTATAAGATGTCTATATATTTACAACTATGTTATAAATTATTTTACAATTAACATACTCTCTCAAAGTTTCATTATTTTTAGGCACAAGTAATACAAGAACAATATAAAGGCTCATATTTTCATGAATATAACTTTTTTGTAATCAACTATTCACCCTTTTATGCTTTTTTGTTTTCTTTTGATTTATTTGATAGGTTGGTGAGTTAGGAATCAATGTATTAGGTACAAGGCCAATCTGATTTTGAATTTTTCTTATCGATGACAATTCACTAAGAATCTCATCTAAAAACACATCATCAAACTCTTAAATAAAACACAAACACTAGGAATAGAAAGGTCAAGTTTGTTAGTGTTAAATAAAATTATTTGTAAACAAGTAGGATCATCATTTGGTTTGAATAACATACATATTTAACCTTACCCTCTCTAACATAAAACATGGCTTATCTCTTTAGTTTTCGACACACTTCGCTTATTTATTTTCCTCACTCTACTTAGTTAAATTAAGGTTTGATTTAAGAGTTACTTAATGGTTTAAGTTGTTAGACGAATGGTTTTGGGTAATGGGAGAAGTATTTTGGGTTATGGCTAAATCTCGTAGTCTTCTCTCATCTTGTTATTTACTTTGACTTTCTTTACCCATGTCATCATATTCTCATTTCAATTTTATTTAATTATCATACACTTATTTGAATGTAAGAGATACAAGAGTAGTCTTCTAATTTCTTGTATTCTTTTCGAGGACATCGCAATCAAGATCACCAGTTTGTCATACCATCCCGGATTAGATTGGATGTTTTTTCTCTTCAATTTCTCTTTTTGTAATAAGTCAAAAAAATTAATTTTGCTTTTAAAAGATGCTAGCGGTGCTTTAACACAATTTTAGAGGTTAAAAAAATTGATTCGATCGGGGAACAAAACAAGAGCAAGCTATCCAAGTAAAAGAATAAAACAAAACAAATCATTGGAGTAATTTAGGGTCTGTTTGGGAGTGTGGTTGCGGTAGCTTTTCAAAGTGATTATCGTGCTAAAATACATCAAAATGATATTTTTTTTTATTTTTTGAAATCAACACATCAAAATGATCTAAAACACATAAAAATATATTTATTTAAAATTAAAAAATTTAAATTTCAGCCAAAACTCAATGAGATTGCAATGTCAAGCAAGCACTTAAGTAATATAATCTACTATGCTTAAAACATCAAAATTGTCATTAACCCAAATATGTGAATCTCGTTCCGTTGCGGTCGGAACGGTCCGTTCCACTTCAAAATCCAGGACAAAACGGCGATGTTTTTGTCCCAGTTTGAATTCCAGTCGGATCTGGAAAATCCAGCCCAATTCCGGTTGGAATGCCCTGGTTCCGTATTGGACGTTCCGTTCCGGGTCCAACCAAAACGACGTCGTTTAGCCAATACACGGGCAAACAATTCACTTCCTTTCCTTCCTTCTTCCCACTCCCAGTCCCAGACGATTTCCCCCAATTTCCCCCAATCTATTCCCAATTTCTCTAATCTCAAATTAATTTCAACTCAGCTCACAAATCTCTTGTTTTTGATTCATAATCCAGAAATCCCTCACTTGAAAAGCTCAATTTGTAATTCTCAATCCCTAAATCAGCTCAATTTCTGAAACCCTAAATCAAAAATCAAAATCACGGCGACACAATTTCTTCCACACGGCGGCGTAATTTCTTCCACACGGCGGCACAAAATCTTCAGTAGTTCTTCTTCCCCAAATCTCCAGTGAAAGGTACACATTTGAGGAACCAAATCCTTTAATTTATTGAAAAATTGAAACTATCGAAAATGCATGAATGTGAATGGAGAACTAAAATTTTCTATTTTGCTCTAAAATGCATAAATGTGAATTTATTGTAGAGCAACACTGAGTGTATAGGTTGAGATTTTGTATTAACTATATTATGAAGCTTGAAGCCTTGAAGAAGTCTGCAGAAATGCAAAATCCTATTTATGGGATTATGGGAATGTGGGATTGATGTTGTTGATGCTTGATATTGAATACTTGATATTGTTGATGCTTGATAATGGAAATGCGTGTATACCTGGGAGAAATAGATTGAAAAGACAAAATTTTGAGATCAAGCTTCAACTGTTTCTTGGACAAGTAAAGATGTAATTTGAAATTCTATACATCCATATTTTTGCATCATCAGAGTGTCAAAACTACTCCAACTTGTGAAAAAAATCCATGCACGCCAGGATTTTGACTAATATCACACAGTTAGCAAAGAATGAGAACCATCAATCACGATAATCCAGTTCACTATGCTCTTTTAAGACAATAATGATTTTTCTGTGAATTTTGCAGTGTTTAATGCTTTCGTTGTCTCTTGGTCTTAAAATCACCCGGGTGCTTCCCTAATTTCAAGAAATTTGAAAATAAAAAACTCCCTCTAGGATAGACTAAAAGCAGAGGCTAAAAAGCATAAGAGAAAATCACAAAACTCCATATCTGGATATACGAGTTCTGCAGAAGTTAGGTTCCAGAGTGCTTTCTAAGAATTTGATCTCATGTTGGAACTTAATCCAATACCCATTGAAAGTAGATTTTAGCTAAACAAGCACCTCATAATGGTGAACACAAAGATTCTAGCTCATCTCTAAAAGTGGCTAGGGCATGACACAGCCCATTCAAAAACCAGGTGAGGATTGAAACCTAATTATAATAAGGTTCAATAAATTATAATAGCAAAATTGATTAAGCTGAAGCTAAGAAAGGTCTTAAATGTGTACTTGCTATGACAATCAGCGCATTCTCTTTCTCCCGCGGCTTAAGAAGGCCTTCTAATATCTGCTTAAAAGAGTAGGAAAAAGAACACAATTTTAGAGAAAAACTGGACGTCGATTAAATAAATTTCAATAAGGAATAGTAAGATTCTAGCAACCAAGATCATAAGAATGGAATTCTATATATGAATATTTACACATGGTTAATTTTGTTTCAAATAATGATGACAAATGATGGTAGATTTTCCATTATTTTAACCATTTTGTCTGACTGGTAAATTGAATAACATTAGTTTACTTTTGTCTAGTGTGATGCAAGAAATTTTATGAATTATGACCACTGATTTATGCATATGTGCAAATATGTATTGAATGTCAATGATATGTCTTCAATGTTCTTCGATTATGAATTTCCTTGAGGATATGACAACATGTTATCTTGAACCGAAATTTCTATTAATTTCTAACTTGTGTTATCTTTTTACAACAGATTAAATTACATGGCTGAAAACTCATCAAGTGGTGGAACTTTCATTTCTTCAGCTCCAGCAAGATCAGATGATCCAGCACGGGCTCATGGACAGGTGGTTGCTGGTGTAAAGAATGAAAGTATATGCATTTATTGTAATAAACAGATCAATTGTGGTGGTGTTACTCGGTTGAATTACCACCTTGCTGGTATTAAAGGTGAAGTTGAACCTTGTAAAAGGGTCCCTCCGGATGTTAAGTGGCAAATAAAACAACTGATAGATGACATGACAACGGAGAAAGAGAGAAGAAAAAAAGTTAGAACTGATATTGGAAATTCTCAATCAGTTTCCAATGATGAAGAATTAGAAAAGGGTGATGCTGCAAATCCTCATTCGGGTTGTATACGTTCACAAACAAGTAGAAGAATGACAGTGCAAGGAACAAGTACATCTAGAAGAAGGATTCCTTTATTTGCTCCATGAACTACCCCGGATTCCCAGCCTAGTATTAGAAGTGCAATGACTTCTAAAGAGATGGAACAAAATGCAAGAAAAGTCATAGCAACATGGTGGTTTGATGCTAATATCCCGTTTAAGAGTGCTAATTCGTATTATTATCAGCCAATGATAGATGTCATAACATCAATAGGACCTGGGTTTAAAGGCCCATCATATCATGATTTAAGAGTATCACTTTTCAAAGATATAGTTCATGATGTCCATGAATACATTTTAAGTATCAAGCTGATTGGAGACTTTATGGATGTTTAATTATGGCTGACGGGTGGTCAAATAGGAGGAATGCACCAATTGTGAATTTCCTTGCCTATTCTCCGAAAGACACCGTATTCTTGAAGTCTATTGACACTTCAGGACTTCGAAAAGATAAAGAGACATTGTTGGAGATGTTTGATGAAGTTATCAAAGAAGTTGGACAAGAGAATATTGTCCAATTTGTTAGTTATAATGAGGCTTCATTTAAGGCTGCCAGGAAAGCTTTGCAGCAAAGGTATGATACCTTTTTTTGGTCTCCTTGTGCTGCCCATTGCATTGATTTAATGCTAGAAAATATTTGTGATCCAAGATATTTTCCAATGATTGATGAAACCATTAAATAATGCAAGAAATATAACCAAGTTGATATATAATCATGCATGGTTTTTAGCCTTGATGAGGAAAGAATTCACAAATGGAAATGATTTATGTCGTCCTGGCATAACAAGGTTTGCTACCCATTTCTTAAGCCTCCAATGTTTACTGAAGTTTAAGAATGAGCTTCGACAGATGTTTACTTGCACAAAATGGGTTGAATCAAGTGATGACAAAAGTCAGGTTGGAAAGGAAATTGCTACTATAGTTTTAGAAGATAAAGACTTTTGGCCGAGATGTGCACATATAGTCAACGTCATCGAGCCTTTAGTACGAGTTTTAAGGTTAGCAGACAGTGAAGAAAAACCATCAATGAGATATTTATATGAAGCAATGGATAAAGCAAAAGAAACCATCAAAACAAGGTTGAAAAATAGAATGTCTCAATATGGACCATATATTCAGGTAATTAATGCTAGATGAGATAAGCAACTTCATAGTCCATTACATGCAGCAAAATGTTTTCTTAATCCTGGAATATTTTTTAGGCCTTCTTTTTCAAAACAAAAGGAGGTAACTCGAGGTTTGCTTAGCACAATTACTAGATTGGTTCCTGATTGTGATATTCAAGATAACATCAGTGCCCAAATTGAGGAGTATAAGAAAGCAACTGGTGATTTTGGCATGTTCCTAGCTATTCGTCAAAGAGAAAAGTTAAATCCAGGTAATAACTTTTATTTTTTACAATATAATATCTTTTTTTCATCTATAATATTTGATTTGTTTTGTATTTTCTTATCTAGTTTCATGGTGGGAGCAATTCGGTAATGATACTCTAGAACTTCAAAAGTTTGCAATTCGAGTTCTTAGTCAATGTTGTAGTGCAACTGGGTGCGAAAAAAATTGGAGTGTATTTGAATACATCCATTCCAAAAAGTGAAATAGGCTTGAGCACAAGAGATTAAACGATTTAGTATTTGTTCGCTATAATCTAAAGATTCAACAGAGATAAAATATCAATACTATTATATTAATAATTATTTTCTATTACATTGCTATTAATTTTTTAATTTCTCTCGTGTTCATTCTTTGTAGGAATTTGAGCAGAACAAAAGATGTTTTAGATCCCATTAGCATTGGCAACATTAATCTATTGAATTAATAGATTTGTGAAGAACCCGGTCTTCTTGATGGAGAGGACATAAGTTGAGAGAGTATCGAAGCACCTTTCGCTACTTTAAATTTAGATGATGAAGAGACATGTGTAAATGAGGAGAATGAGCTTGGTGGAAATGACTAACTATTGGAATGTCTTGTTGACGACTTTCCTTATGTTCCACGGCAAGATCAAGATCTTTATTTTTATATTAATGATGTAGAAGATGTTTGATGTATTTTTCTTTTAATTTAGAATATTTTAATTTCATAATATTTTGAAATTTTAAAGATGTTTCTAATTTTGAGATTATATTTGTATTGTATAATGTAAAGTTCATTTATCTTGAATTTAAATTATACTTGTTAAATTAATATTTTATTTTATTAATATATATAATTAAATAAATATAAAAAATACAAAACCAGAACAGAACACCAGAATACACCGAAACCGGAATATTTCGTTCCAAACAAAAAAACTAGAACGAGACCGTAACCGAATTTTACAACTTTGCATTAACCTGTTTTTATTTCTCTGCCGGTCTAGACTAACGATCCATGATACACGTAACAAAGCACACTGCATTAAACACTCTCTGCTCAACACCTACCACCTTGGAATCTTATCGAAACTTGCTTCACGCTCCATTCGCTGTCTGCTTCCCTCTCGCTGTCTTCTACGCAACACTTTCTTTCTCTGAAACTCTCGGTTCTTTCTTCATTTTCTCTCTCCAGAAAAAGATCAGAAACTTGGAATAATTTCTTCTCATCATCATGGCTTCTACGCTCACTTTCGCTTGCTCCCACCCAGCACCTGTCCGAGCATCATCCGGATCCTCCAGGAAACCCGACCCGTATGGGAAGAAGTCCAGCTCTTCAACCTGGTGGGCCCCGCTCTTTGGTTGGTCTTCCTCTCCGGATTACATTAACAGCGGGAGCACAAGCGATGAAATACCAGATAAGGAATCCGAGGTGTCGGGTTCGGATCAGGAACCAGATCGACCCAGATCGAGGTTCGCCCTTGGATCGTTCACTGAAGAGAAAGCGAGGCGGCTTAGAAGGAAGACAATGGAGGGCAGAACGTTTCACGATATGATGTATCACTCAGCGATCGCGTCTCGTTTGGCATCAGATGGACCGGGTCAGCCCGAGAAGTAACCGGGACCTCCAGGTTGCTAAAGCCCCACCGTTTTTATTGTGGGGCCCAACAAATTTGTCGAAATTTATTTATTTATATATCTAGAATGTGTGTTTTGTATTTTTATTGCTATGCAAGATGAAGAACAGTGTTTTGGTTCGTACTTTTAATTTTGGACCGTTGAATCGATTGTAAACAAAGTTATGAAATCAGTTATGGCCGGAATTTGCCGTTCCATTCATAAAACAAGGTCAAAATGATGATATTTTTGTCTCGGTTTTAATTCCGGTCTGATCCGGAAATTCTAGCCGGAACGCTTCAGTTTCGTTCCGGGTTCATCAAAACGACGTTGTTTCATGTCCCCTTACAAAACACACAGAAATGACTCCCGGTTCTACAATTCCAAAATCAATTTCGTTTCTTAAACCTCAATTTTTTAAAAATCAACTCATCTGATCTCTCAAAAATCAACCCAAATTAAAACTCAAATCTCAAGTTTCAAAACCTAATCTCAATTCATCGGTTCTTCACTTCTTCCCCAAATCTTCTCACTGCAGCACCCCCATTGTTTCGTCTTCCACGACATCAAAGATTGAAATGGTAAAGAAAGTCAGCTGAAGAGAAAGTGAAGGAAAGATTGTGAGAGGATAATAAAGAGGAGGTGGTTGGAAACTGATATGCGAGAGATGATGTACAGTTTGTGAGTTAGGAAGTTGTGGGTTTGAGTATAGGAGAGGAGACGTCAGCTAGGAGAACTGGAGAAGGATAGAGATAGAGAGAAGTCGTGGGTTTGCTTGTTTTGTGACTTCTGTTCTCAATACCTAGCTAATAATAAATAAATAAATAAATAAAATGCACATGCATAGTGTAAGTGAACTGTGAACTTGATAGTTGATATGGGGCAGCAAATAAACAAGGAATTCATCCGGAATAGATTTTTAATTAAATTATACTAGATTTAAAATATTTATTTATTTTGTATTTGTATTGTATAATTTAAAATTATTTTATCTTGAAATTTAAATATACCTTTTAAATTAATATTTTATTTTTTTCGTATATATATATATATATATATATATATATATATGAACGATGCAAATCATGGCACATGAATGCACGAAACCGAACAGCGACCGGAACGGATTTTACAACTTTAATTGTGAATGCTGATGTTTTGGCTTTCATGGATGATTCAATTTTGTGCACTAAAATGTTTTCAGATCTAGGCTGCTGATAATAGGGAATGAATTGACGTGGCAAACTCTTGATATGTCACGATGAAGAATATATGTGTGGCCCATGCATCGACTGCTCATTTAAGCACGTGTACCTTTTCTTTTCTTTCCTTTTCTTATTGTTTTTGCACTTGTTTCAAAACTTATTTTAAAAAGAAAACTAAAACAAAATTATTTTTTTATTTTAAATTTTAAATTTTTAATATTTTTATATTATTTTGATATGATTATGTTAAAAATAATTTTAAAATTATACAAAAATATATTATTTTAATATATTTTTAAATAAAAAATAATTTAAGAAAATAACTTCAATCATAATTCTAAATGGCTTTTAAAATTATGCTTTCTAATTTATTGTTCATTGTCACATATGTTTTGTCTTTCTAAAAAAGTCATTTAGCTTCTTTACTAGGATGGTGTTTGTGCATATATTGTTAATTAGTTATTATATAATTATTTAGGAATAATTAATCTTTTTACCACAAATAAATTATTAAAATACCTTTTGAAAGTAAATAATAAGTAAAAAAATATTTTTTTCATTTGCATAGTAAAAAGATATTTTTACCTTTCAAAAGCACAAAATCATAAATGGGTCATTTAGAAACTATTTGTCTTTTTATTATTTTTGTTTATATTTGTTAAAGGATAATTTTGTTTTTTGATAAACAAAAATATTGATGCGTGCACAACACGTATCCGACTATAAAACTCAGTGTTTGACAACAACTTTCTTTGGCATGGATAGTTTCATTTTGGTGGACCATTCTTCCAAAAAGGATCATGTGGATCTTTTTTATTTATTTTTTTGTCTCGACTCTCTTCAACTCAATTTTTAACAATCACACTTGAAAAATCCAAACCATAATTTCATTTGTTTTAAAAAAGTGATTCTTGTTCATTTCATTGGTATTTTTATATTTGAAACATATTAGAAAAATAGATTGTTTTTTTCAATTTCATTATCTTTAGAATTTGGTCTTTAATATTTTTGTTGTTTATATTTTTAGACAATTTTTTGAGTTGAGGTTTTTTTTATGATTTTATCCTTTTCAATTTTATTTTATATATGATTTGATTCTTGTTCTTTTTATCGCAATGCTTTTTGCTCCAACACATTTTTTTATAAAGTTTCTTTATGATTTAATCTTTTAAGATTAAATGGTTGGGAATTTAGCTTTTTGATTAAACAAAGACTTTTGAAGATTATTTGTGCTTGGGCAAATCTTATATTTTGGAAGCTAATTTGTAGGGGCTGAAAGTTTAACCTTTTCTTAAAAAAATAATTTTACATTTGTTTTAATATATTTTTAGATAATTTTCATGTGTATATCAAAAAAGAACTTAAAAAAAAACAATTGGTGGGTTTTTGAAAAATAAATATATTTTAAAAAACAATCACTACTACTAAAAAAAGATATCTTTTGAATATGTAGAACCAATGTTTTTTAGCATATACATTTTTAAGACTATGTTTTTTAGTTAAATTCTAATCTTAACATATACATTTTTGTTTTTCAGCTAGACTATGTAGCTAAATTGTGTTTTTTTAAGAGAAAAAAAGTTGCACCAAATTAATATAAAACATGCCTCATCTTTAAGGAATAATTCAATTTTAATTAAAACATTGACTATTAAAATATATTCATCTATCGTTAAAGAAAGTGGAACGATATACAATTAAACAATAAATACCATAGGTCAAAGGAAGAATCCTTAACTATCAACCATTGTCTGTGTTAAGTAGCGAAAGGACAAGGCCTTGACTGTGCTCGTTTTATTATATAGACTATCTATTTATTCATGCCTAGTCGCGTCTGGAACCATATTTTTTCAACTTAGAAAATATTAATTATATATGATTTTTTATTATAGTATAAATTTAGGTAAAATAATAAATCTATATAGAATCCTTGTGAAGTGCAAGTTTCCTATAAAATATATGAATTTTAAATCGATATAAATTTATCTCTTAAGTAGGTTTTAACAAATCACAAAAATAAACTTATCATCATCATTAAAAAAGTAAGAAGATTCTAATACATGAATTATCAAATTCACTATATTAGGATTAATTCATTTTACATTCCGATTTAAATTATACACAACAAACAAAATATAAATTATGAAAACACATGCAGTAACCAAAAAACAAAAATAAATAGTTTATTTTCTAACTAAAAAAAGAAGAAAACATCATTGAAAATTCATTCCTACGTTACTATCATTATCATGACTATAATAGTTAAAATTATTATCAATATTACTAGCCAAACAGTTAAAATCATTACATTTCCCCATAAAATAAAATAAAAAGCACAACATTTTTACAAAAAAAAAGATAATCACTAAAATTATCATTATTATTATGCAAACAATGAAACCAAAAAAACATCTTATTCAAATAAAAGATAAAAAGAACAGAAAACACATAAAAAAAATGAAAAGAAAACGGGAGAAATATTGATTATAAAATGATCACCAATATAAATTAAAATTTCAATACTTAATAAAACAATAACAAAACCTCAACAGAAAATAAAATGATAAAATATAAAAACAAAAACAAAAAGCATAGATGCATAAATATGAGTAAAAAATAAATATTTTTCGAAAAAACTGAAAAACATTAAAGGAATTAATACCAATAATTTTTTTTTTAAAAATAAAAATAAAAATATAATTAATTTCCATCCAAACAAGGTTAAATTTTTTTTTGACCGAAATAAATAATATTTCTAGCTAGCAATAGATGTTGACACCAACACAAACAGGAGCTTCAACTAACTCTCTCGTCTAAGTAAGAAGTGAGAGAATATTGTTGGTTCTGTCAATAAAGTTAGCTTTTTGTTAGTCTATTAAGAAATAAGTTATGTGTAATGCATTGTTAGTTTTCACAAAAGTGTAGAGGATATATTGTCCCGATGTCGCAGTCACACAAATTAATTACCCTAGCTTAAAACAAATCATACAAGATAGTATAGAGCAAGCAAGGGGTCGATCCCACGAGGATGATTTAGTTCAGATTTCATGCTATATGTAATGCAATTGGGGGGATGGAAGTTGTCTAGGCTAGGTTAAAGCAAACTAAGTGAAAATTATATAAACTGAATTTTATCAATAAAGCAAACCTTGGTCGCAAATCAACATTCACCTACAAAAATCAGAACTAATCATGGAAACGACACATCAATTTGTATTCTGAATATTTATCTCTTCTTAAAATTGGTTCATTAACGAATAGTTGTATAACTTACCCTAACCATCAAACAACCACAGTCACCACAATTTAATTTAATGACAACATTAAAATCTAGATAAATTGATCAATTAAGAAACATAATTGTCTATAATATATGTTTAATTCGATTGAATGTTATCTCTAAGATTAATAACATATATCCGCTATAATTATTAACTTAGTTGCTTTATAATTTCATATACCACAACTTCGGTTTTGATATCAAACTTAGCAATTGTTTGTTTACAATAATAACTTCGAGTTCGCTCTTAGTAATTAAATAAACAATCATAGGAAAATAAGCATAGGAGAAAAAACATATTCATCATATAAATTGAAAAATTGAGGTAAGAATAGATCTCACAGTTCTTGAAATCTGAAGGTTTTTGTGTCTTTGCAACCAAGTAAAAGAGTCTAGCCTTGCATGTTTATTAAACAACTAAATATAAAGATGAAAGAACACATGATTTAGGGTTTGAAAGAGGAAGATTTTGGGTTTTGTTTTGTGCTGACCACCACTTTCTTGCTCCTCTTCTCCTCTATATATACTTAGAAACCCTAGTGTCTATTTTACAAAATAGTTCTTCCTTAAGTTGACAGAATTTAGTTGTCCCTTGTAAAATTCATATCTCCTTCACATCACAACATTTTGAGCTAAAATGTGGAGGGTTTATAGGTCTTTAAGTTATGAATCCACGAAAATTGAGTTTGCATCAATTGGACTTTTGTAACTCAAGATATTGAAGTTGGAATGGACAAAGATCGATATTGGCAGTATGCAAGATTTGACTTTGAAGGCTGCGATTTCCATGATCTTCCTTATTTTATTTCTTTTTCCTTATTTTTACATAAATGTATGGATGTTAGCTTTTTAATGTCACTGGAATCACTTCATTTCGATCTCTAGAACTTCCACTCCGTACAAAACACTGACTGAAGGTCAAATCTGTCAATCATCTCCAATTACCTCTTTTTTGCATCTTTAATCCAAAAAGGCCTTCAAAATATAAAAAAAGAATATCAAAGCATTTTATACACAAAAATATATGCAAAAAACCATGTAAATATGGATGAAACTATCAAATAATATGGTTGCATCATATATAAATTGAATACTAGAAATTGTAGATGCTCTGAAATTTGCCTTGATTCTTCAAGTCCCATTGTGTGAATCCTCTCTTGTTATTCATGATTTAACACTCTAGTTCTTCAATTGCACTCCTTATTCTACATAGAAGCATTTTTACCATCACAAATTAGTATCAGAGCCTATAAAGAAGAGGATGATGGTAGATTCAAGTCGCTTTGCACAACCATGCATCCCTAAGTTTGATGGAGGTTATGAACACTAGAGCATGCATTACTAACTTCTTAAGATCAAAGGAGTATTAGAGTGTTTTTGAAACAAGATATGTTGAACCTGTAATTGGAGAAGTTCTATCAGTGGTAGAAAACAAAACTCTAGAGTAAACAAAACTCAAGGATCTGAAGATAAAAATTACTTGTTTCAAACAATTGACTAGAAAATTCTAAAAAAAATTGCACAAAAAGAGACAACTAAGTTGTTATGGGACTCAATAAAGATCAAGTATCAAGGAAATGCAAAGGTGCAATGTGCACAACTTCAAATCCTTTGAAGGAATTTTGAGGTCCTAGAGATGAAATTGGGATAGTCTTTGGCAGACTACTTTGCTAGGGTTTTATTCATAGCAATTGATATAATAAATCTTGGAGAAGATATGCCTGATGTTAAGAATGTTGAGACAATTCTGCGGACACTCATAGAGAACTTCAACTACATTGTTTGTTTAATTGAATAGTCAAATAATGTCAACAATTTATTAGTGGATGAACTACAAAGTTTTCTAATAATACATGAACAAAAATTCAAAAAGGCTAGAGGAGAGGATCAAGCTCTAAGAGTATATGATGATACGCTTGATAGAAGAGGCAGAGGAAGAAACAACTTCAGAGGAAGAGGCTGAGGGAGAACACCTTAAACATTTAACAGAGCTTCAGATGTCACAAACTAGGACATTTTTAGTATTAATGTCCTAGTTCAAACAGAGAAACTAATTTTTTTGAGCTTAAAGAAGGTGATGAAATGCTCTCAATGTCACATATAGATATGCAGAAGGCATCATAAGAAGATACCTGGTTCCTAGACTCAGGATGTTCCAAACATATGTGTAGCAATCAAGGTATGTTTATCAATCTAGATGAAAATTTCAATCACTTTATCGGGTTGGGGAATAACAATAGAATGTGTGTGACTAGGAAGGGAATTGTGAAACTGTCATTGAATGGAGTTCGATATATGATAAATGATGTCCATTACATTCCAAAATTAAACAATAACTTTCTAAGCCTAGGGCAATTACAAAAAAGTGGTTTATCAATTTTAATTCAAGGAGGAATATGCAAAATCTTTCATCCTGAGAGAGGAATGATCATTCAGAATAGAATGAGTGAGAACAGAATTGTTTGCATGCAAACACACATGACCTTGCATATCTTTGGCACAGAAGATATGGATATTTGAGTTACAAATGACTACACACTCTAATGTCCAAGAAAATGGTGCATGGACTCCCACGGTTTCAAATCATGTACAAAACATGCACAAAATGTATGATAGGCAAACAACACAAAGAAGCAATGACAAAAAATGCCATGTCGAGAGCAAATTTGCCATTGGAACTCATCCATGTTGATATTTGTGGACCAATTTCACTAGTTTCCAGTGGAGGTAAGAGATATGTGTTGTATTTTATTGATGATTGTAGTATAAAATCCTGGGCATATTTATTGAGTGAGAAGAGTGAGAATTTCATTGCTTCAAAATCATTTAAAGGCTGGTAAAAAAGGAGAAAGATTTAAGCATCAAATATCTAAGAACAGACAGGGGTGAGAATTCACTTACAGTGAGTTCAATGATTTCAACAAATAGAGAGGAATCAAGAGACAACTCACAACAACATACACACCCAAACAAAATGGGGTGGATGAGAGGAAGAATCGAACCATGATTAACATGGCTAACAATTAAGAAGGTACCCAAGAATTTTTAGGTAGAAGCAGACACTTGGACGTGTTATGTATTAAACAGGTGTCCTACATCAACAGTACAAGGTGTGACACCTCAAGAAGCATAGAGTGGATAAGGCCTATAGTAAAGCACTTTCATATATTTGGAAGTATTGCTCATGTTCATGTTCCAGATTCTAAGAGAGGTAAACTTGATAATAGGAGCATAATGTGCGTCCTACTTGGGATTAATGATGAAACAAAGGGGTATAGGCTATATGATCCAAATGCAAAATGAATTGTGGTGAGCAAGGATGTAATAGTTGATGAAGAAAAGAGTTGGGAGTGGATTGAAGATCATCAAGTGCAGATAAACCTAGACTTAAAGTGGAATGATGATGCAATAACTAATGAAAATTGGTGGTAGAGACTACTCTAGAGATGAAGAAGATCGCAATCAAGGGTGGGATGGAAACACTAGAAATTGCAATACAAAAGAAGATGCAGACATTATGAATGAAGGAAATAACATAAGAGTCTACAATTCAGTTGAAGTAGCAGATGTTGAGAATGGAGAAGATACAGATGTGGTGAGTGAAGGAATTACAAGTATAGAAATTGGTGAGTGTTTAAATGCTATGAATGAAGAAAGAACATCAAAGCTATGAATGAAGAATAGAAAATATAGATGGTAATGAGAATAATATGAGAGAAAAAAGATTGGGTTGCACTCCAGCATGGATGGATGACTATGTTTTTTGAAGAAGTAGTGAAGGAATTGAAGTGGAAACAAGCCATGGAAGATGAAATAAACTCCATTAAGAAAAACAAAACTTGGACATTGATAGAGTTGCCTGCAGAAGCAAAAAAAAAGGGTTAAATGGTTGTACAAAACAAAATACAATGAACATGGAGAGATAGATAAATATAAAGCAAGGTCAAGGTTTGTGGTAAAATGATATTCTCAATAATATGACATAGATTACACATAAGTGTTTGCCCCAGTAGCAAGACTTGACATAATTAGAATGATCTTGGCTCTAGCGGCACAAAAGGGGTGGAAAATTGGCCAATTCGATGTCAAGTCAACTTTCGTTCATGGGGAATTAAGAGAAAATGTATATGTTGAAAAAACAATGGGGTATGAAAGGAAAGGGAAGGAACACTTGGTGTACAAATTACACACTCCGAGAGCATGGTTTAATCAAATTGAAAGATACTTTGTCAAAGAGGGGTTCTAGAAGTGTGAGAGTGAGCAAACTTTATTCACAAAGAAGAATGTAGCAAAAAATAATCATTGTAAGCATCTATGTGGATGATTTGCTCTTCACTGGTGATGACAAGGCTATGTTAACAGAATTCAAACTCTTTATGCTAAAAGAGTTTCATATAACATATTTGGGAAGCATGAGATTCTTCCTTGGTATAGAAGTAATGCAAAGGGATGATGGCATTTTTATATGTCAAAGGAAGTATGCTCTCGAGATACTGAAAAGGTTTGGGATGATGGAGAGTAATGAAGTAAGCAATCCTATTCTTACAAGCTGCAAGGTGAGTAAAGACAATGATGGAGTTCCTGTAGATGAAACACATTAAACAACCCTCCCCCCTGTCTTACACCTCCATCAACCACAATGTACAGAGCCACCGTATTGTTAGTGACCCTTTGCATCACCTCGCTTGTTGCATTGTTAGTCATCGATGGCAAGTCCTCCAAATATTTTTTTCGCATAACAAATTACTTTTCTCCCTTTAATTCCCTGTGATAAGAATAGGACAATTTAAAATCCAAGATCTTACATATTGATCAAAGATGAGTGTATGGGATGCTTTTGCATGGGCTTTCCAAGCTGATGGGCCTGAAGTTGAGATCTCCATCCATAACCCAGGTGTGGAGGATGTTGTTGCTTGCAACCCAATTATTGATTCTATCATGTTAAAGCTCAAGGGTAATAATACTAATAAGTCTTGCTGATGACTGGATTTTAACTTAACAAATCTTATATGGTTTGATTCATTATGTTAATTCTTTATTTTGTAGACAACTTGCTAGAGAATGGAGATTTTGAAGAAGGTCCTTATGTGTTTCCTATTGTTGAAATATATCCGATTAGAATATAATATGGTTTCCTATAGTACTTGTTTATTTAAAGTTAATGTTCATCCCTAGAAATCGATCCCTACAGTACTTATTTATTCAAAGTTAATGTTTCTCTCTATAAATTGAACTCTTAAATACCTATTTGTTTAAAGTTCCTGTTCATACCAAAAATCAATCACTACAATACCAATTTGTTTACAGTTACTGTTCATCAAACAAAACTTAACCACTATTACTTTTTATCCACCCAATTTTTTCTCGGGAAAAAAGCCCAAACTTTCATGAAAACCCCCTTGATTTCCCCATAAAAAACCCAGATTTTCCATACATATTCATCGGTAACAATGGAGATTAACCCAACAACTGTACCCGTTTCCACTTCGGCAACCCAGATCATAGTCCATCAAGACAACTTTGCATTCCCAACTGGAATCGTACTAGATGAAACGAAATACTCTTTGTGGTCCCAACTTATGGAGATGACAATAGGTGCACGAAACAAGGTCGGGTACCTCACTAGAGCAGTGCAAAACCCCAACTCGACTGACCCAAAACTAGAAACATGGATAACTGACAATCACTGAATCAAAAGCTCGTTGATTGACTTGATGAACCAGTCATTGAAGAAACAATTCATCCGGCTTCCCAAGACAAAGGCAATTTAAGAGGTAGTGTCAAAAACATTCTACGACGGGTCGAATGAAACTTGCATTTTTGAATTAAATCAAAAATCCTTCTCCACCAAACAAAACAACATTTTTGACCTTAAATATTATTCTTATTGTTCCATCTCTTGAATATTACCTCCTTTTGGTAAGTCAAATTACTATTACTCTTTCATGCACTGTAGCTTTTTGGCCATTTTTTTATGTTTCTAAGGACATTATGACCAAAGAGATTCTTGGTTATGGTGTTAGACGCGATAACCTTTATTTTTTGGAGTTAATAGAAAAAAGGGTCAAAACCGAGTCAAACACACCAGAAAAAAAGTAATGACCAAGCTCAAGCACTCATATGATTGTGGTACCGATGACTAGCACATCTATCTTTCGGGTATCTTAAGAAGTTATAACCATAATTGTTTTCCAGTTGAAGTAATTTGAATTTTCATTGTGAAATTTGTGAATTGGCCAAAAGCTACCGTATTCCCTATTTACCAAGTTTGAATAAAAATTTAGAACATTTCGCAATCATTCACTCAAATGTTTGGGGTCCTAAAAAAATACCTTTATTTTCAAGTGCTCGTTACTTTGTTACCCTTATTGATGAATGCACTCGGATGACCTAGATATCTCTTTTCCAAAATAAAATTGATGTAGTTACAACCTTTCAAGAATTTCATAAAATGGTGATGACCCAATACCAAAGACAGATTTGCACACTTCAATCTCATAATGGTAAAAAGTTTGTGGATCAACTTTTAGGTGCCTTCCTGAGTCATCATGAAATTCGACATCAAACCTCATACACCTATACTCTATAACAAAATGAACTAGTAGAACGAAAGAATAGGCAAATCCTGGAAATTATTAGTGCATCTCTTTTTGGTATGAATATGACAAAATTTTACGAGGAAGAAGAGGTGAAATCTGTTGCCTTTTTTAATTAATCTAACACCATCTAGTGTGATCGGATTTCAGACTCCACAACAGAAGATGAAATCTCTAATCTATGTTCCGCATCTACCAAATCTTAAACCACAAGTACTTGGGTGTACGGTATATGTTACTGAAAGTCCTATAGAGTAAACTTGATCTATGTGAAAAACAATGTATCTTTGTCGAATGCTTAGAATTTCAAAAAATAATATTGGTGTTATGATCCCTAACATCAAAAGCTGCATGTGACCTTGGATACGTCATTTCGAGAATTGGAATCCTATTATTCTAAGGGAGCATCTAGGCCTTTTCTTTAGGGGGAGAATAACATTGAAGAGAACAAAGATATATTTCAGTTGGAGGAAAATTGAGGGTTTGTTGAAAGAATTTTTAAGGGAGTAGGACCAATATCACAACCCGATTCCCAGATCCATGACCGACATATAAATATGGTCCCCCTCCAAGGTTCCACACCTATGTAAACCCAAACTTACAAGCCTATCATTTATATTCAGAGTTCAACATAGCAAAAATAACAAAGTCAACTTATAATATAATTTGATTGTCTTAATACAAGAGTCGAAAATATCTTATTATAATTATGGAGCGTTAACTAGACATAAGAACAAAAGTATTAATTATAACCAAATAATAAGTTCTAAGATTTCAACGATAATGATCTGCTAACAAGCTATGAGCCTGAAAATAATAAATAATGAGGGGGTGAGTTCAACAACTCAATGAGTAGATAACATCTAATATACACATACAACATAATACAACAATGAGAAATATATGTTTGAATCGGCTCGGAGTTCTTACAAAAAGTTTCTCAAATAGCTCATAATAAGAATGTAATAGGTAAAGCTCTTTAGAAAATTAGAATGCAATGAGCATGAGGCTTCATACTATGGGATGATCAGTCTACACAGGTTGATGACTCCCCCAAACCAACTAGAATTTCAGATATGATGTGAACAAATGCTAACACTACCCTGTTAGCGTAGGTATTCTGACTAGCATACCATAGGTATATATATCATAATCAAATAAACATATTCATATCTTAAGGCTCAACTCATGGCATCAATAAAATGAGGAGCTATCAATTCACAATCATATATTGGCTCATATCAAGAATGTATATTCAACAATTGATTATGTTTTATCGTAACAAGAATAGTAATCAATGTATATATTATCAAGAAGCATAATACAAATACTAGAAAATCAAATATTTATAATATTTCTCATGCATATTAAATATTATTCACTCACCTAACTCAAAAGTCATCGAAATTCAAAAGCAGAATATTGACATATCGCGGACAAAATATCAGGATTATCTGAATATATAAAATAAGACATACTCAAAAATAAATCAGAAGAAGTAAATTTTCTTTAACAAACATATCTAAGAGTTCAACTCATAATCCCATTTGTTTTGAATCAAACTATCTATTTTTTGCAAAACCTAAAAACATTGGTTTCTTTTGAAGTCTAGTTCAACATACACAATTCATAAAATTGATAATAATCCATCAAATAAGCTTCAATTATCCATCAAACCAATTTGAAATACTAATATTTCACTTGGGGACCATTCTGATTTTTTCTTATATTTTTAGGGTCAAATTGTAATTTTATCAAATTGAACTCCTCATAACTATATTGAAATTTTGTTCATAATTCATCCTTAATTCTGTCCAGAATCTCAAATTTTACTACAGGGATCAAACTGTAATTTTCCAAAGTTCTGGGACTAAACTATAATTTTCCAAAGTTTAGGGACCAAAATGTAATTTTCACAAAAGAGACCAAAATGAAATTTCTTCATCTTCAATATCAAGCCCAAAATTACAAGGTTTTTTCATCATTTTTCACCATTTTCTTACACTAAAAACATAAAATAACCTCAAAAGCATATACAATCAACCCATTAAACCATTACCCAGCACATTAAACCCTTAACATGTCAATCCATTCATCAATCAAACCCAAATAAAATCTACAAACCCTAATCACCAATACAAACAAAAATTTTAACTAATAAACAATATTTTTACATAATAACACATTACCATAATAACTTATTTCACCTCCTTCCTTTCTCATTTCCTCTTTTCTCTTCTTCTCCTTTCCTCTTTTCTCTTCTTCTCCTTTCTCCTCTCTTCCGTTTCTCTTCTCTCTCAAATTTCAGATTACTTCTCTTACTTTCTTTTACTATTTATATTTTACAAGTTACTACTATACACTTAATTTATTTATACCTAATCTTAAGCAATCAAGGGCATCAATGCCTTTCCTTATTCAAAAAAATTCAAAACTCTACAACCAAGTTTTGTCCCAAGTTGTATAAATTAACCCCTTTTATATCCAGAGTTGTCCACATCTGCACCATTAACCGAAGAATCAACTTAGAATGTTACTTCTCTGGTAATCTGAATCCTATTATTGATGAAACTAACAAAATTCCTCTTCTTATTGAAAATTTATCTAATAAATATCCATAGAGGTCAAATAGGAGAGTCCCAAAAAAATAGTATGAACTTAATCCCAAAACCAAGACTAAATACCTAATCAGTAATTATGTGTCTCCCCATAGATAGTCAGAATCATATGCATTTTTTGTTAATCAATTATTCACTATATCTATTCCTAGTAATGTACAAGATGCATTAACAGATCCAAAATGGACTAAGGCAATAAACAAAAAAATAGAGGCACTATAGAGAAATAACACCTAGAGCTGTGTACATTACCCCAAAAGGAAGAAGACAATTGGTTGCAGATGAGTGTTCACAATAAAACTCAAGGTGGATGGTAGTATTAGCAGGTACAAAACAAGGTTGGTTGCGAAGGGATATACATATAATTATGAGGTAGATTATCAAGAGACCTTTGCTCCTGAAGCAAAAAGGATGACTATCTGCATCCTCATATCACTAGCAGTGAATCGAGACTAACTCTTGCAATAATTTGTTGTTAAGAATGTTTTTCTCAATGGAGACCTTGAAGAAAAAGAAGTATACATGGAGTTACCACCCAGTGCTAGACGCATATCCTCACGTAAAATTCAAGTTTACAAATTAAAGAAGGCATTGTAATATCTGAAACAGTCACCCTAGTCTTGGTTCAGAAGATTTTTCTCCACGATGAAGAAATTTGGCTATAAGCAAAGTAACTCAGATCGCACCTTGTTTATAAAGCACAAAGAAAAAAATATTACGACATTAATTGTGTACTTTGATGATATGCTCTTAACAGGAGATGATCCATAAGTAAGAATAACATTACAATAGTTTCTAGCATCCAAATTTGAAATGAAAGATCTTGGAAAACTGAAATATTTCTTAGGAATCGAGGTCTCAAGGTCAAAAACTAGGATATGTCGGTCACAATGAAAATATGTGTTAAATTTGTTAACATAAACTGGAATGTTGGCATGTAAACCTGTTGACACACCTATGGAAATGAATCACAAGCTTGGAGACTCAGAAAATCAGATGTCAACAGACAAAGGATGTTATCAACGGTTAGTTGGAAAACTGGTATATTTATCACATACAAGGCCAGACATAGCCTATGTTGTGAATGTTGTGAGTTAGTTCATGCGCTCACTAGGAGAAAAATATATGAAAGCGGTATATTGGATCTTGAGATACTTGAAGAGTATTCTAGGAAGAGGATTACTATTTTTGTAAAATGAGATCCATGAAATTAAAGGGTATACAAACTTGGATTGGACAAGAAATCAGACTGATAAAAGATTAAAGGTTACTTCACTTTTGTAGAAGGTAACCCCGTCACTTGGAGAAGTAAGAAGTAGAATGTGGTTGCTAGATCGAGTGTAGAAGCGGAATACCGAGGTATGACTCATGGTATCTGTGAATTATTATGGATTAAACAAGTGTTACAGGATTTGAGAATTGATTATGGGACATCCATGGGTCTACACAGTGATAATAAGGTAGCTATCAAAATTGCACACAATCTTGTACAACATGATCATACCAAACACGTTGTAATCGACCGACACTTCATTAAAGAGAATCTTGATTAAAAATTATATAATTTCTATTTGTTTTGTCTGAATATCAGCTAGTTGATATACTCACAAAGGAGTCTTGAGAAAGGTTATGACGCAATTTGCAAGTTGGGCATTATAAATATCTACGCTCCAACTTGAGAGGAATGTGTTGAAATATAGTTGTTTATTACAATAATAAGGATTATATTTATGGGTGTTTAAAGTGTATTTTATTTTAGCTAAAATTGTTGTAATTATTTCCTATAAAAATCCTCCCTACTATAATATAAAATATACTGAAAATATCGAAATTAAATCTAGGTTCAAATTCTTACCCCTAGCATAGACGGGTGTCCTTCTCACTCCCAAGTCCCAACATCGAAGATGACAATTGCCCTTTACCTTGATGGATAGTTGACTCGCTCAAGGCAGTAAAATATATAAATAGTGATCACTTTGCAGTCCCAGAAGGAAAAAGAGCCGTTGAACTTGTGGCAGGAAAAGAAAGTGCTATCTCACAAATTGTAAGAGCCACAGGCAGTAAGATATATGCTCTCACATTCAGTTTTGGGGACTCTAACAAATCATGCGTGGGATCAAGCGCGCCAAGTTCGTGTTCAAGGCCATATCGAACCACACAAGAATTACTTTCCTTGGCTCATTTTACACCATGAAAAATGACAACTCTGGTTCTCTATGTTGTCCAGTAGTAGATGATGTGAAGCTGGTTAGTGCTCGAAATCCAAGGTGTCATCTTGCATAATGTGCTAATTGCATTGCTTGTGCAACTGCATTGTTCAATCTTTTTATACTACAATGTTTCCTGTGATGGATAAACACGAGGGGCTTGGAGTGAGTTTAATTATGGTGTTCCTTCTATGTATCAAGTATCTGTGTTTTATCTGCAACTCAATATAAAAGGAAGAGAAGAGTGAATAAGCAATCGATTAATTCACACAAAAGCAAGAGAAATAACAACAATTTTCAGTTACAAATCCAGCCATTGCTTGTGGAAAATATGCAGTTTTGTAGGTGTTCTTTGTATTCTGGAGATGGTACTAATGCGACAGAAATTCACATTTGGAATCCAGTAGTTCTAGCACAACACTAATCTGGAGTTGAATATTCAATGGACTAGAAATTAAAGATTGTGATTGTTTATAATGGACGAAACCTAATGATCTATTCTTGGCTTGCTTCGCTTCTTTCAAAAACATTTGGACGGGGGTCTATTCTCTCTCTCTCTATCTTTCTTTTTCTGTATCAGTTTTCATTATCATCCCTTAAATTTTTCAGTCCCGGCCAAGATGGTTTATCGTCTCATTCTGGTTGGACAGCACCCTCGGGATAAACCTGCAACGACCGAAACAAAACCCTGTCAGCATCAAATTCTTGTATAGAATTTTGAAACACGTGCATGCGCGTAACATATGCTTTCCAGATGTAGCATAGAAATTTGAAATACCTGAGTAGTTTTCTCTTCATTGAAGCTTACAGTTCTAACTTTCAACTCCCCTCTGCTGGTAGTTAGCTCGTCTAGTATCTCAGCATCACACATCTCCACTTCCCCTTCCTCGTTTCCAAGAGCATGTGTTTCTCTTTCCTGCTAGAATGCCACATGAATTTAGTATCAACTCAACGAAAAGTACAAAGTATCAGAAGATATGATCTGAAGAATAATATGCCTTGAAAGAGAGGCTGAGAGAAGGTCGCGGGTTGCCGGAAATCTCCTCATACTCAGCTGCATCTAGTTCCCTCAAATGATTTGGACAGAACAGCTTAGGAAGGATGTGCTGTCTTATGCTGATGAGAACAAAGAACGGCAAGGGGAACAAGATTCCAGCTATCGGAATCCATGTCACACCGAAACAGAACAGGAAATAGACGATTTGGAAGATTGTAAATGTGGCAATGTATTTGAATGGAACTGATTCCACATAAGAAGCATGAACCCCCTCCAAGACCCTGCCAAAAGTGCATGTCAGGCACAGATGTAAGTGGAAATCACAGGCAGCTAACAACAATACATGTCAGAATTATGAAGTAGTGTTTACCTGCAACCAGGAAGTTTCTGAAAACAATTTATTTTGTTCGATCTAGTGTTTTAGATTCCACAAAACAAGATTTGGGAAAACTGTGCTCTGACTCTAAAATGCTAATTGAGTTGTTAACAAAGAGCTTACCTGTAGCGTCGGCCAGGTGTAATGAAGAGAAGTAGCAGTCTTTCCCAGAACTGGTTCCCAGTGAGACTGTCGATTGCCATGTAAGCAAAATATCCCCAAAGGACTGATGTAGGTATCAACTTTATTGCAGGCACAGCAAATACTGATGCTGCCACAAGTAGTGACTGCAGAAAATTGCTAACTCTCTGCTCATTAACTCGGACAGGCAAGTAGGCATCGATGTGCTTCTCAGGATCAAATATATCTTCTGGATTTTCTCCTTTCATGACTGCCTCCTTTAGCTCTTCCAGCTCTCTAACTACTGTAGTCTGCATATCACAATACCAAGTGTTGGCATTAATGTGTTGAGAGGATTTGGGGATTTACCATCTTCCTGGAGACAAAGTAATGTTCTTTACATACAGCATAAAACCTGTACAGTCATTTGTAAGAAAATGTTCATGCTTTTGGGCGTAGGAGGCATTATAATGTTATTTTTAACAGGAAGCTTAAGTTTTTAGTGCTGATCAGAGAATTTACAATTGGACTGCTGTCCATTTCGATGAACACATCTTGCATCTTGCCATAGATTTCAGAGTTGCTAGCTTTCTGCTTGATGCTTTCTTTGGCACTTGCCACCATCTTCCTTCGAATCAACTGTAAATGACCAAACAGATAGTATAAGCATCTAAAGGCTGCTCAGCTAATTACCTTAAGAAGTTATCCTTCTGAAATTCTGTAATCTGACCTGTCTTTTTACCACAGTAAGGCTCTTAGTATGCATAGGAGACTGTGGTAGAACACCATTAGAAGGAGGTAGCCCAATTAATCCACAAAGCAAAGTCTGGAACCAATCCGTCAACAGTAGAATATTAAGTTTTCAAGAAACATTATGGAAAGAATATCCAGATTTAACATTTGTGGATGGCATGTACCATAAAACCCAGTAACAAGATGTCATAATGGTACGCAGACGGATTTTTAAGATTAAACTCCTTTTGCTGTGCCATCTGGGATGCAATACTGTGATCAAAAAAGTAGAGCCCTGCTATCATCACAGCAGGAATGAAGGCAGCAAAGATATATTCTGGAGGGACATTCCCCATATCCTGTAATTTGATGCGACAATAGATATTAGCTGCAGGTGTCTAGAAGCAGACAAGAATGATTCATTACTAGAATGCTGCCTTAGGAATTCCAATCAAGTTTTGGTTACCTTGATGACAGTCCAGTGATGCAAGGATGAAGATTCCCATGGAAGAGGGCTAAAGAGTTTTCTGGGAACCCCAGAAGGAACTTTGCTTGGTATACTAAATGAAAGTGCTGTCCACACCACAACCATTAAAGGAACACCATAGTCTGCAATAGAACTTCTAAGCCAACCTGGCAATATCGTGCAACAATTTCAAATTCCCTGTGTTCACCTGTGAATTTCTAACCAAAATGCAAAATTGTTAAAGATTGCTTCACAGACCTGTGCCATACCACCATGCTCTTGCCCTTCTACTTTTTAAAGCAGTATAAAGAAGGCCAAAAGTGAATATGATACCCAGCAGTCCATTAGTGTAAAGCCACTGAAATTGATACTTTTCTTGCTTCGGGTCTTCAGCTTTGGGAATTTCAAACTCGCTGACCATGCCCTGTGATCCAAACATTGTGCACCATATTTTTAGTAGCATCACCCTCGTCAAGTTATTATTCACTCACTCCAACTTTTTCTTCTTTTTTTTTGTAATGATTGTGCTCACCTTGATAGCCTCTTGCATGAACAAAACAGTAATCAGCATGCCAAAAAGTTCGCCTGCTACTCGAGTAAACCGATTGATTATAGCACAAGCATTGAATATTGCTAGAAGGAACAGCAAAAGAGCTGTCCAGACACAAACCCTGCAGCAGCCACCAGAAAGCATCAAAAAAACCCAATATAAGCAACAATTTTAAGCAAGTGACGAAACAAATCTCTCATACCATCCAGCCCAAGCCAAGAAGAGTTTTTGCCCTAAATCTTCCCTTTCTTTGGCAAAGTTGTACAAATAAGTGTACATTATAACAGTGGGTTCTGCAACTCCTAATATTAAAAGAGGTTGCCCACCGAGTATTGAGTGTATGATGCCACAAAGAGCAGTAGAAACTAAAGTCTCAACTGTGCTCAAGCTTCCATCTACAAACAGTAAATTATAGAAATTACATTCCTTTCAAACTGAAATAATGGACCTTGGATTAAGATAGAAAATTGCAGCAAATATTGCAAGGAGATTAAGATGATAAGAAATCAAATATATCCTTAGGATTTCATTCTATTGGTTCAACTTGTATGCACCACGCCGCAATATATTAAATCCTGCACTTTATCAGAGGCAAAATCATGTTGCGCTTCTCAGGATTACCATTTACTTTCCTAGTCTTTCATTGTCTGAGGTAAGCAAAGGAAGCACTAAAAATTTTACAAGTATGAATATCCACCTTAGGAGAACGTGAGGAGGAGAGGAAGAACCAACCTGTATCTCTTCTAAGTTGCTCGCCGAACGCAATAACAGGAAGGGCTGAAGCGAAGAAGATATATGTAGTCGGTGCCAGTATACTTTCAGAAAAGTTAGAGAGAAAATATTTTAGACAGAATTTCAAAGACAGGATGGAAATATTGTGCTGCTTGAGTTGAGTAACAATACGTACCCGAATCCAGAAAGAATGCCTCCTACCCAGTCTTGTTTATAGCAAGCTGCTCTACCTCTTACATCGTTCAGGATACCTCTAAACGGAGTTCTAATGTACTCCATCTCTGAATCAAAATATATTATTAGTATCAGATAGGGAAGAAAAATACTTCTTTTACGAATCAACTCAAAAAAGAGAAGGAAAAAAAAAAAGAGGGGTGTGGGAGAAAGAGGAGATTTTGACAAAAAAAGAAAGACGACAATCTTTTGCACTTCCAAGCTGAGGTGATGAGATATAGGAGGATTGATCGGGGAAAAAACAATAGATTTTGTTGCTTTTTCCTGCATGTTATCAACATCCAACCACAGATTTTGTTCCCAGAACAGCCAAACGTTTGCTTTTCATTTTTTCACAGGCAGGAAACAGAAAGAAAAAAAAAAGTAAGCCCAGAAGCAATCAAGTCTTGAACATGCAGCCAAGAAGTGAACAAGAAACGCTCAGGATATCCAAGAAGTAAAATGGTAGTGTGAGTTTGAATGAGTAAAATGGTAGTGATGAAAGAGGGATTCAGAGAAAGAACTACCAGAGAGAATGCTTGCTGGCTTTTCCTTCCGAAGAGGAAAATTCAACAGAAATTTCGACGGAGAAATATAGACCAAATATGCGTTTGTGTTATGTGTTGCATAGTATATCTTCTCCAGTTGGCGGCTTCTAGCTGAGAACTTTGTTTTTGCAATCTCTTTTATAGACAGAGAAGCTCGGTTTTCTCTCTACTATTCAATAATGGTTAATACGGTCCCTCATCATATCCGTTACTTAAACTCTGGCCCTTTCTCTTTCCATCCTTTGCCAGTTTGCCCCCTTCATTCCCTAGTTCTTACATCATATTATTATTCATTGATTGTAGTTGATATTAAAATTAATTTTCGTATTTTTTTTCTGAAAATTTAAATTAACTCGTTAATAAATTTTATTGACTAGAAATATTTAGTTAATTCAACGGGATCGATTTTTCTGACAGCTTCAAACTATAGTGATTTACAATAAAACAATAAGATGGCAAAAATCTTCTCCATTTCGATTACCATTACTATAATTATCAAAAGACTCTTAAAATATTTAAGTTAAAGAAATATTACAGGTCTTTATATAACAAATAAAATAGAAAAATTGATACTTTTCTTGCTTGACATGATAAGAAATAGAATCATATAGAATTAACTAAGAAAAATATCTATTTTTTTTTTTCTAAAATCAAGTTCTTGTATTAGTCTTTCTGGGTTGAAAAGAACTCGTGCTGGAGTTCATACCTCCATAATAAAATGTAATCTATTATGAACTCTTTTTTCAACCATGATTATTTAATATCATATAACAACTAATCAACATGAATCATTGAGTTCTAATACACATTATCTGCAACATCCAATTAAAACGGCTAGAAATCATTGAAGTTTAATACCAGTTAAATTGATGCAATGCTTCGATACCAGCTATGTAAAGAAGAAACAATACAAGAAAGACAATAAACATAAACAACCTAAAAATAATACTAAATAGGTCTATCACATGAAAACTCTAATTTAAAATTCCTTAGTGAATATTTTCCTTTAAGTAGTCTACCTTTATAAAAGGTTTACAAATCCTTAAATAAAATAAAAATCAACCTATACAAACTAGAGATTCAGCTTTCATAATTCCTGTTTTGTTTTGCACTAAAATTCAGGAAAAAAATTTTATTTTAAATAAAATATTTATAATATTTTTAGATTATTTTCTGGTGCTGATATAAAAAAAATATCATTTGAATATATTTATAAATAATTTTTTTAATAATAATCTCAGTTATACTAATATATATATATATATATATATATATATATATATATATATATATATACTCGCCTGAGAGAGACTCCAAGCGTCCTTTCCACTTTCTAGTTTCTTAGTTTGAAGTTGAGAAAAGTATGGCCTATATCCATTTTGACGACGAGCAATTAGAGCCACCCAATTTGCCTGAGATTTTTAGAAAATAAATTCCAAAGGGAAACTCTTATTTCAAACGTGGAGGTGGACTTGATAATACCATCTAGCTTTTTGCAGAATCAAATTTTAGTACTCCTTCAATTTGAACAATAAAGGTTAATAGGAAAAATCAATGTGCATAAGTGCTTATTTAATTACCATGAACTCCTTTTAAAAAAAAAACAATTATCTGAAATTAACCATCTATATACCTCATAGTTGTAGAAATATGACTAAAAGCTATTAATTCTATTTCATTCCAAGAAATGACAAAGGGAGAGGGAAAAAAAGAGATAAAGATTGCAAAATTATTTGGTAACTCAATGGATAGACATCTTTTTAAGTAAAATGTATAAATATTATTGTTTTAGAATAACAAAATTATGTAATTATAAAAGAGATTGGCTGTGTTGTTTAATATTTTTACATGAAACAATTTTTCAATCTGTAAATAAGGAACAGTAGTTTTGTGGCTACACTAAAGCTCGAGGACAAATTTATTTCCAAATACCATAATAAAAATTTTCAATTACTGTAATTATAATTATATAGAATTAAATAATTAAATTTATTATCAATTCAACAATTAATTAATTTATATTTGAAGTCATGTGCATTATTTAGCATGATGTCGTGATTTCTCAAATATTAAAAAAAAATCAATAATGGATTGACTTACTTTTTAGCGTTCAATTTCTTAGTATAACTAATATCATTTAATCAATGATATTCTAATTTAATATCAAAGCATGAAGTATATCTATCATGTCTGCTCTCTATACAATAGTTATAGATCATTTTAATAAGATTTAAAAATCTTTTCAAATCTCATTCCACCTTGATTAAGGATCTCTCATTCAATATTATTTGAGAACATATTTTAGCCTAATTTACTTAGGGTGATGGGTATTTTCTTCATCACTCATATACCTTTTATAGTTCATGCTATATATAGTCTCTTCCATTCATTAATTACAACTTGTAATATGATTAAAATATAATATTCTCTATATAAGATAATTTAGTAATCTCATGTCTATGGATCAATTTTACATTTGTCATGTGTGATTTTTTTATAGACATGAGTGATTTCTTTATATAGTATTCTCATGCAGGTCAATTTAGCGTGCATGTCTTATGATTGCCCCCAATATATTAGTTTTACGTATCCTATATACCAATTTGGTCCTAAAAAAAATAACCTTTCCTTTAGTTTTCAAAAAAAAAATATTTCATCCTCCAAAACTAGATTCATAGGGTATTAAAATTCATATTTTATTTATTCTCTATAAATTTATGTTTGTATTATGACCTCAATCACAAGTTTTACGAATTAGTCATGTTAAATCCATTTTTTTCTTGTTATTTTATTTTTTCATCTTTAAACATTAAATTGATTGAGAATTAGATTACATAATAATAATAATAATAATAATAATAATAATAATAATAATAATAATAATCCTTAGTTTGTTTTACAGGTATAATGATTTTGTGACCCGAATCATGAGTTTTGTTGTTTAGTTAGGTTGACTCTAATGTTTTTTTTTATTATGTAATTAAATTTTGTTTTAGTTTTCATTCTTTAATACTAGGTTGACTAGTAATTGGAATTTATATTTTTTTTTTATTTTTTTATATGGATTATCTCAATCTCTTAATTTAGATTTGACAAGTTAACTTTTATAATTCAAGTTATATTTTTATTTTTCTTCTACTGAAAAGCACATTAACCCATTTTATGTTGCCAAAGATGTCTAGCTCAAGCTACACCTTGAAAATTTATAAAAATCAGTGTCATCGCCTCGCTGGAGCTTCCATGTTCATAAGAAAAAAAACAAAAAACATGAGGTTTCTGCAAGTTGATAGCTTTAAGATAAAATATTATCTTCATGCATCAAATTTAATGGTGATGAGTTGTTAGGTAATATATATATATATATATATATATATATATATATATATATATATGTGTGTGTGTGTGTGTGTGTGTGTGTGTGTGTGTGTGTGTTAAATCATTTTTAGTGTTTTTGTATTATTTGTTATGTAATAATATCAAAAATAATTTAAAAAAATATATATTTTGAATGAAAATTACATTAAAAATAATCCCACCAACAACTTTAGATACACAATTAATCATTGAAAAATTCAATTTGTTTGGATTTGTTTAGTTGATTATTTACATGAAAATTTTGTCAATTACCATAGGGACAAAACGCACCATTCACCAAACCCTAAATCGAAATCTTGTTAAGACTTTCTTTCATTGTACTCTTTTTTATATTTTTTGCGTAAATAATTGACATTTTAAGTCAAAGTTTGACTAATTGCATTAAGTAATATTTGAGGTCGCTATCAAATTAAATGGTCATACATATCTTATTCGCATCAATACCCCAAGAAAGCAAATTGGCACTTTTTAACCATTTGATGACCAGGCAGGAGGAAATTTGTGTGTGTCCTATCTTGCCAAAAACATAATTTATGTTAATATAATTATAATATAGTGATAATTCAAAAATGCTGACAGAAGATAAAAACAAACATCGAAGATCTCTCGGCACACATATGATTCATTCCTATTTAGTAGTGTTGGAGAGGTAATCGGAAGAAATTTGATCGAGGATGCTTTGAAAGTGATTGAGGTTGATTTGATAATATTTTTATTTAAAAATATATTAAAATATTTTTAATGTAGTATATGTTTGAGAATGTGATTGAGGTTGTTTTTAAAGTATTTTTATTTAGAAACAACACATCAAAATTATATATTTTTTATATTTTTAAAATTATTTTTAATATCAATACATAAAAATAATCTCAAACACCAAAAAAATAATTTAAATCATAAAAATCATTTTTTCAAAAATATTTTTGAAACACAATAACAAATATTCTTAAAAATTATTTTAATATCATTATATAAAAATGATGTAAAATCATAAAAATATCAATTTAAAATGTAATTTGTCCCTCTTTTTAAAATATGTTATTTTAAGAATATTTTTATTTAAAAGTATTTTAAAATAATTTTTATTTATTATTAAAAATATTTTTAATATTAACCATTGAAATTTTTAATTTAAAATAAAAATATTTAATTTTTTAATCCACTAAAAACACATATCCAAAGGATTTGATAAAATCAAAGGTGTGAGAGCTCATTCTCACATTAACAATTTATTGTTGTAGATAAGGACAACCCACATGTTGAGTAGCCATCTAGTCATGCAAATGGATGCTTCTAAGGATTTTTCATTTTATTATATTGGCTGACGTTTTTTCATTTCAATTTATTTTTATTTTTGTTCAAATTTAAGAGGCTTTTAAAATGTGATATTAATTTTAGCAATATGATCTATTTTTCTTGGTCAAGATAACTGATGTTTGGAGGCTAGAGTGGCTAGTGTTGGTATTTGCAAAATATTCATTTTGCTGAATATAAGCCATGAGGTTGTTTTGAAAATATTTTTCGGTTAGAAATATTTTAAAATAATTTTTTTAAAAAAATTATTTTTGACATCGACACATAAAAATAATCTAAAAATATCAAAAAATTGATTTAAAATAAGAAATGTTTTTTACTCAAACTCGGGATTTACATACTCAAGAAAAAAAATCTAAATTTCAATTTATAATTTTTTTCATCCATTTAAAACTCAAAATCTCGAATATAGGATTAAAGTCCCTTTAATCTATTTTTTATATATAATATTTAAAAAAGTCAAATTGATAATATAACTTTTCAAGTAACATAAATTTAACTTTTTGTTTAATAGGAAAAAACTATTTAAAAGCCATTTATATTTTAATATATTTAATATCAATAAAACTATTAATTATTTGCAACTGTGTAATACAACTTTAATCCAAACTTTGTAAAATGTCCAAAGAAGAGAACCTAAACACACATGTACATCAAAGAATATTAAGAAATCCGTTCAACCAATTATCATATTTAAGTAAACAAACTATTCCCAAGGATAAGACGCCATGAATTATAGACAACCCTTTCCATTTATTTATTAATTCCCAACCATTTCTCACCATTAAAGAAAAGAAACCAGGAAATCATTGCCTTCAAAGAAACTAAGATGAGGGGAAAAACCATGAAAATGAAACCCCAAAAGGTATAAAGGATAAACAGTTGTGCACCTTATGGGTGGTGTTTTCATTGCCTTCCACATGCTATGGTGATGGGTTTGTTGTGGAAACGATTTAGTGCATACTTCATCTCATAAAACCAAACAAAAAATAAAAATTATATAAAAATAAAACAGAGGATGTTGATGGGATTTTCTCAAAAACAATGAAATTCAGTTAGGTGAGATATTTGAAGAACTATAAAAGAAAAAGAATAAGGGTTTTGTATGGTAGATTTATTTTGAGGAGACGGAAAATGCAAGAATGGAATGGAAGGTGAGGTTGTTTAATTGCCACAACGCTACTCTTTGGATTTGTGTCTCCCCGCCCTACGCCTCAAGCCCTGACCTTCAATTTCCTTTCCCTCTCTCTCCCCTAGCTCTCACTTTGGCGAGGAGCCTGCACCCGCTCAACATCGTTCTCTTCTTCGATTCTCTCTCCATATCTCTCCCCTGGCTCTCAGCGTGGCGAGACTTGTCCCCGATCAAGACCCAGAGGTCTTCTCCTTCGATCTCCCCCTCTCTCTTGGCTATCACGACGGCGAGAAGCCTGTCTCAACTCAAGACCTCACGCCTTCTCTTTCAATTTTCTCTCCGTAAACCAGACCATAGAAAGAAGAAGAAAAATAAATGAAAAACAAAAAAATCCACGACACCCACACAAAGACCGCACAGAACAAAGGGCAAATGCGAGCTCACACTGCCGCAATCTACAGGAAATTTACTCACAATCCACAGTGTTTCAAACAGTAAAAACCCTACGCGTTTTATTTGTTAGTTAGTATATATAAAAGTTCATAAGAAAAAAAAACAAGAGGTTTCTGCAAGTTGATAGCTTTAAGATAAAATATTATCTTCATGCATCAAATTTAATGGTGATGAGTCGTTTGTGGTGTAGCCAAGGAAAATAAATGAAGAAAATATGAAGTTCCTTGCAGGTTGTGATGACAAATTATTCGAGGTTTATTGGTGTATTGTAGTGTTTGTGTGTGTTTATAAAAGTTCATAAAAAACAAAAACAAGAGCCAAGGAAAATAAATGAAGAAAATATGAAGTTCCTTGCAGGTTGTGATGACAAATTATTCGAGGTTTATGGGTGTATTGTAGTGTTTGTGTGTGTTTATAAAAGTTCATAAAAAACAAAAACAAGAGGTTTCTGCAAGTTGATAGCTTTAAGATAAAATATTATCTTCATGCATCAAATTTAATGGTGATGAGTCGTTTGTGGTGTAGCCAAGAAAAAGAAATGAAGAAAATATGAAGTTCCTTGCAGGTTGTGATGACGAATTATTCGAGGCTTGTGGGTGTATTGTAGTGTGTGTTTATATAGTGTGTGTCTATAAAAGTTCATAAAAACAAAAACTCTCTGCAAGTTGATAGCTTTAAGATAAAATATTATCTTCATGCATCAAATTTAATGGTGTTGAATTGTTTGTGGTGTAGCCAAGAAAAAGAAATGAAGAAAATATGAAGTTCCTTGCAGGGTGATGACGAATTATTCGAGATTTGTGGTTGTATTGTAGTGTGTGTATGTGTATAAAAGTTCATAAAAAACAAAAACAAGAGGTTTCTGCAAATTGATAGCTTTAAGATAAAATAATCTTCATGCATCAAATTTAATGGTGATGAGTCGTTTGTGGTGTAGCCAAGGAAAAAAATGAAGAAAATATGAAGTTCCTTGAAGGTTGTGATGACAAATTATTCGAGATTTGTGGGTGTATTTTAGTGTGTGTGTGTGTGTATATATATATATAAAAGTTCATAAGAAAAACAAAAAAACAAGAGGTTTCTGCAAGTTGATAGCTTTAAGATAAAATATTATTTTCATGCATCAAATTTAATGGTGATGAGTCATTTGTGGTGTAGACAAGGAAAAGAAATGAAAAAAATGAAGTTCCTTGCAGGTTGTGATGACGAATTATTCAAGGTTTGTGTGTGTATTGTAGTGCGCGCGTGTGTATATAAAAAAATACAAATTTAACAAATATAATTAAAATTTAAAATAAATTAATTTTAATTTATAGAATACAAATATAATTTCAAAATTAGAAATACAACCACAGAGTAATGAAAATAATTTTAATCAGAGTCTCAAAATAAGAAAAAATAAGAATTTTAAGGCTGAAACGACACATCATAATAATACCAAGACATTCCAGCTGATATTTTTAGAACAAACCAAAATTAAAACCGATGTAAAAATAAGACCAATTTATCTTAATTTTTTTAACTATATGGAATATATTCAGCTATTCTGGACAGAATAGTATTAGCAAACTTATAGCAATCAATAATATCTTTACTTTTTAGTGATGGAAAAATAGTTTGGGAATTTGTAACTCGAGTAAGAGACTAGGTTGGAAAATTCAAAGAATTTAAATAAAAGACACTGTGATTGGAAACTAGATTACGATATATATATATATATATATATATATATAACATAATTAATTCTAATTCGAATGCAGTTTTTATTCCTTCATATTGGACAATTTAAAAATAATCATAACTCGACTATAGAATCCCTTTTGTGTGACACTTTTATGCGTGTATAGACATTGCAGTTTCAAACTTTTTTTAATTTTTTGAAATTTTCTTTTTTCTTTTGTATTTTAAATAATTAATTTTTATATGTTTTTAGATAATTTTAATGTTATTTTTAAAAATTATTTTAATATATTTAAAAATATATTTTAAAAACATCTCCACCATCAAACAATTATATTATTTATGACTGTCGAATATTCCTTGCTGAGTTATCAACAGGAGATCTTATCTATACAGTTGACGCAATCGGTGACTAGCAATTCTTTGTTTCTTTCTTTCTTTTTCTTTCTCTCACCAAACAAATTGGAAAAGAGTAAATTAACGATCACAAAATAATATTTAAGTAGTTTTTTTGTTAATCAACGCACCCGATTACCTGAAGGAGAAGATGAACAATCAGGATTTTGTTAATTCTTATTATAAATCAAAATTCCTATACATGCATTTCATTAAATATATCGAGAATCATCTGTGCCAAAAAAAATATTTATTAAAATGTCCATTCACCACCTGGATCTGGAGTGGTTCCCTTCTTTCTTCCTTCTCGTGCTAGCGGTGAGAGTATCACCACCTGTAAAACAAACAAAAACACAAAACAAGCTTCAATTCTCCCTTTTTTTAGATCTACTGTTTCTTTTTCTTGTTTGATGTCGCCAGTTCTTGGTGTGGGGAATGGTTGAGGCTATAGGCGAAAGGAGATTGATGTTGTTACACCGGGGAGAGGTTTGGTTTGGTGTATTTTCAGTTTGAAAAGGATGGACCGGGAGTTATGGTAGTCGACGGGTCTATTTTGATTGGGATAGGGATTTTGTTTATGGACGGGGTTGGCCGGGAATCTATGAGAGAGGAAGGTTGTTCGAGAAGGACAAATTTGGTGGTTTATGGTTGTGGGAGCCGGTGTGATGGGTTGCTTGTGGAGAATCGATGTTTTGGATCGTTGATGGTTGTTTGTAGAGGAGTTATTGGTGGCCTCCAAATGTGGTTTTTCCGACTAGAAACGGGTAAGTGATTTTATTTAGGGGTGGGGTTTCGTCTGTGTCATGGTAGAGGTGAGTGATGGTCAGGTTGTTTAAATACTTTTTTATAAATATATTAAAATATTTATTACTTTTATACTAGTATAAGAATATGATATAAAAATATTAAAAATAATAATAATTAAAATCATAAAATAAAAATTATTTAAAAAAACACTTTGGAAATATAAAGTCAAACAGATTATGAGAAGGCTACTATTGAAACGTTGAGGCGGGTTGTTAATGCCGGGTTGAAGATGATCTTTTTGCGGGTGTTTTGTATTATGGTTGTGGGTAGGGTTAAAAAATAATGTGTTTTGTGTTTAGTAATATATTAACCATAACATCAATATGTATGGGGCCCACAATTTATGGCTTCAAACTACAATTATAAGAAAAGCAGCTATTCCAGCTCAACCACAGTTCATGGAAAGCGAAAAATACATGTTTATTATCACCGACAAACACCATTATCGTTGGAAAATTAATTCCAGCTTACCCTCACATTTGTGCCCCTCGACACTACTGATAAGCATTTGGTATTGCGATCCTACTGGTATTTTATTGAAATTTGATTTTTATTTGATTTTAAATAAATATATTTTGATTTTTAAATTCTACCGGTATTTCATTGAAATTTGATTTTTTATTTTAAATGAATATATTTTGATTTTTAAATTATTTTGATGTGCTGATAATCAAAAATAATTTAAAAAATAAAAATATTATTTTGATATATTTCGACACGAAAAGCACATTGAAAAGTTATCGCCATCGCACTCCAAAATAGTCATGTATCTACTCTTGTTTCTCTTCCCTCACATTTGCTTTGTTAATAAATATTCTTCTTTTATTATTAAATTAATAAAAGGTAGCATATTGTTTATATTTTCAAGAAAATACTATTTGGTTAATGTCGATTATCCAAATGAATATAGGTATTTAGATCTATATAAAGTTGAGAAATATCATTTACAAAATTTTTAACATCATGGACAACCAAGTGACCAAGAAAAATGTTTAATCATGCACACTCATCGAATCAATAGATGATTAAATATGTTATCAGTTTAATATTAATAAAAGTATACCATCTTGATATATATTTTAAAAAATTTATTGGCAGCTGAGGGTATTTTTAGCATAGTGAGTTTACCATATCACATCAAATCACTCTAAATAAAGTTTAAGTTTAATTTTCTTACATGAAAATACATTAACATTAACAATAATAAATAATCTCTTATATCAAAAAATAATTTAATCCAACAGCAACCTAGCAGCTACAATGATATAGTAAACATCATGATGATTTAGAAAGGTAAAGTAAAGTATCTAGGGTAAAAAGGTGATATAAGTTATCAAATTACGTTTTAGTCAATGTAACATGTTTGCTTTAATTCATATACAAAACAATGAAATAATGATACAAAGGAAAATCAGAAAAAGAAGGAGAAAGAGAGAGAGAGAGATCGTAGCTGAGCTATTTTTTTCATTTCATTTTCTTTTATTTTTATGTACAAGAAAAATTAATTTTTCATAGAAAACAGTTTACATAGCCTAGGCAATAGAAAAACATAGCTTATGCCAGCAACATCCTCTGTAATATTGGGAGAGAAGGAGATTAATTGTGATATCGAATTATGCTGTTTAGTTGAATAGCTGAATTGGGTTTTGTATAAAAGAAAAAATAAATGAGTATAGAGTAAAGCATTTTTCTTTTTTGGGTTGGGTTCTTGGAATTGTTGATCCATAAAGGTTATGGGTTTTTTTGAATTTGTGTTGTTTGAGAGGGAACAATGGACAAGAAAAAGGTGGTGGTGCCATTAGTCTGCCATGGACATTCACGTCCTGTCGTGGATTTGTTTTACAGTCCTGTCACTCCTGATGGTTTCTTTCTCATAAGTGCTAGCAAGGGTATGCCTGTCCCCCACCGCCACAATTCTTTTTATGGTTATCTGTTGTTTTAAGCGGTGATTTTTATCCATTTTCATTTGGGCATTTGCGGTTAACTGTGATTTTAACCCTGAATTTGATTCCAGATATTTTCTTATAGATAGTCAATGAGTGATTTTTGTTATTTTAGACTGGGAACCCATATTTCAACGCTGATTATTTTATTATCTTTTTAACCTAGAATTTGGATCCCATATGTGATTCTAAATCCTGTTTGCTTCTTCTTGTTTCCATGTCACACTTGTGGACCTTTTGATTAAAGTTACTGCAAGTTTAGTTGTAAATTAGGCATTTGTAAATTAGGCATTCTTCAAGTAGTTTTGAATTGTTTGTCTTGTTATTTGGAAATGTACCTTCTATTTACGTACATGGTTACTTAATGTGGATTATGATCCGACTAATTATTACAAATGCAGTTGTATAGAGTGAAAGTTTTAGTTGTTAATGAAGTTTGATGCACGAGAAAATGTAAGGGCAGCATTGTTAGTGATCAACTGTTTTCCAAGTGTAAATTAGGTGTCAATTTATTCTTCAATCAGGTTTTGGATCTGCAAATTTCCCTGTTTAAAAGATAATGCAAATGAAAGAAGGTCCTTTCTCCTATTTAATATGGCAACAAATGATCAAATAATCATTATTCTTATTACTTGTTGCATCACTTCTTGCAAATGCAATATAACCTGAAGGGATTGTGAATCATTTTGTCAACTCTTTGTGCAAATGTGGACTTAATCATAAAAACACTAAACCTGGATTTGCATGGTGGTTGATTTGTCATTTGTTAACTGAAAATTGGGGATGAACGTCTATTCTTTGGAATTTGAAATTCCCACTCCAGAATAATATTATCCTTTGAAATTCAGATTCTAGTCTAATGTTGAGAAATGGGGAGACTGGTGATTGGGTTGGAACATTTGAGGGGCACAAGGGTGCAGTATGGAGTTGCTGCTTGGACACTAATGCTTTGCGTGCAGCATCTAGCTCTGCAGATTTTTTCGCATATGTTATTAAAATCCCTTCCTTTTATATTTTCGAATTCCTGAATATTTATTAATTTTTGAATTCTTTTCAAGAGACCCGTGTACTCCCCTATTACCACATCTTTCCTTAAGACCTCTCTCTCTCATGGTTACCTATAGTGGCTAGTGCAAAGGTGTTACACAATCAACAAATTATGAACTTTATAAATTTAGAGAGTTTCTATAATGTTTGGTGTATTGTTTGTAGAAAATTGTGTGATGACAGGGATGAATTACACTCCTTTGAGCATAAGCATATTGTTCGAGCTTGCACATTTTCAGAGGTAGAATTGAATATACCTTCTCTATTATATTACTTTCTTATTCCTTAATTCTATTTTTGTTTGTTATATTTATATTGTTCGTTTTTATAGAAGTTATTCTTTTGTCAATAGAACAAGAAGGGAACTTTATATGAAATGTCCATAGTCTTCAAATTTAAAGACATTGACCTGCTAATCAATGTTAGAGGAGTAAACATATGATTAATCAATCAAAGAAGATGCTTAAACCAAATTCAAAATGATTGTAGCAGTTCTAACAATGTTGTTTTCATCTATTTGTTTGAAAGTGCCTCCAAAAGTTTTAATGGTGTCTCAAAGCCTCGTTAAAGCTATTTAACTAAGCGGATATTTTATTCATTGATTTATGTAGTTTCGTTGAAAAATAAAATTGGTGAAGAACAGTTACTGTTCAAATCACCCTCAGGATTTTGTCCCAAACAAGCACAATGCAGATCAGTGCAAAAGAACCGAGATTTTACCCAGAATTTTCCCAGAATTTATAAAGTGCAAGGGACTTATTTGATATACAAGAAACACACAAAAAATGGGCAGAATTTTCACTTAGGTTACTGCCATCCCTTTATTTTTATTTATATCAAAAAGATCAGATTACAAGAATGGAAATCAAATCTAATACAATCGTTTTGAACTTAAAACAGGAAATAAATCAGCAAAACATAAACTACATGATATGATCAATCTAAATTGATCTTTATTAACTAAAACATAAACTTAAACAATAAAGGAAAAACTTGAAGATCTTCACAGCTTCTTTCTTCAATTTCTGCAGATTGAGAATCAGTTGACCAATGTTAACTTCGTCCCTGCATTTTTAACGAGTTTGGCTCTTTACAAATATGAACTCAATCTAGTTTGAATTGGGTTTCTGGCAATATGCCATGGGCCTGAACCTTGTTCTAGATGCACTTGTCCTTTGTTTTCATTCTATATTTGGTGCACCAAAGTTCAAAGATGTTTTAATATGAGATGGATTATAAGTAGGCAGGCTTTAGTTTTGGTGTCTTTCAATTGCTTTGAGTTTTTCTTTATGCAGGATACACACCTTCTACTTACTGGTGGAGTTGAGAAAATTCTTCGCATATTTGACTTGAATCGTCCGGATGCACCCCCGAGAGAAGTTGACAATTCACCAGGTTCAATCAGAACTGTTGCATGGCTTCACAATGATCAGACCATATTAAGTTCATGTACTGAGATTGGTGGTGTGAGGTATGGCCAATGATACATGATCAAGTTTGATTCCATATGATGTCATATAATTACTTGCTTTCATTTGTGTATCGCTCTTTCGTTGTTTGATTGGTTGAGCCAGGATATTATATCTTGTTATATCCGAGATTCGTCATTGTGAGCTATCAAAATGCAGTTTGTGTCATTAAACTTAGTATTTCTAAAGAAACAGGATATGTGAATACAAGCTTGCCATATCTACTAAAGGTAATTGTAATAATTATCTGATAGCTCACAATGACGGAATCTTCTGCGCCTTAGAGCATTGTAAAAGCGACACGCATCACTCTCTCTTTGACCAAGAGAAGCATCCAAGTGTTTCTCTCCATATCCAATTACGCCCTTTGCCAATCCTCTTTAGCTTGTTCAACCCGAGAAGAGATGTTGTTAGAGTGATTCTTGTGCGACTTGTCGAGAAGCCCTTTCAAAGCCCTCAATTTAGATGTCAGGCAACTGATTGGGTTTCCTATGGCCCTGATCTCCCAAGTTGAATGCATCGCTTCTCTATATCCATCCAAGTCCGCCTGATGATTAAGAAATTTAAACCCGCTCTTCGATCGGCTGGATCCAAGGCCTCAGGCCGACTACAATTGGGTTGTGATCTAAAGCAAGTCCGGCTTGGAAAGTGGCTTGCATCGCGAGCCAATTCATCGATGAGCGTTGATTAGCGAAGGCCCAGTCCAGCTTTTAAGAATTGTGCGATCATGATGCTGCCCATTATGCCAAGTAAAATGCAATCCCTTACTTGGAATTTGCATGAGCTTAGCTGCGTGGATGCAATTCGAAAATCGTCCATGTGACCATACCAATTCCCATCACCCCATGCCTATTTGCCAAGCTGAGAGTAGCGTTGAAGTCCCCTAACACCACCCACGAATCTTGATTGCCATTAGCATGTTGATCACCAAGATAATTCTAAAGAGACTTACGCTGAGTTAGGGTGTTTAAAGCATACACCATTGTTACCCTTATTCGACGTCAGCGAGCGGACTAACCACATCACGAGGTTATCCATTGATTGTCGAGGAAACAAGAGAAGAGGTAACCTTTTGAGGTTCCACCCAATCAAAATGTGACACAAGGGATGTTGAGACTCATTGGAAAAGAACTTCTAACCGTGAAGCCCCGCACCAGTTTCCACCTGCTTGAATGTTCACCTGGTTGAATGCGAGGTTCAAGCATTCAGATGAGATCAAGATTGTTTTTGCGACCCATTCGTTGGGGCATTTTTACGCTTGTAGGAGCTATTTAGACCCCTTATGTTCCATGATACGATTATGATCATAATATTTATTGAGAGAAAGGACTGGGAGATCCTTTAGAGGCCCTTGGCCTCCCAACCCTTTTGCGCCCCTTTCTTTTGTGCATTATCATGAATTGAGAAAATGATTCCTCACCACTAGTGGATGGCCTGTTTTGTTGAGTGATGATACTTCTTCTCCTTCTTCACCCTCATCAACTTCAATGTTATCTTCACCTTGTAAGGGAAGTTGCACCGGAGGCTCCTTACCATTACGTTTGAGAGTCTCACCTTGACTCTCACTCGTAAGAGATACCATTTTGTTAGTCTTGCCCCCTCCTTGGTGCTCTCCTTATCTGGTTGCTTAGGCTCCTTAGCACTATTGTTATTGCCCTTATTATGAGGTGGTCGAGTAAGGTGGGTTTCCTAGATAACCTGTATGTCCTTTCCCTTATTCTTTGTGGTTTCCCAAACGTGGCTACTTTTCACTTCTTCTTCTTTGGAACTTCCACGACTACATTCTCAGCCTCCACTCCTTGTGGTTGCTTATGGGGATTGCAGTTATGCCCAAAGCTATTGCATTTCAAACATCGAGGGGTTTCCACTCGTATTCAACCCTAACCACCTGTGGCTCCTCCGTGAGAGGGCTTTCCACCTCAAATCTATGCACAAAGGGCAAGCGAGCATCCAACTCAACACAAAGTCTCGCGTAGTCGGTCTACGACAATTTATGGTGTGCTCATCACACGAAAGGGCCTCCCAAGCATACTTGTTGCCATGCTCAAACCTTCTTTGGTCTATAGGGGTAGGGAAGACCCTTCAAGCGGACCCAAGCTGGAATGGTAGAAATGCTACTTTTGTCAAACCGGAACTTTGGGGACCATTTCTACAAGATGATGTTCTTGCCTCCTATCATCCATGGCCCATTTTCAATGACTTCTAAGATCGCCTCCTCTTTTTCAAAATGAAATATTAAGAAACCATCGCCCACTGTTTGCACTGTTCGAGCCCATAAGGACCCCACGCTTTCCTTGCTATTAGGTTAATGGCCTGAAAGAGTGGTTTATATCCGATAAAGAATCCAACCATGCAATGTGACCACCGCCTAATATCATGCATTTTCATGTTTGCTTGGGATTACGAGCCTTATACCCGCTGGTTTTGGGGTAACGCCTCCAAGGTGTGTCGCATAACGGAGTTGGTAACTCGCACCTCGCCTGCGCCTACGTGGTGGGTGGCGTGTCACCTGGCTTGGTGTGGCCCTTGTTATGTGCTGCCATTACCTAGGATGGTAATCGTCCTAATGCTCGAGATTGTGACTGGTAGGTTTTGGGGTAGTCGCGGCGGAGACGATGAAGTTCCTAAAGTGTTGATTTGTTTTTGATAACGAAACTAGACCTTCTTTGGTGGGTTTTTGTTTTTTATGACCGGTAGGTTTTGTTTTTGTTAACGAACCGGACTGATTGGGGTTGAGCGGAGGGGCTGTGAGTGGTTGATCGGAGGTTTGCTAGCGAGGATGTAAGGTTTTTAGTGGGGTTGAGGGTGGCGACTATGGATTTGTTTTTGGGAGCTTTTGGGACCTTCTCTCTCTAGTTCTCTCTCTATATTTCATTCTCTCTCTATCTTGCAGCCATTCATTCCATCCAACTACTAGCTACTCCCTTTTATGTTGATATCAAGGTGGAAGGGATAAAAGTTTCAATAAGATCATTAGGAGGGGAGTTAAGTGTTGTCTCAAATGGATCATTTGAAATAGGAAGTGGCTTATGGTATGCAACTAGATCATCAATATTTAATGTAGAGTTAATGTCAAAATCATGTGGTAAATCAAGAACATAAGCATTTGGACCAACCCGTTGTAGCACTATGAAGGGTCTGACACTACGTGCATGCAATTTTTTATTATCTCTCGAAGAAAACCGTTAGGGTCTAATTTGTATCATAACATAGTCTCCCATATTAAACTCATTATGTCACTTATGTAAATTAGCTCTAAATTTATATTGCATGCTATTTGCTTGAATTTGTTTAGTGATATCACTATGTGCAAAATACTTGGTTGGCTCTAGCATGAATGGACATGGGGACAAGGTCTAAAGGTTTTCTAGGCTTATGACCATGTATAACTTCAAAAGGAATCATGCTTATTTACATACTGATAACTCGACTATTTACACACAGTCTCCATGATTAATCTTTCTGGGGTACTACACAAAGACCCAAGCTCTCTCAAATAAATCCCTTTTGTAACAACTCACATACTTGCTTCTGCAATTCAGCATATTCACTCGGGTTCATCCTATAGTGAGGCAAGTTTGGAAATATAGCACCAGGGACAAAATTTATGGTGTGTTGAATATCATGCATGGGGTAAAGCATTAGGTAGTTCAGGAGGGAAAACATCTAGATTCGCCAATTTTCTTACCTCTTCAAATGGCTCTTCTAAAAAGTCTTCTATACAACAAACACAACTGACTCCTCACAAATCTCCTTATCAAATCTCTTTATTATGTTAAGCCCTTTTTGTTTCACTTTATACTTCTTCTAAGTATTATCATTAGACCTTGGAGGTAATCCAATAAGTTGGATTTTTTTACCTTGAAGAGAAAATGAGCAAGAATTTGATCGCCTAAAGATTATAACGCCCAAATCATATAACAAAGGTCTATCCAAAATGACATGCCCTATATCCATGGGAATGACATCACATCAAATTTCATCATAATAGTCCAAGATCTTCATTGGAAAAGCACATCTCTCTTTGACCGCTATAAATGCATCATTAACCCATGACATACTATAGGGTTTAAGGTATAGAACAAACTTTAAGCTTAAACGGGATACACTATCCATGGAAATTGCATTAATACAACTACCACTATCGATGATGATCTTACACCCTTTATCTCTACATTTAATGTAAGTGTAAAAATAGTAGTTTTTTCCAATCCTCGGTTTCTCTAGGTTGTGTTGAAGCACATCTAACTATGTCCAAAATGACATCCTAGCACGTTGGACTCATCTCCTCCTTATTTAGATCATAAAAAACATCGAGATTGAGATTATATATCTTATCATCATAATTTTCTTCTTCACCCATATTCTCTTGTTCCTTGATGAACAAAATCTTATTAGGGCAACTAGAGGAAATATGACCAAAACCTTGACACTTAAAACACTGAATTCTTGATGTTATCTTAGGTGTTTCATTAAAAACACCCTTACCTTTATATTCTCTAGATATCTAGGAAATCAAAGGATTGGGTTTACGAGGTAGGGCACCCAATATAGAATTATTAATTCTAGTTTGAGATATAGAAGGGGTACTACAAGTGTCCTGACGTCTTGTTTGCTAGCTTTTTATGACCAAGTCATAATTTTATACCAAGGTATAAGCTTCATCAAGGGTGGAAACACCTCTAGGCACCTCTCTTCTAAGGTCATTGTCTAATCCTTTTTGGAATCTACTTAAAACCATCACTTCATCCTTTCTAATTGCACACCTCATTCTATACTCATCAAATTATGTCACATATTCATTGGTAGACTTGCTTCCTTTGTTGAAATTCAGGGATTAAGGCAACAATACAATAATTATAGCAATTCTAAAATCAATTACTTTAAAGTAAAAAGATAGGAGAGAGAAATTGCTAACTCGGTTTTTAACGTGGTTCGGCAATCCTACATCCACGACTCAAGTACCAACCCGTACTTGAGTATTGTATTCTCTTACCAGTCCATGTAACAAGATTATAATTTCCGCTTGATGAATCTACACCAAGACTTTTACACCACTTGAAGATATGTCCTCTTCAAGATTTTCCTTTTCCACTGAAGATGTCCCTCTTCAAGATTTTCCTTTCCCACTTGAAGATGTACCCTCTTCAAGATTTTTCCTTAGTGATGTTCCTCACCAATATCAAGAGTTTTATACTCAACTCTCAAGAGTTTTACAATGATTGTTTTTGTAAAACAACAATACACTCTTAATAGTGTGGATATTACAAATGAAGATCTATGATCTCTTTCTATCACTTAATAGCACTTAGAATATTTGAAGGTGTTTAAGTATAGTGAGAATGAGAAATACTTTTTGTGTTAGGATATGAAGATTTAAACACAAATATGAGTATTAATGAGGATTGATGATATGAAGGTGTTTATGCACTTCTAATTGCCTCAATATAAGATATGAAAATTCTGTCAATTTCGTTTTGCAATTAAGAGGCCTATTTATAAATTTCAAAGAGAAACTAGCCGTTTATAGCCGTTAGAAACTAGCCGTTTATAGCCGTTGGAAACTAGCCGTTTATAGCCATTAGAAACTAGCCGTTTATAGCCGTTAGAGTGCAACTGTCATATCAAGCGGTCGACCGGTTCACAACGGATAAAACAATTTGTCTTCCAAGCGGTCGACCGGTTCACAACGGATACCTCAAGCGGTCGACCGGTTCATGCAGAAATCTATTTTGACAAATTATCTTTTCTGAATTTCTTGAACCGATTGATTATGACTTAAACCTTTTAATCATCAAATCCTTTTAATGCATGCAATGTGAAGTGTGTGAGTTCATTTTAATTTGTGCTATCAAGATAGAAATTGAGATTTACACAATGCACTAAAATGAACACTTATTCTAAGTCTTCACTTGCTTGCATCTTGGACTTCTTGGAGTGATTTCTTCTTGAACTCCATTATGCTTGTTGATGTATTCTTTGTATAATACCTGTTTATAGCTTAAACTCATCCAAGTATATTATTAGTCCATTTTCAGTTTTATTGTTATCATCAAAATATATAAAGCATACAAAGTATGATATTATATGTCAACAATCTCCCCCTTTTTGATGATGACAATAAATAAAAAACTTAGATAAAAAATGAGTCTCCCCCTATATTTTGTAATCCAATATATAAGAGACATTGAGCATTTTTAGCAATTTAATCTAAGTAAAAATATCATATGCAATTTATAAGAGAAATTCATATTTCTCCCCCTAAATATATGCATATTCTCATATTTTACTCCCCATTATTGATGCATTTGATATTTTCATCATATTCTCTCCCCCTTTGGCATCAACAAAAAGAAAATTTACATTTTAGATAAATAAAAACATAATATTTAATAACAACATATATCCAAAATGAAATTATGTCCACCAAAGAATTTACTTACCAACTCTTGTTGATTCCTTGAGCTTGGTTGGTTCTTCTTGGTTAGGGTTGGTTCTTCTTGGTTAGGGGTGGTTCCTTTTGGAACCCAAATCATTTTAACATTCTTATTTTTCTTTATAGGACATACATAAATCAAATGTCCTAATTTTCTACAATAATTACATGTATGATTTGGATCATAAGAATGTTTAGCTTTAACAAAGTAATTCTTTAAGTATTTTTGGTTTATCTTAGGTTTATAACCTAATCCTCCTTTGTTAAACACACTTCTCTGGCTCGAAAGCATTTTCTCAAAAATTTCTGAGCCTTGTGTGAATTTTGAGATAATTACATTTAACTCATCAACTTTTTCTTTTAAAGATTTATTATCTTCTTCAAGTTGATTAGTTTTACTACTCTTGTCATTTAAATCATATACTTTCTTTTCTAATAATTCTTTTTCTTCAATTAAGCATATATGATTTCTTTTGAGAGTACTATATTTTGAACCTAATTTCTTATATTCTACATACAAATTTTCAAGTTGTTCATGTAATTCAATATAAGAAGGGTTGGATTCATCATCCGAAGATAGTACCTCATTTTCGCTTTCGATTGCCATGAAGCACATGTTAGCCACATGTTCTTCTTCATCACTAGAGCTTGAGTTCGAGTCATCGCTCCATGTTGCTTTCAAAGCTCTCTTTTGAAAGCGATTTTTCTTCTTCATTTGAAGATGGGGACAGTCGGGTTTGATATGCCCCAACTTGTTGCATTTGTAGCACCTTGGAGTTTCTTTACTTGAATCTCCTTCCTTTTTGTAGTTCGAGAACTTTCTCTTGTCATTTTTCCTTTTAAGAAAGTTTCGAAACTGTCTTGTGATTGATGCTACATCTTCTTCAAGATCGTCATTACTGTCTTCATCATCATCATTTTCCTCGTTTCGATTCGATGAGCAGTTTTAAATGCCAAATTTTTCTTTGGCCTTTCTTCTTGATCTTGATTATCCATAGATATCTCGTGCGTCATTAGAGAACCGATGAGCTCCTCTAATGGAAGTTTTGTGAGATCTTTAGCTTCTCGTATAGCTGTCACTTTAGCTTCCCAAGCTTTTGGTAGAGATCTGAGAATCTTACTTACGATATCTGCATTTGAGTAAGTTCTACCAAGAGCATGTAAACTATTTGTTATGCTAGTCATACGAGTAAACATGCTTGTTATGGATTCATGTTGCAACATTTTAAATAACTCATATTGATGAACTAACATATCAATTTTTATTCTTTTACTTGGTTAGTTCCTTCATGAGTTACTTCCAAAGCATGCCATATATCCCTAGCATTTTTACATGAAGATATTCTATTAAATTCACTTCTATTTAATGCACAATATAAAGTATTCATTGCTCTAGCATCCATAGAAAGTAATCTTTTATCTAGGTCACTATATTCTATCATGCTTTTTGGAATCTCAATACCATTTACAATTTTAAGTGGTCTATGAGGTCCATTTTCAATAGAAAGCCATAAATCGAAATCTATAGATTGAAGATATATTGACATTCTAGCTTTCCAATAGGCATAATCATCACCATCAAAAAATGGTGGTCTAGATGTTGAAGCACCTTCATTACGGAGATTATTGCATGTAGTTGCCATTCTACTCAAAGTCTAAGCAAACTTAATAAATGAGAACTAAGCTCTGATACCAATTGTTGAAATTCACGGATTAAGGCAACAATACAATAATTATAGCAATTCTAAAATCAATTACTTTAAAGTAAAGAGATAAGAGAGAGAAATTGCTAACTCGGTTTTTAACGTGGTTCGGCAATCCTACATCCACGACTCAAGTACCAACCCGTACTTGAGTATTGTATTCTCTTACTAGTCCAAGTAACAAGATTACAATTTCCGCTTGATGAATCCACACCAAGACTTTACACCACTTGAAGATATGCCCTCTTCAAGATTTTCCTTTTCCACTTGAAGATGTCCCCTCTTCAAGATTTTCCTTTTCCCACTTGAAGATGTACCCTCTTCAAGATTTTTCCTTGGTGATGTTCCCTCACCAATACCAAGAGTTTTATACTCAACTCTCAAGAGTTTCACAATGGTTGTTTTAGTAAAACAACAATACACTCTTAATAGTGTGGATATTACAAATGAAGATCTATGATCTCTTTCTCTCACTTAATAGCACTTATGATATTTGAAGGTGTTTAAGTGTAGTGAGAATGAGAAATACTCTTTGTGTTAGGATATGAAGATTTAAACACAAAAATGAGTATTAATGAGGATTGATGATATGAAGGTGTTTATGCACTTCTAATTGCCTCAATATAAGATATGAAAGTTATGTCAATTTCGTTTTGCAATTAAGAGGCCTATTTATAAGTTTCAAAGAGAAACTAGCCGTTAGAAACTAGCCGTTTATAGCCGTTTGAAACTAGCCGTTGGAAACTAGCCGTTTATGGCTGTTTGAGTGCAACTGTCATATCAAGCGGTCGACCAGTTCACAACGGATAAAATAATTTGTCTTCCAAGCGGTCGACCGGTTCATAACGGATACCTCAAGCGGTCGACCGGTTCATGCAGAAATCTATTTTGACAAATTATCTTTTCTGAATTTCTTGAACCGATTGATTATGACTTAAACCTTTTAATCATCAAATCCTTTTAATGCATGCACTGTGAAGTGTGTGAGTTTATTTTAATTTGTGCTATCAAGATAGAAATTGAGATTTACATAAAGCACTAAAATGAACACTTATTCTAAGTCTTCACTTGCTTGCATCTTGGACTTCTTGGAGTGATTTCTTCTTGAACTCCATTATGCTTGTTGATGTATTCTTTGTATAATACCTGTTTATCGCTTAATCTCATCCAAGCATATTATTAGTCCATTTTTTTTTAATTGTTATCATCAAAATATATAAAGCATACAAAGTATGACATTATATGTCAACATCCTTGCCTCAAGTTATTCCACTAGCCCAAAAGATTTCCTATATGAGAACGAGGCAAATATTTTTCTTCTAACATAGCCTTCATTTCAACCTAATTAGCAATAAGGGTTGACCCTCTCCTAATCAATGACTCTTTTACACTTTCCCAATAGAGCTAAGCAGTGCCACTACGTTTCATGTTTGCAAATCTTACCCTCCTATTTTTAGATAGATTATATCAACCAAACTATTGATACATGTCATGGACCCATCTATCAAAGATCCACAAGTCAAGTTGACCCTTAAAAGTTGGGCTTCTACCTTGATGTGCCTCATAACTCGCTCATCAGGGTCATTGTAATTGTGATGACCTTGATTGTTGTTGTATTGACCATTCCTAGGATGAAATGATCTTTGACAATAATCATTGGAACATTCACTATTGTTAGAGACATCAAAGTCATTGTGACCCTGGTGTTGGTTATGGTGGCGATTCCTACGAGCAACTAGAATTTGAATATTCTTATGGCTGTCATTAGAATGCTCACTCTTACTAGACTATCTTACTTGTAAAGTTTCTATGAACTCCATCCTCCTAGAAAGATTGTTTATTTGATTGGACATGTTGCTCATTTTTGTTCGCATGAGATGTAATTGTTCTTCAATATCTCTAAGAACATTACTAGAGTTCGGGTCCATGATAGCTATGAATTCTAGATTGTGTAGTATATGATCATTATGTAAATGCATGCAAAACTAGTCCTAAGATTGAGATCACAAATAATTCTTGCAAGTAAAAACACAAAATAAAATTATAGTGTGTGTGTGTATTATTTTTTTCTTGGAGACTAAGTAATAATAGATTAAACCAGAAAAATTTGCAAGCAAGTAATGTAAGTCCTTTAAATGCACACAAGTAATTCAAACACAATGTTTCATTTTTTCCACGAATTTAATTAAGCTCCACAATTAATTAAGAAGATCAAGTACTCAATGTCAATAAAGAAGCTCAAAATTAAGGTAATTAAACTTATAAGGTGAATTTTGTAACTTATTTATGGGGAAACAGAATAATATCAATGTTAAATCTTGATCAACAAGTGTAAAAACATACCAAGAACAATGATATTCAATGGGTAAAAATTTCTGACCAGGTGATGTGGCAATAAAGGATGACGTAGTAGAATTGCTAACGTGGTTGATGACTCAGATGCTTCTTAGGAATAATGTGTCGCTGACATGGCAGGATTGCTTCTTTATTTAAAGCGTCTCCTTTCTTCTTCTTGCTACCTCATTTGTCTTTTACTTACTTTTAGTCCTTGACGGAGAGGGGCGTCGTGCTTCTTCTTGGGACCTAGCGATGTGAGGGAAGGGTTATGGTGTCTGTGACGTCGCTACTGGATGAGATGCGTTGATTTATTGTTGTTGTTGAAGGTGATGGCACCGTAAGTGGTGGTAGATGATGATATGGTGTGTTACCTTTGTTGCGGTAAGCACTAGTCGGTGTTGGATGTGATGAGTTTGTGGTGGTTGTTGTAAGCCCCGGGAAATAAATGTAAGTGTTAAATTAAAGAAATAAATTAAAAGAGAAATATAATAAGTTAAGGGAAGGGTGAAATTGAAATAAATGTAAAGATTATGATTTAAATTATAAGAAGATAGCATGTGGGGTAAAAAGAAACATTTAAAGGAATTGGGGGGGGGGCTAAGTGCAATAAGAGAAATTGAGGAGTATATATACCCCTCTTGTCTCTCATTTCCAGGAAAAAGAAGGGGAGGAAAGGAAGAGAGATTTTGATATTGTCTTACCCAAATTAGAGAAGAATTTTGAAGTGAAAGTGAGATTAAGTATTACCAAAACATTCAAACATAAAAAAAACCCAAAGATTTGGAGTACTATTGGAAGGAGAAAGTGGACGAAAAGGAGTGGCTGGGCTGCAACATTAGGAAGAGAAAGAGGAGAGGAGGATATTGTTATTTCACAAACTATTAGGATCTTGAATCCTCCTTGGTAAAGTGTTTCTATATGCATCTAAAAGATTTGTGACTTTATGGTTAAAATTGCATTATTTTTCTTTATGAATTTTGGATTAGGAATCTTAAACATTTTGGGGAAAATGTGGAATTGTGTGAAATTGATGAATGTAGCATGCAAAGAATGAGGTAAGTCTTGCTTTACAAGGTCAATTTTCAGCCAAATGCATGTGTTACAGAAGTGAATAACTTGACATGTTCATCTCTTGATTTCGGACACAATTTGAGTGGGAAAACAAGGGAATTAGGATTGATTTCCTTTATAGGAGTTGTATTTCGAATGTCTACTCGTCCAAAAAACTTGTTTCATCTAATTTGAAATTTTATAACTCTAGTTAAGGGTCACCGAACGTGATCTGTGCAGGCGATCTCTGCAAAACAACAGAGTTTGTCAAGTCTCTGCAAAACAGCAAGTCTGTCACGTTCATGATGCATTTCGTGAATTTTGGGGAGAGAAATGGGTTTTCTTTTATTCATAAGAGTTTTAGACCTATATGTAATCTTTCTATAGAGATAAATTTTGTATAAAACAGAGTTCTACAACTCTTGTTATAGTGAAAACTCAGGCAGAGGTTGAAATCCGACCTCTACTAAGAGCTTTGAGAAAAAAGGGAAAAGAGGGGAGGTCACGAAGCGATGAAGTGAGATACATTAAAGGAAAAGAAAAAAAGTTATGTTTGGAAATGGGTGTTTATAATGATATTTTTTTATTGACAAAAGTTATAAAAGAATAACAAATGTAAAGGCATATTGAATTGTTTCGATGTGGTTGTTACGAAGAGTATCGGTGGTTGGAAATGATTTATGAGAATTTCCTGAAATTGCAGGAGGGAACAAAAGTGTGGTGCAGCAGCAACAACAAAGGACTACGAGCAAAAATCCACAGCAAGTAGAAATGTGTGATTTATGCTAAAATTCTGGGTGGAAGTTTGAGAAGATATAACGTATCAATAAGAATATTTAAGGCTTATGTATCATGAAAGTTTGGAAATTTCATGAACAAAACATGGCGGTGGCTAACATACATTCAGTGTATGTTAGTATTCTGGATAAGGGGATCATCATGAATAACTATCATACATTCAGTGTATGCCAGGATCCCGGGTAAAGGGATCAGTATAAAAGGCTAACATATATTTAGTGTATGTTAGGATCCCAAATAAGAGGAACACCATGAATAACTGTCATACATTCAGTGTATGCCAGGATCCCAAGTAAAGGGATAGGTATAAAAGGCTAACATACATTCAGTGTATGTTAGTATTCTGGATAAGGGGATCATCATGAATAACTATCATACATTCAGTGTATGACAGGATCCCGGGTAAAGGGATCGCTAGAAAAGGCTAGCATACATTCAGTGTATGTTAGTATCCTTGATAAGGGGATCATCATGAATAACTGTCATACATTCAGTGTATGCCAGGATCCCGGGTAAAGGGATTGGTAGAAAAGGCTAGCATACATTCAGTGTATGTTAGGATCCCGGATAAGGGGATCACCATGAATAACTGTCATACATTCAGTGTATGCTAGGATCCCGGGTAAAGGGATTGGTATAAATGGCTAACATACATTAGGATCCCAGATAATGGGAAAATAGTTTGACTTTCGAATAGTTATGTTGATTATTTCAACTATATATGATGGCATATCGTGGGTTTAAAATCTATAATATGATTTCTTCAAAAAATTCTTTATGAGATTATCTTGTATTACTATTTCAAGTCCATCATCTTCACGTCAGGAGTAAAGCTATTGTTTCTTAGTTTTTTGTATCCAATAGTAATTTGTATAAAGTAAATGTGGCAAACTGATATGTATGTTCACCCTTTTTGAAAAAAATATTGGAATGTAAGAACATTAACTTGTTTGTCGTATTTTATTAAACAATGACTGGATTTATATCAACTCTAGTGTAAATGGTTGAATGATCTTAAAAGTATTTTTTATTAAATAATGGTTGCGATGAGGATGATGTTTAAGGTTTTGTAGACCCGGGATGAATGGGTCAATATTCAATTAAGGGTTATGTTATTACCCATCTCTTACTGTTTTGGGATCCGTTATTGTTTTGGACTCATTCTTGTTTTGAGAAGCTATTCTTGTTTTGAAAACTCATTCTTGTTTAGGGTCATGTTCATCGTAAAAAATTTACTTGGTCATCCTCAAGAGTAGGGGTGTTACAGCTTGTGGTTGGTGGAGTTGTGATTCTGGTTTGGTTGATGACACTTACGAACCACGACTGTCTCCTGAAGTTATTCTTCTTAGTGGTGGTCTACCGTTATGATTGGCGAAGGCGTCGATGATGGGGATGCCATTGTTGGAAATTTATCAAACCAGCTTTAGGGTTTTAGATTGTTTAATTGTAAGAATAATTAAAATTCATGATACCAAATTTGATGAGAGACAATAAATAGTAAGCATTAAAACAAAAAAAGAAAGAAGCTTAGAGAGAAAGAAAAAAGGTGAAAAAGAGAGAAATGGATTGGAGGATTGCAAAATCTGCAACATTTCATTATTCATCCAAGGTTGTCTTACAAAATGATAAAATAACATATAAGTAGTAAACCCTAAAACGTATCGCTATTGGGCTAGGCCCATCAAATAAAAATGTTTAATATAAATAAATTCAAATAAATAAAATAACAATGAGATAGGCTCAAATGGGATTAGTCTCCCAACCAAAGCGTGATATGCTAGACTATCCTATATCGTCTTCGTCCATATACTCGTATAGCTTGTGGTGGAGTCTGGTGTCTCCACCATGTTCATTCCAAGTTTCTCCAAAACATCTGAAACAGGCGGCATGGACTCTATTTCTCTACCACATATGATTGCTCTCTTCTCATATAAAAAACAAGAAAAGAAAGGAAAAAAAATCCTTTTTACAAGCATTATACAGAATCAAGTGAACTTGCAAAGCCTCCCCATTCGGCCAAAACTATTAAGACTGTAATAGTGTAGCCTAATGAAACCCAATACAAGAGGATGACCGGCATTTGTCAGCACTTAATCTGATCTAAATCCTTTCCTTTTCAGCCACTAATATCTGATGGGCCCTTAAAATCTTTTCTGGGATGATACTTGACTGTGGCCCCGATCTTAGTCACACTTTTAATGAATTCACGTGGCTATACAGACCTCCCAAAGCATGTAGGCAAACTCGTGAGTCAACTCGCAAACTCGTACGAGTTGGCTCAGCAAACTTAGTTGGATCGGAAGAAAACTTGAATCCGGTCAAACTCGGTCAAACCCGTTTAAAATCAGTCTGACTCGTAAAATCGGATCGGATCAGTCCGATTTCATGAGTTCAAGACATTCGCCCATCACCTTTCATTTCCAATTTTTCATTCTGTCAATTACAACTCAAAATCAAAATCTTCTCTGCTCTTCCAAATCCCCCAAATCATCAACTTTCACCCCTAAAATCTTCTCTTCTCTTCTCAGCACAAAATCCACTAAATTGTCAGTTCTCGGCTCAGTAGCACAAGAAAGGCATGGAGATGAGCACAAGAAAGGAAAGTAGATGAGCAGATGAGTACATGAGCACGAGAGAGGGAGATGAGCAAATGAGCACCAGAGGCAGAGAGGGAGATGAGCGGCGACACAAGGAAAAAATAAGTTAAAAGGGAATTAGGGTTGTGCCACAATTGTGGGCTTTTGTAATAAACTAATAATAATAATAATAATAATAGGTTTCGGGCAAAATAGCACTACTTAGTGACTAGGAGCGGAGAGCCTGTGACTTGTATGTTATAATAATAATAATAATAATAATAATAATAATAATAATAATAATAATAATTAAAAAAGTAGGTTTATTAGGGGGATTATAATAATTATTATTATTATTATTATTATTATTAATTAGCATAAAAAATAGTTAGCATAAAAAATAATTTTAAAAAATCCTATCAATTTAAGACAATAAATAACATTAATTAACTTCAATTATAACTACCATAAAAAATATACAATTACTTGAAAAACATACAATAAGTAGCTTAAATTTCAAGTCTCAAATATTGTGTCTTTTAATTATATTTAAATTTATTTTTTAATTTAAATATAATTTTAAAAAACAATTTTATTGTTGGAGGGTTTTTCAAAAGAAATTATTTAATTATATAACTCACTCCTATTAATTATATAATTAATTGCATAAGTAAAATATAATATATATATATATATATATATATTTTGAAAATGGTGACAGGGACAAAGAAAGACTAAAGTCATGCCACCGAGTTTTGACTAAATGTTTGTTTTTGTATTTTAAGGAGGATGGATTAAAGTTTTATGTTCATAATTATGATATCTTGTATTCAGAAATATTTTACATACGATTTTATGATTTTTCTTCTCACACGATTTTAGCTGTGATTTTACGATTTTTATACTGACAAATTCAGGTACGATCTTATGATTTTACAATCCGATTTTCAGAACCCTTTCCGATTAGTATCAAAATCTCGATTTTAACTACCATGCTCCGAGAACTAGCCTACGTTCGATTTCTGATTCTTATGATTTTTTCATCAACTTTTACTTGTCAGATCCTCCCTTCCTCCAACAAACAAAAAACAATCTCCAGTCACAATTCAAACCCTAGAGGGCTTGTGCTTCGGATTTTCAGGCCCGAGCAGCTCTTTTAATGGGCCCAGGTAAACAAAATTAGCAAAAATTATACTTACCCTCCAGTTTTTTTTTATGTAAAAATTATATTTAAATTATTGTGTGAGAGCAATTCTTATATTTAGATGGAAAAAAACCTTCGTATATAAAATATAACAGAAACACGAACATATCAGCTTAAAAGATTCCCTTTACCTCTCTATTTACGGACCATCATCATCCAAAATTTGTGCCTTGTCATTACAAAAACCTGAGATTTTCAGGTAGAACTCCAAATCTTTATTGTGATATCGACGATTTATCAACGATGTGTATTCAAAGATTTTGTTGAACACCGTCAGTACCCACATGATTCCCTCGCCGTTTCTCCACTTCCCAATCCTTCACTCGATATCTCACCGACCCATCTGAGCTCATTCAACAAAGAATCCAAACCCATGACCCTTTTTGATCGGGCCTTCTTCAATCATGCAAAACAGAAATCATGTGGACGATGGAGATATAACCCTTGGGAATCAGGGCGTACGAGTTAAAAATAGAAATCAAAATACCCGAAAGAGGAAGACAGAAGTCGCCATCTCGGGTAAATTGCTGAGGAAAGAAGAATTTGGAAAAAGTGAAGAAAACCCTGCAACAGACAATCCCATGGACAAGTGGAAAAGAAAAAAGGTATTCTATTGGTTTTCCAAATCTGGTTCAGCCATGAGTCTGCTTATGAAAGGTGTTATTGCTGCCAGTAATGCCTTGGGGCACTCTTCATGTGGAAGATGACCACATCCAGATATAGCGACCAGTCTCTGCATAAAAAATAACCAACAGCAAAAACAAAAAGCAACTGGTTAATACAACTCCTAGTTTTTGTTTCCCTAGTAACTTCTCTTGAACCCCTTGTTGAAACTAAAGAACAGTTGAACCAATATCCATTTTATATCATGTATGAAAGTCTTTCTTTCCCGTTTTCTTGGTGGTTCACACTAAAGACTGGAATTTGGATTTCTGATCATCACGTGTTTACTGCCAGCTAATTAGCAATATGGCAACTGAATTTCCCAACCTTGGTTAGTTAAATGATGCTGCATGAGAAATTTCATTATGTCCATTCCAAGATTCTAGTAGAACAGTGAGGCACTCACAGAATTTACAAGTTTTGAAGCCATGGCTTGAGAAGATTTAAGTGGAACGAGGGCATCTTCAGCACCTGCAATGACTAACACTGGCATGCCTTCTACAGCCTTCAACAACGACGCGGAATTTTGTGGTGAAAGGACTGTCTCACATGAAAGTTTACCTATCTCGTGGACTGCTTCATCCCAACCTTCGACGCATAATTGTGCCTGATTCCACACCACGTCAGCCAGGCCAATATCAAGGTTGCCTCTTTAGACTATCATAATTACTGGTTAACAAAGTATATGTATCTTTTCTTTCATTCACAAGTAATCATTAGAAACAAATTAAGTTTCACTTGAATACATTCAACTACAGTCATTACTTGAGGATGAAGAAAACCAGATCAAACATAATGAGCAGTAGGAAACAAATTACAGATATGCGTCATAGATATATTTGATTAGATAATCAGGTTTAGTGCTTGTAACACCTACATGGAAATTTTGGCTGGAATTATTGCTGTTGTATCCATACCCCTTCCCCAGAACATTATATCCACTTCATCCATGAGCAATAATTACCTCAGAAAAAGTACTTTGTAGGTTACTATATTTCTCTATCCATTGTAATCCTAGCGCATGAATATCTCAACATTCAATGGAAAATTAATCTTAGTCACACGAAATAAAATCCTGTGCATACAGAAGAAAGGTACGTGTTTCTTACCACGTATCTTCCTTTTTTGTGAAACTAGCAAGAAGTAAAGATCCTTTTCCAGCAATTTACTTCCATTTCCTAATATATTTTCCATGCACAGCTTCACGAACAACCAAAAACATAAAGAAACTAAATGGACATCAAATCCTAAAGGTGTTACCCAGACAGACTTTAAGCAGCAATAAAGTCTGCCACAGAAAGAGTATTATACAGGTTACTATATTCCTCAATCCATTGTGTTCCAAGTGCATGAATTTCTCACCATTTAATGGCTTAGAAAATTAGATTAGATGAAAACCCGGCCAAAACATAATGTAATGTTATAGTAATAATAATGTATAAGGTATGGTATCAAAAAGAGGATTTTCTACAATTTTGAATACATGATGAGCAAAGTTATATGCCTCCCAGGTGTCACTCGTGACAAGAGGGAATAGCCATGCCAGGAAGCATAAACATACCTTATATAGACTCAAAACCTCTGTTGTTAACTTGGTAGCATCATACCATGCACGCCTATTCACCACTTGAATAATTTCTGTTCGCAGTAGAGGACGAACCAAGTGTTTTTTCCCAAGAGTAGTGCGTAGAAGTATTCTAGCAAAGGCAGGAACCACTTCTCTAGACAAGCTGACATTTAGCAATACCACCCCTTTAATTATAACCTGAACGATCCATTAACACACACATAATGAGAAACATGAGAACCACCATACAAATTTCAGACACTTAACAAAATGCCCAAAAGTGAGTAAGTTCATGTTCACTGTTGTATATGAAATCAGATGAAACATTCTGGAGTTTTATTCATACTTCAAGGAATGATTTGATAGCGAGGCATCAAAATTCAACAAACTAGCAATCTGAGATATGCCATCATAACAGGATGCATGCATGTATACAACATCGAATGCATTTTATGCAGTAGTCAATTTTTCTAAACCACGGGACAGAGCTTGCTAAAATCATCCATAAAGCTTCCTTTCGTTGGAAAAATAAATCCTAAGAAATTCTACAACTTAACTAATAAGAGGAGTTCTGGTAGCAGAAAAGCACTACCATACTCCCTCTGTAAGAAACTCCATGATAGAAAAAGTGGTACTATACTTCAAGCAACCACAGTAATTACTGGATTAACCTCTTGCTCATCATCATCATCTCAACCACAAAAACCAACAAGTGGCCAAAGCATGCATAACACTCCTCAAGTTACTTTTCAACTGTATTCCACTATGGTTTTGTATAGATATGCAGCATCACATTATTTAAATGTTGAAAGACTTACATTGAAAGAATTCATTGATGCTTGAACTCTTTGAACAGCTTTTAAAGCAAGCAAGCCTCCATCATCATGACCGATAAGCACCACTGAAGTAAAACCCATCTCATAACAGAAAGAAAGAAGCAGGTCAACCTGAAAACACCAGAGCAGAGTTGAGCTTCTAACATAACTGGGTATCCAAACAGAGCAGGTAAAGATGAAAAGATAACTTGTCACAGAAAGACAGAATACAAAGCCATATAACATGCCCAAGGTACGTGAAAATGCTTGTTACGAGCAAACTACACAAATCTACTTGACAGAACAATGAATTAAAAGTTGTAAACGGTGACAAATACATATAGCTAAATGGATACTTCTGCAACAAAACAAGATTTCAGTTGAAAGGGTGCATCTCCTTCCTTTGTTTGTTTTTCTCACATTGCATGAGAAGACATGAAATTGTTTCCTGAATCCAAAAATGCTTATAGAACTTCGACTTCATTTTCTATCAACTAACAATCAATGCAGCGTACCTGAGATTCAAGCTTGTATGGGTTGGACAGTTTTTTATCCTCCCATTCCTTATGGCGTGGTCGAGAAGTTAACCCCCAACCAGGCCTGTCAAAAGCAGCAACCTTACAACCAACCTGCTGACATAGCACTCCCATCACATGCCTCCATGAGAAAACTCCACCTCCAAACCCATGAACTAGAACAATACCTAACTGGCTATTTCCCTCCATGTCTTGCTCAGGCACAGGTTTCGATTCACATATTCCATCCTCCTGAACAGCATCTTCTAGGTTGAGAACAGGAATTTCTTCAGATAGAACAGAAGTTGGAGAGCTATCCAGCAGCGGAGCATACAGTGAAGAGCCGTAAAATTGATTGCTACAACTCCTAAGTAGATGATGCTGGGTTTTTACCACTGCGCTAAATGGCTGCCTTTCAAGTCTTAAGCTTCCCAACGTTAGCTTTGGTGAGCTACAGCTAGAACTAGATTCAAGAGCGGCAGTGGAGTGTAAGGACCACGGGGGTGCACCAGGAAAGCAGAGCTTGTAGTGGACTGTAAGTCCCCGGCACGTAATGAACAGGCTGTCAATGTCAGCAAGTAATCTGACTGGGAGTCCCCCTTCATCACGAGTTGTTCCGAAAGGCTTTAGCTTCATTTCACTGTCACTTTTCGGGGTTCTTCCTGCTGTGGGAGTGGGAGATCGCGGAACCTTCTGATAGCACGAGAAGACACTTTTACATGAAAGCACCTGGCAAGTCAATTTAAACAGCAAAAAAGAACGTTAAGATTTTAGATTTCATTGAAAATAACAAGAGCAAATATATGAAATTAACAAGAGCAAATTTGTTCACTGGAAACAGAAAACCCAACAATTTTTCAATTTCCTCTGGACATATAACTTCTTTGGATACTTGATTCAAAACAAGATAAGAGATTACACAACAAACTGGAAAAGGGAAAAAAATCGGAGTGCAAACATACAGCTTCGGGGTCAACTCGGTGAAACATAAGCTTTCTCCTTGCTCTGCAGCTAGTTCTATAAGCAACCACGGTGTGGCCAAGCGCAAAGACTACTGAGGAAAGAAACAAAACAGGCATCCCCCATGACTTCTTCAGATGAAGCTTCTGCCTTGAAATCGAAGAAGTTGAAGCTTCAGCCTCAATTTGAGAAGTGACGGTGAAAACACACGTCTTAACCGAGAGAAGCATAATTGAAACAGCAGAACACAGTGTCACAGTTCCAAGGTACGGCCCATGTGACAGTGCTGGTGCATCACACATTGAATAAACACCTGTTCATCATCAACAAACACCACGTAAGTAAAACACAAACTCCATATAAGTTTAATTTATCAATAAATAAAAAAACGATGTTCTTAATGAAAGAAAATACTTACAGATGATGAGGAAAGATCTGATAAGAGAAACAAGAGGGATATCGGTGAAGGAGCTTTTAAAAGAGTATTTACGCAAATGACTTTTGAAACCATAACACGTCAGGCACGTGAAACTCGACACCAAAAAGAAAGGAACCACCACGTCGCCAATAGCCACAAGCACCGGCATCGATGATACCAAGAGCGACGCTACCATCGCTACCATGAAAATCACCGTCCTCACACACCTCCTCGCCTTCTCCACCGCCACCCCCCAACATCCTCTCGGCGCCGGCACCATAACCTTCCTCTTCTCTCAAAAGCAACTAATTAAAGTAGACAAATAATTAGGAAATTCTCTAATTGGAAATAAAATATTGCAAAGGAAACCCTAGCTAAGACAGGGGAATGAGGAGGAGAGTTCTGATAAGCCGGCGGTTTAGTGGCCATTCCTTGGATGATCAAGGTACGTCACCGGAGAGTGATCATTCTAATCGAAATGGCCGGTAGAAAAGCCATTTAATCAACAACCTTGGTGAGGGTTTCAAAGGCATCGAGTGCGCAAGAGAGCGAGCTCTCGCTCCTTCTCCTTCGGGCTTTCTTTTTTTGAAATTGAAAGGTCTGCCGTGGTCTTGCTCCCTCTCCCCCTGGGATTTGATTTTGAATTTTCTTTTTTCTTATTCTCTCTCCTCCCTTTTTAATGTGTTTTTGCTGTTACCGTCGATGAATTAATTGATGGCAGTAAAAATTAAAAAGGAATATTCTAAAAACGGTAAAAAAATAAAAATAAAAAGTTGTATCTGGTATTCTGACAGACACCCACCCTGATTCCGGTCTGGTGGTGCCTATCTGGCACACTTCCATGACAAGCTTTGCTTTTTGTGGTGTACTTGTGTGGCCTCAGCTACCCTTCCCTTCTTTGCATGTATTTGGTTTTTGATGAAGATTTTCATCTATATTAAAATAATATTTAAAAACAATTTCTTCACATCAGCATATTTAAATTAAAAAAATAAAAATAATAATTTAAAAAATAACTTTTAAAATACAAATACAAATAAGTAAAAAGCTTACTTGTAACTCATGTGATGTTGAATTAAAAGAAATATTATGATATATTGATATTAAAAATAAATTCAAAAATAAAATATATATATATATATATATTATTTTAATATATTTAAAAATAGAATATATTTTATAAAATAGCAATGTTCTAAACACCTTCTTAGTTAACCACTCATTCCTAATTAAAATTTAAATTCAATATTGCTTAACTCAACCCATTGAATATGAAAAGATGATGCACGAATTATAAATAAAGAGGATGAGCTGATATAATTTATTTTAAAATGGAAATTTCATTGATATTTTAAAAAGTATAAATAATTATTATTTATTATATAAAGTATAATATCATGTTTGAAAAAACAATCTACACTAACAGCATGAGATGGTTTTCTATTCATGTGTGTGTGTGTTAATATAAGTCAAGAATTAAATTGTTGGATGAAAAAAGGCATAGTTTACACATACATTTATCTTTTCAGTTATCATTGAACCATGAAGAGCCTACAGTGAGGGAAGGTTTTGGGATGTTTACGATTCTTTTGTAAAATAATTTTTATTTATAAATATATTAAAATTATATTTTTTATTTTTTCAACATATCAAAATACAAAAAATATTAATATAAAAATATTTTGTATATCATAATAATTTAAAAACACTAAAAATAATAATTTAAAACAAAAAAAATAAAAATACTTTTTTCAATACTTTCCAAACAAAAACAAGATCCGAATGGAGAGCTTCGTAAACAAAAAAAAAAGAGCAATTTATGATGGGAACTGAGAAGTCGCGGTTATTTAATTATTTATTTATTTATTTATTTATTTATCTTAAACAATAAAGTTTAACTAATAATGATTGGCAACAAAATTAAAAAAGGGAATTCAAAGGGTGAGAGAGAAGGTAACCGTTAGATAGAGGATCGGGTCAGGACTAGAAATCTAAACACCATGTCAACACCACCACCGGTCCACCGTGGATGGAACCGAAAGGAGCCGTGTGGGTCCACAGTGGATGGAACCGAAAGGAACCGCACTGCCCCTTTCATTGGGTTCTTGCCATGTGGAACTTCGGTGTTTAACCACCTCTCGAAAACCACCATTCTTTTTTTTCAAATTCATCGCCTCGCAGCAACCACCCTTTTGTAAACGTTTGTAAATTTTATTACAGTTGATGTTTTATTTTTTAAATTAAAATGAAATGTGTTGATTTAGAAATATGTCTAGTTTAGAATTGAAACATATGGTTGATGTTTTATTTTTTAAATTAAAATCAAATGTTTTAATTTTGAAATATGTCTAGTTTGGGATTGAAATATATATATATATATATATATATATATATATATATTAAAATAAAAAAATAAATGAACTTTAAAATATATAATTCAAATGTTAAACACAACTAAGAAAATAGAAATTAAATCAATACAACTCACTCAACTTGATGAGTCTAAGAGCAATATGGACTACCGGTAAAAATATAGTTTGATTTTTAAAAAATCAAAACAATATGTTTCTAAAACATTATTGAGACAATAACATATGAGATTCATTTGGGTCAATTTAGATCAACCTTCTATAATAATCTCAAATAACACAAGTCAAAATAAGTTACAAAACTCAATTCTCAATAAATTTATTGTTAAATGATAAAATTCAATATATACAAAGAAATTTTATATATATATATATATTGAATAAATATAATTTGAAAATAAATTTGAAAAGATAATTATTGCTTGTTTTTAGGTGTATAATGGGTCTTGTGTTACTTAGTCTTGCTTTTATTAAATAAACTACTAATCCTTATGATTAGTGAGTCTATTAATGGTTGATGTATGGCCTAAACCTGAACTATATTTTAGTTGTTTTGTTAAGAATTGTAAGGCTATATATATATATATATATATATATATAGTCAAGTTTGTTTAATAAGAAGTGATTGATATAGAATATCATTGAGTTTTACTATTTACTTCATCAAATCTTCCCAACATATTGGTATCAAAGCTTCTACTGGGTCTGAAAAGAAAAAGACAACAATTTTGAGTGACCACCAAAACAAAGGGAAATATCATACGAAGTGAAATTTACACAACCCACAATTCCAATCTTTAATAGTCATTACAACCATTAGCTATGTTGATGGAGAACTTTCTGAGGTTAAAAATTAATGGGATCTTATGGAGATTGGGTGTGTGCGACTAGCAGAACAGTATTGACAAAGACGTGATAGACAACTTATGAGGAATTGCAGTTGAAGGTCAAGAATTATCTATTCCAAGCAATAAATAGGTCAATTATGGAGACCATCTTGAAGAAATATCATTTGGGATGCTATAAAAAGAAACTATAAAGGGAACATAAAAGTGAAGAGGTCGACTCTTAAAGGTCTCCATGGAGATTTTGAAAAGACGAAATCTAGTAAAACTATTACTATTTACTTTTCTAGAGTTATGACAGTAGAAAATATGATGCATGTGTATGGAAATGTGATGACTGATGTGACTAGGGTTGAAAAGATTTTGAGGTCTTTAGTAGATAAATTCAATTACATTGTTTGTACCATTGAAGAGACCAAAGATATTGGTGTCATGTCTATAGATGAATTACAGAGTTCAATGATAGTTCATGAGCAGAAGTTCAATAGACACAATAATGATGAACAAGATCTTAAAGTTACATATGAAGAGAGGTATAATGGTAGAGGCCAAGGAAGAAGCAACTTCAAGGGCAGGGGAAGAAAAGGATCTTAAAGTTACATATGAAGAGAGGTACCAAGGCCACTGTGGAATGTTACAAATATCATCAACTGGGGCACTTTCAATAAGAATGTCCAAGTTAGAGTAAGTAAGCAAACTATATTGAGCTTGAAGAAAAGGATGAAATGTTTTTTATGTCCGATGTAGAATTGTATAAGGACAAAAGAAAATATGTTTGTTTTCTTGACTCGGGGTGCTTAAACTGTTGAAATTCACGGATTAAGGCAACAATACACCTAAAGGAAATTTGGTGCAAATACAATAAATAATGCAATTTTAAAATCAATTACTTTAAAGTAAAGAGATAAGGGAGAGAGATTGCTAACTCGGGTTTTTAACGTGGTTCGGCAAGCCTACGTCCACGACTCAAGTACCAACCCGTACTTGAGTATTGTACTCTCTTACTAAACCAAGTAACAAGATTACAATTTTCCCGCTTGATGAATCCACACCAAGACTTTACACCACTTGAAGATATGCCCTCTTCAAGATTTTCCTTTTCCCACTTGAAGATGTACCCTCTTCAAGATTTTTCCTTGGTGATGTTCCCTCACCAATACCAAGAGTTTTATACTCAACTCTCAAGAGTTTCACAATGGTTGTTTTTGTAAAACAACAATACACTCTTAATAGTGTAGATATTACAAATGAAGATCTATGATCTCTTTCTCTCACTTAATAGCACTTAGGATATTTGAAGGTGTTTAAGTGTAGTGAGAATGAGAAATACTCTTTGTGTTAGGATATGAAGATTTAAACACAAATATGAGTATTAATGAGGATTGATGATATGAAGGTGTTTAAGCACTACTTATTGCCTCACTATAATATATGAAAGTTGTGTGTGTTTAGTTTTGCAATTAAGAGGCCTATTTATAAGTTTCTAAAAGAAACTAGCCGTTTTAATGCAACTGCCATATCAAGCGGTCGACCGGTTCACAACGGATAAAACAATTTGTCTTCCAAGCGGTCGACCGGTTCACAACGGATACCTCAAGCGGTCGACTGGTTCATGCAGAAATCTATTTTGACAAATTATCTTTTCTGAATTTCTTGAACCGATTGATTATGACTTAAACCTTTTAATCATCAAATCCTTTTAATGCATGCACTGTGAAGTGTGTGAGTTCATTTTAATTTGTGCTATCAAGATAGAAATTGAGATTTACACAAAGCACTAAAATGAACACTTATTCTAAGTCTTCACTTGCTTACATCTTGGACTTCTTGGAGTGATTTCTTCTTGAACTCCATTATGCTTGTTAATGTATTCTTTGAATAAAACCTGTTTATAGTTTAATCTCATCCAAGCATATTATTAGCCCATTTTCTTTTTATTGTTATCATCAAAATATATAAAGTATACAAAGTATGACATTATATGTCAACATAAACCACATGTGTGGAAACAAAGCTATATTCTTAAGGCTAGATGAGAACTTTAAGCATTCAGTCAAACTAGATAACAATATCAAGATAAAAGGTGATATGAAAAGTGATGTAAAGCATATTATTATTAAAGTGTACTATGTTCCAGAATTTAAAAAAAACCTTTTAAGCATAGGGAAACTTCAAGAGAGAGACTTGACAATTTTGATTGAGGAGGGGGTTTCATCCTTTTGCAAGATCTTTCATCCTTCTAAGGTCTTGATTATTTGGGTTGACATGAGCACAAACAAGATGTTCATCTTATTTTCCGAATCTCAACTTATGTCACAACAACAGCATGAGGAATGTTTACTCGCAATCTCATAAAATTTGTCTCAACTTTGGCATGAAAGATATGGATATTTAAGCTACAAGGATTTGAGGACCTTATAGAGCAAGAAAATGGTGTGTTGCCTTCCTAATTTCACTACCTTAGATGAGTTGTACGAAGATTGCATTGTTGGCATGCATCATCGTGATCCTACACCTAGGAAGAGTTCTTGGAGAGTAGGTCAAATATTGGGTCTCATGCATGTAGACATCTGTGGACCAATCACTTTCATGCCCAACAACAACAAAATGTATTTTTTTGTTTCATTGATGACTATAGTAGAAAATCATGGATGTATTTTCTAATTAAAAAGACAAAAGCATTAAGTCATTTCAAGTGTTTCAAGAAAATGATGGAAAATGAGACTGGTTTGTCCATCAAGAGTCTGTGTACAAATATGAAAGGTAAGTTCACCTTAGTTGAATTCAACAACTTTTACTAGAAGAATGGCATTAAATGACAACTAACAACTACCTACACCTCTTAACAAAATAGCATTATTGAACGAAAGTATAGAATGTTGTGCAATGCTTTTGAAAAAGGGAATGCTAAAATCATTTTTGGCAAAGGTAGTAAATTAGAGCAACTATTAACCTTTGGTAGTAAAATATACATCACACCTGAACAAGCGTGGAGTAGAGAAGCCAATTTGTTGATCATTTCCAGGTTTTTGGTTGCATATCACATGTTCATGTGACAAAGGTACAGAGAACTAAATTGTACGATAGAAGTTATATTTGTGTATATTTAGGTATTAGTGAAGAATTTAAGCGATATAAATTGTTTAATCTGTTTACTAAAAGGGTAGTGGTGATTAGGGATGTGATATTTGAGGATGATAGATAATGGGATTGGGATCTGAGTGATGAGGAACAAATTTTGGTAGATTTAGAGTGGGAAGATGATGTTGGAATAGGTGATAATAATGGTGAGAGAGATGGGAACATTGATAGGGCCGAAGATAATGGTTGAAATATAGGTGAGATTAGTAGTGTTGATAGAGGAAATGAATCTCCAAACAATGAGGATAGTGAAGATAATGGAGTTAGTGTTGACAAAAGAATGGAAAATCATCCAGAATGGATGAAGGAATATGTTAGTAGGGAGGATCTCGGGTTATCTAAAGATGAGAGAAATGACACTATTGGTGTCAAGTAATTCATTGTACTATGAGGAAGCACTAAGGAATACAAGCTAAAGAATAACAATGGACAATGAAATTAAGTCCATATAGAAAAACAAGACACAAATATTGGTTACATTGTCTTTTATAGCCAAGAAAGTTGGGGTGAAATGGATCTCTAAAACCAAGTATAATAAGCATGGAGAGCTTGAAAAGCACAAAGCACTCTTGGTGCCCTAAGGGTACACATTGCAACATAGGATACACTACACCAAGGTCTACGCTCTAGTGGCAAGAATGGAGACAATGAGGATGGTGGTAGCTCTTGTGGCTCAAATAAACTGGAAAATATTCCAATTAGATGTGAAATCAACCTTCCTTAATAGTGAATTTTATAAAGATGTGTATGTTGAGCAGTCGAAGGGGTTATGAAGTCAAATGAAGTGGGGACAAGGTATACAAGTTACACAAGGCTCTATAGCTAACTCTACGAGGTTGGTTGAACCATAATAAAAACTTATTTTGTTAGTAAGGATTCAAAAGATGTCCAAATGAGCAAACTATTTTCATAAAAGGTAGCAAAAAAGGTACAAAAAAACTTATTATAAGTATTTATGTTGATGATATAATATATACTAGTAATGATGAAAAGATGTTGAGTAACTCCAAATGTTCATTGATGCATCTTTTTAAATGATTGATTTGGAAAAAATAAAGTTCTTTCTCGGTATTGAAGTATCCCAACAGCCTGATGGTATCTTCATATGCCAAAAAATATGCACATGAGGTTTTGGAATGATGGATAATCACACAATCAATAGTCCGATTGTCTTAGACTACAATTTGAGAAGGGATAAAAATTAACTTGAAATTAATGAGTCATATCACAACAAACTTGTAGGGAGCCTCATGTATCTCATAAGAACACGTCCAAACATATTGTACACTTTAAGTCTGATCAGTAGATTCATGGCTAGGCCTACAAAGATTCATTTACAAGCTGCCAAAAGGATATTAAGGTACTTAAAGGGTACTTTTAATTACAGAATCATATACGAGAAAGGGAGTTCATATGACTTGATTGCCTACACAGATAGTGACTATGCTAGTGACAAAAGCTCCATCAAATTGTCAAAGAATCCCACCTTGCATGGGAGGGAAAACATATTGATGTATGGTTCCATTTCTTAAGGGATCATGCTAAGGATAGAACCGTTGAGTTGTTACATCGTGGAACAAATTGCAAATGTGATGATAGAGTTAATGAAGTTAGATGCCTAAACATGAACTATATTTCAACTATTATACTAAGCATTGTAAGGCTATATATATGTATAGCTAGGTTTATTCAATAAGAAGTGATTCATCCATAATATCATTAAGCTTTACTGTTTATTTCATCAAATCTTCCCAACAAAATTTACTTAGGATAAAACTTTGAAAAAACTTATAAGAATATCATCAACGATCTCACAAGGCTTTTAAAAATTCTTATTTCTCTAAAAATTTAATCTAAGATATAACAATATATTTGGAGATTTCTTGTAAAATTCAAGTCTAATCTAAAAACTAAATTGAGAGATATAATTGATATCATAAAATTAAATAGTATAAAAAATATATTATTTGATCAAAACAGAACGACCAAGATGAAGTGAAATGTTCTTGCTGGAACTTGGGGAAAATTTACAAAACAAATCGATTAAACAAAATGAAATCATTTAGAGTTTATTCTATTTTTTAAACTGGAACGAGATACACTAGTCATTTCGTGAAGGGAACGAAATAAAATTGACAATCGTACTATTGTAAAAGCACATTTATTTTTTGGTATTTTCAAATATTGATGTTAACAATATTTTTTTTAAAAAGTAAGATATATATTATTTCAAAGCAAAAAAAAAAATACTTAAAAAAGAATATGAAGCATGATCTAAGCAATGCACAAACCATGTAGATGTTTAGTGCACTCTCTTAAATACAATTTAATCTCATACTTTCAAATGACTTATTTGAACACAAAATAAAATATAATAATTTATTTAAATTTATAATTTAGATTTTGTGAACTTGAATAGATAATCCTTGTGACTGGTTTTAGATTTTGTTTATTGTGATATAGGAGTTTATTTAACATAAATAAGTAAAACTAAACTTTGACTCAAAATAAATTGATTTATTTATACAAACCAAAATTAATTTTTAATCAGACACATTTGTACAATAAAGAAAAAAGTCAAATGAATAATAAAATTTTAAACCAACTCTATGCATACTGTGAAATGTTTTAAAAAATGGCATAAAATAAATCTATAAACAAAAGTTAATATGATGAGCATGTTGTAAGTATGGTGTAGCTTCTTTCACTTAAAAATAATATTATTTGTTTTTTTTTGTTTTTTTTAGTGTTTTACTATGCTGTATCAAAAATAAAAATGTATTTTTAAATTAAAATATTAAAAAAAACACCATACAACACTGTAAATACACACACTAAAGCTATTTGGATTAAAACTTGATTTCTTCTTAATTTCTATTTTTATTTTTTAAAACAAAAAATAATAATTTCACATAAATCATCCGAGCCCGGGAGAAAGGAGGGATGAGTTCAAATTGGCCGGAATATTAAATACATAAGAGCTCTAGAATTTCAAGGCCATTGTGGTCCCTTGCCACATGTACATGAATCTCTCCCTCTCTCCCTCTCTCTCCCTCTCCCCTCCAACAAAAGTCAAAAGAAATGAAGCTTTTTTTCATAGGAAGACAAGAGGCAGACAGCTAACGTGGAAAGGGCACACAACAAAGGCAGCTGCAACACGCCACCGTTTATCGAATGTGAGTCGGTAAATGTTTTACAAGTGTTTTTAAAAAAGAAATAATTGATTTTGGTATTTTAAATATCAAAATAATTTTTAAAAAATAAAAAATATTATTTTAATATATTTATAAAGTATCACAATTACAGAGAGTCGCTCTGCCTCGAGATGACGTTCCATGGCCCCACGGCACTGTCTAGCTTTTCCATATTTTATTTTCACATTTACCTTTCCAATCAACCATAAGACTCAAACTAAATAATAAATTTGAATAAATCTTATCTCCTCGCTAAGGATAGTCATCAGCTTATCAGCTTATTATTTTATTATCAGCCGCTGAAAACATATTTAAAATAAAATTAACTTTATTTATTTATTTATTTTTACATCATTTTAATACATTAATATTAAAAAAATACTTAGAAAAAACTATTATTATGATACCAAACAGCTAAAATACTATATAAATAATAATTTGGGCTAAGCAGAATAAATCCAAAGCTGAATTTTCATTCTTTTTATATTATATATTATATGTGGCTTTCATTTTTGTTTTGTTTTTTTGGATTTTCTTTAAGAAATTCGACTACCACCATTGAAATATATTTTTACCCTTTTAGAATATGCTTTTGCTTGTCACACGCCGACGCCCGACAGACGGCTAGAGCACGAGATTTTTTTAGTGACTATAAGGGTATGTTTTTAGTTGTGTTTGAGGATTTTTTGAAAATAGATTTTGTTTATAAATATGTTGTATTACACAAAACACAAATTTATTCTATAAATCCATGGTGGCTAGCTTTGTTAGATACAAAATACTTATATCATGTCTTAAATAATCTTAATGGATCTCTATATATGGGCTAATTTTAGATCAATTACAAAAATAATCCAAAAAAGTAATAATAAACCAAAACAATAAGAAGAAAATAACAAGAATGATAAAAACCCAGAATTAATATCCTAGAATTAAATTTGATACCCCTAAAAAGTCCCAAATAGACTAGAAAATCTAGCATGATTCCATCATCTTAATTAACTCGAACTAATTTTCGACATCATACAGTTTAAACTCATATTCTTTAATACACATAAAATTAAACCCAAAATACACTTCAAATAAAGTTTTCTTTGCTGCCAAAAACATCATATACTCATTAATATGATATCATGGTCTCATGATCCAAGTTGAAGATTTGATAGGTTAACTTGAGTTGTTTCATATTAATCCAATATGTTATTGTTCCAATATTGTTTTAAAAGAAGAAAATATTATCTTGAATTTATTAATAATTTAATTTATCTTTATATTCATCAAATTAACCAGATCACACCGAATCAACTTTATTTAATTTTAATTTTTATTAGAAAACATTATCAATTTCTAAACTTTTTGACATGTTAATTTTTTTTAAATGATACACAACATATCACATCCAATATCTAATTTAGATGTTTTGTTTTCCCCTTCGAATAACATCGATTTTTTTTTATGGAATTTGCAACTGCTCATTTTCATAAAAAAAATCAAAATTAAGCTTTAATATATTTAAAAGATTGTTTAATTGTTAATCATAATTAATATGGTTTTATTTGGTCGATTTTGTTGATAGAAAAGAAAGTTGAAGAAATACCATAAATCAATTATGTGATATTTGTAATAGTATTTTCTTTTAAAATTAATTATTATTTTTTTATTTTGATGTGTTTATATTATTTTTTTTTTATTTTAATAAAATTTTATAAAAAAAAATATTTTAAAAGTTAACCATTATCAAAATCTCAAACATTTTATTACTTTAAAATTATTGAATAATATTCCAAGATGAATTGAAGAGTGATATTGTTTACTATTAAGTATATTTGAAGTAAAATTGGCATGTAAAAATATTTAGAAACTAAATTTTAATTTAAAAGTGTGATAGAAATTATTTTTCTAAATGTTTTTAATATTTATTTTTAAATGATTACGGCAAACTGTCGTCTCAATATGAGGTGGAAAGGTTTGAAGAGATGGCATGAGCGTCCATATAGTTAAAGGCTTAAAGCTGAAAGAAGCACCTAAACAACTGTGATTTTGATTCTCCTTGAAAGATCACCCTCTGAATGCATGTCGTTTTCTATCTGAAATGAAAAGATTAGCCTGTAGTTGACGTTGTCCATTTAAATATGATGGCGTTCATTCACGAAGTGAAGGTTGCCCAATTGCGCGCGCGTAACTGGTGTGCAGTGCCGTGAAATACATGTAAAACGACAGGCAGTCGATTTGTCTTCAAGTGCAGAGTTTGATGAGAGGTTTGCGTCACTTGTTTGGTAAGTTTTCTAGCATTACTGCCACCATTGCAGTAGGATATGCTTTAACAACAGGAGAGAAAAAAAAAAGAGACTTCATCGGGGAGGGAATGGTCGAGGAGACGCGAGGAGATATATTTCAGATTATTTTTCAAAGTTTTTTTTTTTATTAAAAAACATATCAAAATAATATTTATTTTTTAAAATTATTTTTAACATCAGCATATCAAAATAATTTAAGAACATAAAATATTTAATTAAAAACATAAAACAAAGATACAAAAATAATTAATAATATAGGCACATTGAATTGATTGAATCAAGTTCAGTCTGATTACAAGTTAATTCATCTTCATCTTCTCCTCTTTTTTTCCAATTCAACTGGACATCATCTAAACTACTATGAAGCTATATGGCATGGAGTTTCAACCATCGTGTTGCAGAAATTTAATTTTTTTTTCCATTTAAATTTAATATATTTCAACATGAAAAACACTTTAAAAAACTACGACAACCAACTTACTATATATCACAAATTTTTAAAATTATCCCGTCAAATTAAAAACTATTGTTGATAGATGCAAGTGTTTAAAATTGTAAATAGTAATATTGTACTTTAACAATGCTCATGTCATCATGATAGAGTGGGTATCTTTTATAAGATGGGTTAGTGTGATGGGATTTGTAGTTTGAAAAGAGCTAGGTATTTTGGTATTTGGTAAAAGAAATAAGTAGATATATTTTGATGAGACCCATCTTAACACATCAACAAATTCACGTTTCTTGACCTCACAGATAATTAAATCCCTTCTTTACCGTCAGCATTAATAATTTGAAGAAAAAAAACCCTTTGTCCCCTTGACATTGCCTCCACAAATGATCTTCGTCATCACCACTCGAAGAACTCTCATTTTTGATGGGTACATGATGGAAAAAGGGGTGGGGGCGGGGATGGTTTTGGCTGGTGGGTTTATTTTTTATAGTATAAATAAAATAAGATAATATATATATATATATATAAAACTATTTAGAAAATTTTATTATATATTAATATATTTAATATTAATATAATTATTTATTAATAATAATTAACTAATACAACTTCAGTACAACCTCAAACTCAAAAGCAGTTTTAACCAAACATTTCAAAAGTTATTTTGAACCGCAGATAAAGTGTTTTTTATGAAAATATTTTTTTAAAACCTTAACCATAAAATCAAAAACAATACCAAATACACCCTAATCTCGAATGATACCTCAACCCGATATGATAAGAGAATACTGCGCAAATGCTAAACATGCCCCGCGTGAGAAAAGAAGCTGCCACTACAGCATGCCATATCATTATCCCTATTTTACCCCCTCAACTGTGAATCTTAGCTGCCAGTTTTTCACGACATTAAAAAGGGGCCCTGCTCGTGTTACTATGAACAGACAGACATGCAGTATTGTGAAGTAAATTTGACTCGGTTATCTAACGTTTCTCTCTCTCTCTCGTCTAACCGTGCACATAAATTCCCATGGAGTGGGCAGTGGGAAATCGCTTATGACATTAGAGAAATTTACCGTTCAGTTTTCGGAACCCTTTCTCCAGTCGGACCACCAGAGTATAAAAGTGAAGCTAGGCAAATCAGAGCGTCGGTAAGAACAAGGCCGGCCACATCAAAAACAAATTTTGGAGCAAATAGTCCCCATACCTGCACGGAGACGGAAGTAAACAAAATGTCAGTAGGTGTTCAATGCAGATTCGAGTGGATTGTTTAAACGATCCAGTACCATCAGATGGCGCCTGTGAATGGTCACACATATTACGGTGACAGTGACCATGGTGGCAGTAATAAGTCCATACATCATATACATCTGAAACATACAACAAGATCTATAATAAGTCTCTGCCACAGGTTATGACATTCTTGAAAATAAAAGAAGATGAAAGATCTCACAGAAACTTCTTTTGAAAGCGAACATGAAGGCATGACCGACAGGGATGTTCAGGCAATTAACTAACCTGAGACAGCTGGTTGAAACGGAAATCCTTCCCAGGGTTATTCTGACCAAACAAAAAATTGCACACGGCCAGAAGTGGAAGTCCAAGAATAGGAAGAATGTGAGAAGAGCCAAATGTTTCTATTGCAAGAAGGATTGCTTGACGAACAAGGACAAATTCATCAAACCTGAAATATAGAACACGTTAAAAATAACTCAATTGGCAATGGTAATTTACCCCGTGGATCTTCTGTAAAAGATAATTACCAATAAATTTACGCAAGGCATATGCAAGACTCACCCAATAAATGCAGCACCATACCGCAGGCCATCAAATGCACACCTGCAGGGAGACAGGTGTGAGGTTACGAAATATATATTGGACGGATTAGTAAGGCTGCAGCTTAAATTAGAGTTTCAAAACTACATGATAAGTAAATCTGCTTCCAGTTAGTCAACTACATATAGTCAAGACTAATAATAAAAAATAAATATAGACAAAGTAGACCAGAAGTATATGCAACATATGCGCAAGAGCAGATCACAAGCATCTCACCAATGACCAGTGGCAAAAAACAGACACACGGCTAAGAGGTTCCACTGTGTAATAGCAAGAGGATTGAAAGTAAAAATAGCATCAGAGTTACTGTCTTCCATACTTTCCAACCTCACTATGCAATAACCTGTAAAAAGAGATTTTCTATGAGCTTAATCCTTCATAAAATAGTGTACCACTAATTAATGTTGAAAACACTACTAAACAAAAGAAAAACAAAGGACTCAAGTAAGACAACAGCTCAACATGATGCAATTTGATATAATACCAAAGGAATATTTAGAAAATAAGCACCTCCAATTATCAGTGCCAATGCTACCAGGGAACCTTGTTTTCCTGACAGAATGATGATTGTTGGACTCCAAGCAGATAAAATGGCTACTGTTTTCATTACCAAGCTCCTCTTGTAATCTAACTCACTATCTTTATCAAACAAATGTCCAACCGCAACCAATAGCAGTTGACCCAGCCCAATTGCATAAATCATTCTTGGGATGTGACCTGTTGTCATTCCTTGAAGCAACAGTGCTAGGGTCGGTATGTTACTTTCAGCTCCCCAATACACTGCTATAAGCACATAACTTAAAATGGTTCCCAGGTTAATATACATCCAAAGTCCCCCAAATATGCTGCTGGAAATGGTCCTGCACAGCAAGAACGCCAATGATATGACAGCAAGAATTGGCCCAATTTCAGCCATATATGTCCAAAGTGGATGACCTGGGGCAACCCCAAGCATCCATGAAGGAGATGCGCTCAAGAATAAAGAAGTAGCAGCCTGCTTTGACAAACCAACTTCAATGGTAAATCTGAGGATGGATATCAACAGTAGAAAACTTATTGCCTGCAAGGTGAAGACCATGAGAATCAGCATAAAAAAAAAAACAATCTATGATAGGTTTTCTGATCATAAACATCAACATAATGTACAACTTTTGAGACCACCAATACATACTTCAAATAGCATCTTCTTTTTCATGATTGAAGAACGTAGTCTGACAATACCGGTGGTGGCCAAAAGAAAACTTGCCACTTTTCCTTCCTCCACTGAGATCAGGGTTTAGAAAAAAGGGATGTCAGGAAAGGAGGAAAAGCACTTCTCAAACCATGAAAAAGCTAGTTAGGCTGAGAACTTACAAATAAAACTGTTTGACAGGAAGCTACACGCACGTATTGCCACAATAAAGAAGGTAAATATTAATTCAAAGGAAATTCCAGAACCTCCAGGAGACAAAAGAGAAGTCGTATACAGATTATTCACCCTTCGAATAGCAGGAAATATTATAAAAAGTGAAATTAACATGGTACCGAGACCAATTCCCATCAGCTTCAGGTTAAATTCAGTCCATTTGGAGCGAGCCAGCTCTGAAACATTTGATAGGAAGCTGAAATAAAAATCAATTTGCCTTGTAAACGCAGGTAACAATGTGTGGCTTCTTTCGTTTCTATGCAATATTAAGTTCTTTGTAGTGCGTGCCCAATTCTGCTCTGCCTCAACATATACATTCGATATGTGCAACAAGTCTTCAGAGGAGAATCCAATGACTGATGAAGCTGAATACACATCAATGTATCTTTTCACCTGCAAAAGAGAATTAACATCACATTGGAAAGTAGTGATGACAAATAACTGCAAGATTGCCTTATGAGAGTATTAGTGAAAGTGAAACACAGGCAACAATGGTGATTCAAATTTCACCAACCCCCATCCCCTACAGGGAAAAGAAAAGGAATATATAAATGGTTGAAAACAAAGATAAAAACATGAATCTTCATAGCTTATTAGAATGTACCACCTCCAACTAATCCACGACCAAATGACCAACTAATAATTAAAAATTCCTATAGTGATAACTGAAAGGATGTTGGTATTAACTAAGATGGACAACACTTATTATGACTTGTTTGTCTAGCATTCCTTGCTGTTATCAATATCCTTCTAAGATTGGAGAAGGTGAGGATGAGACATATTCTCAGGTCCGATGTGGAGCAAATGTTCTGCTACTTAAGGTTCTAGGGGATTTGGGAACAGCATTTGCTTTGTCAGGTAAGTGGTTGTGGTGTTTTCCTTAAAAACTGAATCTTTACGACAAGGTAGATTTACATGCAAACTGCTCAGATCCCATTGTACAAATTCATATAAATACATATTATACAATACAAACATGAAATCAGAACCTCTGATGAACATAAGCAAAAATTGTAAAATCATATGGGATTAAATATTTGAATTACATTCATTGATGTCATTTACTCATAAGTCAAAGAGTGATCATGCATTTTGACAACATCCACATATCACAAGTCTTGACACCATACAATTATTTTGAGATAAAAGAGTGGGGTGCATTTCCTCCATAAGATTCACATAGCATTATTCATTCTTTTTTACATGCACAATTCTGTATCTTTCTAACACAGGAGCAAAGGAACTGCCAGAAACTTGCAATTTTTTTTGAAAAGTGATTGACAGCAGTTCAGAGCTCATTCAACTTATTCAAATTAAGTCTTTTTTTTTTCAATCATTACATGGATCTAGTCAGCCAATCATGGGGGTTCCAAACCAGAATCCAAAATCTAATAAGGTAACTTAAAATTGTATTCCCCTGTAATGTTTAAAACGCTACCATGATAACTTCAATTGCTCATATGAATCTGAAGAAATTCTTTATATCATGTATATCCTTTTTTTTCTTCCCTCCTGTCAGACAGGGTAGACTTGTACTTCATATTTTCTTTTGGGAGGACCTATGGGTAGGGCTACACATTCTTTCTTTTTTTCCTCGAATAATTAAAGCCAAAGAATACGGGAGGCATCATTTATGGCCCTTTTCTGTCTCTTTAGCAGATACTTGAAGGAGGAGACAGCACACACTTCTTAATTTTCTTCTTCTTATCTATTGATATTAGGATGATATCTTATCCTTGTTTTATTTTTAAATTTCAGGTAACAGTTAAAGAAGACATAAGAATGGCATGATCCCTCTGGGATGTATAGATGAAAACATGTTTAAAATTTAGAAAAATAACTAGATTAGCAATACAATATGTAATTTATATCATGCTATTTAAGTGTATTTAATATTCAGGACCAGTAAAGAATATGTACCTGCCAGGAATTGATGCAGAGTACATTGACATAATTCAGTAACCATTTCTCCACTTCTGACAGATTGGAGGAATCCCATGCATTTATGCCATCCAAATTCCATGTACCAGCACCTAAAGCATAGAGCTCAGGATTAACTCGTCCGATGCTGAAAAAGCAAAACTTGTGAGCATTATTTCGGATGAGAATCTCCATTGCAACAAAATAAAAGCAATGCAGATGACAACAGGCAATAGCTCAAACTTGAAAATGTGATCCCAGGTGACATAGAAGCTCTTTTACTAGGTGAGAAAAACTGATAAATGCCTTTGGAAGCAAATGGAAATTTTCAAGTTTATACAAGCCAGAGATTATTTAATACAAAAGACCAAAGCTGGTTGATTTATATCTTTCACAGCATAGTAAAAGTGTTCCTTTAAAAAATCAGATTTATTAACATCCAACTTTTGGACATATTCTGAGATTATAGATCAACAAAATAATGCTAGTCTGCACATCAATCATACACTGATCTGTTTTGCTAGCAATAATTATTATGTTATTATGTACAGTGACAGAAAGAAGCAATCAGGGAAAATAATATTACAAGCAAAAGTGCTCATTATAATAAAGATAACAGATTAAAGTAATGGATGGAAACGGAGATCAACCTCATCTCTGTGACCATTTTTTTTTTCCATTATAGAAAGTCTTAAGAATAATCTACAAATTGTAGCATTTCCATGACATACTGGAGAGCAGAAACTGCCAAATTAAGTAGAGAGAGTCATCTCGTTTACCTAGAAAACCATCAGTCAATAAGTACATATTATAAAAATACAGTGGTACAAATTTTAAAACAGAACCATGCTTACACGGCACCTTCCAAAAGGAAATGGAATACCAAGGAGAGCAGACACTGTCACTGCAAAATCAAGCTGCATAAAATGACATCAATAAGTATTTATCCTGAAGTGAATACAAAATTGAAATGAAATTGTAATTGAATCACAACATGGTGGTGTAACAGCTTTTACCTGCTGGATGGAGCTGGTGCATTTCTTTTTCCCATCCTGAAATCAGAATACATAAAGCTCAATTCAGTCAGAAGAACAACAAGAATCCTGACACATGTACCAATTAAATTCTACCAAGTTTCCTTTTCAGTTTGGTATTCTATCTTATTTTTCAGTTTCTTTCATTGCAAGCTAAAAAGAAATTTCATGTCTATCAAAGTTGCCACTACATAAGCAGAGCTGTATAGAGAACACAAAACTACATTTGTGTTACTTGTTTGAAATAATTTGTTCTCCTTTTTTTCTCCCCCTCTTTTATTCATTGTTGAGTAATTGGGAAGAAGTAACACAGTTAAAGCTAAAACAACTAGGAATATAATGCCCCATTAATGTAGTGGAAACTCAAAACATGGAAAGAAGAGCTCATTCAAGTGAAATTGACATTAGTATATACAGTGGCTACCAACATTTATGTGTTCATTTAAAGAGGGGCAGTACCAGATCTAGTTTACAAGATGACGTGTCTAATTCAGATGGAATGGAAGTTGGAGGCTTCTTAAAACTCATTGCGAAAATTGACGTTTCAACCTGCATAGCATGATTTCAATTTTCAGAAATCAGTGAATAAAAAGCCAATCGAGTTTCTTTGAGAACAGGACACATAGTATACCTCTTCAGCACTTCCACCACCATGATCACCATTTAAGGTTTGTCCATGGTCACCCATAACCAGAAGTAAAGTATTTTCATGTAAGCCACCTGGTTCAGATTGGCTCTCAAGGACTTTGATTACTTTCTGTGGCATAAAACATGGTAATCTCAATACATATGTTTTTATTAGTGTAATGGCTTATATACCAATCAATTTATTTTCATAAATCTAGGTTTAAGTTAAAGAAACAACGCTTATATATAGTTATATGCACAGAGGATAACTAAAAGGTTGCTTTTGCAGCTTATTGTTTTTTCCCATAACTTATGTTACCTCAAAATTCAAAATATCTGACCAGTTTATCACAGAGGTTCTAAGTGCCAAGCCAACCAGCAAAATCAAGAGTGTGGAAAATTCAATGCAAGTGCAAGATCAAGTATATGATGCACTTAGATAACCATAATTGAGAAACTTACCTCTAACATGAGATTGTACTGCTCCAACTTTTCTATCATTGGCATGGAATCAACACCAAATATATGCCCAGCATGATCCTATGCATCATAGATCAGACAATTCAGATTCCAGTCAAAGCTTGTGTGTTCACTGGTATGTAAAAATTGTTCCAATTTTAAGAGGACAAGGAAAAACTTGAGGCTGAAAGAAAATCACGGGGGTAGGATGGTGCTCTTTTCAAAGTTCAATTGGTACATAACTCGAACCAGAACCCTCTTTTGAATTTCATAATATATTTGCAACAAAAGCTGATAACAACGTCTGTCCCATAGCACACATAAATTCAATACAGACCAGGCATACCAGTCACTTGCAGAAATAAAGCATTTTGAATCTTACTACGCCAAGAAAATGTGCAATAAGAACATCCCAGTCTTCTTGATAGAGGGCAGGAAATAGGTGTTCAATGCATCCATTATCTACCTAAAAGATTCAAATTTCCACCAAGGTTGTCAATGCATAGAGGTAGTGATCATGAAGTCTCTTGGAAAAGAGAAAAGGGAGGCACATTGTTAAAAATGGCATACCGTATGAAGATCCTTCACATTGAAAGACGGGTAAGGATGAGATTTATTAAAATGATGAGGAAACAACTGGATCCATGTATCATCACCCATCATCATTACTCGCTTCCCGTTTTCAACCAGCTGCCAGTGAGACCAACCAGGTCAACAACAACAACAACAAACATGGCGATTAAACTGTTGTTGTAGAAGGTAATAAATAACCTGATGTATAAAGTTATCTTCGGCAATGGCAGGAGCACCAAAGCTATTTCCGACATCTATAAAAGTCGGCAATCCACCCGTTGTCAAACCCTAAAACATTAAAATTACATCACAATAAATACACAAAGGAGGATGCATTGCAATTCAAAAATTATATATATAAAATAAAAGCAGACCTTCAAACGCTGGAGACTAGTGGTAGGAGGATCAGCAATAGCTTTGAAAATCTTGGCAGACGATCCTTCAGAAAATGCCATCTTTTGCAGCACAGATAATTTGTCCATCCATGCCTTCTTTTCTACGACAGCAACAAATCAACACAAAAATTATGTAAATGTAATTAATTAAAAATCTTGATCAGGAATGAGTAGAGCTCCTCTAACCTTGAAAAAACAGGCTCGGAGCAACGAAATCAAACCTAAAAATGCAAAATAAATAAATAAATAGCAGTAATCAAACAAATGAAGTAGATAAATAATAACTGAGATGAAGAACCTGATTGCATCGAGAACAATGATGACAAGGCGATCCACAGCCGGTGTATTCCAACTGTGATTAGTGTTGCTGGAGGTGAAGCAAGGAGATTGAGATACGTCGCTGCAGTGGCTGTAATATGGAAGTTCTGTTCGAGTAAGCAGGAATCCTCTTGTGAATATCAGTATTGCAAACACGTGAACCACCAGAATCACCCAGCTGTACCATTTCATCCACCAACGTCCTCCCATTTCTTGTGACTAAGGAAATTGTGTCGTTGAAGCACGGCGGTGATGCTAAATCAAATGGGAAAAAAAATGAAAATATACTAATAATAATAATAATAAAAAGTTCTCAATTTACCTTTGTGGCTGGCCGAGCTATGCCGGGCCGGAATGATAAGCCTGAATCCCAAACCAAGCCCGTGTTAAATGCTTCCAGGCCTGGGATGGCGACCCATGAACAAGTTTAGCTTAATGCAATGACAAATAAACAGCAATCGTTCAGGAAGGTGGTCCAGCAGCTCTAATCAGGCTATGGTCTGTAAAACAGGTAAATCATAGATGCTCATGAAAGCCCTTCCCATAATTCTGGACATTCTTTACCTAAAAAAAAAAGAATTTCACGCTCACTAAATTGATCGAAAACATGAGAATTGCAGTGGTCCTTCACCCGCTTAATGAAAAAATAAACAGTTTACTTCAAACCAAGTGGTTGTAGTAAGTGCCGCGCATATATTCGGTGTCACGAGGATCGCCCTTTCAAATCGAGAGCTTTGGTTGTAGATAGAAAGAACAAAATATTCTTGTATGTTATGAGTTTAATAGGATTTGAAACCATCACTAACTAGTAATTTTCAAAATTGTTTTTGAAAAAAATTAAAAAAATATATTTTTATTTTTCATTTTAAATAAATATGTTTTAGTGTTATTAGATCATTTTGATGTGCTGATATCAAAAATTATTTTTAACAAATAAAAAAATATATTATTTTGATATATTTCGACACGAAAACCATTTTGAAATGCTACTATAACCGCCCCTAAATAGGTAACTAGTCTTCAGATTCTATTAATTAAAAAACAATTAATAAATAACAGCATAAATATTCAAAATATAATTAAAAGAGACAATAAATTTTTTTTTCTTATTATGATTTTTTTCAAGTTTCAAGAATACAAGACAAATGGATTTGTTTATAGAAGAAGGAAATGAACTTAAGAGTCATGGAAATTCAGTGGACTAAACTCAATAGTCATAGACATTCAATACACATAATTATGGATTGTTATGAAGATTCAAAACAAATAATTATAGATTTATCACAAATCCCCTTGAATGACCATGTACTTAAAAATATGTCTCATTATAACCTTGCAAAGGAAAACTCAATGAGGGAAAATAAAACCTAAGCGAAAAAAAAAACATTCTTGTTTAATCTATACATACTTTAGAATTGAATAGAGAAATTTATATAGATACTTCAATATTCATATTTGGATACTTCAAGATTTATTAAAACAATGTCAAATTAACTCATTAAAACTTGCAAAGAAAAACTCAATGGGTGAAAAACCTAAACGAAGAAAAAATAGTACAATTTGCATTGACTGCTTCTTAGAAGTACATGCCTTATGATAAATTGTAAGATGACACAATCCAATATCATGGACAAGTTTCTTGAAGGTTAAGGTTCGTAAAGACTTTGCAAATAAGTTTGCTAGATTATCATTTAACGTGATTTGTTTGATATCATTTTTTTCTTTTTTGTTGGAGCTCATGCGTATAAAAATAACTTTGGTGTTTTCTCCTTTAATATAACATCATCTAGGTTGAGTGATGCAGACAACATTATCTTCAAACGATATTATTGAACTATTTTCAATTGTTAAAACCACATTTTTCCTTTATGTGTCCATAATTGACCTTAGTCAAATACATTCTCGATTTGCTTCATGTATTGTGATAATTATTGAATGATTTGATGAAGCAGTCACCAATGTTTATTTGATAGATCTCCAAGTAATTGCAATATCACCACAAGTAAATAAATAACTTTTTTGTGATCTTTCTTTGTGAGAATTAGAGAGATTACATGTATCTACATATCCAATCAATTATATATTTGATCCACAATAAAATAACCTTATTGGTTCTGCAGGGATAATAAAATATAAATGATCCCATTTAGTGTCTTTTTGTAGGAGTGAAGTTTTATCTTGCCAACAAATTCATTGCAAAATCTATATTTGGTCTTGTACAATTTTCAAGATACATAAGTACTCTCATAGCACTGAGGTATGGTACTTCATGACTGAGAATTTCTTCATCGTCTTTTAGTGGTAAAAAATGATCTTTTTTCACATCAAGTGATTAAATAACCATAGGTATACTCAAAGGATGAACATTGTCCATATAAAAACGCATTAGGACTTTTTTGTATACATCGACTGATGTACAAATATTCTATTTGAAAGATGTTTGATTTGTAAACCAAGATAAAATCTCATCTTAAAAAGGTAAAAATATAAAAAAACAAAATTAACTATGGGCAATACCTATTTTTCTAAAAAAAAACTCTTGTACCAGCTCTATTTCATATACATTAAATTTTGCATTCATAATCAAAACTTCAATTATAAATAGAAAATACATCAACAACTCTTTCCTATTCATTTCACTTATGTGTGTGTGTGTGTGTATTCGACCTATAATGAAGTGCAAACTAATTACCTAAATGTATATGAAGATAACTTGCTCAAAGGATAAAGTACTTAAGAGGTGTTCAAATATTAGATACCTTTTTTAGTTTAACCTCAGTCTTTCGCGTGTGTAAAATAATCTTGCCGAGACAAATTCAATGACACTAAGAAAGGTTATGAATGGTGCACAAAGTAGATCATGTGAGCTAACCAAAGGTGATAAGGTTTCACTTATTTTTGGACGGTTTGTAACAAAGTTGTCAATTCCATTTCGTTTCGACTGAAATAGCCTGAACGTTCTGTTCCGTTGAAAAAACCGAGATGAAATGACATCTTTTTTTTCTTAGTTTTAATTCTAGTCCGTTCCGAAAATTCTAGCCAAATTCTGGCCGGAACATCTCGGTACCGTTTCGGGTGTGCCATTCCAGCCTTAAAATCCTCTTTATTTTGATTAACTTGTGATTTTTTTTCTAATTTTGAGATTATATTTGTTTTACTTTGTGTTTATATTGTATAATTTAAAGTTAATTTATCTTGAATTTCAATTATGCTTGTTAAATTAATATCATATATATATATATATGAACCGTACAATCCCTAAATGGCATGCCGAAATGCTCCGAAACTAGAACGTTTAGTTCCAATTGAAAAACTAGAACGGCGACCAGAACGGTACTGACAACTTTGGTTTGTAAGACTCACTTCAATCATCATTATTAACTTTTCTTGAAATTATTGAACTCATTTTATCAAGATTTTCTTATAGCAATTTTTTTTAGAAAGTAAAAAAACGAGAGATCTTGGAAGCAAACCAAAACTCCAAAAATCGCATCATCGATATATAACAAATATTTTATCATACAAATTCAATGGCACTAAGGAATCTCACAATGGAAAATGAATTGGACAATATGAGCCATCAAAAAATGGTAGGCTTGTTGTCCTCTATATAGTTCACGTGATTGTGACCTAATATGGTCATCGGTAATTTTTTTAGTGTCATTGGATTCATTTTATCGAGATCTGTTTTTAGATACCATTAGTGTATCATTACAATTTTACTATACCTCCTACATCATTTTTTTTCAAATTAAGAAAATCATTAATCATATTAATGACTCATGAGTTACATATGTTATTAGTCTAAACTATACTACTTTTAAATATTTTTATATTACATATATATAGTTTTTTAAATTTCTTTTTAAAAAACACTCCCTCATTCAGTCCAATACCCATTAGATTAAAAAAAAAAGTGAAAACAAAAGGAAAATGTTGTGGTGTGCAACAATGAATATAGTGGGTGTTTGGAGTCGCGGTTCAACTTGTGCTTATGTTGAACCGCGCTCCAACAACTCCCACTACCAAACAGGACCCCAGAGTTTGGTTGTGGGTCCCACGAAGAAAATAAAAAACACGATGCGACTACAAAAGCAATGAAGAGTTGCTTTTACAACTGCGGAATGAATGAATGACAATACACTCATGAATTCAGATATCACGTGAAATTTGCAAATCGTTCTCCCTCATTCAAACTCTTGTCTCCCTCATATCTTATCTCCCTCATTCATCTCTCATCTCCATCATCCCCCTCGTCTCCCATACAAACATAGCAGAGGCACTTGCCTCTCTTACCTCCCACACAAACAGAACAAGAGTGTTCAATCTTCTCCCTTACCTCCCCCCCCCCCCACACACACACTAGCATCGTTTTCTCCATCACTATCCCACTCTCCCTCACAGATCTCTCCCTCAGCCGACAAACCACCCACACCTACCATCCCTTCCCCCTCATCCACATCAACCTGCAAATCTCCCTCAGATCAACACCTGCACGAAGTTCAGCCTTCTCCCTCGGATCGACATTGACGGCGAAGGGGAGGCACTGATTACTACACATTAAAGGTATGAGTATTTTATCTTCGTTGAAAATAATTAGAATCCAGAACCCATTATCAATATAGTGAGTAGCATTTAATGTTAAATTTAATTGTTTTTTGGGGAAAAAAAGAGGAAAAGAAGAACGGTAATAGCTTTTGTATCTGGTAAATTATGAGTTGTAAAAATGTTTTGGTTTCTCCAGAACCCATTATCGACTGAGGTGCCTTGTGATGGTCAATGGTTCAAAATGAATTTGTAATTGAGCCTAGAAACTTGGATCCAACATTTCTTCTACAAAATGTTCTCTCAAGCTCTGGGATTTGCTTCATTGCATGTATAAATCTAGATGTGTTGATGAGTTGCATGTATAAATCTTTCTTAGGGGGAATGTCGAGGAAGACAAAGGATTAAAATATAAATGTCATGTAAGGAATGGAATAAATAAGATAAAAATGTAGACAGTTTTGGTTTAATTATATGCTCTTATGCTTACCATTTTTTTGTGCTTTTTTTTTGTATTAATTGGTAGTAGAGTCCAACAACCCCAAGTTATTGTTGGTTGTGTGCAAAAACCCCATGTTCTTTATTCTCTGTGCGCTAAAATGACCATGTCTTAAAAGAGTTGCAGAGCAAAACACGTTCGAGAAAAACATTCAAGATTTGGTGATAAAAAGAAAAATATGTAGAGATAAATTGTAGGATTAAAAAGAGATGATCATGAACTGGAGATAAAAAAAAAATATGGAGACAAATCACAAAATTAACTTGTTAATTGACAAAGGTAAGGCGCCTGAGGAATTGTGAGAAGAGCAATCGTGTACACATGGCTAGATTTTGGGTATCATGAAGATTTTGGTGATCCTATATAATGTATGATTGATGTGGATCGGTATTTTCCATCAATTTATGCTGTTTATTTTAATGATAATTTCATTGATGATGATATAATAAACAATATGTAATGGTGTGTTTATGGCGATACCATTAACTGTGTCCTTGTTGATAAAATTAGTTAAATGCAAAAAAACATAGTAGACGCCCATGAAAATGAAATTATTTATTATAAACTATGATGATACGTTTAAATACAATGTTAACCTTATCGTAAAAAGAGATGCTTGAGGATTATAAGTATACAACAACAAATATTGATGAATCAAGTGTGAGGTTTAAAATTCATTACTTTAGAAGTCAATGAAAAAGAAATGATGTGTCAATTGTTGTTTCTAAGATTGTAAGGTGAAGGTAATTGAAGTTGGTGTCTAAAACTGGAATAAATAAAAAAGGTTGAAGAGTCTTGATTGGACATCAATAAGATTAAAGCAAGAGAGATTTGAGGTAGAAAGAGTTATTTACAACTCGAAAAGATTAATGTAGAAGATTGTATATATGTGTGTTGAAGTTTTGTAATTTTGTTAATTAATTTATGTTGTGAAATTTTGTTAATTTAGGTTTTTTTAGGCTAGTTTATTTAATTAGCGAGAATAATTAGAAAGTATAATTCTTGAATGTATTGTTGTTATACAAATTGTTAATTGTTGAGAACTAATTTAAATTATAGAATAGAAGGCAGTGGCAATATGGATAAGGTTACTTGGACACCGGAAATGTGACATGCTTTTTTACGACATATGTATTACGACAATTGAGTTGGGAATGTGACCTCCAATGCATTTTGATAAGACGTGATGAAAATTTTTGATCACGTCATTTAAGCAAGGAATTGGTCAATTATTGAACAAATCACAATTAAAGTGGGATGGCTACAAAAAGACTGGAAAATATGGGTGAAGCTCATATCTAAAACTGGGATGGGTTGGAGTAGTGAATTGGGGATGATCTTAATAACAAATGAGTAGTGGAAAGCAAAAATTCAGGTAAAGTTTAATAATGTAATATATTTAAATTTAATTTTCATGTTTTTGAATATTTTATAACATAATATTTGTATGAATTTTATGTGTATGTAGGAAGTTAAAGGAGTCAGAAAATTTAGGCTTGCTGGAATTGAGCCTGCATTAAAGTTCAAATATGACAGGATGTATACCGGCATCGTGGCTACTAGAGAGTATGCGTGGGCATCATCATCAGGAGTACAATACGGTGGTAATTATTCTCAGTCTGACACAAATGACATGGTTGACCTGGAGGAAGGAAGTGGTGATTTGGAAGAGGATAGAAATCTTGCGTCTGACTCAGACATTGCTCGGTTAGTTGGAGGGGTGGACATCTCAAGTAGTAGTAACACACGGAGCAGTGGAAAAAGAAAAGAGATGGAAATTAATGAGGGTCACCAGAAGAAGAAGACAACTAGCATTGATGTGTAGCTCATGTCAAGGTGAGACCAACTAGTTGACAATATGTCTAGCAAGAACGATTCAACCTATTTGAATATGGATAAACAAGGGTGTAGTATTAATGAGGTGATGATTGAGATCCAATTTATTCTTGGAATCCACGATGACCATGATTTCCATGACTTCGTAGAAGAAATTATGTTCCAGCGTTGGAGGAGAGAAATGTGGGATACTATGGGAACTCATGAAGAAAAATACAATTGGTTGAAAAGGATGTATGCAAGTACTAAAAAAATTAACCTAAGGTATGATTATGTTTTACACTTTAAATCTTTTTTTCCTCGCAATGTTAATTGAATGCAATGTGTGATATTTATTGTAATAATTACTTGATTATTGATGTATACTTTTACATTGACAGATTTATTGCAAGGATAGTTTTGGTAAAATTAGTTTGCAATCCGCGTATCGTTGAAGATGAGTTTCGTGGTTGTATTATTACTTGGTATGTTGTAATCATTGGTTTCGATGAGTTGTCTTTAGTTAAAATTGGATTTGTATTTCATTTGTTATTTGAAAGTTTGTATTTGAAATTAATTCCCTCGTTACTAGTATGAGATATATAAGTCAGTTATATTGTTGTATCAAAGCATTAGTGGGATATTTTTTTTTTTCTAATGATGCTAAAAATTTAAATTATTTTCTTAATATTTTAATTGTTTTATGCTCTTGTTTACTCACATGTTTTGCTTAAATGAAATGATATAAATGTGCAAAACAATTGAATTATTGTTGGGTAAATGACAAGAAAATAATGCATTTCAATAAATTCTACAATTATGACAAAATAAGACTATTTACTCACATATTTTCCTTAAATGAAATTGTATAAATGTGCAGAAAATTTGAATTAATGTTAGGTTAGTGACAAGAACATCATTTCAAAGCCAAAAATTACATAACCAGATGTGTTCATGAATGGATTTAGTTTGTGATAGAATTGCAAGTAGTTTAATGAGAGAATAAAAACAAGTGTTTAATTTACATCAATTATTTCAAACATTTTGTTATGATAATTATTAATAAATATAAAAAATATTTCGAAAAAATATTTATATAAATGTATATGTACATGTGTTTTTTAAATTAATTTTATAAGTGAAAAGTATGGTAACTAAACATATAAAATTATTTTTAATTAAACTCAACATCAAACCATAGTTATAGCCATATACAAATTTCAGTTACTAATCAAAAGTAAAATAACTTTTTATATACCTGATTTTTTTCAAATTAAACCACAACAGATGTGGCAAACAGTCTATGTATAGATAAGCCTCCCTCTTGCAACGCAAAAGAAAAATAAAAAGAGGCACGATTTCCCCCAATCAGCAGCCCACAGTGGTGGGGCCCATGAGAAAATGACGACTCCAGCACTCCACCAACTTCCCACTAATGAAAGGAAAGGGTTGGTGAAAGCACTCCAACAGCTGCTTGGTGCTCTCTCTCTCTGAACAAGCCAGAGTTTGGAGGGAGAAACTTGTGTCGGATGCCCTTACCAACCCCGCTTTCTCTCTCTATAAACTCAACCACTCGAGACTTTCTTACACATTCCCGCAACTGGTTTTAAAAACCTACCCTCTCCCTCTGCCCCGTCCCTTTCCTGCAGAAACACCATTATCTAACTCAGAAACGCCGCCCACCTCCTCCTCTGTAAGAAAAGTCAACCATCCGAGCCTTACGATAAGCATAACGAAACGTGACCATGCCATCCGAAGCACAGCAGCCCGAAACGCCACCCAACTTCTGGGGCGACATGCCGGAGGAGGAGTACTACGCTTCACAAGGAGTGACCAATACCCAGTCTCACTTTGAAACGCCAAATGGGAAGATCTTCACGCAGTGTTTTCTCCCTTTGGGTCAAAAAGTCAAGGCCACGGTATATATGACCCACGGCTATGGATCCGATACTGGCTGGCTGTTTCAGAAGATTTGCATCAACTTTGCTACCTGGGGTTATGCTGTTTTTGCTGCTGATCTTCTTGGACATGGCAGATCAGACGGTTTACGTTGCTACATGGGTAATCAACTCACTTTCCTCTTCACTAATTATCTTCCAAGTACCACTACTTGGTCATCAAATAGTAGTATTAAACGACATAATTAATGCCTTTCTAAAACACTATCGAATTCAATTGCTCAGAGCAACATTCAATACATGTATCTGCTCATATAATTAAAGCCTTTCTAAAACACTAGCAAGTAGCAACTCTCAGTACATGTATCTGCTCGTATGATTTGGGTGTTTAATTAAATGTGATTTGGGTGTCTGCTGATAGTTATTTTCCTGATCACAAATCACGATTAGATAGACTTTGGGTTGTTTGTCATTACGATAGGAAATTGTTTATGAAAAAATTTGAAATTTTTTTATTTTTATTTTTTAATTTAAATTTAAAAAATAGTGTTTTTAGATCATTTTAATATGCTGGTGTTAAAAATATTTTTTTAAAAAAAACAAAACATTATTTAAATACATTTCTAAACAATAAACATTTTCAAAAGCTACCGCAATCACACTCTCAAACAAGCTTCTTGTTTTGGGAGAAAAACAGGAAACTATTGCCAAGGAAAGAAACGAAAGGGAGTTGTTGTTCGTTGAAAAAACTAAGAATGAAAAGGTCTCATATTGTCTCACTTTTAATTCTAGCTTGTTCTGGCCGGAATGTCTATGTACCATTTCGAGTGTGCCGTTTCGGTCTTAAAATCCTCTTTATTTTGATTAATTTGTGTTTTTTTTTAATTTTGAAATTATGTTTATTTTACTTTGTATTGTTTCATGGTATGCCGTTTCAAAATAAATTAATATTTTGATTAATTTGTGTTTTTTTATAATTTAAAATTAATTTATCTTGAATTTTGATTATATTTGTTAAATTAATATTTTAATTATATATAAACAATACAACCATAAAACAATACGTTTAAACACTCTGGAATGTTCCGTTTAAATTAAAAAACTAGATCTGTGACCGGAAATATATTAACAACTTTGAAAATAACCATAGATTAATTAATCATTTTTTTGTTTGATAAACGAAAAATGCCAAATATCTCTAAGGTCGGTCCATCCAGCTAACCTGAAAACGTTCTCTACTGTTGCTAGGTGACATGGAGAAAGTTGCAGCATCATCCTTGTCATTCTTCAAGCACACGCGCTACAGCGAGGCATACAAGAATTTGCCCGCCTTCTTATTTGGGGAGTCGATGGGTGGGCTAGCAACGATGCTAATGTACTTCCAATCAGAACCTGACACGTGGACGGGCTTGATTTTCTCGGCCCCTCTTTTCGTCATACCGGAGCCGATGAAACCCAGTAAGGTGCACCTATTCATGTATGGCCTGCTCTTTGGATTTGCTGACACGTGGGCAGCCATGCCAGACAACAAAATGGTGGGAAAAGCGATCAAGGACCCGGAGAAGCTCAAGGTCATCGCATCCAACCCCAGAAGATACACAGGGAAGCCTAGGGTGGGAACCATGAGAGAAATCGCTAGGGTGTGCCAGTACATACAGGACAACTTCTCCAAGGTTACGGTGCCGTTTCTGACGGTTCATGGTACGGCCGACGGGGTGACATGCCCATCATCATCACGGTTGCTCTACGAGAAAGCCTCTTGCGAGGATAGGAGCTTGAAGGTGTACGAGGGCATGTACCATTCTTTGATTCAAGGGGAGCCTGATGAAAATGCAAATCTTGTTTTGAAGGATATGAGAGAGTGGATTGATGAGAGGGTTGAGAGGTATGGGTCTAAAAAGAGTGGTGATTGAAATCATATATAAATAATAAATAAAATGTAATTTAATAATTTTAGAAGTTGTAATGTTTTGATATGGGGAGCATATGTTCTTATGTCACGTAGCACTTGAAGTCCACCTATTGCTTCTCTCGATTTAATTTTTATAGATAAAATCTAATTTTCCTTTGCCAAGACAAATTGATTGGTTTGATGTTAATTAAAGTATTTGGGTTCTCGACCAAAACTCCAATATCTAAACCCGATTAAATAAGATGACGGGGGCTTTACAACAGAGACCTTCAAGGGTAAACAAACAGTCAATTTGAATGCACGTAGCCAAAAAAAAAACATTAGTTAAAAGGTGTGTGCCATGATTGAAAATATTTTATGAATGTGGAAGCCATTTACCCACATTGTCATAGGAAACTCAGAACCCCTGCCAAAGAGTTATCATTTTGTAAGAGTAGCTTCCCTAGTGATGGCTGAGGTAGAGAGAGGAGAGAGAGAAAGAGAGATTTTTTTTTAGAATTGGAAATCCAAGATCACATGGTCGTTTCGCTCCGCGATTCATGTTGTATTTGTATTGAACTGCAGGGATGAAATAAATATAACTAAATGGGGATCAAATTTTTAATTGTGAGTCCCACACCAAAACTGATTTTTGTGTTGCAGATGCAAAAGTATCTAAGAGATGTTTAGATGTTTTTGCATCTACTGCACAAAATTGACTGCAAAAGTTGTCTTGGGCAACTTGTCACGGGTTGATCCCTTTCTTATCACCCTCGCTTGTCCCTCCCTCACCCTCACCTCCCATGGTCGTCTTCTCCCAATCCCATTGTCAATCTCTTCCTTCAGCCACTCTCTTGAACCCATCAAAAGAGACCCAAAAGGGACTTGGCTTATCAAAATTCAAGAGTCAAAACCTGGGAATGTTATTCTCAAAGACCCACTTGCTCGATACTAACTTGCTAATTTAAATCATTTGCCTAAAGTTTTGAATTTATTGGATTACAGAGTCAAAGAGATAAGCAAAGGGTATTATATTGAGTTTGCTAAGCAAGGTGATATATAATGGTGGAAAGTTGGTGTTGTGGAGAATGGGAGACAAGAAGTGGAGTATTTTGGATGATATTCTAGAGGGATATGCATATGATAGTGTTTCTTATAGTAATGTGATTTTTTTTTGCTATTGCTGTTAATGGATTAACTATTAGTATTGATCCAACGAAAGCTCCAAGATTTGGGTTTGGACATGGTGATACGTTCAAGAACCTGGTTAAGTGGTTTTTACAATTATTTTTAATTGAGAAGTACCATGAAGATTTATTTTACTAGTTGGAGTCGGATGATGAAGATGATAATCATATTAAAATTTACAAGATGAATGAGGAGGAGTGTGATTGGGTTTTCTGATGTTAATAATATGTTATTTATTTTGTGTGTTTTAATTGTTTTGTGCTCTTGTTAATAATTTTGCTTGTGTTAAGCATATTTTTTAATATGTTTTTTCGTGCTCTATAATTTGTGTTTCCGTCAAATTTTTCTGATCAAGTTCTCGGTAGTTCTTTGCACATATAAAGAAAAATATGGTTAATTTATGCTGCTAGTTTTTTCAACTCATTTGAGTTGTGCACAGGATTCTACAATTGTGATAAAAAATTATTGTTCACTTACATATTTTATTGAAATAAAATGGTACAAATGTGCAGATAATTTACCAGCAATTGTTGAGAAAATGACAAGAAAATAATATTTTTGAATGAATTCTACAATTGTGACAAAAATTTACTTACTATTTATTTATGTTTTGCTGAAATAAATGGTACAAATGTGCAGAAAATTTGAATTATTATTGGGAAAATAACAAAAAAAAAATGATGCATTTTAAAGCTAAAAGTTGCATAACCACATGTTTTGAATTACATAATTCTTCAATCAACCTTTTAATATAAGTGAGAGTGATTCTCAAAATATTTACAATCTTACACATTCACAATCACAAAAACATTTTTTCTAGAGCAACTTCATAAAAGAAACACCATTAGCAATTTACATGTTCATGTAATTTTTTATCTTAAGTTCTTGCAATTTTAATTAATTATCTACAACCTTATAAGTTGTTTTTGTTTAAGGTGTATTTAAAGTTTTCTTTTCTTTTCTTTTCATGGAACTTGAAGATATGAATGATCGTTGGTATAACAATATAGTTAACAAAGATTTTGATGACGATTATGAAAATGTAATGAACCGCATTGAAGGACAAAAATAAGTATTTAATTTACTTTAGTTATTTCAAATATTTTGTTATTATAATTATTAATAAATATACAAAATTATTCCAACAAAATATTTATATATATGCATGTATGTGTGTGTGCGTGCTTGACATGTGTACTTTAAATTAATTTCACAAATTGACAACAATATGAAAAATATAGTAACCAAATTCACAAAATTATTTTTCATTAAACTCAATTTCAACCATAGTTTTAACCAAACACTTAATTTTAGTTACGAACCGCAACTAAAAACATTTTTCATGAAACTGTTTTTTTTTCCAACCTCAATCATAATAGAAACAACTGTGCCAAACATGCTATATATTTAAAGATAACATGAGGCTTAGGCATCTTCTTTTTTTTGTAACATTCAGGCTTAGGCATCTCATTGACAAGTCATATAGGTCTTGAACTATATAAGGAATGAGAGATCTTATATCAAACCTTAGATATTGTGTGAAGATTAAGAGGCTATACTAGAGAGGTGAGGGATCAAATATTAATAAATGCACATTTTATAATGTTTTAAATTCTAACTAGAAAGTAGTATTAGTTTGAAACTACACTAGAAAAACGATAGATTCAAGACCAATCCCTAGAGATTTTGTAAAGTCTAAATGCATTTATTTAAGAGTAATATTAGTATAAGAGTATATTAGAGAGTGAAAAGCCCATATTTATCCAGAAGACAATATGAGTTTTGATAGACTTAATAAAGAGCTGTGTCATTTTATTAGAGAGTCGTGCAAGCTCAAGACTGCAAAAAACTCATATTTATCCCTAAAGATAACATAAAACATAAGAGTCCCACCAAATAATCATGATAGTTTAAGATAACACTAGAGAGGTTAAAGGGTCATGACCATCATTGGAGATTCAATTGTTTAATACTTGTTTGGAAAAATGATAATGCGTGATTAAAGGTTGTAGTTATAAATCAAATATTCATTAGGATGTAAAAATAATAATGTGATGTATTTAAGATATTAAATAAAAAATTACAAAGAAAATTTATCTAGGAACTATGAAAATCATAAAAATATTGGAAATTGATATAAGACCCAAGCTCTTAATGAAAAATATATAAAATGATTTTTGATTGTAAAATTATTAATAATTAGCAATTATTAGTTGTTTTTCATATGATTGGCCAACAATTAAGATTTCCAAAATTACCTACTATGAGCTTTACAACTAGGGACTTGATAAGAGATTTGCTCGTGAAGGAGTTGTAACACCGTCTTGCCTATAGATAGGGTGCCACTGAAATAAACAACATCCATTCTCTCATAACATTAATTGGACATTCTTCTAATCAAATAAATATGTTTTGGAGTTTAATACACAATTATGCAAAATAATAATATTAACTTTATACATATGTTGATCCTCATTATAATTTTGATGCATGGTAGAAATAAGTAATAAAAAAATACATTAAACAATAAATTTATTTTAAAAATCATTTTTTCAAAAAAAAATGCTTATGAAGGAACAAAAAAAACAATATACGTGTTTCAAAATATAACTTGTTTACAAAAATTAATCATCAAATAAATTTATTTTTATAAAAATAAAATACATATTTATATATGATTCCATCTATTTTTTAGAAAAATAGATGTTTTTCTTAATTACTTTTATTACATTATGTTATTATGATTATTAAATCTACAATATTTAAAAAATAATATGTATGTGTGTGTCTATGTATATGATCTTTAAAATAATTTAACAAGTTGACAACAATATGAAAAACATGGTAACTAAACACACGAAATTATTTTCATCTAACCTCAAACTTAACCAAACACTTCAATTTTATTTATGAACCGCAAGTAAAATTGTTTTTTTTATGAAATTGTGTTTTTTAAACCACAATGCAATATCAAACATACTCTAAGCTACCAATTTTATACAAGAAAAATACTTGTATTCTCAAGAAAAGATAAGCCTATGAATTTTTCATGTGGATATAACTTTATTAAAAAATGTAACTAAAATTATATGTGTTTAAGAATATTGAAAGGTTGTCCACAGTTCCATTGTAAAAAATAATTTCATGAATTCTCATGAACTCATTTATTGGAAATACAGAAAAGCGCACAAAAAAGTGATCTTTCCTTTTAGGTTCACATTCGTTGATAGCATAACAAAGCTATAAAATTAAGTTTTATCCATGTAACTTTAAGTTTTTGCATTAATTATTTTTATTATTTCAAAAAAAATTCTAGTGATAATATATAAAAAGTTGATGTCAAGTTCTAGTTATTTCCAAATCAAATTATAAAAGAGGAAGGAAGAAAAGAAATCAAAGATCATGTTTTCACCATAAACATTAAGATGACACAAAATGGAATTTGGGATTCTTGAGAAATTTACAAGTCATATGAGTTTGGATATGATTATTTGATTTTTTATATATTATAATAGAATGCTTTGGTTTTAGGTTTTATAGAGTCATAATTGAATCTCATTTTTGTTTTTGTTTCTACTATTGTTATTATAAATTCATATATTATTTTTTTATTTCTCTTGATTGTCTTGAGTCTTAAAGTTTATAGTTGATCCTTATAAGACTGTGATTTTTTTATTGTTTGTGACTAGTTCCTTAAATAACTAAAAAAAAATCAAGAGCGTTAAATGTAAAAACAATAAGCATATTATTGAGAAAAACTAGAATTAAGTAAAATAAGATTAAAATGATATCTCATTAAGTGTAAAGACATGGGATAGTGTGTGAGGATATATATTATTACTAGTGATGTGCAATTTTAGATTTCAATGATGTCTTTCAAATATGGATAATCACCAACCAAGGATAAGGAAAACTTGTTCTTATTGATACGGGTTACGCAATAATAGTTTGATAGGGTGGATATGAGGTTTAATTATTTTTATAACATGATGGATAAATATGCGGTGTTAGAAAAAAATCTTGGACCAAGACATAACCTTATATCTAAGAATTTGAAGTATGAGACCATAAAGGCAGATAATATTCAATTAGTCAATGTACAATATTTGTCTCTATAAATAAATGTTATTTTCCATAAGCAAATAGAAGAAAAACTTGTAGTAAACATATAGATAATTTGGGATAATAAAAACAAAAATTCATGCAAAAATTCCTCTATGTAGCTTAAATCTTTAATTTTCACACATTTTTGGCAGAATTTAGTCCTCACATCAAACATACTGTTCTATTTATTTTTGAACGAATTATTGAGTCTACTGTATATATTTGGAAAACGTTAGATGTTTAGTTTCAAACACAACTTGAATCACAAAAAACTTTAACTTGCAGCTCTAGATATGTCTCAAATAGTACATGAAGGTGTATTGCTTTGAGTGATGTCTTAAGCTACAAATGGAATTATTGTGCAAGTTGATATGAAAAATAAAGATCTCAACCTTTCCATTTATATATAATATATGCAGTAACTCATCCAGATAATTTAGAAAAATACATGTAAAGGTGGGCTTGAAATATGTTAGCAAACAATCATTATTGTGCAGGAATTTCTTAGGCAGCAACAATTCTTCTTCTACAACGAAAGATTTTTGCAATTCTAGTAGCATTCAAAGCTGTATTTTACCAAGGAAAAAAATCAAATTGGGAGTGTTGTAATCCTCAAGGGTACCAAGATGGAAGTGTGTAGATTAGACGAAAGAGGCAGCTTTGCACTTCTTCTTTTCTTCTTCTGATGAATCATTTTACTCTAACAAAGATACTTTGGATCTTGTTGAGATAATTGGGTAGTTGGTTAATTAGTTAATTGTTTGTTACTTTCAATTATAATTAGTTGAAAATTAGTTGCATTCAATTTGTGTCAGTTGGGGTACCAAACTGTAACTAGTATAAAAGGGGAAAGGTATACATGCATAAGGTGTGGGAGTCGATTACAAAATTAATAAAGATCAAGGATTCAAACAAATAGTATCAGAGCTTATATAAAAGGGACGGGGAGAGAGAAGTCTAAAAAGGAAAAGGTAAAGTGAGAAAGGAAAAATTCGATTTTTAGCAGAAATTGAAATGAATCTGCTCATCGAATCTGTTCGTCCACTCATCAATTTGATCAGTAGCAAGCTCACATAAGAAAAGAAGAAGTTGTGAAGAAAGAAATCTTGATTTGAAAGAAGAAATTCAAGATTTGTTGATTTTCGAGCGACGATCACAAAGTGTGAAGAAATCCTTGGTTCAATTGAAATCGAAGCTCCACGACCGACGAACACCGCAGACCGTGGATCTTCAGGCAGAGAGTGAGAGAAACACCAAGAGAAGAGAGAGAGAGGTGAGTGTTTTTGAGAAGAAAACCAGTGTTTCGAAGGAGAAGAGAAACCTAAGTTTTTTTGAAGAAGAGAAAACTAAGAGAAAATGCTCAACAACGTAAACAAGTTTGTGCAAGCTGCGATTCCGAGATTCGACGATTTCTATGACCACTAGTCGATGATGAAGGAGAATTTTCTCAGGAGTAAGGAATTATGGACCTTGGTAGAAGGAGTCCCAACCGTACCAAAGGGAACGACTACAAGTGAGGCTCAACGAAAGGTCATGGAAGAAGCTAAGCTCAAGGACTTGAAGATCAAAAATTGCCTATTCCAAGCAATAGACCGAGAGATTATGGAGACGATCCTTGACAAAGGCACATCAAAGGCAATCTAGGAGTCTATGAAGCAGAAATACCAAGGGTCAATCAAGGTGCGCAGGGCTCAGCTGCAAGCCCTGAGAAGATAGTTTGAGCTGCTGAGTATGAAGGAAAGGGAGAGAGTGGACAGATACATCTCTCACACTTTGACAGTGGTGAATAAAATACGCATCAATGGAGAAAAGATGGAACAGAGTGTGATAGTTGGTAACATTTTACAAACTATAACTACAAAATTCAGTTACATAGTATGCTTAATTGAAGAATCGAATAATTTAGATACTATGAGTATAGATGAATTGCATGGTAGTCTGTTAGTGCATGAACAAAGGATGTTTGAGTACCGAGAGGAGGAACAAGCCCTCAAGGTTGCGTATGAGGAAAAACCAACCCGTGGCAGGGGCAGGTTTTTTTTTTAATTCATACAGAGGGGGTGGTTTTAGTGCTGCCAGGGGAACCCGAGGTAGGGGTAGAGGCAGGGGAAGATATCAGCTCAATAAAGAGTTGACAGAATGCTATAAATGCCATAAACTGGGACACTTCCAGTTTGAATGTACAGAATGGGAGAGAGGAGCACATTATGCTGAGCTAGAGGAAGAGGAGGAGCTACTACTTATGATTCATGTTGATTTGCACAATGCTAAAAGAGACGAGGTATGGTTTCTAGAATCTAGTTGTAAAAATCATATGATGGGGAATAAATTGTGGTTTGTTGATATTGATGAAGGTTTTAGACAATCTATTAAGTTGGGAAATAATGCTAGAATGGGTGTAATGGGAATAGGGAGTATTAGAATGAGGGTTGAAGGGGTAACTCAAATCATTACCCAAGTCTATTATATTCCCGAACTAAGAAACAACTTGCTAAGTACAGGCCAATTGCAAGAGATGGGGCTAGCAATTCTCATTCGAGATAATGTGTGCAAATTATTTCACCTATCTAGGGGATTGATAATGAAGAGTGGGATGCCTATGAATAGAATGTTTGTAGTGTTGGCATCTATAACCTCTAGTGAACATGTGTGTTTTAAAACTATTGATGATGAAGAAGCACAGTTGTGGCGTTGCCGTTATGGGTATTTGAGTTACAAAGGGTTGAAGACCTTGCATGATTAAAAAAAATGGTGAAGGGACTGCCACTGCTGACAGTCCCTACTAAATTGTGTGAGGGGTGCATGATTGGAAAGCAACATAGGGACCCATTTCCGAAACAAAGTGAGTGGAGAGCTGCTAAGAAGTTGTTGCTGGTTCATTCCGATATATGTGGGCCAATAACTCCAGTATCTCTCGGCAATAAGAGGTATCTAATCACCTTTATAGATGACCACACCAGGAAGATTTGGGTGCAGTTCATTGCTGAAAAGTCAGAAGCTTTGATGGCTTTCAAGGGGTTTAAGGTGTTGACTGAGAAGGAATTAGGGGAGAGCATTTGTTGTTTGAGGACAGATCAGGGAGGAGAGTTTAACTCTCAGGATTTTAATAAATCCTACATTGGCTTTGAAGGAGAAAACACCCGAAGAGGCATGGAAAACATCACACCATCAATGGAGTTTTTCAAGGTGTTTGGGTGCATTGGGTATGTGCACAATGTGGATCAGCAAAGGAAGAAACTGGATGATAAAAGCACAAAATGTGTGCATTTAGGGCTGAGCAAGGAGTCCAAGGCCTATAGGATGTACAATCCAGTGACCAAGAAGATTGTCATAAGCCGAGATGTTGTATTTGATGAAAATGAGAGCTGGAAATGGGGAAGAACTGAAACTAAACCAAGAAGCAGTACACTGGAGTGGGGAGAGGATGAGAAAGAGGAAACTAGTGATGTAGATGGGGCTGAAATTGGTGTTGCAGCAGGGGCAGCAACTGGTGCAGCTAGTGATAGTGATCACACAACAGAGATTGGAGAAGAAAATGCTGAAAAGGCTCATTTTCAGATGAGGTGGAAGTGGAACAGAATACCACTTACATGTAGAGTGGGGATACTGGCGAATCTGGTAGGATACAAGGGAGAGTGAGTAGAGAGCCAGCATGGATGAAGGACCATGAGTAAGGAGAGGGTTTATTTGAAAATGAGAAGGACGAGGACATGGTTATGTATACTGAAGCTGGTGATCCTAGAACATATGAGGAAGCATCCACAAATCCCATATGGAAGAAAGCTATGGCAAATGAGATAGAAGCTATAGAAAGGAACAACACTTGGATTCTGACTGAGTTACCAAAGCAGACCAGAGCTATAGCGGTGAAGTGGATCTACAAGACCAAATTGAATTAAAAGGGTGAGGTGGATAAACATAAAGCTCGGTTGGTTGTGTTAGGGTATGCTTAGAGATATGGTATTGATTACACTGAAGTATTCACCCAGTTGCAAGATGGTACAAAACAGATGATTATGGCAGTGGCAACATGCAATCATTGGAACATCTATCGATTAGATGTCAAGAGTGCTTTCTTACATGGGAAGTTGGAGGAGAATGTGTATGTTGAAGAACCAAAGGGGTTCATAAAAAAAGTAGATGAAGGAAAAGTGTTGAAGCTCAAAAAGGCGTTGTATGGGCTTAAACAAGCCCCAAGGGCCTGGTATAGTAGAATTGAGACATATTTTCTCAAAGAAGGGTTTGAGAAATGTCCAAGTTAGTACACTTTGTTCACTAAAATCAAAGGATGGAGAGATAGAACTGAAGTACTGTAGCTCACAGGAACAAGTTGTTGACATCATGACCAAGCCCTTGAAACTTGACACCTTTACAAAGTTGAGAGAGTAACTAGGAGTATGTGACATGTCAAAGATTGTAAACTGTTCAATTTAAAGGGGGAATTTTGATATAATCAGGTAGTTGGTTAATTGGTTAATTAGTTGTTAATTGTTTGTTACTTTCAGTTGTAATTAGTTGAAAATTAGTTGCATTCAATTTTTGTCAGTTGGGGTACCAAGCTGTTAGTATAAAAGGGGAAGGGTATACATGCATAAGGTGTTAGAGTCCATTGCAAAATTAATAAAGATCAAGGATTCAAACAAATCTAACCATTAGATCAAATTAAAATCTTTCCAAAAGCTTTCGAAGGTTTCTTTTTGTGTAGTGTTAAAAAGTGTCGTAGTAACAAGACATTGAGAAAGTCTTGCGAGAAATACATAAACATGCCATTGTTTTTAACATTAGGATTTAAGAAAAATAATTAAAAAAAAAGTATAAAGTGTCTCCACCTGAAATCCAATCAACCTTTTTGGGATTTATGAAAAAAAAGAGAGAGTATAAAGTGTTGTTTTTACTTTAAGATATAAGTGGACAGGTAAATGGCTGGATGAAATACACAATACAAGATAAGAAACAATAGAAACATAAACAAAACTGAAAATGCTAGCTGCTCCCTAGTAATTACAGAAGCATGTGAATCTGCATCAAGGTGAATTTCAATTAAACAATAAATTCGATGCGACGTCTAGTAAATAAACGCATCACTTCATGCCTTGCTGTATTTTCCTCTACGATATAGACGTCTTGCTTGGTTTATTATTTTATGGGTTTAGTTAAGAAATCAATGTCTGGCTCAATGGTTCAGGGACGGCTCTGATAAATCGATGTTCATTTTTATTTTATTTTATAAGAAAAGGGATATCATCGGCTACGAAAGGTTGAAGATCTTTTCTCATAGCAGTTCCCGAGTTAGGAGCAGGAGGCGAGCTCATCTCTTATTTAACTGCCCATTTGGGTTTCTTGGCCTCTCTTTTTTCTAAGAGAATTATTATTATTATTCTTTAATATATATATATATATTTAATTATGTTATCTATTATGGAGTTGGTATTTTTCTATCTTATAATAATAAATATTTTTTTTAATTAAAAATTTATATGAATAAATAATTAGATCTAGGTTTTTCAAGTCTAAACTCTTATACCGACTTTCAATGACAAATATTTATGATCATATAAATCTTTTGTACGTTTAATGTTTTCTTATTCAGGCCATAACAGTAACATCATCAACAGAATAACATACAGCACTTGGAAACCTTTCTACGACAACTTTTATATAACTGCACCTCCTACAAAACATCCACATGATTTCCACTTTCTGTTTCCTTAATTATGACGTGTCTTCAGCAATTTCTCCATCCTTTTGCTTATAATATTCAAAATCTGATATCTCAATATTACAACTCTCCTGGCTTGCTTACAATTGGGTGATTAGATTTTATAATTTATAATATGATCTCTTTGTAAAAGAAATATCTTTATATTATTCTCTAACACACCTCCTCATTTGAAAATCTTTTGAGTTTGAAACTTGTTCAAGTTCAAGTTATCTTGTGGTTGATTTTTGTCAAATAAAATAAGAGCTATGAGATTTGAAGTCGTAATCATTGGGTCAATTTGACTCTGATACTATATAAATAAATCATCTTATCTAAGAATTTAAATTATTAGATAAAATCTCATAATATGATTTATATTATTCTCTAACACTCTTTGTTAATTATAAAAAATAACATAATTTGCAATAATATACTAGAAAGGTTTAAGAGTTTAACATCAATTTGCGAGACCGGGAAGAGTGAGAGAGAAATATAAAGACAAAAACAAAGTTAAAAAAAAAGGAGTAGCTATATGTTTAAGATATAATGTTAGTTTATTAACATAAAAACAAATCCTTTTAATTATTATTATTATTTTCAATGGGGGGAAATGTATTCATTAGAAGAGAGAACAGTTTTCTATTGACAAAAAAACAAAACGCATCAAAATTATAACTATTTTTCATGAAAGACACAAGATAATTTATAATAGTCATCTTAAGAAATTTTATTTTTTTAATTATAAATTAATAGTCTATTTCATTCAAATTAGAAATGACCTGGAGAAATTTATAAGAAAGTATTTCTTAAAAATAAATTTATAAAACTGATTAAATATGAAAAAAAATAAAAATTTCTTGTTTTTCATTGAGAAAAATATTTATATATAAAATAAAGATGTTTTACTCTTGTAGTTTTTTTTTTACTTAAAAAAACCTGTAAATGACAATTGTGGAGAATCTATAAAATGTATTCTTCCAAGTTCAGTATAAATCTAAAAAATAAAAATAAATAAAATATTATATCTGACTATAAATTGTTAGTTTTTTTAAAATATTTATAAGAACTGAATCGCTCTGTTTGCTTCTTAAAAAAAAAGAAGTGGTGTATTATTTTAAGAGACGGATTTTAGAATAAAAAAATTTAGAGAAAAAAAAAAAGGGACGCGTGGCAAAACAAAATCGGCTTGTCCGGTTCGCTTGCGTGTTGGGAGTCCGTGTACCCTTTTTTTTAACTTCTCGAGGTCAGATTTTTGTGATCTGATAAATAGATACTTCGAACGTTAACATTTTGCCACGTGGAGAAACTTTCATCGCTAGTTGCATCTGTCCAAGGTACAAGTGTGCCATACCACCCAATAATAGCAAATATCCTTTTGGCCCCACCAAACAATAGGTTTTAGCGGTGTTAATCAATCATTAGGGTTTTACGGTGACACTGCCTCATTTTTGTAATTGTTTTTTAAAAAACTATTATTAAATATATATATATATATATAATAAATAATATCGTCAAGCTATTCCAGCCATCATTTTTATTTTATTTTGACACCACCATGACCGTTTTATCACCCTCTCCTCCTCTTTCACCGCCTTTCCCTATCACCATCTCCTTCACTTCACCACTGCCATCTCACTGTCACCGCTATATTTATATGAAATATATCTCACATATCAAACATTTTTTGAAAATAAACGTATACTAAAATATATTAATGTTCCCTAATATATTAAAATTAAGGAATTAAATTTAAAATTTTATCATTTGCTGGGATTATAAACCTAATTTATCAGGTGAGGAAGAATATTTTTTTTGCCTTATGTTTTCCCTTGATGTCATTGCATTTAAACTGAAAAGTATACCATTAACCGTGCAATTAAATAGTCAATTTAGCACATGTGGATTTAAACATCAGTGAAAAAAGGATGGACAATTAACAAAGAACCTAAAACATAACGGTGTTTCACTTTTCTTGCACTGTTCATCGTGACTTATAGCCACTATTCATTGGCAATTTACTCCAGTCCTTCGCGTGTGCACGTTCATTTTTTTTAGCTTTTGAATAGTGTATTAATGAAAAACCTCTCGAAAAGGAAAAAAAAAAAAGACCGCCGGTTTCAACGGCTCAACGATCATTGACCATTTTCGGTCTGGTCCATCCCAGTTCATATAACTGGTTTTTAATTTGTTTTTAATATTTCATTGAACAATATATTAACGATTTTGTCCCTCGAAACGGACAAAAAAAACGTCTGAGAGTTAGCGGTATCCCAGTAATTAGCCAATCTTTTAAAGAAAAAAACATTCATACCAGTATTCTTAAATACATTTAATATAATAATATAATGAATAAATCTTATAAAATAAAAAACAAATCGGCTTCAAATTTTAATTTTGTTCTCTTTTGTTCAAGTTTATTTATTGAAAAAAAATTATAGTGTTTTAATTTTTAATATTTTAGATCTAATATTACTGCAAAAAAAAATACAACTCAAAAAAGCAAAAGGTGGACAAATTTAACTACATTATCTACAGTTAAAAAAATATGTGAGTTACTTCCCGTTTCGATTACACTGTTCTTTTCTGACGGAAAATAAATAATTATAGCATGCAAAAAAATTAAGTTTATTTTTAAAATCAAATTATAATATTTTTATTTATAATGTGTCAGATCTAATATCATTAAAGAACAAAAACAACTCATATAAATAAAAATGACAAATTTACGTAGATTATTTACAATTAAAAAATATACGAACCACTTTTTACTTTCTATTTATTGAACCACATTCCATTTTAATACTCTTTTGTTTAAGTTTATTTCTTAAAAATAATTATAATATTTTTATTTCTAATACTTGAAATCTTATCGTCCGGGTATATCGCTCGTAATAATCTAATCTAAATCCTGTAGGGGGGGAGATTCACCATGTAAAATACATTGTGTATTGTCTCATATGGTATTTTGGATGGACTGTTAACCCACATAGTTCTTAATTATTATAAGCACAAACTTTTATATTTTCACGTGGAGATTTTTGAACTACAAAAATGTGTCGGGAAAGCCTATCCATACAATTTTGTTTTATTAAAAAGAAAATAAAATCCCTAACGAAACGACATATAGTCTAACCATCGTACGCATGCTAATATGGTTCTTATTCCAATCGCGAAAAAACCTAAAATTCGTGCTTGAGAAAAATTCTATGCTAACATACACCTCAATTTATATTGGTCGAGTAGGAGAGTAGATAATTAGCATACAACCTCCTTTTTAATTTTATTAAAAATCAAATAATCTTTGCTTTAATAATTTATGAGAAAAACTGATATTTAATGTTATAAATTAAGCTTCTGTGAATAATACACTTGGAGTAATCCTCGCATTCATTATCCTTAATAACACGAATGAGGTCACATTATCATCATCATTATTATTATTATTATTATTTGCAAAATATTTTTACTCAGGATATAATAAAGGATTTGATGGGTTGATCCATTTTAAAAAAAAAAACAAATCTCAAACTCCAATGTTAAAATTGAGTTTATGATTTTCCTGACTTCTTTATACCGAGTTATCTTGATATTATGATTCATGTTTAACATGTTAGCTTAAATTGACTCAATTTTATTTTTTTAATAGTTTTTATAAATAGATTTAGCAAGTTAACAAATATAATAGATATATTTAACACATTTTTTATTTACTTTCAATTATGTTATTACTTTTTTTTTTACCATCCATGTCATGTTAATACATTGTTGTCTTATTTAAAAAAAAACATATATTAATATTGAATAAATCTTTGGATATATATTGTTTTGAAAATACATTAGCAAGATATATATTTTTAAATAATCCAACCCACAATATTACATGAATAAATTATCTATTAGTAAAAGAGCTCGATATAGTTCCTGTAGTAGCTGACTCAAATGCACTATGGATTGGACATTTGTCGTCCGTGCGTCGCGCGAGTTCGTCCACCCTTTTTTTTCCGGCTGGGAATAATGATTTAACAAAAAAGTCCCCCGGAATTGACAAAACACGTCGTCAGACCAGGGGGCTATGTTATCATTGCACAAATCGAACCGTACTTGTCCGGTCTGCCCAGCCGGTCATCCGCTTATTTTATAATTTTTGAAAATTGGCTAAACACGGTTATAACCATCAATAAGACAAAACAATTGTTTTAGGTACAAGGGCAGGTTGGTAATTGACCATATTTTTTTTATTATTTCTCTCGGTGTCTGTTAGGTCGTCAGCTCCACACGCCATAAGATTTTTCGTCGCATGCCCTGTTAAGACAGCGTGTGTGTCATCATACGGTGCCTAGAGATGGGCTACCAGTGTCATAATGGGTGCGCCGCGAAGTGCTCTTCCGCACGCGTCGGCACGTGTCCACATCCAATGTTCGTGGATGGCCTGTCGCTCGATTAAAGATGGTGGCAATATTTCTCTCTCTCTCTCCTGCACGGTAAAAGTGCAGGAGAGGCCCCCGTGTTTTTGCCTTTTGCACTTCGGTCCCTCAACTTGCAATTTGTTTTTGAGCCCTCATTTTTGTTATATTAGTTTTAATTTTGTTCGATTGGGTCCTTCAGATTGAAATTAATTAAATGTGCACCTTTCACTTTAGTCCTGCTACTTTTTATTTGCGGATTGGTGCAAAATAGGTCAATAAATTTAGTACACAGGTTTGAAGTTTTTCAATTTTATCATTGAATTGAAATTGATAATAAATGTGATTTTCATTTCAGCCCTTAAACTTTTCATTTATGATTTAAATCCGTGTTTAGTTCACTTTCAATTTAGCCCTTGCACTTTTAATGTTTTTAATGTTTATCAAATAATTGCTACGTTTTTTATATGTATATATAAATATGCTTAACACAACAATACTACTACTACTACTACTAATAATAATAATAATTATAATAATAATAATAATTATTATTATAATGTCATTGTTTCTCTTACTTATTCTTTTGTTCATGTATTTTTTTTCTCTAGATAATTCGATGATAATAATAATAATAGTAATAATAATCATTATAATTTAATTGTTTCTCTTGCTTATTCTTTTGTTAATATTTTTTTTCCTCCAGCTAATTCGAAAACATGTATTGTTTTGCCAATTATAGCAATAATAATTTTTATTTCAAATTTGTTTTCTATTTGCCTAGTGTTAGATTTGCCTCGATTTTTTTTACTCTTTCATTTATTTCTGCCACTTTCATTCATTAGAATAATAATAATAATAATAATAATAATAAAATATATAACAAATAATTTTTTCCTCAGCCTATAAGGAATAGTGTAATCGAAATGAGAAGTAGTTTGCATATTTTTTAATTGGAGATAACAAAATATAATATTACTGGGAAAAAATGCAACTCATTAAAAAAAATTACGTACATTATCTATGATTTTTAGCAATAACAATATTCAATTACTTTTTGATTGAAAAAAATCATTTTCAATAGATTTTTTCAATTACAATATTACTAATTAAATATTAAAATAATAAAATAAAATATTTATAAAATCAATCAATTTTTTATTTAAATAAAAAAACCTAGCAGAACGGCCAAATGAGATCGTTCCTAATTAAATGTATACACGTAACTAACATTCGAGGAACCAAGAGGTTTTATAGCGTGGCAAGCCAGCTGGTTTGACTTTGAAAATTATAGTCCAAGGAATCTAAACTCTAAAGAGCTGCACTCAGAAGTCAGAACTATACGAACCTTGCAAGAAACAAGCACCCAAGCCGAATCACGCCGTCGAGGAAGAGAGAAATATTATTTTCATAATTATTACTCATAAAATAAATTAAATATAAAAATTTAAACTTCCCTGGGTCAATTATATCTACCCTCCTCCTGAGGTTAAGTTGCCCGCGATAATAAAGATAATGGAGGTTAGGGTGTTTGAGGTTGCTGTTCAATTTGTTTCAATTTTACTTTTGTTTTTGTTTTTTTTATATAAAAATGTTTTTTTAACTAATAATAATAATAAATATTACTCTAATATATTCATATAAGAACATACTTTAAAAAATAATTTCTTCAAATCTTTTCACATTTGGTTTTAAAAATATTTTTTAAAATACTGAAATTTTAATTTTAATTTTAATTAATTTTTTTATGTATTTAAATTATTTTCATGTACTAATATTAAAAATAATTTTTTAAAACAAAAATATTATCTAATGTAATAAATTTCTAAACAAAAACATTATTTGAGGAACAATTTAAACGACACACCGAACAAAAGTTTCAATACTCGTAGGCATCTTATGAATATGCCTGTAGAGCTTGACATCTGTCACTTTCATGCCTCGTGTATCCCATTTTAGTAAGAACAATATCTACAAGGCCACATTAACCACACCCTCGAGGACATTCCTAATCCCTGGACTAGCCATGGTGAATTTGATTGCACGCCTGTGAAGATTCCTCCCTCCTACCCGTGAGTCCTTGACTGCACCCCCAACCTCCTTCCCTTTTCTCGTCTTCAGTTATCACTTGTTAAGCCACCATATTTTATTTGTCCTCTCTTAACCAACAGATTGAAAACCTTCCCTGGTTTATATGGAAAAACTGTAGAAAAGAAAACCTGTCGGTAATAAATTGATTTTCCTGTTGTTTTCAATATATATATATATATATATATTAATTTTCTATTTTTAAGACAACGAGGGTTTGGTTTTTTTGGTTGCTGATATAAAATATATATATATATATATATATATATATATATATTAATTTTCTATTTTTAAGACAACGAGGGTTTGGTTTTTTTGGTTGCTGATATAAAAGGATATTTATATCAATTCTCTACTCGTCTCTCTGAGCAATACCATCTCCTTCACCCACCTTATCTCTGTGCCTCTATGCTCTCTTGAGCTTTCTTATTGAAAAACCAAAGACTTGGGTTCTGTAAGCAGCCTAGAGAGAGGGAGAACATGGAAGCGGTTTTGCAAACCAAAGGGCTTCTTTCACTACCACCAACCCCCAAAGCCAGAGCTTTGTATCCTTCACAGGGCTTCAAGCAGAGGCTTTTTGCTACCAAACCTAAAACCTTTTCTGGGTTTTCTTTGTCTTCAAATGAGGTTCCAAAGCTTCCTATCTTATTATCAAAACCAAACGGTTTCCTCCCAAAGAATAGAAACTTGCATATTTGCAGGGCTGAGGCTGCAGCTGATGGACAGGCTTTGTTTGGTGAAGAGACTGATAAACCAAAGTTCTTGGGTATTGAGCTTGTGACTTTCAAAAAAATTATCGCACTTGGGTTAATGTTCTTTTGCATTCTTTTTAACTACACAATCCTTAGAGACACTAAGGACGTGTTGGTTGTGACGGCCAAAGGTAGCAGTGCAGAAATCATACCATTTTTGAAAACTTGGGTGAATTTGCCTATGGCTATTGGGTTCATGGTATTGTATACAAAATTGGCAAATGTCTTATCGAAGCAGGCTCTCTTTTATACTGTTATTATTCCTTTTATTGCTTTTTTTGGGGCTTTTGGGTTTGTTTTGTATCCGCTCAGCAGTTATATCCACCCTGAAGCATTTGCTGATAGACTTCTCAATGTACTTGGCCCAAGGTTTCTTGGTCCTCTTGCAATTATGAGGATTTGGACTTTTTGTTTGTTCTATGTCATGGCTGAATTGTGGGGGAGTGTGGTGGTATCGGTGCTGTTCTGGGGATTTGCAAATCAGGTTATCATCCTTCTTTTTTAAGCTTGTTTTGGATTCAAAGTTGTCTGCTTGATTGTTTGTAGGTGTGGTTATTTTTTTTATATAAATTTTATTAATCCTTCATATCTTTTTTCTTCTCTGAAAAAAGAAAGGAAGAATCCATGTGTAACAGGTCACTAGTATGCTAATAGTTCTCTGGATTGTTATAAAGCTACACTGAAACGGAACAAAGTTGTTTAGTTTTGTTCCGAGTTTGAGTGGTAGCTTACTTAAGGGTTACATGTTTCACTCAATGATTTTTCCAATCGTTTCATAAGCTCCCTCTTCATTTCTTCTGCTTTTGTATTTTCATCCAGAGCAACTATTGCCTCAGCATCTTTGTCATGCTTAAAAGGAGATTCATGGGTTATGAAATCGGGATATCAAGGGCTGTGAGTGTAGTAGTTAGAGTGAATGAAAATTGATTTGATTAAGAAATTTTATTGTTAGAGTGAATAATTTGATTCTGTAAATTTGACTGTTGATCTAACACTTAATCTTGCTCTCAATTTTTCCTCTTCTTTATCCTATCTGAATGACATGTAAATGTTGATCAAAGCTACCACTTAATTATGTTGTGTGTGTTGTGCAGATCACTTCTGTAGATGAAGCAAAACGGTTTTACCCTCTATTTGGACTAGGGGCGAATGTTGCTCTAATTTTCTCAGGCCGAACAGTGAAGTACTTTTCAAATTTGAGGACGAACTTGGGGCCTAGTGTTGATGGCTGGGCTGTCTCCCTCAAAGGAATGATGAGCATTGTGGTGCTGATGGGGCTCGCAATATGTTTGTGTTACTGGTGGGTGAACGCTTATGTTCCTCTTCCAACCCGCAGTATGAAGAAGAAGGTAATCATCTGCAAGGACTCTTATGAATACTCAAAGCAAAATATTTGTGTTACTGGTAGCTCCGCAGTATCTGATTTTTATTTATTTATGAAATTGAACCATAGCATACCTGAAACAATTACTATATCAATAAATGTACAACCACTTCAAAAAATTTATAACTTGGAGAGGGTCATGTGCATGCTCTGGTATAATATATATATATATATAATCACTTGTTAACAAACAAGATTTGATTCTCGAGCATATACTTTGAAGTTTGAAGACCTAGCATAGTAATTTAATAGTATCACAAGGTTCCCTTTCTGAAAATCCACGTGCAGGAAAAACCGAAGATGAGCACAATGGAGAGCTTGAAGTTCCTTGTGTCTTCCAGATATATTAGAGATCTTGCGACTTTGGTGGTTGCATATGGTATTAGCATCAACCTTGTTGAGGTTACCTGGAAATCAAAGCTAAAGGCACAGGTAACTTCATCTGATCCTTCCTTGTCCTCTTCTCTCTGAGCTTTTTGATTACTGATTCCCCTCCCCTCCATGTCATTCATCTTTGCAGTTTCCCAGCCCAAATGAGTATTCTGCCTTTATGGGTGACTTTTCAACAGCAACAGGAATAACAACTTTCACGATGATGCTTCTAAGCCAATTTATATTTGAGAAATATGGATGGGGAGCTGCAGCCAAAATCACACCCACAGTCCTGCTTCTAACAGGAGTCGGTTTCTTCTCTCTGATCTTATTTGGTGGTCCTCTTGCACCCACCCTCACACAGTTTGGGATGACGCCTCTTCTTGCTGCTGTATACGTGGGGGCGATGCAAAACATTTTCAGCAAGAGTGCGAAATACAGTTTGTTTGATCCATGCAAAGAAATGGCCTATATTCCCTTGGATGAGGACACTAAGGTTTGGACCTTGTTGTGGATGCTTTTGCAGCTTAAACTGGCAATCTATTTCAATCATTCTGAGACAATTTTGATGCAGGATATGAACAACTGAATTTAAAAATGGCTAGATGTCAGGCTAATTTGTCTTCTCCAATCTGTGGTGTAGGTTAAAGGGAAGGCAGCCATCGATGTTGTCTGCAATCCGTTGGGGAAATCTGGAGGAGCTCTCATTCAACAGTTTATGATCTTAACCTTCGGGTCGCTTGCCAACTCGACTCCTTACCTCGGAGGAATACTTCTGGTAATCGTGCTTGCATGGTTGGGTGCAGCCAAGTCTCTTGATACCCAGTTTACAGCTCTGCGCCAGGAAGAAGAGCTCGAGAAGGAGATGGAAAGGGCAGCAGTGAAGATACCTGTAGTGTCTCAAGAAGGTGGGAATGGCTCTCTTTCAAGTGGCACTGCACTCAATCCAACAGCAGGCGACTCATCCAGCAGTTCATCTGAAGCCTCAACTCCCCGTAACATGTAGTATATTTCTTCCGGTCTCTGCCGAGGCATTCTAGAAGAATAAGCGAACTCACTGAGAATGCGCTAGTAGGTGAATTGAATTTGTTCTAGGATTTTCTTTGTAGAAGAAGAACAATCGATGAAGGGTAGCAGCATGCATCTTGGTGTTCTTTAAGTCAAACTTTTTCCTTGGGTGTCCGCCACTTTTAAGTCTGGGTTGCAGAATTGAAATTGAATTAATATTTTTTATAGAAACCTGTTTTTTCACAATAATTTCACATCGGGAATGAATCATCGCACCATGATTTTGAGGTGCGTGTCTGGTTGAGGAACCATTCTCATAATAATTAGAATTTTAGAGCCGAGTTTTTTCTTTTTTTTAATAGTTTTAGATTATTTTGATACGTTAAAAAATAAAAATATTATTTTAATATTATTAAATTTACCAATTCATTTCCTTCGTTAAATGAAGTATGTTCAAGAATAGACAACTACCTAGTTAAATTGCCTTTGATATGATAAAATATATTAGCAAATCTTATTATAACAACATTATCAGTTAAAGCTTAACATATAAAATTATTTTTATTATTATTATTATTATTATTGCTAAAATGATAAAACTATTAAATTACTTCACAAAAAAAACTTGAAAACCTTAGCGAAAGAAGAAGAAAGAAAACCTAAAAGTATTATTATTATTATTATAATCAATAATGAAAAAAAATCAATAAAGAATAAAAAAAATCCAAAATTTTTAATAAAAGAGCAAACAAAAAAAATGAATAAAATAAAAATTACTAATTAAAAAAAAATCATTTGACATGAAAATAAAAAAATAAAAAATCCAATATAAAAGTGCAACGAAAACAAAAATATCAATTTTCAAACAATCAAAAGCATAAACTAAAATTTAAGAATAATTTTATTTTCAAAAAATGTTACCTAAAAAAAAGAGAAGATAATAAAAATAAAAAAATAAAATTAAGAGCACATATATATAAACATGGATAAAAATATGGATTATTTAAGAAATATAAAAACCAAAGGAATTAAAATTAAAAATTAAAAATATAAGGGCCGAAATGAAAACCAAATATATTATGAATTTCAATTAAAAATAAAAAATAAAAAAAATCAAATTATTATCATGTAAAAGTGCATGGACTAAAATGAAACAACAATAAAACTTTAGGGTGAAGGAGAGAGAGAAAAGAGAAACAAAGTTTAACTAGCCACTATCACATCGTCGACCACTGTATGAGGCTGAATACTATAACACACACACAATATTTAGAGGAAAATAATATTAAAAAAAACTAAATTACCGGAACACCTCTACAATAAACTTTTCAATTTTATCTTATCAAGGCAAAATTATTTTCAAAAAAATATGAAATATCCAAAACACCCTGTAGACAAACCATGATTTTTTTTTCCTTATATGATTATTTTGCTATGCAATGGAATGTGAAATTACTACAGCACCCTTGAATACTGCTATTTTGTTTACCTTTTTTGAAGGACAATGATTATTTTACTATGCAAAAAAATAAAATAAAAATCAATAAACCGATGACCAACCAAAATGACCCATAAACATAACCAACTGGTCAATACTATTGTAATCCAAAGTGATTTCACTCATCTGCTATAGTAACCGAATTTTGATTTTTTTTAGTATATAGTATAATATAATGTGCATGTTATACAAGTAAGCAACAAGTTTTATAACAACAATTTCTTGTATATCCATAGCTTGTTTTAAGTCATTGTATTAAGTGAAGTAATTTAATTTTTCTTGTAAAACACACACACACACATATAATTTTATCTTCAACATATATTTCATATTCATTCAGAGATAAGCAATTTAATTAGAGATTAAACCAAGAGATTTAATTTTTTAAGATAAGTAAAATAACATGTCCTAATCTAGCATGCTATAGATCAATCTAATCAAGCAAGTAGAATAAAATGCATTTTCATTCATATCATCAACAATATTGAGTACAAAACAAGCTCTGGTTACATTATCATTTCTCTATGAATATATTGTTTTTTTTTATCATTACAACCTTACCATATTCAAATAAAATTTTCATCCTAATTTTTTTTTAGCAAAGCCATAAGAACAAATTTACTCTTCAAATAAAATTTTCATCCTAATTTTTTTTTAGCAAAGCCATAAATACCAAATTTACTCTTATATTAAGAGCATGCAACAACACCTCATCCAAAATCCATTTTAGAAGGACTTTGTCTTTTCCAAGAACATCTGCTATCCTTGAATCTCTAAGGTAGAGCATCTTTTCTCTTTTCTTAAGAGATATACGTGGAGAAGATTTATTTATTTACACACATATGCCTAGTAGCATTGGAGCTTATCACTTAGTTTCATTGGTCACCATCTTGACTTGAGAAACAACCACAACAATAATTTTAGAATAATTGTTTTTTTTTCTATCTAGGTATTGAGGTGCATGGTGTCTAGGTTTGCCACATAAAACAATTTTTATCTTAAAATTGTTGGTTTTGGGCTTGGACATAGTGGTATTATTACCATTGAACTTAAAATTAAATTTATTCTCATATGTATTTTTTTTATGTGAATTTCCCTTAAACCAAATTTGCTTCGGTGGCCATTCCTTCTACTCAGTAGCTTGCAACTCCATTCCGTCCGTGTCTTCAATAATGATGCAAGTGATAAAATCAATCAAAGATAATTGTCTATGCTTGTGTTTGAGTTGTTGCTTGTAATCATTGTGAGTTGAGAAGTTTTTCAATTAATATTCCAATAATATATCCTCTAGGAATGTTGATGTTTTAAGCTTTCATGTCCGCAAGTAGTCTATGATATTCGCTAATTTAAGTTTTGATTTCTTTGTTATCCACCACTTCCCTTTGATAAAATTTCCATTGATAAATTTTTGTTTCCCCATATCTTTAACAATATACTTGAATTTGTTGAGAAAGAAAGCACTAAATGGAGGGTGATCAATTTTAATTAAAGGGATATTTGATTTTATTTATACTATAGGGATTGTTCAATTAATTTCAATAAAAAAGGGATTAAGTTATAGTTAAGTAAATGTGATTGTTTGAGAGTGTGTTTGAAATTATTTTCGAAAATATTTTTATCATTCAGAAATGCATTAAAACTATATATTTTTATTTTAAAATTATTTTTGATATCAACATATAAAAATGATCTAAAAACACCTAAAAAAATTAATTCAAAATAAAATAATTTGTTTTTCAAATGCTAACGGATAGCCTATTTAAAGTTGAAGTTTTCAACGATTAGTTGAATATAAACAGTGATTAAATTTCGATATTGATAATTGAATTAAGTGAAATCAAGTGATAGCTCTTTTTTATTTTATACTTTCTCGTGATCTCTATGAAGATTCAACCCATTATGAATCCCTAAGAAGCTTCGAGGTGCTACCCTGCTCGGTAGTCATAGCTCTCAATAGCTAGGTGTAAGAAATTGATTTTTTTTTGGTTGACAGCAAACAATGGGTTTACTGCATTTTAACTTGAAGTTAAGAATGATGGATTATTCTATTAGAAATTATATATACTATGAGAAACTTTATGTAGCTTATTTCTGACTCTGTAGCTTGTTTTATAATTCTTTTTATACTTTCTTTTTTCCAGATTTCATTATTTTATTTTAATACTTTTTTTTGTTGAATTTAATTGTAAATCCTTTTATTTTGATCTCTCTTCTTGATTGAATACTTTTTTTTTGGTGATTCCATTCATTATTATTTAATTTCATAAGAGTTTTTATATTATATTTCAGTCCTTTTATCTCTTTATTGCATGTCACTACGCGACGTCCAGGAGAGGAATGATAGAAGGGGAACTGACATCTGCTCTGGAGGCAGGGGCTACTGTAGGTTCAGTTAAAGGGAATGACGACTGGATAACAAAGAATGAGCTGGGCGATGACAATGAAGGAGAGAAAAACAGGGAAGGGCGACTGCAACTGGAGGCAGGCTACCACTACTAAAAAAGAGGGGTGTTTGCAACGGCAAAAATCCATTGCAATTTTGCATCAGGGATTTGTTTAGCAATGGAAAAACAAATTCTGGAAAAAAAACACACATGGGTTGCAACGGATTTGCCGTTGCAAATTTAATTTACAACGTACTATCTGTTGCAATTTAAAGCCATTTGCAACGGATTATCCGTTGCAAATTAAAATTACTTTGCTATGGATTTTCCGTTGCAATATAAATTTGCAATGGATATTCCGATGCAATTTCAAACTATTTGCAACGGATTATCCGTTGCAAATGAAAAGTACTTTGCAACGGATTTTCCGTTGCAATTTCAAACCATTTGTACGGATCATCCGTTGCAAATGAAATGTACTTTGCAACGGAAGTTCCGTTGCAATTTAAAAATATTTGCAACGGATTTTCCGTTGCAATTTAAAACCATTTGCAATGGATTATCCGTTGCAAAATAAATGAACTTGCAACGGATTATCCGTTGCAAGTTCATTTTAAGTTTGCAACCAACAGATTATCCATTGCAAAATTTAAAATGCAACGGCACCGTTTTAATTAGAGAGAATGTCTTCCGCCCTTGATCTCTCTCTTCCTTCCTCCTCAGAACAAAATTATCTCGTCTTCCCTTCTCTCCTTCTCTCTAATGGCCCGTTCCATCGATAGTGATATCACCTTCCCCTGTTCTCTACTGGCCTTGGCATCGCTCTTTACCACGCTGGAGAACAATTCTACAACATGATTTATGCTCCTTCCCCTAACCACCACTCCTCTTCTCCCTCTCACTGATTTACCCGCATCTTAACCTTCTTCATCTTTGAGGTAACATATTTTCTTTTTCCTCAAATTAAGTTCTTAATAGTGGGTTTTGATGTTAATTTTACTGATTATTAGTAATATTATGAAATTGGTTTTTATTTATTTTTGTGAAAAATCATAACTGAAACCGTAATTCTAAATTACAAATGCACACCCAAATCTAATTTCCAAATCAATTGCAACAAAAAAGAAAATAAATCCCGATCCTCTAGGTCCTCCATAGATATCACTGCTTTGTTGTTATTGTTGGTGCTGTTGCATTTGTTGGTGGTACTGTAGAAATAGCTGCTCTTGGTAGTTTTGGAGGTTATGGATGGTTTGAGATCACTCTCTTTGATCTTCTTCTTTAAGCCCACGCATATCTCTCACCTTTTCACTCTACAAAGGAAGAAAAGATTGAAAATTCTAATATTGCTTTGAAGCTGCAATCATAAGGATCACTTCCTTTGATCTTTCTATGGAGATATTGGAGGGTAATGGGGATGTGAGAGTGATACACCACTGTCCACAATTTTTATTTGATGTGGGGATTAAAAGTCCAACACGTCTACATGTATGTGTAAGTTTTTCAACTGAAGTTCTATTAATTTTTAAAAACCTTCAATTGATTCTGTGAAATAACTTGCAGTTGTTTTGTTTTTTGTTTTAGAAGTGAAAAAGAAGAACTTGGCTGAGAGCTTTTTAGAGAAGAATGAGAGATATAGAAAAAGGTCAGACTTCACTATTTTCGCATACTCTCTATTTAATGAATTGTCTGCTTATATACTGCAGAGAACCCATGCATTTTACATGTTGATATTCACCTGTAACAACTTTGTAACTGACTAACTAACTAACCAATTAACAGAAGAGTTACATTAGTCTCCTCTTCTATACAATTGACTTTACTAACAAAAAAGGAAACACATTACAATACACTTCTCTATTTTACTCAACTCTGCTGCTGCAACCTTCTTCCACTTCTGTTTGACTTTGCTTTGTGTCCACGTAAGCAACTTAACAATCAACAATATGGAGACTGAATTGTTTTATATAAAAAATGTGCATGCCTCTTCTTTCACCTGCTTGCGGCGTGATTCGGTTAAAAATGTTTGAAGGTCAAGCAATGCAGGTAAATAATACTTTTTGGAAACTTTATTACTCTGTTTTGGTATGAATTTATGAAAGAGTTTTCTTGTAGGCTGGTGTGCTTATAGCAAGGCTTGATCTTGATGATCCTTCAGCTGTACGAAAGAGTTTTCTCTCGTATTTTTGCTTGTTAATTAGTCTCAACGTTGTATGAAATTACCAAATTCTAATTTTGTATCCATTTCTTATGCAGGCTCATATATTTATTTATTGCTGTAGGAATAATTCTCTTCATCTTCTCTTGTTTTGGGTGTATTGGAGCTACAACACGGAATGGATGATGCTTGACTTATGTATCCTAATTATGCATCTTTTTTAAACTCATCAGTAACTAGTACTTGTGCCTAACAACTATTTTGTGATGCAACAATTACCTGTCCGAAAGATGGTAGCATAATATGCATTTTTTTTCTTTTTTTGGTTCTTGCCTAGTAAACTAGCATTAGAAGATTTGTCTTCTCATTCTCTTTTCACTGTATATTTGATGGTTCATATTGATTCTTCGATTTGACTTTCAGAATTGAAAAGAAGATAGCAACAACTAATCAAAGGATTGAGAAAACAGAACTGGCCATGAAGACCAAAGAGGATCGAAAACAGTGGTGTATTTTTTTAAACACTTCAAAATATGAATTTTTTTATTTTGTTGATTTACTTATACATGTAAATATAATTGAATCTCTGTTATATTATAAATTTTAATTTATGAAATTTTTATTTCAACTATATTAATTTATTTAGTTCTCAATATTAATAATATTTATGAAAATATTTATTTATTTACAATATTTAGTTCTCAATATTAATAAATAAATTTGAAATTTTTAAAAAATTTAATTTCCATTTGCAACGAAAAATCCGTTGCAAACTTGTTTGCAGCCCCGTATTTGCAACGAAACACATTCGTTGCAAAGTCCGTTGCAAATAAATATTTGCAACGGCCTCCTTTCTTGTTTGCAACGGACGTGTCCGTTGCAAACACCCTATTTTTAGTTAAGGGGAACGACGACTAGATAACAGAGAATGAGCTGGGTGATGACAATGCAGGAGAGAAAACTAGGGAAGGGCGGCTGCAACTGGAGGCAGTGTGGTGGTGGTGGTTATTGCAATTGAATGAAGAAAAAAGGAGAGGGGGACTGCAAGCTAGAAGAGAGAAAAAGATTGTTTTTTTTGTAGGGTTTTGGGTTTTTCGGTGTGTGAGGGTAGGCATGTGAAATTTGGTCCTCCAAAACCTCCTACTCTTTTATGCACCGAGAGACAAAAATGCAATTAAAATTGCATTTTAGGTGTGTTTAGGAGGGCTTTTCAAAAGCGCTTTACAGAAAAATTGAAATTTTTTTATTTTATATTTTAAATGAACCTGTTTTTGTACTTTTAGATTATTTTGATGTGATGATGTCAAAAATGATTTTTAATAAATAAATAAAAAATATCATTTTGATATATTTCAGCACGAGAAACACTTTGAAGAGCTATTATAACCGCTAGTTATTTAGAATATCCAATAAAATAGCAACTTATCATCCTAAAGTCTAGTTTCTTTTCATTAGGCCTATAAGGCCTTGCCTCAACTAGACATCCCCAAACATGCAAGTGTTTTAGACTAGGTTTCTTATCTATTCAAAGTTCATAAAAGGGTTGTGGTAGTGACTTTAGTGGGTACTCGATTAATGATATATGCTGCAGTCTTAAGTGCTTCTCTTAGATTGATTATGGTAAGATAGAATGACTAAACATACTCCTTACCAAGTTGCGTTCTATTTCGTCTTTCAGCAACACCATTCATATTGGGCGAACCTAGCATAGTGTACTGTGGAACGATACGACATTCATCTAGAATTTTAACAAATGGTCTTGGATGTTTTTCTCTTGAATTGTCATGTTTACCATAGTATTCACCACCACGGTCAGATTTGACGCTTTTAATATTTTTACTAAGTTGATTTACAACTTTAGCTTTATAACTTTTGAATACATCAAGTGATTGTGATTTTTGACTTATGAGATATACATAGCCATATGTGGAAAAATCATCTATGAATGTTATGAAATATTGTTGACCATCCTAAGCGACCATAGGAAATGACCCACAAATATCCGTATGTACGAGTTTTAAGATGTTCATAGTCTTGTTGGCTACAAATCTCCTTGTATTGGTTTGTTTAACCTCAATACAATTAACACATATGTCAAAATTTGTAAAATCTAAGGGACCGAGAATTTCATCTGACACAAGTCTCTCTATTCTCTTTTTAGAGATATGACCTAATCGTTTGTGCCATAATATACCCTGAATTCTCGTTAGCTAATTTTCTCTTGGTACCTCGTGTACTTAATTGCAGGGATTCATTAAATGAAGCAATTGTATCAATCAAATGAAGATTATCATAACTAGATAAAGAACCAGAACTAGATAATTTGGAATCATAAAACAAACTAATTTTCCATTTCCGAATGAACAAGAATAACCAAATTTGTCCAAAGTAGAAACATAAATCAAATTCATTCTAAAAGACAGTACAATAAAAGTTTCGTTAAATCCAAATAAAATCTGGTCTTTAACAATAATCTAAATTTTCCAATTGCCTCAACTTCAACCGTCTTGCCATCACCTACATAGATGTATCTTTCAACATCATTTGGCTTTCGACAACTCAAGCAACCCTGCATAGACACACTGATGTGAGTTGTTGCACCAGAATCTAACCACCACGTGTGTTTAGGTACCAAAATTAAATTAACTTTAGAACAAACCAAAGCAAGAAGCATACCTTTCTTAGCACGTCAAGCGTGATAGTTGGTGCATTGCTTCTTTTTATGCCCTTCAGCACCATAAAAAAACAACTACTACCAACGGAATCATGTGATTTTGAGGTACTGTACCTGCAACATCCTTAACGTTCTTTCTTTTCCTTCCCTTGTCTTTAAAGACAGCAACTAAGTGAGCACTCTCTATCCTATCTTGCTTAAGTCGTTCCTCTTCCTGAACACAGTGTGAGATGAGCTCATTCAGAGACCAAGTCTCAATCTGACAATTATAACTCACCTTAAACTAGTGAAATTGTCCAGGAAGGTACTCTCATCTTTAAGAGGTGGAGGAGAATCGGTCCTTAACACAAGGTTGAGATCCATAACTCCAAGAACAATCAAAAGATTGTCTTTCCAAGACATGAAGTTGGAGCCATTAAGCATAGGAATTGAGTTGATACTAGCAGTAATATTAGCATGATAAATAGCTGAAAAGAGAACAACAATAGTTCAAACAAGCTCACAAACAAAACTTATCTTAAGAGAAAAAATAATTCAAATAAAGATAAAACCTATCTTAAGATATCGGGCATTCCATTAATATTTTATCTTTAATAAAAAAATAATTTGTAAGTGATATCTTAACGTCATAATCAAACATTGATAATAAGAAAATGCAAAAATAAATTGGCCTTTAAATATTGACCCTCCTTTGGGCCATTAATTAGTCACATGCAAAATCAAATAATCATTACATGTTGATTACTATATGTGCACATGCATTTACTTTAAATATTGACCCTTCTTTGGGCCGGTCAATATGAACATAAATTGCATACACAACCATTTATATTTTAAAATAAAATTAATCTCCACAAAAGAGGTCACTTTAGTGACATTGTTTTAATTAATTCATTGCAATATATATATTTGATCGTTAACTTTATATTAATTATGCAAATTTATTTTCAAATATTGGTAATATATATATATATATATATATATATATATATATATTACCAATATTTGAAAAATAAATTTGCACTGAATTTAATTATAAAGTTAACGGTCAAAGTCAACTATTGACTTTTACTATTGACCTGGTGGCTGGACTGGGTTTGGCCAACTCGGATTCTAAACCAGCCTGCTGAATCCATATTTTATGTGGGATTGGATTTTTTTTATGAGCTAAAACCCATAATACCATATAATTTATGTGGGCCTAAATCCCACAACTTTTGTTTATTTGCTATGGGCCGAAGCCCATAGCCCAAAAAAAACTATTATATTCCCGGAGAATGGTTCGATCGTTACAAGTTGCGTAACCGGCCCCTTGCAATAACAGTTACCCCCTTAATTGTCTCTTAATAATATAATTGCATTGGTAACCTGCCAGTGCAATTTTTTCATATTCCTTTTTTTTTTATCTTTAATTCTTCACCAGCGCTGGTAATGGCCAACACTGGTTGGTGAAGGAACTTCACCAACCTTCACTAACGCTGACCTTCAAATCTTTTCTTTACTGGCAGCCTACGTTCTGCTAGTTTTATACCCTTAAACTGTCTTCACACTGACATCCCGTTACTTATCTCCAATGCATCACTTGCAGCCAACAGGCTGCTAGTTGCATCACCAACATAGGCTTTCAAAGCCACCATTAGTGTTATATATACATAATATATAAACACATACTGGCAGCCTACAGGTTGCCAGTTTATTTCTTTAGTTAGCAGCCTAAAAATGGCTCATCTCTAATTAACACTGGAAAATCCAGTGTTGTTTACTTGAGTTTTCTAATTAGTTTTCTAATAATTCAACATGAAAATAGACTCTGATACAACTTATTAGATCTAACATTTCATAGCATAAAAAAAATGATATTCATGTTGAATTATCAAGAACACGTAAACAATAAAGCGGAAACGTACCTGAATTGATATCTGGAAATCACTATCTAGAGTCGTACGGATGACCTTCCAGATTAATACGTTCGCCTTAGAGAGCCATTTGATTCTCTCTATCTTAGCCTTATTTTCTCTATGATAATGGGATGTCAGTATGAGAATGTAGCCCGTGTAATCTGGGGACCATAACCATATATATAGGCAACGAAGTGCCTTTTGATATTCATTCATTTTGCCATTTCCATCCTTTGGTATTCCTATTTTAGCCCATCACTATAATAGGAATAACCCTTTAATCTCTACACATTAAATGTCCACACCCTGTTAGATACATCAAAACCCAATTGTCTAAAAATACATAGCAGATCATTTTAATTAGGTTTTACTTTATTAAACAGTCCACAAACATATAATTATTCTTATATAAGCCTAAAGTTGGATTAATGATCCAACAAAATTCTTTTCAGATATATTGATAGCCAAAAACTCTATTAGGAAGCATCACTCCACGCTGAACGATTGCCCGTTTGTAATGTGATCCAAGTCCTCTTCACCGAGCAGACCAAACTCAATCAACAAATGAATTTGAGTGGGTCGTTTAGTGAAACTAGAAGCCCCTACCTGAGGTTTGAGGCCCCGACGAGGTGCCTTTCAAAATGTGAAATGAGCGAGCTGTTAATTTGAGTAGTGTTTCCATCAAATTCAGTATGTTTTCTTTTTACTGAAAGAGGGAGTTTATACAAGACAATGTACAGCCTGTTGAATTTTTATTTGGAAAGGAAACTATAACAATCCCATGACAATCGGGTTTAACATAAATAAGAGATAATTGTCACAATTCCAGCTATGATTTCCTATTCTCTCTCGGTTTGTACAACTCATGCCAACACTCCTCCTCAAGTTGGTGTAGAAATGTCTTTGATACCCAACTTGTCAAGTGAGTTGTGGAAGTTCTTGTTTGAGATAGCCTTCGTGAGCATGTCTGCAAGTTGGTCCTCGGATCTGACAAACGGAAAGCGAATTATCCTTTCTTCAAGGTTTTGTTTAATAAAGTGCTGGTCTTTCTTGATATGCTTTGTTCTGCCATGTTGGATTAGGTTTTGAGATATTTCAATCGCAGCTTTATTATCACAATATAAATTCATTTTTGAACTTGGTGCAAAGCCAATTTCTGAGAGCAGTCGTCTAAGCCATAAGAGCTCGCAAAGACCATTTGTCATCCCTCAAAACTCGGCTTCTACACTTGATAGAGATACCACCTTTTGTTTCTTGCTCCTCCACGTAACCAAGTTACCTCCGACGAATGTGAAGAATCCTGATGTGGATTTTCTGTCGACTACGTTTCCTACCCAGTCTGCATCTGTATAGCCTTCAACCTCTAAGTGACCATTCTTAGAGAACATAATCCCCTTCCCCGGTGCTAATTTCTGGTATCGAAGAATTAGAACAACTGCATCCATGTGATCTTTGCTCGGGCGATGCATAAATTGACTGACCATGCTTACGGCGTATGAAATATCTGGACGAGTATGGGATAAGTAAATCAACTTACCCACCAGTCATTGATACCTATCTTTTTCTGTTGGGGTTTGATCAGGATACTCCCCAAGTTTTTGATTTTGAATAGTTGGAGTATTTGCCGGTTTGCAGTCGAGCATCCCAACTTCTGCTAGTAGGTCAATCACATACTTTCGCTATGATAGAAAGATGCCTTCTTTTGATCTAGCCACTTCTATTCCAAGGAAATATTTGAGTCCACCCAAATTTTTCATTTCAAATTCCATGGCCAAATGCTTCTCCAGCCTGCAAATTTCCTCTGAATCATCTCCCATGATTATCATGTCATCGGCATAGATTATCAAGGCAATTATTTTGCCTTGTCGTCGTTTCAGGAAGAGAGTATGGTCTGAGTTGCTTTGTTGAAACCCATACTTTCTCATGGCCATGCTAAAGTGACCAAAACATGCACACGATAATTGCTTTAGTCCATATAATGCCCTTTGTAACCTGCAAACAATTCCTGTGGAGGATGACATATAGCCTGGTGAGATATCTGTATATACTTCTTCCTTAAGATCCCTGTGAAGAAAGACATTCTTCACGTCAAATTGGTGTAGGCGCCACTCTCGATTTGCAACCACGGATAATAGAACTCTTACGGTGTTTAGCTTTGCTATCAGAGAGAATGTCTCGTAATAGTCTATGCCGTATGTCTGAGTATATCCTTTTGCCACTAACCTTGCCTTGTATCGTTCAACTAATCCGTCTGCTTTGTTTGTAATTGAGAATACCCACTTACACCACACTATCCTTTTTCCCATCAACAAATGGACAAGTTCCCAAGTTCTATTTCGATTCAAAGCTTCCATTTCTTCTTGTATTGCTGCTGAGCATTTGTGATCAGTTAAGGCTTCATGGACTTCGCAGGGAATGGGATCCGAAGATAGCTTTTGCACAAATTTTATAAGAGGATCAGACCAGCCTTTGGTTGTCATATGATTCGAAATTGGAAACTTGGATTTCTTCCTGTTTCTCAAGGAGAGTAGCGAGCTGGAGCTTTGTCGCGGTTACCCCTAAAAGGTAAGTGATAACTAGTTGCAATATCCAAAACATTACTGGAAGGGGATGCAGAAGGTCTTACCTCTGGAATATTCTCAGGATAAGGATTGTCACTGTCGGGTACGTCCAAAAGAAGGGTTCTTCTACTTGGAGATTCATCGCTGTTGTCAATAACCATGATGTCTTCATGCAGGCCATTATTGGTAACTGGTGATGATGTTCCTATCACTTCTTCCTCCTCTATTATTATCATACTGTCACCCATTTGTGTAATAGCAGCCCTTATCTCCTCCTGCAATGGTGTCACTTCCACTACGGTGGGTGCTGTTGTCACCATGGTTTCCTCCTGCTGTGATGGTGCAATTGTTACCACGGTAGGGGTTGCGTTCACCATTGGAGAGGCTGTTGTCACCATAGTTTCTTCACTTTGTCCCGTCCACCACTTCTGCTCTTCATCATAAGTCTCTCGGCGAAGAGAAGTTGATATATGTGATGAATACCACTTGTCTGATTCCACAAATGTGACATCCATTGTTGTATACACCTGTTTTTTATTCGGGTCATAGCAACAATACCCTTTCTTGTTGGTGCCATACCCCAAAAATATGCATCGAACGACATACGACTCTAGCTTGGTCCTTTGTTTTTTATGTAAATGAACAAAGGCAACACATCCAAACACCCAGGGCTTAATAAGTAGCACTGATGGTAGAGAGACATATTTTGACAAAACCTGTAATAGTGTGTTGAAGTCCAACACCTTGGAGGGCAAACGGTTCTTTAGATACACCACAAAGGTAACTACATCATCCCAATGACGACTGGGTGTATTTGATCCAATCAACAAGGACCATGCCGTTTCTAGAATGTGTCGATTCTTTCTTTCAGCTACTCCATTTTGTTGTGGTGTTTGACTATACGATGACTCATGGAGGAGACCGGTTCTTTGGAAATATTCATGAAAATCTCGATTCATATACTCACCTTCATTGTCTGTTCGAAGAATACGGACCTTTGTTGAGTATTGATTCTGAATCATGGCATGAAATGCCTTAAATACACCAAATACTTCATCTTTGTGTTTCGACAAGTATAGCCAAGTCATCCGCGTATAATGATCTATAAAAATCATAAACCATCTTATACCCGAGATAGTTGTAATAGGGGAAGGTCACCACACATCAAAGTGAATTAGAGTAAACGGAATATCACTATTATTCATGCTAGTTGGAAAAGGTACACGGTGACTCTTGGCCAATATGCATGTTTCACATCTGAAATTTGAGTAATTTATAGTTGAAAATAACTGCGAAAATAAATGTTTCATATAGCTAAATGAAGGATGTCCTAACCGAGAGTGCCATAACCAAATCAGTTCCTCACTTGAGCTAGATGTGTGACTCATGGTATTGACTTTGCCAAAATTGAAATCGTCCATGTAGTATAACCCCTCTCTTTTAGTACCACGCCCAATGATCTCCTTCGTGACAATATCCTGAAAAAGACAAAAATTTGGATACATTAGCACTAAGCAATTGAGTTCTTCGGTAACTTGTCCCACTGATAATAATTTACTGGAAAGAGAGGGTACTAAAAGGGTGTTAGCCAATGAAATTGAGGATGATAAATCGACGGTTCCAGCTCCTTTAATATATATATATATATATATATATGAATCTTTGTGTTCGAATTGACTTTTATTTATTATATCTTATACGTGTGATGTAAGATGTAGTTTGTGAATGAATATAGTCTTGGGCATATTCTGAAATTAGTTATGCAATTGTTTGTACTAAACATGGATATAATTGTGAATGAGATATGATTCAAACTGTATGCAGGTTGCGTTGTTGATAACTTGGAATCTCCCTATATAGAGGAGACACTCTACATAAATTTCGACGAGAGAATTTTTTTTCTTATGCTTCATCTACACTTTATAGGGAGGAAGATTAACAAATAAACTTATAGAAAAAAATGGGGTTATTACATTATTTGTATATTAAATGCAGCTTGTGTTAAAAAAATAGAGTAAGTGTAGCTTTGGTGATATGAAATGAGAGTGAAACTCTCTCATACACTTAAGTTAATGTTATGTTGTTAGCGATATGTTATTTTTTTTATTTTTATCTATTTTATTTATGTGTGACTTGATATATTTTTAATTTAAAATCATTTTTATTTAAAAATAAATTAAAATATATGTCTTCTATTGTTAAGATTTATTCTTGATATTATAATATTAAAAATATTTTAGAACAATGATATTAAATTAATTTGAGATTTAAAAAAAATCTTTGTTCATTTATTCTTAATATTTTAATGCATTAATATTAAAACAATATCAAAATATATAATTAGTCTAACATATTTTTAAGAAAAAGTATCTTAAAAATAATCGTTATCATTATTTCAATGTTTTATCAATAATAAAATGAGTATATAAAGAAACTAAGTGATCGAAAGTTTTTTTAGACAAACATGAAAGAAAATAACACAATAACTTAGATTGTATATGATAGTTTGATTATTTCTCATAATAATAATAATAATAATTATAATAATAATAATAATAATAATTTAAGTAATTTATTATTCAGTATTGTATTTATTAAAAATTAAGTTTTGCATCTTCCCTACATATAATGTTACAAATCAAATTTTTCGGGTTAATGATTTAAAAAAAACAATTGTGGCTCAATATTTTTTATATTTTTTTTATCTTATGTCTTTAAAATTATATGAGTGAACATTTAAGCGTAATATTGTTGCTTTTTGTTCATATTAGTGTAAAAAAAAAAAAAATACTCCTAAGTAATCAACTATTTGTTGTCTGTTGATAGGAGTAAAAATATAGTTTTACAATATAAAAATAAACAAAAAAACTCAAATACCCTAAACAATTAGAAAATACCAACTAGTCTCTTGAAAAGTGTAATATACCCTGAGTACAGAGTTAAAATTTTATTATAATTCATAATAATTTGTAATTACTGTTATATTTAAAAACCTACAAGTTTTTTACCTTCTTCTTTGATATAAAGAATAAAAAATAATATTTTCTTAATGGAAGGAGAATAAAGCAAATAAAATATACCATCAAATTAAACAATAATAAAGATAAAATCGAAATACAATTAAGGGGTGTATGATGCTTCAAAAATATTTTTGAAATTTTTTTTTTAATTTTAATTTTAATTAAATATTTTTTTATATTTTTAGATAATTTTTATATATTGATGTAAGAAATAATTTGTAAAAAATAAATAAAATAATTTTAATATATATATTTTAAATGAAAAATATTTAAAAAACAGTGAGAATATTTTTTTTAAAATTGTCGTGATAACCAGCTTAACTGAAAAAACTCATGGGTTAATACAGTTTATCGTGAAGCCGCAAAACCTCAGCCGAAACAATGCTCTTTTGCAAAAATGGCTCTCTCTGCTATAACACCACAATTTCATCTCCACCAAGACCTTCAAAACCTTAACTCCCACTTCCCCGGAATCCATAGCCCCAACAAAACGTTTACCCTCTCTTTCAAACCTCAAAAGCCATACCTTATCTCTTCTACACTCAACACCCCTCAAAACTCACTCAACACCACAGCCACTACTTCAATTGCCCCTCAAAACCCAACAAACTCACGCTTGCTTCAACTATGTCTTAGAGGGAACCTTGAACATGCTCTGAAACACCTTGCTTCAATGCAAGAAGCTAAAATTCCCGTAGAAGAGGACTGCTTTGTTGCTTTGATAAGATTATGTGAGAATAAGAGAGGATACAGTGAGGGTGAGTATGTGTGGAAAGCTGTGTTGAGTTCACTGGTGTCTCTGTTGAGTGTTAGGCTTGGAAATGCGTTGCTGAGTATGTTTGTGAGGTTTGGTGATGTGGGTAATGCTTGGAGTGTTTTTGGGAGGATGGGAGAGAGAGATTTGTTTTCATGGAATGTTTTGGTTGGTGGGTATGCAAAAGCAGGGTTTTTTGATGAGGCTTTGTGTTTGTATCATAGGATCTTGTGGGCTGGAATTAGGCCTGATGTCTATACTTTTCCTTCTGTTTTGAGGAGCTGTGCTGGGGCAATGAATTTAGTGAGCGGGAGAGAGGTTCATGCTCATGTTGTTAGATTTTATTTTGACATGGATGTTGATGTTGTCAATGCTTTGATTACGATGTATGTAAAATGCGCGGATGTTGTTTCAGCGCGGATGTTGTTTGACAAAATGCCCGCTAGAGATAGGATTTCTTGGAATGCAATGATTTCAGGGTATTTTGAGAACGATGAGTGTTTGGAAGGGTTGGAGTTGTTTTTCAGGATGCGTGAGCTTTCAATTGATCCTGATTTGATGACCATGACGAGCGTGATATCTGCTTGTGAGCTTCTTGGCGATGAGAGGTTAGGGAGGCAACTTCACAGTTATGTCGTGAGAACAGCATGTGGTGGTAATATTTCAGTGTATAATTCTTTGATTCAAATGTACCTGAGTCTTGGGCATTGGAAAGAAGCAGAAAGCGCTTTTTCAGGAATGGAATGCAGAGATGTCGTGTCATGGACAACAATGATTTCTGGTTATGTGGATAATTTGCTACCTGACAAGGCCTTGGAGATATATAAAACCATGGAGATAACGGGCACCATGCCTGATGAGGTAACAATAGCCAGTGTTTTATCTGCTTGTGCTTCATTAGGGCAATTAGATATGGGCATGAAACTTCATGAGCTTGCTGAGAGGACCGGACACATACTGTATGTAGTTGTTGCAAATTCACTCATCGATATGTATTCAAAGTGCAAACGCATTGAAAAGGCTTTGGAAATTTTCCATCAAATTCCTGACAAGGATGTGATTTCATGGACTTCCGTAATTAATGGGCTTCGGATTAACAATCGGTGTTTTGAGGCTTTGATATTCTTTCGGAAAATGAAATTGAAGTCAAAACCAAATTCTGTAACATTGATTTCTGCCCTCTCTGCATGTGCTAGAGTTGGAGCTTTGATGTGCGGAAAAGAGATTCATGCCCATGCATTAAAGGCTGGAGTGGGCTTCGATGGATTTCTACCCAATGCAATTTTGGACTTGTATGTCAGATGTGGAAGGATGAGAACTGCATTAAACCAGTTTAACTTGAATGAAAAAGATGTCGGGGCTTGGAATATTTTGCTAACAGGATATGCTCAGCAAGGGAAAGGGGCTTTGGTCATGGAGTTATTCAAAAGGATGATGGAATCTGAAATACATCCTGATGATGTTACATTCATTTCTCTACTATGTGCTTGCAGTAGATCTGGAATGGTAACAGAAGGTTTGGAGTACTTCCAGAGAATGAAAGTCAATTATCATATCACCCCGAATTTGAAACACTATGCCTGTATGGTTGATTTACTTGGCCGTGCAGGGAAATTGAACGAAGCTCATGAATTTATAGAGAGAATGCCTATGAAGCCAGACCCTCCAATTTGGGGAGCCTTATTAAATGCTTGTAGGATCCACCAGCAGGTTCTGCTCGGGGAGCTTGCTGCTCAGCAAATTTTCAAGGAGGATGCGGAAAGTATTGGGTATTATATTCTGTTGTGTAATCTCTATGCTGACAGTGGTAAATGGGATGAGGTTGCAAAAGTTAGGAGGACAATGAAAGAGAAAGGGCTAATCGTTGATCCTGGGTGTAGTTGGGTGGAAGTAAAGGGAAAAGTTCATGCTTTCCTTAGCGGAGAAAATTTCCACCCTCAAATGCAGGAAATAAATGTTGTTTTGGAGGGTTTTTATGAGAAAATGAAGACATCTGATTTCAATGGTCAAGAAAGCAGTTCAATGGATGGAGTTGAAAATTCAAAAGCTGACATATTTTGTGGGCACAGTGAGAGACAGGCCATTGCTTACAGCCTAATCAACACTCCTCCTGGGATGCCTATATGGGTAACAAAGAATCTATATATGTGCCAAAGCTGTCATAGTACTGTCAAATTCATCTCCAAGAGAGTTCGCAGAGAGATTTCTGTTAGGGATACTGAGCAGTTTCATCATTTCAAGGATGGTTTGTGCTCTTGTGGCGATGCAGGTTACTGTGAAAGAAATGACAAGAAAGCCCAGGAAACTTGAATGAATTGTCCATTTCATCTTCAATATAGTTCACGGAGAGATTTCCATCAATGATACAGAGCTACTCCATTCCATGGAGGATGAAGCTTCAAGAAATTTTGAATGTGCAGTCAGATACTGGAAAGGCAACCTCGATGTCGTGCAGGACGACTTATAATTGGGCTATGGAACATTATTGAGATCCATTTAACCAAAGTGTATATGTGCTTAGAAGATAGCTAGACCATGCTAATTTTCACACACAAGTGCTTAGAAGATAGACAGATATTGTATCATGTATGTGAGGTATGATGTCATTTATCTGCTTATATAATGTATGAAAATGGCATTGATGCCCTGTAATTTTGATACTTCTAAGCTCTACCTTCTGCTCAAATTTCGTTCTCTTACCATTGAATCTGCAGTGTTCAAATGAAATTGCGAGATCTGGTGAATGCAAGAAATGTCCTTTTGCGCTATCGTTACAATTGAATCTATAATTTGGTGACTTGATGTTTATTTCTGGTATTATCTGTTCTTGAATTATTCATACAAAATTAACACCCCGACAACACACACACGCTCATTGATTGAAAAAAGTATCCATGTATATAACGTACCTGCAATTCCCCGATCTGGGAAAAGACCTCATGATTGAATTTATGACCACCTTAGCTATCCGGCTCGAATGAGAGCCATATCCGTGATTTGGTGAGGCTGCCTTAAGAAGAATCAAGCCAAATTGCCTCCAATGCAGTTTGCTTCACTTCTCACTTATTGCAGGCGTCACGCCACCTGGGTACTGACTCCAGTAAATATTTGCCATTTTGTTGAGGATCGGGACGCTGGCATATTCCCAGAAACTGGCATTTTTTATTTGGATTCATTTCTATTTAGTCTACACTCAACAGCTGAAAAAGAGGATCTTTTATCTCAGTTCCATGTATAAAGATAGAGGAGTCAATGAGCTTAGATTCCAGAGAGTACATTTTTACAGGGAAAATGAATTAAGCTGAATCACATTTATCTGCAAAAACAAGCTGTTATTACATATCTCACAACCAATCTCATACCAAATCAAAGGCACTTAGGATATACAACACAGATTTCCACACAATTATTCATCTCATGCTGCCATTGCTAGCAGCACTCTAAAGAAAAACTCAAGGTACAATTGAACAAGTGGAATTGCAGTTTCAAAATTTTACTGCTTTCTTGATAGTCTTGATGGATGACTTGATGAAGCTGTTCCCTGCAGCACGATCCCCGTCATAGTCATCATCATCATCATCATCATCACCAGTTACCACGGGCCTTCTCCTCATGCATTCAACCCCCTTTCTCATACCCAAGATCAAAGATGGAGAGGATGGGATACGCCGCATTGTCCTGGCACTCTCAGACCTTGTAAGCACTCTTTCTTTTTTGCTCTCTATTCTTTCCTTCCCTTCAAAACTGTGGCTACTTGCAATTGCTTCACTGCCATTTCCTTTTTCTTTCGGTGTTTTGTTTGGTTCTATCTCAGCAATCTCTTCTACCCTTGTTCCTCTATCATTTCCTTGTAAAATTACTTGCGGCTTCTCCCCCTGGACCTGTGTCTTGGCCTCCTCCTTTAGTGGGAACTTTTGGTTCAGCTTTGTAATAATGTCATCGGTTGTGTTCGCTCCAGAGCCGCTTGAGTTTTGAGGTTCAATCTCTTCTCCAGAATTCTCTAACAGCAATTGCAGCCACCTCTCTACATTTCCCTTCCCACGTTGCTTTCTGCTCTCTTCATCCTCCTCTATTTCTTGGTCTTGGATAACTGGGAATTGAAGTTTGTCTCTCTTTCCCTCCCCTATTTCCAGTGCCCGAAGCTTATATTCAATTGGAATTTCATTTTCGAATGCGATATTTGATTTATGATGCTCTTCCTTCATGATAGTCATTTCAGGTTGTTTGAGGAGTTCCTCTTCAATTTCGTTACGATCACGATTCGATTCTTCGATAGTAGACAAGCCAGCCTCAGAAGCTTTCTGCTCCTCCTCTAGAAACACTCTGAGCTCCTTGTGTAAAGGTGTCCTTGGCCTGATTCCTGGTAAATAAAAAATAGTTTTATGGTCTCCATCTTCAGGTGGGATATAATCCCTTCTTGATCTCTTCCTTCCTTGTTCCCAGTCAGGCCTAATTTGTTTCTCAAGCTCGTCCCTTTGTTTGTATTTCTTGTGGAGTTCTTTCTCTGAAGCATCGCATATTGCCTTCTGCGCTTGTAGCCTTGCCATGAGTGCATTGGCTGCAGCCTGATTCAGTCTCACCTGTTCCTTGTAGACAACACTCCTGCAATAAAAATTCAGAAATGCATATTTCAAATATATGACAACAAAATTTCAGAGAAAAATGTGACAAAATGAAGAGATTTTGTGTTGAGTAACAAATCTTACTGGTGCATAGCATCACGAATCATCTTCTCTAGCATAGTTCTGTATGAAGATTGTGCCTCTGCTAGCCGCCTGCACTTCTCTGCCCTCCTCCTACGCTTTATCAGAGTCAATTCCAAGTCCTGAATACTAAGCTTTTCCTCGTCATTCTTTCTCTTTATTTCATTTACTTCGTCGTCCAAACTATGTATTTCACCCTGCATCTTGTGAGCTGCTTCTTTTTGCTTAAGAGAATCCCTGGCCAAGACAATTGCTTGATATGGATTTGTGACAAAGCCCGGGTCCTCATTTTCTTTCAGAACACTTGGCTTCACTTTTCTTGAAGCTGAAGTAAGACAACCAAAGAACACCCTATATTACCTCATGGGATTCAGTTATATAACTATGCGTGCATGAGAAAAAGAACAGGATCGGAAAAATGAAAAAAAGAAGAAGCTGGTAACAGAAAAGGAACAAAGAAAAAAGAAACTGTCATCTATTTGAGATATCTTCAACTAACCATTTGCAGGAGAATGCGACCTCATCTGCCTGTTATAATCCAATGATTTCAAAGCCAAGGAAGAATCATATGATTCTCTTCGAGATACAACAACAGCAGCTGGAGCAAGGCCTAGTTTCTCTCTCGATTCAATGAAATGTTGCGGAAAAGAATGTGACTCTACACTCTGGGAAGCATTCAGTTCCTCACTTTCTCCTTCTGAGAACAAAAATGAAAATGCCCTGTGCCTGCCATAATTTTGGAAGGAAGTGCATTATATAACTTCTCTTTCATCGTTCAATTTGAATGCTGCAAAAGGTAGATATCGATATAGACCCACCTGAAATCTGAGTTGGAAGACGCAAAGATGGATAAGAACTGGTTCACAGAGATTCCCAGCTGAAGATCCCACCACGGAACAAGAAACTCTAACTTGCCGTGCTTTCTCTTGCACACTTGCCATTGTAGCATCCTCAAATTGCTTGGAACTGTCAATCCCCCCCCTACAATTTCAACAAGCAAAACCAATCATTACAGATGTTTTATATGACTTTATTGTACGTACACATAGACAGAGAGAGAGAGAGAGAGAGATTTATGATTAATTATGTACTTGGGCAAGGGAACCAATGATCAATGTCCCAAGCAAGAGGTGAGGCTTTATCAGCATGAAAATATAGAACATTGCCGTATGGGTCCACCCGAATTACTGCAGGATCAAATCCAGCATTCCTAAAATCCAACACAGTAAGAAATAAATAAGAGATCGTATATCATAAGAATTCGAGTAGCATTTTTATAGGCCAGAGCAGGGAGATTAAGTTACCCAAGGTGATTGAGCTGCTTCCACAAGAGGCTGATAAAAATCTTGGGCTTGGCAGTTTGTTTCGCCTTTTGTTCAATAATTGGAAACATCTGTTCTAATTCCCTTGCTCTCGAAATCTGCAGAGAAAATCATGATCAAAGCCGGCATCGGAATAGATGGAAAGGCAAACCCTATCCTTGAAAAAGAATTATCGTTGGCTGAATTTATTGACAGCATTAACTCTTTAAAACCACACTTCATGCAAAAATTCTCGGTCCATTTTGATTGTTTAACCTTTGTTGGGTTTCACTTCAACTTAAACGTTTCAATTTCAGCCTGAAATCCAATGATCTAAGTAAATAGAGTTTCTCGCAGTAAACCACAAGAAGAGAGAAGCATCTAAACGACTTAAATTTATCAAGAAAATAAAATCAAACAACAGAGGCCTATCTGTGTATATCCGGTAAGATTTAATCATTGAACTGGTTTTCTCTTTCACTAAAAACTAAAACCCTAAGGAAAATTTGTCAAAATTCCCTTTTAAATTATTACCTCATGTTGCTGCATTGCATATGGAATGAAAGTGAAAGGAGGACCATGGCTATAAGCCCCTACAGCACCTCGATCTCTACAAAGCTTTGCATAGGCTCTTGGGAACCCAACCCCCTCATCAATCTCCATATCTTCCTCCTTGAAAGCATAATCGGCAGCCATTGTTGTCTTCTTGATTTCTCTTCTAGCTCTTAGAGAGGTTTTGTGAAAGAAAAGAAAATAGAGCGTAGTGGTTTTTGTTGAATAGAAAAGAAGAAGCTCTAACGGTCGAATTCTTTGTTTAATGTTATAGAGATTTTGGTGGGGTTTGAATTCGGAAATACACGGTGGGTGTAACGGCTAGATAGGGTTGGTCCTACGTGCTTGATGGTCACGGGGATCATGACCTTAGTCCATGTAATCAAACATATTTCTTCAATTATCAAAATGCACTTGTACGTTTGAAGAACCCTAAGAATTTTTTTTTTTTTTAGAAAAAAAATCCCCAATATATAATGAAAAAAAGGTATTTTGTCATAATGATTTTTTGGAATGAGAGAACGAAACATAAACCAAGTTGAGCTATTAAGAAAATCTTGGTATTATTTACTAATCTGTCTATTTTTAAATTTTAAAAATGGTTTTATATAAAATATTTTTTTTAGGTAAATAAAAAATTTAATGGTGATTTTAGATTATTTAGCTATTCTGACATCATAAATAATAATAATAATAATAATAATAATAATAAATTTATTTCAAAATAAAAAAAATATTTAAAAAAAAGACTCTAGAGATGTTCTAAATGTTTAACCTTGTAAATTGAGTAGAAGATCTGAGTTTACCATTAATAACTGTTGCTGTATCAAATATCACCAAACACTACACTTTACAAAAGTGAAAATGTCGTGGCCGGCTATTTTTGTCATGGGCTTGAGGCCTAATTTCTTCTTCAACGACTAGTGAAGAAGAGAATTCAAATCTTGAGAATTGAATTTGATGGTGGTGGGGCTGCTGGGGCTGATAGAGGCGTTAGGTTTTGTATTTTCTGTCTCGTTTTTGTAATTTAAACTTGAGGGCCGTACACTGTTACTGTAATTAATCAGAACAAAACCCACATTGTCAAGATAACCTTTATGAACTGGCAGATTGGATTTCCGTGGGTCCACCATGAAAATCATTAATGTAGCTTGGGCATGGCTTTGATGGGGGTGAGCTGATCCTGTGGATTTGGTGGCAACTTATTAGCATAAACGTCACTACAATATTCACATTCGTTTACATTTCCTCTTTTTAATCATTTTCAATCGAATTCTTTTTTTATATTTTATTTTATAAATGAGTGCCTGCCTATTCGATTGAGTTTGATTTTAAGATATTTTTTATTTATAAATATATCAAATTCATTTTCTTTATAAAAAAAATTATTGTGGTATCAACCCATCAAAATAATATAAAAACACAAAATTGATTTAAAACAAAAAACATTTTTTTAAAAAATATATATTTTTTAAATGATTCCCCAAAAAAACTCCATGAAAGTCATCCTTGTACGATTTAAATATTAGAAAACAGTATCATGATAAATTAATTATAACCCCTTTTAAAAGAAAACGAAAATAAGAGAATATGTCCATTGTGCTTCCAAGTTACTTACCTTAGATGCAGCTATTCATTACGTGGTAAGAGTACCGTGTAAGAAATCATTATCGTGACTGAGAGACAGTTTTTGATTTCAGAGTGTATTTGGAGCTGTTTTTGTGATTGAGATTAAAAAAAATAGTTTCATGAAAAATATTTTTAGTTGCGGTTCATAATTGAAATTGATGTATTTGGTTAAAATAGTGATTGAGTTTGATGTTTATTGAAAAACAGTTTCAGATGTATAGTTACCATGTTTTTGTGGTTGAGGTTAACTTATAAAATTACTTTAAAGAGCATAAATATACACACACATATATTAAGAAGGAAAAAATATTAATGGTCTTAGATTTTTTTTATGATGCTATACATCCGAAAGAATATAATCATCGTACAAACCTTTCAATTTTTTAGATTTTTTATAAATTCATTTTGTTATGGATAATAAGTTTTTTCTCTTAAAAATAATGATATATATTGATATTTTTTCAATATTAACCTTAAAATCTATATTAATATAATAATATGAAGAATAAATTTAAAAAATAAAAAATAAAAAAATAAAAATCATTTTAAACTAAAAATATAGTATGAAACACATAGACGAAACAATATAAAAAAATACAAAGATAATAATAAATCATTAACAATATAAGATTTACTATACATGAATATATAGAAAAAAGTTTCGTTCTCATTTCATGCAACCAAAATTGAATTTATACTATTTTCTAACATAAATTGCATTTATACAAAGATAAATTACAATAAAAATTTTAAGTATAAATATATAACTACAAATAAAAAAATAAGAATTATAATAGAAGGACAAGAAAATAAAAGGAACAAAACTAAATAAAAAAATAAAAGTAAAAAGAAAAAAGAAAAAGGAGAGAGCGTGTGTACATGTTTGGATAAGGTTTTCTTTCAATATATATATTTTGGTTCAGGGGAGGACCTTCATCTTCTAGCACTTTGAGGCATGAAAAGCAGCTACATAGTTTTTTTTTCTATGTGGGATTAATAAAAAAAAATCAGCTTTTCTATTTTAATTAAACACTAAAATAATAAAAAAATTTAATTTCTAATCAGACCTCATAATCAAATAGCCACTTAGTATAGGGGAAAATGAATATGACATTATTTTAAAACAGATATGAATATAATTTTCATATAAGTTGAAAAGATAAATAAGAGAATTTCATTCCACTAATAAAAGTTCAAGAATCTTAATCTTGCTTAGAAAAAGAGCAAGAAACAAGGGAAGCCAAATGATACAAAAAATACTAAGATAAATAAAAAAGAATTTGCATGGGATAAGAGAAGTTAGGGTAGATTCAGCCAAGAGGTTAGAGAGGTGAAAGAAGAAGAAAAACCCACAATCTAGAAAACTTGAAAGAAAATTAAAAAAAATAATAATTTCTTAAGCTAGTGAGTAGTAGAGGCGAAAAAGAAGAGAAAAGGAATAAAACATATAGAAAAGGGCAACAAAGAAGAAGAAGAAGAAGAGATAAAAGCCCAAATTAGAGAGAAAACCACGTCAAAACCACACTACCGTTGGCACAATACCTTCTTTACCATCGTAATCGAGGTTTTCAATACTATCTTGTTGAAGTTTTGTTTTTTTCTATTAGTATAAAATATTTTTAGTTTTGGAGTGTTTTGACGTTTCGTTTCAGAGTTGTATTATTTATATATAATTAATTAATTATATACATGAAAACAATTAAAATATTAATTTAACAAACATAATTAAAATTCAAAATAAATTAAATTTAAATTTTTTAATACAAATACAACCAAACAAACATAATCTCAAAATTAGAAACAACTCTAAAATTCCAAAATATTATTAAAGTAAAATATTCTAAAATAAAAAATATAAATCAAACATCTTCTACATCATTAATGTAAAAATTTTTTTTTTCATATTATATTCTTAATATATATATATATATATATATATATATATATAATAAATAACCTTACCCATGCACAATAATTATGAGAGACAAAAGACATAAGACAAAGATAGCCAATAGAAAATGGTTGTTCTCAAGAAAATCCTCACTCATACCGAAACCATAAAAAAAGAAATTCCCTTCTGTTCTCCATGTCTCTATCATTTTCCTCATGTTACTTAAAACCAAATAATCAGTCATGAGTTCAAATACAGCAAGACGAGAGATTCACCGAGGCCATAATAAAGGCTGAAGGGAAACTCAGCCTCCGCCTCGTCATGCCATGCCCCTCTACTTCTTCCCTACTTTTCATGGCCCAAACAGTTATGTGTTTGATATGTTTTGACTGATATTTGAAATTTTTTATATGGACTTAAATTTAAATTAAAATAAAAATAATATCGTTTTGTTTTATTTTTTAATTAATACAAAATGTTTTGACCATTTCAGCTAAAACAAAATAAGATTGATAACTTTGATCATAATAGGTCCTAAACTAGTCTAAGATAACCCATATCTATTTTTTCTTTTTTCTATTAGGTATTTTCATTTTTTGTACTATTTACAAGTGAAAATAATGCACATTACACTATTCATGCATGATTACTATTGATCAATGTATTTTTATTTCATTTCATTTCAAAATCAAATTATCTTTGTTTTGTAAAATTGTATTCCCATGTTTTTACATATGCACACATGTGTAATGCTTCATTTTTTGAAGTAGGTTTATATTCCTTCAAGCATTATTTTTTACTTTTTTTTGCCTAGTGTTATTTTTTTTTCATTTTGTGAAAATAAGCTTTCCCCTTTTTAAGTATGTATATGCGAGTAAATATTTATTTTTGAAAAAAAATCAATGAGTTTCATGAAGTTAATGTTATACTGTTTATTAAGTTCGGGCTTAAATATCTAGGTTTGCATGTCTTCTAGTTTTGGAGACTATCATAAGCCTAGCAAGACATTTTAATCTTTAAATAAGTTCAATAATGAGTAGACAAGTTTTCTAGCATCAAATATTTATTAAACTTAGATGTCCCGAGTCAAGACATTTAGACTCGCTCATTTGAGTTAAGACATGCATTTCTTGTAAGAGTATAAAATAATCAGAGTTTTACTGCTAATTTAAACCCATAAAATATATTTTTTGAGAGTATAGTTTTTTCAAATAAAAAAAAAGATTTTGTCGAGATGTCTTTTAGTTTTATGGAGCAATGTAGGCTTAGTTCATGATTCTTAAACCAAAATAGAGCCAATAGTAAGTCTCTGAGTCTTTTCCAAGCAGGAACGATGTGGAAAGTGCGTGATCTTCTTTTCGACCTTTTCATTGTAAATAATAATAATAAGAAAAATAGACTCAATAATATAAATAAATAAATAAGATAAACTTTCTTTGGAAAATATATATATTTTTTAATCTTTCTATAGGTATAACCAACCTCTTATTTAGAACTTTGAAGCAAGTGTATATTTAGTAGGTTTTAGTCTCCTCAAGAAGCTAGGTGACGACTCCATTTTTAATCTTGGAGGTCTCATATTCATGTCATGTGTGACAAATACTATTAATAGAAATTATAATTAAAGGACTTAAAATTTAAATTTGTATATCTAAAAAAATAAATAATATTTGATTAATTTAATCTTTCTATAGGACTCTATTTTTTAAAAAATATTTAGATGTCAAAGTCGGATAAAATGATAAACATAACTACAATAATTAGAGTTGAGCCAACTTGAGATATTATGTCAAACTTGTAACTTAATATTAAGATTTGAATAACCAATAAAAAAAATTAAATTTGAAACTTTTTTCTTTTAAAAAGATCATAGTAATTTTTAAAATTTGTGATCCATGTCATTAGAACTAAAACACCTAATCTAGAAAAACCATTATGTTCAATTCTCAATCACTCAAATATTAAAGGATGATATTATAATTTGTTTTCTCAATTATACAAATGGAAAAAGATATTGCAAGAAAAACAATCAGAATCAAAATATTAAATACATCTCATATTTGATTGGAAGATAGAACTTAAAAGAAAATTCTATTTAGTAAAAGAAAGAAGAAGAAGAAACATATGAGAGTCAAAATTGATAAAAATAAATAAATAAATAAATAACAATGTTTTGCTTGAAGGTTGTTTAAAAAGAATAATATATTTTACAAAAGAGCCACAAAAAAATAAAAATAAATACAATGATGAACAAATTAAACAATTTAATACCGTTAATTTAATTGAATGACGAAATTAAAAACCAATTTTTTTTTTTTTACAAATCAACCTAGACAAAAAAAATAAAATAAAAATGTCGTGAATGATGACCAAATCAAGAAATATAATATTTGATAACTTGGGATTAAATGATAAAATAAATAATATCAACAACCAACTGAGCTAAACTCTACTGTTCAAGGCAAGAAAGAGAAAAGAAAGAGATAAGGTCAACCGCTAACAAACTGTAAAACCAATGAAGGCATGTGATGCATCAATAGAAAGAAGACATAATGATGTTTCTATTGATACGACGAAAAGATATTTATGAATGACAAGAGAAATCAAGTGGGGTGTGCTACACATATTTTATTTATTTATTTAGCAAACTATTAAAATACTATTGAACTGATTTTCTAATCACATAAAACCATAATGAAAAACCAAAAACACCCCTTAACCTCACACTTCATTTTTTTTATTATTTTAAGGGTATTTTTATCATTTTGCCATGCATTTTAATAGTTCATTATTTTTTATAATTGATCAAATACCAAATATTTCTCAACTGAAATTGGAATGGAATAACAAAAACCATTGGTTAAAAAAACATGAACAAAAAGATGCCAAACATGGGTGACATGTTAAAGATTTTAGGAAAAAATATATTTAGGTCTCTAAATTTTGAAAAATATACAATTTAACTCTCTTTAAATTAAATTAAATTTGTATAAAAAAATATTTTTATTATTTTTAATTCTTGGTTAGAGAGAGAAAAGAAAGAAAGGTCACCGACTTTCAATGATGAGAGAGAGTGTCAAACTTCCAATGATGGGAGAGAGTGTATTCAAGCCATTTTTAACCACTGAAATATATTTTCTTTGGTTTTGAGTTCCATGATATAAGAGATAGTGTCACTACTGAATGCATTTGTCTATTTCTATTATTGTTTGTTTGAATAAAATAAATTTTTAATTAATAAAATTTAGCAAATATAACCACATAAATATCATATCTTGTGATATTAAATAACTTTACATACACTTTCCTATCATTTTTTTCTAGTTTTATTTTAGTTATCATCAATATTTTATTTTATTTTATTATCACACATAGTTACATGATTTGTATGATTACTTGTGTGCATAGACTTTTTGATTTGCACATCAAAATTTTAAGCTATAAGATATTGTTGAAAAAACCTACATTTATAATTATATTATAAAAGATGAAATATTTTACTTGGAATAAATAAGACAACAAGTTGGAATAAATAATTGTTTATAAACCAAATCTAAGCCCAATATAATTTTTTTTTTATAAAAACCTAGGCCCCGACTAGGCTAGAAGTTAGAGGCACAAGTTAGAGAGCAAATGTAAAGAGAACATGAAAGTTGTTTAACAAAACAAAGTTACTAATTTAAGCGATCTTGATCTTTTTAATTATAAATTTATTATTACTAGAAATATATATTTATTTAAGGATCATAAATTTAAATTTTCAAACTTATTTCATCAACATATAATCCTTATAATCCATTCCATGCCCCTAGGTCCGAAACTATTTAGCCCCTGGGAGTAGGGGTATTTTCAATTTTTCTAGAGGGTATAAATGGTGTTTCTGGATTTGTTGCATAGTAAAATGACTCAATTAGGCCCCTTAAACATCAAAAATCGTCACCTATAATCGGGGGTAATGAAGTACTTTCACTCCCAATTTTTTCATAAATATCCCTAGGTCCAAGGGTGTATGGGTAATTGACTATTTTTTTGGAACACTGTAGTCAAGTGGTACGGATGCGACAACAGTGTTTTGAACGCATGTATCTTTTAGACGGCGTGTGCAGTGTCGTGCGTCGATGAAAACTGGGCATTCATTGTCTCGTATGGTTCTCTGCCATGTTCTCCAACTCCACACATGGAGCGTGTTCGTCAAATGTGATTGTATGATCTTCAGTGGATGATATTTCTTCCCCCCATTTTCTCTCTCTATTGCTACCCAAAAGTACGGTATAGTCCCTTATATTTGAATCAATTTAATTTTAGCCCCTGATCTTTATATTTTATTTTTATTATTCATTTTTCAATGAAAATTTTAATTATTTTCAATTTTGTTCAAATGATTTTTGGTTTGTTTTTGGTTCCCTTGAATAATTTTGGTATACAAGTTTGAATTTGTTCTAATTTTGTCCCCAAATTGAAATTAGTCATATATATCATTTTTCATTATTCTTTTAATTTGTTCAACAAGTGCGCTTTAATGATTTTTTTTAAATTCATTTATTTTTTCTTGGTCCCAAATTTTTGATTTGTTTAATTTTTATCCTTCAATTAGAATTAATTATATATTTTGTTTTTTATTTTGACACTTATTCTTTTTTTTTTGTATTAATTCCTTTGGGATTTTTCTTGCCCTCTTTGACATTTTTTTTTCATATTTATTTATTTATGCTTTTATATTTTTTTTATTTTTTGTTGGGGTTTTATTTTTATTACATTCTATTCTAAAATTTTAATTTATATTGTTTACACTACATTTAATTTTTATTTTTTTATTGTTTTTTATTCCCAAAGTTTTGATTTGTTGTAGTTTTGTCATTTAATTGGAATTAATTATATTTTTTTCCATTTTGACACTTATTTTTTTTAATTTTTTGTTTAGTATTGATATTTTTTTCTTATGTTTCTTGGACAAAGTTAAGTTTTTGTCCATATTCATTTATTTATACTTTAGGTTTTTGTTTTGAATTTTTTTTCATTTTATTTTTATTGGGGTTTAATTTTTATTCAGTTCAATTCAAAAAAAAATATTTATGGTGTTGATCATTTTAAAATTAATATTGCTCTATTTTCCTGTTTGTTCTTTTTTTTGCTTTCTGTTATTTTTATTTGATTTTTGGACCAGATAATTTTATGATTTTATTGTTTGCAAAATAATGATGATAATTTTAGTGATTATTTTTTTGAACAAAATATGTTATTTGTTTTTAATTTCTTTGGGCAACTTAATGATTTTCATTGTTTGGGCAGTATTGTTGATAATAGTTTTAACTGTTATAGTAATGGTAATATCAATAATGTGGGGATGGATTTTCAACTTATGTTTTCTGTTTTTTGGAGATAGAGACTTAACCACTTATTTTTGTTATTTGATTAATGTAAGTTTTTTCACAGTTTATATTTTATTTGTTGTGTTTAATTTATATTTAATTATAAAATAAACTAATTTTAATACAATGAACTAATATTAATACAAAGTATTCAATAATTCAAATATCCAAATCTTCTAACTTTTTTTAATTATAATGATAATTTTATACTGGTTATTTCATTGCAATTTACTAAATAAATAAATTTATATTCATATAAAATCTATATATTTTATAGAAAACTTGCAATTTATATACAAGATTTCTTAAGAGATTTATTATTTTGCCTATATTTTTATTATAATTAAAAAATTATATATAATTAATATTTTTTTTTTGTTAAGAAAATATGGTCTGATCGCGACAAGGCCCCCATGACTAGTGTGCGTTTGTATTTGAAAAGAAATTGACCATGTAAAGAATACAAGGTGTTTCGCGTTCTTTCCGAGCTCTGAATCTGTTCGTCTAGATGGACTCTGAAGGCTTATTTGTTTCGCAAGCTGGTTTAAGATGTAAGAAATAATTTATAAACAAATAAGACTTTAAAAACAGGTTTGAACAAGACTCTGTCGTATTGCTACTGGACTGGTGTGGTAGACATGGTTATCAAAATCGCGAGTTGACTCGTAAATTTGTATAATTTTGCAAGTCAACTCATCAAAATTTATTAACTCGGATAGAAAAATTAATTTTGGCAAAACTCGGTCAAATTCGGTTAAAATCAGACAAACTCATACCGATTTTACGATCCGCAAAAGTTTGAAATTTTTAAAAGACGTTGTCCCCCTTTTTTTTTGTAAAGTTTCAAAATTTTAAAACCGGAGGGGGCTCAAGAGTGATAATATATATATATATATATATATATATATATATATATATAACACTTGAAAATCAATAATGTTAACTTTAAAATTTTAGAAAAAAAATATTGTTTTTTATTATCAAAATAATTTGTTAGAGTTGAATCTAGTACTAGCAATATCGGTGTTGGTACCAGTACCTAATAAAATTCTATGAATATAATTATTTTGTAATGTATTTTTAAATTATTTTAAATCATGTATGAACCTTAACTAATAAAGTTCTATGACCATAATTATATTGTATTGTATTCAGAAATGTTTTACTTATGATTTTATAATTTTTCTATCTATATAATTTTAATAATGATTTTATAATTTTTCTATGAAAAAATTCAGATACGATTTTATGAATTTCCTTCCCTATCATGTAAAAATCATAATTTAGACAACCATGACGGTAGGCAGGGTGCATAAAAAGACAGGCTGTTTGTTATGGTCATGCTCGCTGCGTTTCAGTACATAGCTCCATAATTTCAGTACTTGGCTGGCTGGCTCCACTGTCGGTTCTGGTTGATTTGCAGTTGGTACGAGTGTGCCGAATTAAATGGGTTTATTAATATTAATTAATGATTAATGATTTTTGGGACTCCTCCGATCACCCGATGCCGTGAACCAATCGACCCATCCATCTCCATCCAGGTGCATGGGGGTGTTCATGTAGCCATTTTGGGACGCAAGGTTTGGCCTGGACGTCTCTTATTGATATATAATAATAATAATATGAAGATGCGGCTCAGACTCTCCCCCGACTCTTCAAGACATTGTCATGGAGCACTTTCCATTTATAAAAAGAGGGTGAAAAAAATATAGTTTTTAAGATTTCTCTGTGGTCACATGAGGAAGTTCAATCGGCTATAAACTCTAGCAGCAGATGGAAAGAATGGAGATGATCATTGGAGCCATCTACTATATTCTTTAGTACCTAACATCGATGTACACGCATCAGGTTGTCTCGAGTATATTTAGGTTAAGACTCACATAAGCTGGTGGCATTTCTTGCATGAATAAATACTGCCTCTTGGAGGGTTTTAGTTGCTGTACGTAGTGCTCGCAATGAACAGTGGCGATTTCTATCAAGTAGGGAGTAGTTTGCAAGCAAACAGTTCTTCCATATGGAGGAACAACGGTATGGAAACCTTTGCGAGATCATCTCGAGAAGTGGATGATGAAGAGTCTCTTAAATGGGCTGCAATCGAGAGGCTTCCAACTTACAGTCGTTTAAGGAAAGGTTTGCTAACTACGCCACAGGGCGAGGCTTGCGAAATTGATATTCATAAGCTTGGCTTTCAAGAAAGGAAGAATTTGATGGAAAGACTGGTTAAAGTCACCGACACAGATAACGAGAAGTTCCTGTTGAAGCTCAAGAACCGCCTTGATGGGTAAGATTGTTCTTGTTACATGGAAATAAACAAGAAATTATCAGATTTTAGTAACTCTTTCTTTAAATCTAAGAAAATATTTACCAAGTTGTGAGGTGTTTTCTTTCCTGGGATGTATTATTACAGAGTGGGAATCGAAATGCCCACAGTGGAAGTCAGATTTGAGCATCTAAATGTTGAAACTGAAGTTTATCTAGGAAGCAGAGCTCTGCCTACAATTTTCAACTCTTTGGCCAATATAGCTGAGGTGATTGCTTGCGAACCTGAACCGTTACGAGTTATGCACCGCTAGCATAGCCTACAATTCATTTGGAAACAAGCTTTAGCATTTTTTTTTTTTTATTTTATTTTTTGTGAAAGGGGTCCTTCAACTATCTCCGTTCGCTGCCTACTAGAAAGAAACGGATGCATATCCTGAATGATGTGAGTGGAATCATCAAGCCTTGCAGGTAAACAAAGGTTGCTGTTAGATAATCAAAATGGGTCCATATTTTGCTATTCAGCAAAAGCTTGGAAAAGGAGACCATTTTATTGACACCGTTTTTTAACTATGTTCGTTGGTGTTTCGCAGAATGGCATTGCTTTTAGGCCCGCCAGGTTCTGGAAAGACTACTCTGCTGCTGGCTTTGGCGGGAAAGCTTCATAATAACCTGGAGGTGAGGGATTTTAGATATTTGTTTGTCTCGTTTTGGTGTTTGTTCAATAGATTTAACTTGCCAGTATTATCTGCAACCTTGTACCTGAACTCATCTTTCAGTGTTCGGGGAGGGTGACTTACAATGGCCATGAGATGAATGAGTTTGTGCCCCAGAGAACTGCTGCCTACATCAGTCAACATGACCTTCATACAGCTGAAATGACTGTACGAGAAACATTATCATTCTCTGCAAGATGCCAGGGAACTGGAGCCCGTTTTGGTTAGTTCTAAAAATTATAACAATACCTGAATGTAATGATTTCAAAGTGTTTTGAATATGTTATCAGTATCATATTGATGAAATGCAGAGATGTTGGCCGAGTTGTTAAGACGAGAGAAAGCAGCTGGCATTAAACCTGATCCTGACCTTGATGTGTTCATGAAGGTAAGAAAGAAATACATTTCCATGGAAATGTCTTTGAATTTGACTAGGAATTTGTTTACAGTATAGAAATGATCTTAGTAACAATGAAAGCTACAGTTTCTAAAACTTAGAGGTTCTGTTCGACCAGGGCTCTCACCTGCTTGGAACTTATAATGTTTAAGTAAAAAATTTGTACGTTGCCTGCTGTATTTTCTGACCTTTTTTTTTTCCCACTTTTAAACAGCTAAACTTGCTGGCATGAGAGTTGATAGTTTCTTTCAATTTCAGGCTGCTTCAGTAGGTGGCCAAGAGACGAGTGTGATCACAGATTACATCCTGAAGGCAGATCACCCTTGTGCATTGCAATTCATCATACGTATATCGTAGAATACTCCCATCAATTACATTCAATTCCTCTAAACTTTCAGGTGCTGGGACTAGAAGTTTGTGCTGATACCATCCTGGGGGACGAATTGCTTAGGGGTGTCTCAGGGGGACAAAAGAAGCGAGTAACAGCAGGTAAACAAGCTGAGCTTAAAGTGTCAATGGGTTTTATATTTGCTTCAAAATAATTCTCTTGTAGGCGAGATGCTGGTTGGTTCAGCAAAGGTGCTTTTAATGGATGAGATATCTACTGGTTTGGACAGCTCGACAACATTTCAGATAATGAACTCACTCAAGCAATGCATTTGTCTTCTTAACGGAACCGCTTTCATTTCTCTCCTCCAGCCAGCACCAGAGACTTATGATCTCTTTGATGACATTATTCTCCTCTCTGATGGACACATTGTCTACCAAGGTCCCAGTGAACACGTGCTAGAATTCTTTGAATCGATGGGTTTTAAGTGCCCTGAAAGAAAAGGAGTGGCTGACTTCTTGCAGGAAGTGAGTTCTTACTATCTTCTCTTTATTAAAACGAGCCAATAAGTTGTGCTCCTAGGGATTTGATCAATATGAGGTTTTAGTTAGTTATAAAATAATATAAATCATAATTTAAGTTTAGATGAGATGTTTTCTTAATATGATATTAAAGTTTTATTGACCTAATAATCACGAGTTTGAATCTTACCATGTTACTCTGAGCAGCTGTCCAAGTTTCAAGTCCAAAGAGTTTTTATTTGAATGGGTTGTTGGAAATTTATATTTGTGTCCCTTATGACACACGGGTTTGATTATGGGAATTACTTGATTGATCATAGTTAATTATATCCTTGATGGAAAGAGAAAACTGGAAAAAAAAGTAATGAATGCGGTTCTGATCTATCTATAAATAATAGCTTATGTACTTCATCTACGGCTACTGGTAGGCATAGATCAGAAGACTTCTCTCGTAAAATATTTTATTTGTATTGTTGTTGCCACTATGGGAAAAACTTTGATGCTGGTGCTATTGAGATTATTTTTTCGGTACTTGAGCAACAATGGTCGAAGATATTTATAATCTAAATTTCCGCTGCTATATGTATTTAGGATTCAATTATTTAAAGTAAATTTAACAATCAATTAATTGATCATGACTAATTGTCGAAAACTGAAAATTCATTTAATTTCGATACTTGAGGGAGATTTATAATCTAAATTTCCGCTGCTATATGTATTTAGTATTCGATTATTTAAAGTATATCTAACATGATGTGTTAGAGAATACTATAAATTATATTTTGGATTTCTTGTAATAGCTTAAATTTTTAAATGAGATGATTGTTTATCATAGTAACCTATAAGGGGTATGGTAAGGAAAGTGAAATGATGGAGTTTATTGTAGGTTACATCAAGGAAAGATCAGAAGCAGTACTGGGCACGTAGAGATGAGCCCCACTGTTTTGTCACAGTTAAGGAATTTTCTGAGGCATTTCAATTATTTCATGTGGGAAGGAGGCTAGGAAATGAGCTTGCAATTCCATTTGAGAGAAGCAAGAGTCACCCTTCCGTTTTGACAACCGAAAAGTACGGTGTTAGCAAAAAGGAGCTTCTCAGAGCTTGCTTCTCAAGAGAATTATTGCTGATGAAGAGAAACTCATTTGTTTATATTTTCAAGCTGGTGCAGGTTGTTATCTTAACCTTGTTTGGAATTTGAACTCGGTTTTCTTCATTAGTATGATGTGTTTCTTATGCTCTGCTATTAGCTCTTATTGATGGCACTGATCGGGTCAACAGTCTTCGTAAGAACTGAGATGCATCGGGATTCTATAACTGATGGAGGAATTTACATGGGTGCTTTATTCTTCATATTGGTTATGATTATGTTTAATGGAATGTCGGAAATTGGCATGTCCGTCTTGAAGCTTCCAGTCTTTTACAAGCAAAGGGACCTTTTATTCTATCCTGCATGGGCGTATGCTCTTCCCACATGGATTCTGAAGATTCCGATCACAATCATAGAAGTCGCAGTCTGGGTATTCATCACCTATTACACCATGGGATTCGACCCTAATGCTGGAAGGTACAAAAACAATAAGAGAAGAAGAAAGTTCCAGACATTGAAGGCTGGATCGTCAAGTTCCAAATAAAAAGTTACTGTTCTTGTTACAGGTTTTTCAGGCAGTTTCTTGTACTTTTCCTTGTTAATCAAATGGCCTCTGCACTATTCAGACTGCTTGCTGCTATTGGGAGGAACCTCACAGTTTCTTGCACAATGGCCTCATTTGTGTTTCTCATGCTTTTTGCAAACTGTGGCTTTGTTTTGTCGCGAGGTATGGTACGGTACATGAATGATATTTGAAGCTTTTTTTCCCTGTAACTAATCCTAAGAATACTTCTTTCCTTGTGCAATCCCACAGAGAATGTGAAGAAATGGTTCATCTGGGGTTACTGGATTTCACCAATGATGTATGGAGAAAATGCAATGGCGGTCAATGAATTCCTGGGGAAGAGCTGGAGTCGAGTAATTTCCTTTATTAGCCATGTCGGCATTTTTGTGGTTCTGGTATGATGAACTCAACTGATATTTGATTTACTCTTTATCAAAGGTGCTTCCATTTTCAACGGAGCCGTTGGGGGTTGCAGCTTTGAAGTCCCGCGGATTCTTCACAGAAGCATATTGGTACTGGGTAGGAGTAGGGGCGTTGATCGGTTTCACATTGGCATTCAACTTCGCTTACACGGCGGCTCTCACTTGTCTTCACCGTGGGCACTCTCATCTTTACAGGTCAGGACCTTTATTTAGGGGAGCAATGTATGATTGTCTGAACTGTTTCTGCAGCGTTTGAAAAGCTTCAGGGTGCTGGATTGGAAGATTCTCCTGGCAACAAAGAGAATGACAAAAGATCCCTTGAGTTATTGTCTCAAGTAAATAGCCCAGATCACCAAAATGAAGCAGGTGATGAGGCCATGAAAAGGGTGTTTTTATTGCAAACATGGATTCTTATCACTCTACTTGGAGATCATGACATTTGAGTTGAACTGGTCGCAGAGAATCAGGAAGAAATTAGGCAGAGATTTGACTCATGCAGATCCCCTTCAGTGAGGTCAAAAGCGACCACTACAAGGGCCTCTCAGAGCAAGAAAAAGGGAATGATTCTTCCGTTTGAACAACATTTTATTACCTTTGATGAAATTACCTACTCAGTCCACATGCCTCAAGTAAGTCGTGAAAACTGTCACTTCTCTTTGGAATCGGGAAAGCGCTGCTGAAAAGGAACAGTCCCAACATGACAATCATATAAATGGAACTTTCAGGAAATGAAAGATCAAGGCATCCCAGAAGACAAATTGCTACTTCTCAAGGGGGTGAGTGGAGCTTTCAAACCCGGTGTTCTTACAGCTCTGATGGGGGTCACTGGCGCTGGTAAAACAACTCTGATGGATGTCCTGGCTGGTAGGAAAACCGGAGGATATATCGAAGGGAACATAATCGTTTCTGGGTACCCAAAAAGGCAAGAGACATTTGCTAGAATTTCTGGATACTGTGAACAAAATGACATCCACTCCCCACTTGTGACTGTCTACGAGTCTTTGCTCTTTTCTGCTTGGCTTCGCTTACCAGTCGAGATTGATGAAGACACGAGAAAGGTAGTATCTAGTAGCCCGCATCCTGTCTTCTTCATGATTCTGCTAATGCGCTTCAATTGCAAAAATCGTAGTCTGATAAAAATTTCTAAGATAACTTGGTTATGCCTACAGTTTACAGCAATGTCAATGTTTATTTAATTATTATTATCATTATCAAATAAGCTGTATAACTTATGCTCCCTATATGCATCCACCTTTTCTACTAATAAAATGATTGCAGTTGTTCATCGAGGAGGTTATGGAGCTTGTGGAACTAACCCCATTAAGGGATGCTCTAGTGGGGTTGCCTGGTGTCAGTGGTCTCTCCACAGAGCAGCGCAAGAGGTTGACAATTGCTGTTGAGCTAGTGGCAAACCCTTGTATAATATTCATGGATGAGCCAACTACAGGACTAGATGCAAGAGCTGCAGCAATTGTAATGAGGACTGTTAGGAATACCGTTGACACAGGACGAACAGTGGTGTGCACTATCCACCAGCCAAGCATTGATATATTTGAATCTTTTGACGAGGTGAGAACTATTGATAGACTTAAAAGAGTCGACATAATTGTCAGTTCCCCCCCTTTCATCACAGAGATTTTGTTAGCTCTCTCTTATAAGGCCTGGTATGATGAGTTGGACACTGGTCACAGTTATTCCTGCTGAAACAAGGAGGACAAGAGATATATGTAGGGCCACTGGGTCGCCATTCTTGTGAGTTAATCAAGTATTTTGAGGTAACTTTTCGTTGGACAAGTATGGAACTACGTATATTTTTACATATATAGTCCTGTTAAACTCATCTTCCATTTCATTCAACAACAAGGGGGTTCAAGGAGTGAGTAAAATCAAAGACGGTTGCAATCCAGCAACTTGGATGCTAGAAATCACCAGTTCAGTTCGAGAAATAACTCTGGGAGTTGATTTTACTGATGTATACAGAAATTCTGATCTATACAGGTAAGTTTGAGAGGAAGTTAAATTGTGTGTCTCACAAGATTGCACGGCAATGTAGATAAGTGGCATGCAAGAAACATATCTGCAGATTTAGCATTTTCTACCTTGTAAGTATTTCAGGACAAACAAAGAGCTTATTAAACAACTAAGCTCACCTTCTCCGGGTTCAAAGGACCTCTACTTCCCAACTCGGTACCAGCAGTCATTTTTCAGACAGTTTATAACCTGCTTGTTGAAACAGCGCTGGTCATACGGGCGCAATCCACCGTACAACACCGTAAGGTTTCTGGTTACTGTTTTCATTGCCCTGATGTTTGGGGCAATGTTTTGGGACCTTGGCTCTAAAACGTAAGTTACAAACTCAAAATTTAAACTTATAACATTCTGCTGATCACATCCTAGCATTAACATTTGATGTTTTTGTTCATATATAGGACAAGGGAACAGGATCTGTTGAATGCAATGGGTTCCATGTATACTGCTGTCCTCTTCCTTGGTGTCCAAAATTCTGGAAGCGTGCAGCCAGTAGTTTCAATTGAGAGAACAGTTTTTTACAGAGAAAGGGCTGCCGAAATGTATTCAGCCTTCCCCTATGCCATTGCTCAAGTACTCAACTAGATTTTTTGGGGGAGAAAATAGAGGTTCGATTTGGGATTTACTGTTTGAATATCTCATTAACGAATTCTCTAACTTCTGCTGCAGGTTGTTATCGAGTTTCCATACCTTCTTGCTCAAGCAGTAGCCTATAGTATCATAGTTTACTCAATGATAGGATTTGAATGGACTGTTGCTAAATTCTCCTGGTATCTGTTCTACACGATCTCCACACTATTTCAGTTCACCTTTTTTGGCATGATGGCTGTGGGTGTTACACCAAATCACCACATGTCTACCATAATTTCTTCAGCTTTTTACGCGGTTTGGAACCTGTTTTCAGGATTTATGGTCCCTCTAACGGTAAGCCCCCTTATCTCTAGCCATCCACATCCAGAAAGTCTAGTTTTCCCCTGGATTGGCTGATACATTTATTTATCCTATTTTGTATCACGATGTGTGGCCAAAAAATAGAGAATTCCTGTATGGTGGAGATGGTTCTACTGGGCGTGCCCGATGGCCTGGACCTTGTATGGATTGCTGGAATCGCAATATGGAGATAGAAAAGACATGCTTGACATCGGGGTGACAGTGGATGATTTTATGAGAGAGTATTTTAGTTTCAGACATGATTTTCTGGGAGTGGTTGCGGCCGTCAATGTTGGGTTTGCAGTTCTGTTTGTTCTTGTCTTCTCCCTCTCCTTGAAGATATTTAATTTCCAAAAGCGATAACAGTAGAGTAGCTTTTTATCATCCTTGTAGGCCTCCTGCTGAATGTTATATCATTTCTCTTGATATAATTAGACTGAATCAAACTCTATGAGTATTATAATTATTCAGAAGAACCGAGCGATGCTGAAACTTGAATAGAAAACAAAATTACAAATAATTAATACAAAGTAATGAAGTTTGGCCCATTGATTACTTTTGAAGAAGTTGAAAAGAGTCCATTCTGCAATAATTTAGAGAATGTGCGGCATAATAAAAGGTTGCGAACAAGAAGACATGTATCCTAGTCATGGATGCATGTGCTGAGTGATTGAGATGGACTCCAATGTTCTGGTTTCTTATTGGCAATCCGCAACACAGATAATGCCATCCATCTTAGCAGGAGGGGAAGACAGAAAAACCCTGTCCCTGTCCCCGTCCCCGGGGATGGGATGTGTCGTCGTCGCAAAGGACTTCATGTCTGCGCGGCAGGTATCAATTTCAAGTGAGGACATGCTCTTCTTATATGAACCTGGAACAGCCGGGGTAGTTTTAATTACGACCCACAAAATATATGTTTTCTAGGAGGCAGGGGAAAAAAATGGAAATGGCTCTGATCAATTATTGCATTAGTTGCCTTAAATGATAGCCATAGCCAGCTGGGTCAAAACAGAATGAAATGAACAACTTGGCAGCTGATGCATTAAATTAGTTGCCTCACATGTGCATTTCTGCTCATCCACATGAGCTCCCATTTTTCGTGGTGGATTCATTTATATTTCTGGAAGCCTGGGCTCTATCTGTAATGCAATAAAGAACTCTCTAGTTTCCATTTAATTTCTAATTTCTGTGGCTTCTTCTTCTTCAAATGTTGCTAATCGACCAGCCGATACGGTTAAAGCTGCCACTACCCCACCAATTAGGCAGGTTTCTCTGATGGGCTGACCAATGTCGTGGAGCACGTGGAGGTGGCGGCAAGACCCATCTCCTGCCTGCAGAAAAACTAGCTATATTTGAAAGGACTAGCACTTGTATATATATATATATATATATACTAGCCATGTTACCCGTGCCTCGTTGGTGGAATCATATTTTTTTCAATATAGAAAATATTAATTATGTATGATTCTTTTTAGTAAGTTTTAATGAAATAACTAGTATAAAATTATTTTTATCATTAAAACAAGCAAGAAAATTTGGATATCTGAATTATCAAATACATTGTATTAAGATTAATTTATTTTATAATTAAATTTAAATTAAACACAACAAATAAAATATAAATTGTGAAAGAACTTGCATTAATCAACTAACAAAAATAAGTAGTTAATTTTCTATCTCTAAAAAGAAGAAAGCATGAGTTGAAAATCTATCCTCGTGTTACTGTTAGTATCATTACTATAATAATTACAATTATTATCAACATTATTGTCCAAACAGTGAAAATAATTAAGCTACCTTGAAGAATTAAAAAAAAAGTAAAATACTTTGTCCAAAAAACAATAAAAAATCACAAAAATTATTATTATTACTGTGCAGACAACAATATCATAAAATCATCTAATTTGAAAATAAGATAAAAATAACATTAAAAAAAAAGAACAAAGGAGAAAAATGAAGCAATATTAATTTAAAATGATCACCAACATAAATTAAAAATTTTAAATTGAACTAATAAAAATAAAAACCCCAAATAAAAAATAAAATGACAAAAATTCAAAAAAAAAACCAAAAGTATAAATGAATGAATATGAACAAAAAATAAATATTGTCCAAGAAAGATCGAAAAAAGAAAGGAATCAATACTACTTAAAAAATTAAAAGAATATGTTACAAAATGAAAAAAAATATATAATTAATTCCAATTGAATGACGAAACCGTAACAAATCAAAACCTTGGGAACAAAAAACAATAAACGAATTTTTCAAATTAAAATGCATTGTAACCAACATAAATTAAAATTTCAGAACGGAACATAATAGAAATAAGACCCCGACAAAAAATAAAATATAAAATCACAAAAAATAAACATTGTCCGAGAAGGACAAAAAAACCAAAGGAATCAATACAAAAATAAAATAAAATAAAAGGATAAGTGTAAAAAAAAATATAATTGAAGGATAAAAATCAGACAAATCAAAATTTTGGCACCAAAGAATAATAAAGGAATTTAAAAAAAACAATAAATTGCAATTATTGAACAAATTAAAAGAATAAGGACCGAAATGAAAAGTACCATACAAGACCACTTTCAATTAGGGGAAAAAATTAGAAGAATATAAAGCTTGCATACCAAAATTATTAAAGAAAACAAAAGGAAACTGAAAATCAAAAGATGAAAGGTCGAAATGAAACTTCCGATATATAATCAATTTCAATAAAAAAGGTATAATTGAGAATAATTGAAAGTTCTATTTAAAAATTCAGTAAAAGAAATCAAATCAATACTTATGGGACCGAAATGAATTTAACACATATATGAGGGACTGTTGTGCACTTAAGCGGTAGGAGGAGAGTGAAAAGAGGGGGAGAAGAAAAACCATCCACCGAAAATCACACGATCATATGTGGTTGACACATGTTGCATGTGGAGGTATAGGAAACGAATCATATGATACGGCATAACAATATATTTGATAGAGATAGGACACCACATGCGTCGCCTAAAAGGCGCGTGCGTGCGAAACACTGCATGTGTGTCCGTACAACGCGCCTGTAGTATTTTGAAAAAAGAAATAATAAAAAATTGATGAATTACCCATACACCCCTAGACCCATTTATATTTACGAAAAAATAGGGGGTGAAAGTACCTAACTACCCCCGGATCCAAGTGACATGTTTTGCCGTGCAGAGGGGCTAGGGGAGTCATTGCACTATGCAAAAAATATGGTAATTCCATCCATGTCCTGTGGAAAATCCAAAAAATACCCCCGATCCTGGAGGCTAAAATTTTTGGACCTAGAGGCAAAATGGTCATTTCACTGTAGTAATGAATAGTGAACTGAGTTTAGATGGACAGTAGAAATTTCCAGGTAAAAATATCATAGCTTTTATATTATAGTTAATATGTGTGTGTGTGTGTGTGTGTAGAGAGAGAGAGAGGGGTTGTAATTCTAGCTTAGCTCAGGAATCATTTGACCTCTTATCTTGTTTCTTCCAACTTCTTTCTGATACTTGTTGATTAATAAAAGTTTTTTGTCATTGAGCTCCAAGAGCTTCCCTCGATTATTAAAAACTAAGCCTTTTCCACGTTCAAACATTCGATAGAAAGTAACAAAAGTCCAAAAATATTTGTTTTTATGGTATGACATAGAAGCCCACATGAACTTTCAATCATACTTGTTAATATCATATTGTTTTTATTGAAATGATCAAAACATATTGTATTTCTTAAAAACAAACAATATTGTTTTTACCACATTTGTATATTTTGCCTTGTTTTGAATACTTCAATCTAATATTAGCCAAAACATGTATTCGTTCGTCTATGCCATTTCACCTACAAAAAAAAATTTATCTCCCGCCTAACTTGCTTTTCATATCTCACCGCCTGACAATTTGTCATCTCCTACCGCCTCACAATTTATCATCTCTCTTTTCAAAGTTATATATAATCAAAATAATAAAAATTAAAAAAATATATATATTATATAAAAAAAATTATGGAGTCAATTGATTTTATATAAAAAAAGCTATATTTAATTTTTTGTTTTTAAATTTTTTTCATATATATGATAAATTAATTAAATTTGATCAGTTCAACCATAAAACGGTTCTTCGAAACGCTTCGAAACTGAAATATTCCATAAGAATAGAAAAAATAAAGCATCAACCGAAGCAATATTGACAACCTTCCTTCCAATTAGAAACCTAATTAAATTTTATTTTGTATTGGTGATCATTTGAAAATTGATGTTTCATTTTTTTCATTGTTCCTTTTTTTTCATTATTCAAGTCAAATCATTTTAATGTAATAATTTGTTTTTCATTTTTTGTTTGTTGTCTTGTTAAATGTTTTAGGTTTTTATTATTATTCGAGCTAATTTTGTTTTTTCCAATATTTCCACAATAATAATAATAATTTTATTATTTTTTTCTCACTTGCTCTTTGTTAAAAGTTTTTAGTATTTTTATTTTTCTTAGTGTAATTTAATATTTTTTATTATTTTAGCAATAATATTAATAGTAATTTTAAAAATGATCATGATAATAATAATGACATCATTAATTATCATGATAATAACAATTGTAATTTATTTTAATAGTTATAGTTCTTATGGAGCTAATACTTATAGCTTTGATAATAATAATAATAAGTATAACTCATGAAATAATATAAAGTATATCATTAATGAGAAAAATAATTATAATGACGATATAAATACTAATTATAATTTCAATGGTATTAATAAAATAACTATGTTGATTATCATAATGATTATTATCATAATAATAACAAAGATTATGACAATAATGATTGTGGCAACAATAGTACTACCAATATATATAATAATATAATTTAATCTCATTATTCTGAAATATTTTTAATATAATAATATGAAAAATAAATCTTACAAATAAAAAATATTTTAATTTTTCCTATAACAATTATGATGGTGGCAACAATAGTATTGTTAATAATAATTACAATATTAAGTACTTACAATAATGTTTATAATGACAAATATAATAATTGTATTAATTTAACAATTATGGTAATAACAATGAGAATAATAATTGAAATAATTCATTAGTTGACGTTGATTTTGTTAAAAAAATGATTTTTATTGATTATTATGTATGATAATTTATATTTAATATCACGTAAATAAAATATATAAAAAATCACATGTAGCTAAAACAGGTCGAATAATTGGGTTAAATTATCTGTAATAAAAAATTATGCAAGTTATTTGCCCTGTGTTTCGCTACAACCAAAATATTTTAGCATGTAAAGAAAATATTGATGGTCTTAGATTTTACACACACACACACACACACACATCTAAGCGAAATAAGGAGTCTATAAAACTTTTTATTATTCAATTTTTTTCATATATTCATTTTATTATAGAAAAGGCGTTTAACATAATGATAACGACTATTTTTAAGTTTTTAAGTTAAAAATATATGGTTATATATTTTGATAATTTTTAATATTAATGCCTTAGTATATATATATATATATATATATATATATATATATATATATATATATATCAAATTAATTTAATCTCATTTTTCAGAAATACTTTTGATATGATAATATGAAGGACAAAAATATTAAAAAATGAAAAAAAATAATTTATTTTATTTTAAAATAAAAATATATTAAGTCACATATAGACAAAAAAAATACAAAAATAACAAATCGCTAACAATAGAAGATTCACTATAAATGCATAAGAGAGAGTTTCACTCTTATTTCACGCCACCAAAACTAAACTTACTTGGTTTTCTAACTCATAACTCAAATTGTATTCAATACAAATATAAATAATAATAGAAATTAAAAGTTAATAACTAATATATATATATATAAATACAAACAAAAAAACAACTATTTTAGAAGGACAAAAAAAATAAAGATATTGAAACTAAATCAAAAAAATAAAAAAAAATATGAACTGAAATATAAAACAAAAAACAATTATATGTGTTGAAACAAGGAAACAAAATTCTCGATGCTACAAAGCGTAGGTCAATGGCTCATAAATTACTATAATAATATTTTGATACACCACAAGTCAATACAAGCTATAAATGATCATCTTTGTCGTGACGTGTATCAAATGAGAAATGTTTCATCTAGATTAATTAGTTTTAATCATAAAATCATTTATGAATGGTTGAGTATGGTCACTAGAAAATCTAGTAGTTTACAAGAGTTTAAATAAGAGGATTAGTTATGTATGGAAAAAACACATCATCTTCAATGCAAATTATCTATGGTAAGATTCATTATTGATTGATTATATTTTTAGATCATATTTATATTCGTTGATCTAAATATGGTTTAAGATAAATTTGAATTAGTTGAGAGGTCTTTACCTTATGTAGCTAAAACTTATTCATTCTAAGATTCAAATATTAATATTGTATTTTTTTTTGTATCTTTAATTCATAGGAATGTACTTTACAATATAGTTTTATACCATTAAATATTAAAGCATATAGTTAATTTATAAAATCTTACTTTTTTTAATTCATTGAATTTAATACCAAAAATATGTATTTCATTTTAAAATTTATTCTCTAAATATTAATTAAACAAATTAATTTTTATGGTTGAAATTTTGATAAAATCCTAATAGATAATCATAAACTTGTCATGATACGTAATAATTGATTTTTGTATTTCTTTTTTCTCAATGTGTGATAAAAAATACAATTTTCTATATAAGATATGCATGAGACCTTTTTTTAAAAAAACAATTGGTCATATCCATATATATAAAAGTATATTTTTGTATTATTAAAATAAGGAATGTTTTGTATACTTTTGTTTTTCTTTTCAAAATTTTAAAGAAAAACCAATATATTTTAATATTGGGTCAATATCTTATAATATAAGTCTATAACAATGATATTAAGTGGAATGGGTGGAAAAACATTTAAGGAACCCATATATAATTTTAAAATGGTCATTGGATATATTTAGAATTTTCTAAAACTATTAAGGGTTTTGTTAGGCAACTAAAAGACAAAACATGTACTAAAAAAGAATAGTAAGATATGTTTTCCAAACACGTCCTTATCCATAAAAAAAACTTAAGGATAATAATGCCATATATTAACAAAAAAAAATTCCTCTTTTAGAAATTGAACTAGTCTTAACTAATATCTTAAAGAACAAAGACATAACTCAAGGAAAGAAAATGATCTTATAAATGATTTTGAATACGTCTTAGATAAAGATCTAGTTGAAGAAAAAATAAACATTCTCCTTAAAAAATGTGCACACCATGAAAAAGAGAAAGTCAATGAATTTTCAATTTTGATATAATAAACAAATAGCCAAGACAAAATAAAGGAAGTTGATATGATATAAATTCTTTATGTGATAAAAATGAGTGATCATGATGATAATTCATTAGAATAGTACTCGACATATCATGTCATCAATGGTTAAAAAACGCATGCCAATATTTCTTTATTTATTGTAAGTAAAAGAATATGGGGGCATTGTTTATATAAAAAAATAAATTATAATGTATCTTTGATCAAGAGGTGTAGGCATTCACTCTTTGCTATTTAGAAACTTGGTGAAAATAGCTAAGATTGACCATCAACCAAAACATTGAGGATTTAATTTATCCATCTACAATCAAGTTCTATTTAGAAAAATAGCTTTTAATGGTTAACGCATGTGAATGTTGTTGTATAGTTAGAGTTCACGTGCAATTGTTAGGAAGAGACATCCATATATAAAATAAAAAATCTAGTGGGATTCGAATTATAAAACTCTTATTTTTCTTAGACAATTTGAATAGAAGTGATAAATAGTGTATGAGAGATTGGATACTTGTAACATTATAATAGGTAACCTGATAGCTTGGAATGGTGGCCAACCTCCTCTTATAAATTCATATTTATTTGCGCATTTACACTTTATATTTCCCATAATTTTTCTAAGTCAACTCAACTGCATATATATATATATAGAATTTCCTTACAAGTGTTTTGTTGTAATTTATCGTTTTCTTTTACTTAATGTTATTCACATCTCCCCTTCATAGATTTTGTTTCTAGTTAGGTTGTAGTTTATGTGGCATTGCTCCTCCGTTTGGTTTACTTAATTAGTAGCTACTTGTGTTTGCTGAGGGATAAGTTTTAACTTTTAAAATGTAAATTCTCCTTGTCAAAATAAACAAATAACATATAATATATGAATGTATCGATTGCATTCCTGCCGTCCTGGTCCGTGGCCTCATTTAAATTGCTTTGATCGACTAAGAATATTCTCAAGTTTTCATCTACGAGGGTAATGCACTCTTTTTGCTAATTCTCAGTAATCCTTGTCTTATACGTTGGAGGGATAATTGCTGTTTTCAGAGCTTTTTGTTTTTCCTTAATTAACTTTCATCAACGTCAAAGATTGTTTAATGGATGGGGAGGGGATCTTGCTTCATATCCGGGGCGGAAAGATGTCTGCTTCTGTGTCTTCTACTCTTGGATATTCGGAATTTTGATTAAAGATGGATTTGTATGTGTACATTCTCCCTCTCGTTCTCCATGAACAACACAGAGACAAGAGACATAATAGAGAGGAAAGACATAACAGAGAACATTTTGTCCCCATCCCCTCGTATGATTTGATATAGCTTATCCTTTCGAACCTTTTCCATGGGATCTAGCCCAACAACTCTTCCACCATGATCGTACATGTTTCGTCCCTAGTTTACCGCACGACAATCCTCCAAGAAATCAGTTTCCGTAACGTGGCCAACCAATGAAAATTCTTGAAAAACTGCCGTCCTTGCAGAAAGAATGTGTGTGTGTAGCAGGCGAGGAAACGGTGAAGCTCGAGGATAAAATTGGAGATGCCTGCTTGCAGGAAAAGATCGCTCACCTCCTAGCCAACCTCGACGCTGTTGTGATCGCTCGCATCGACTAGGCCATTTAGAGGAGCGCAAATCCTAACCGAAGATAATGCGTTGTTGAAATGCTTGGCTTTGGTGCCGAGGTATTCGTGCCAAGTGATGGGGCGATAGAGAGGAGGATGATCCGGGCCTACAAGCTTCTGTATGGGTGATATTTGAACACTTGATGGTGGCCCGTAGAGGTAGGCGATGGATAATCGGTGTCTGGTACGGTTAACCACCGCTCTGTGGAGCACGCTCGGGTACAACCCGTTTGATAGGATGTGGAGCAGGTCCCCTACATTGACAACAAGCCCCCCCGGGATCGGTGGGACAGTGACCCACCCGACTCCCTCTTTTAGCACTTGCAACCCACTTGTGTTGTTCTGGTAAAGAATGGTCAGCAGAGAGGAGTCTGTGTGGGCAGCGAGACCCATTGCCAGATCTGGATCCGGGCAAACCGGGTAGGAATTCAGTTGCAGGGCTGCACTACCTTTCTGCCCAGCCCATTTGAAATCTTTCTTCGTTATGCCCAATGAGCCCAGCACTAACCATGTCAGCCTCCTTGCTAGCTTTTGCATTTCTCTCTCGTATTCTTCAATTGTATCGCTGTAAAAGTTGAAATTTGACCATTAGAAAAAGATGGGAAAAAAAAACTGTATCAAATAGTAAAGATGCTATTGGTATGGATATAAAATAAAGTAAATCGCAACAAGTGGATTTTGTGTGTTGATACTATATCACTCCAAATCTTCCAAGTGGGTCCATCAGCTTTCATTGTTATCTTTGCTAATTGCATTAAGGAAAGCTAATGGAGTTTGTGTTTTACAACAAATCTTGATGATCCCCGTTACCAAACAAACACTTACTGGTGCATACGAAAGCATGCACTAACTATTATTGATCAGTTGGTGTCTATTATTTCAGTGCCTCCTTTATCATTAATACCAATAAGAAAAAGAAAAAAAAAGAGGAAGAGGAGTGGCTAAGCCAGTGTCCGCGTATAAAAATCTTTACACTTGCATGTGAGATTATGAAGTACCAGAATTTGGTGTAATCCTGGGGCCAAAGCTGGCGAAAGTGCTCGAGTGGAGAACCAGCTATGGTGAATCCCTCTGACCACATGAGCTTGGAGAAAAATGAAGAGATTCTAGCCACGCCATAGCCAGAAACACCGTCAGGTGATCTAGCTGCTTTGAGTTTTTGCTGGACTGGTAAAGAGAAGAGGCTCCTGCTAGTGCTCTCGACTCTCTCGAGAAGGCTAATAGGGATGCCATGGTTTGTGACCTGAAGCACACCCCAAGTTTTGCATGCATGGCCTATGTTTCGAAGGACGTTTGGGTCTAGGAGATCGATGACGGGGACAGATTCCGCGGTGAGGGGCTCAACTGGTGAGGGATGTTGCTCATCGTCAAGCTGAGTCCATTTGTGGGAGTCAGGTATTTCTTGAAGAGAGGAAAAGTCAAGGTGCTTTTGGTGTAGATGGACGGGGTGGGATCTAAAAGCGTCTGCCAATGATCTGGAAGGCATGGCGCGCGAGAGTGGTGATTTGAGAGCGGGATAGCTAGCAGGGATCAGTACTTTTGTGCTCCAGGCAGTAAGAACAGCTAGAGAGGATTTGCGTGGAGAGGAGTACTGTTTTTGTGACTGTAAGAGACGAGGAAGAAGAGAGAGGTAGGTTGAGGGAAGAATGGAGTGCTTGCTAGCTCGCTCGTTGGATTTGATGCGTTAACTGATCAAGCTCCGGCAACATGGGGGAGCTAGAGCTAGCTAGGGGCTTAGACTGCTTCTAGCTAGTTCTGAGGAAAACATACGATGACAGGGATTTGTGATGAGAGTTGCGGTGCCATGTATGTAACTTCTATTAATTTATAGAGAGTGACAATGGACCCACTTGATGGATGGATGTCTTCCACCCTCTACAGCCAGAGACACACAAGTTTCTGTGAATGTGTGTTTCGGCCAAGTTGGAACCCGGATAGTTACAAGAGGTGTCATCTGGATTCTTGGTGGAGGGAGGGTAAAGGAGTCAATTCCCCCACCCCCACCACCTCCCACCACTAGCAGCTGCTTAGCCACTTGATCCTTCGATTTTATTTATAATTCCCACGTAAATGCCACCTGAAATGAAAGATTAGTCTTGTCGTATCTCTTAACTTGTTACAGGGACACGCATTTTAATATAATTGTATGTTTATAGCTAGTATCCCTGGCTGGCTTATACACATGCGTGCATATTCTCTGAGAAATAAATGCAAAGGTGTAAGAACAGGGACATTTTGGAGGGCATCGGCGAGTGTTGGAGAGAGCGATTATTTTTATTTTAAGGAGCCTGAGTTGAGTTGTGTGTGGGGGGGGGATCGCACAAGGAGACAGGAAGTGGTGTTTGGACAAGGGAAAGAACAAAAACGAAAGGACCATCTTGTCCTTTTCAAACGAAGAAATGAAAAGCATCACACCCCACAAGGGCTTTCTATAAAAGGGCGAGGCTGCCATTTCTCTCTCCACGTGCCGTTGTCTTGTCCTCCAGTGGAAAAACATCCATACCATCCACCCTCCACCCCCGACCCTTCCCTACCAGACACTTCATACCACCTTCGATTCCTCTGGCTTATGACCATTTTGACCTTTTCACTCGGCCTCTCATAAACTTGGCCTTTTTATTCTTTTAGTCTCACCAGAATGTTTTGGTTTTCTTATAAAATTGAAGCAAAATTTCCAAAACATACTAAAAATTTTAGCAATATAAAATTTATTCTATTTTTTAAACTAAAACAAGATATATCAGTTATTTCGAGTGGAACAAAATAAAACTAGCAAACTTGTTTTTATTAGGATTATTCTAAAAAGTCACAATTGACCCTGAAAACAAAATATAAAGGAGGGACTTTATGTGCCTGTTGGAATCATAGTTGTCAATTATGTTCTGTTCCGTTTCGTTGAAAAAACCGAGATGAAACAACGTCGTTTTTGTCTCGCTTTCAATTCCGGCTCGTTCTAGAAATTCCAGCCAAATTTCAGTCGAAACGTCTCGGTACCATTCTGGCCTTAAAATCTTCTTTATTTTGATTAACTTGTGATTTTTTTTCTAATTTTGAGATTATGTTTGTTTGACTTTGTGTTTATATTGTATAATTTAAAGTTAATTTATCTTGAATTTTAATTATGCTTGTTAAATTAATATTTTAATTATATATATAATTAATTATATATGAACAATACAACCCCGAAACGGCACGTCGAAACTTTCCAAAACCAGAACGTTCTGTTCCAATAGAAAAACGGGAACGAAGACCAGAACGGTATTGAAAAATATGGTTTGGAATAGTAATTTAATTTAAAGGTATGGACAAACCATGATTCAAAGTGGGTTTTTTAATAGTTATATTATTCACAAAGTAATGATTAGAATATGAATATTATTAAACCTAGTCCAAATCTAACTCTCTCTCTCTCTTTTTATATAGTCTACCATATACATATATAATAAGTTAAATAATAAAAGATAGTTGGATGATAGATACCCATGTAGACTTTTAAAACCTAATATATAAAAATTATTTTCGCGCCATTTAATTAGTATTAATTTTAAAAAAAATTGTTGTTGAAGTTGTCACTTAGCAGAATACAGACAAGATAGTGATGTGATATTTAGTCACTTTTACCCTTGGGCTATGGAATCCCTTGTGCAATGCCCATCATAAATTGGACATAAGCTTGTGATTCCCGCGCGCGCATGCATAAGAGTCCTTCAACATGCATGTATGCATTGCGTTGTTCACGTGGAACAATCTATGATGGTCGGGTCATTACATGTAATACATCCAAAAATTAATTATAACCATTAAACGTGGTAATTTGCAAAATAATTATCAGAAGTGATTAGCACAAATCATTCGGATCCATTCTTTTTTCTGAATATATTTAATCCTGTAAAGAAATATTTTTCTGTCATTAAAAAATTAAAAAATAAAATTCACATTTATTTTCCAACTAGCTACTAAAATTTACAGATTAAAAATAATAATATAGTCTTTTTTAACTAACTTTAGTAGACTCTTTATAGCTTGCAAGATAATGGACCTCGACTTCTAATACTATAACAAGAGCCATACACCCGCGCTTCCCTGTTGGGATCAATTTTTTTTTTTAGTTTTAATTTCAATTTTCATTCTTTTATTTTTTTGTTTATTTTTTATCCTTTGATTTTTTTTATTCTTATAGTTCTTAATTTTTTATTTGTATTTATACACTTTTACTCTTAGTTTATATTTTTTATTTTTATTTTTATTAAATGCAATTTGCGTTAAAACAAATATAGTAAGTTTAGCTATGGTGGTGTAAAATGAGAGTAAAAAATATTTGAAACACCTCACATACAACTCTTTTATTTTATCTTATTTGAGGATGCAAAATTTATTTTACTTTGCACTGAAAATTTGAAATTAGTGGGACACCTCCAATGACAATTATTATTTTTTGTCCTATTTGAGGGTATTATGATTATTGTATTGTGAACAGAAATACAAAAAAAACTTGAAAATACCCCTAATACCATAATATTATTTTAAACACATTTTACATAATAAAATGAATATATAAAAAACTAATATGCAATTATCATTAATATTATTGTAAATAATTTCTCTCAGATATATAGCATCATAAAATAACTAAGATCATTAAAAAAATTTATATGTTAAAAAATTTATTTATGGTTATGGCAAAGTGTAGGGTGAGTAACTTATATATTGTTTTTTTATCATAAGTAATTTAACACAATTTTTCCATCTATTTTGTCTACGTGTGACCTCATAAATTTTTTTTATATGTGATATTATATCTAGAATATCATACAAAAAACCCTCAAAAGTTAACTTTTAAGAAAAATAACATCAAATAATGAATTATTTTCAATATTATTATCATCGCTATTTTCTTTATTGATAAATTATCCTAATTTTTTATAGTTGTCATTATAACTATTATTGTACATAATTACTAGTTTAATTTTTATTGTCATACTACCACTAACACTATTATTATTGTTAGAAAAAAAATTAAATTATTTTTTTATTTTATAAGATTTATTCTTAATATTATTATATTAAAAGTATTTTAGACCACTAATATTAAATCAATTTGAGTTTTGTTTTCAAAAAACCTTAGGTCATATATTTATATGTATTTTAAAGCAAAAATATTAAATAAATATCAAAATATATAATTAGTCTAATATATTTTTAAGCAAAAAAAAACTTACAAATAATTATTATCATTATTTTGAATGCCTTATTTATAATAATTAGAAATTTTAACACCTAAAAATATTAACAAAAAACAAATAAAAAAATAAATTTCAGAATAAAAATAAATATTATTAGCTTAAAAAACATTATTTGACTTTAAGAATAAATACAAATAATAAATATAAATTTTCAAATTATTAACAACAAATATTAAAATTTAAGAACAAAATTAAAAAAATACAACCTTAACAAATCAAGGACAAAATAAAAACAAATCCAAACTTTAAAACCAAAAATATTAAAGGATTTAAAAACAATCCAGAAATTCAAAGACTGAGGAATGAATTGAAATATAAATATATTTGATGAAAGTTGGCTCGGTCACCCTGATAATAAAAAACAAAACGGGTCTGGGGATTAGTCGTGGGCGTGTAAGCTGGTTTGGACACCATGGTTATAAAACAAATATTTGTAGTTATAGTGTGTTTAAACTGATCCAGACACCTCAATTATAAAAAAAAAACATGAAAATATACAAGTAAAAAAAGAAACAAAAAAAACTAAAAAAAAAACATTTTAGAATGAAAATTGTGTAGCAATCCACAGTGAAATGTGTGAGGAGCTATAATGCTTTCCTCATACTATTTGTGTGGATAATAAGTCTAATGAAATAAATTTAAAAATAATGTCTAATAAGCTAGACCAAACCCAAATCATAAAAATATTCAAAAATAAATAAATAAAATATATAATAAGAAAGATAAGTGTCACAAAACAATCGGATCCATCCTTTTTTATGTATATTTTTCTATGATATTTTTTTTTGAATAAATTCAATATGGATAATCAAGAAAGTGCAAAGAACAAGTTTGTGATATGGCGTATTTTCACACTTTCTGATTTCTTTCATAATTTTTTGCTTCTGTCTGCCAATTGTTATAAACAAGTCCTATAGCTTCTTCTTCTAACCATTTCCTAATCCTTTGATGTATGTATATCTTTTCTAGTCAACCAACTCCCGCTAAAGTACATAATAACCTACAAAATCAAAAATAAAGTTTGGTCAAACTTTAACCAGAATTATTTAAATAAGGAATAGTAGACTCAATCAAGTTATACTATAAAAAAGTATAAAACTTTGTCAGTGGTGTCGCGACGGTGATTTTTTTGACACGCTTTGCGCCCCGCCATTCCCCTGTTTCGGGGGACAACGGCGCGCGGTGAAAATAATATTGTTTATGATCGTAAAAATTACGACTATAAATCTCAGGTGTCGCCACCTAGTATTAAGGTCACTAGGAACCTATTGGTCTACGAGAGTCTAGGGTAAGGGGACTTGTTGTGCAAGGAGAAGACACATCACCCCCAGTGCACCCTACCTAAGGTAAGCTGCATTGTTGTTTGATTGTTTTTTTCTAAGTTCAAATTTTGCTCTACTGGTGTACTTTACGATGTAATTTTACACCACAGTTGACGATTTTTTTTATCTACGAATATACTTTACAATGTAATTTTACACCTTAGTTAAAATCCTTTTTTTTCTATGGATGTTTTATACAATGTAATTTTACACCTTAGTAAAAATATTTTTTTATCTGCGGTTGTACTTTACAATGTAAATTTACACCGCGAAAACAAAATAATCATTAAATCATTTTTGACATTTTGGCCGAATTCCGATGGATAATTGTAAACCGGTTACAATATCCAAATTTTTCATTTTAAAATATCAAAAAAAAATTATGCAACATATTTTTTTACGAAAAATACAATGAGAAAAGCTTTGGAATCCGACCGTATGCAAGAAAACAAAATATTATTTTTTTTAATGAAATTTTTTTAAAAGAAAAAATATTTTTTTATTTATTTTTATTTTTTATTTTTTTTCGGGCTGACTGTCTGGCTGGGCTGGGCTTCCATTAGCATTCAACACTTTAGCATTTATATACCGTTGGGTAGAGGAGATCAAGGTGGTTCTCCCTGTCGTGGTGACGTCGAAAATAATGGATCGTGGTGGCCAGAGTGACGTCGGAAAGGTGACAGTGGGCTGCCACCTTCGACGTTGCTGCTGTTGCTATTGGTTTCATTGCTTCGCCAGAGAAGATGGCCCTGCTGCTGAGGTGAAGGCAGAGATGATAATGATGAAATGGTAGTGAGGGGTGCTCGGAGTTAGTGGCCGGAGGGCTAGCCGAGAGGGAGATGGAGGTTTTGCAACTAGAGAGAGAGGGACGTGAAACAGAGGAAAAAAATGGCGAGGAAGAAGGTCCTCTTCTCTTTCAGTTTTTGAGCATGTTTTCTATGCTAAAAATCACTGTAACTGGCCTTGAATTTCTTCCTCTCTTCTCTCGTTTTTTTTCAAGTTTTTCTCTCCAATCTTCTTCCCCGCCGATTTCTCGCCTCTGTCATTTTTTACAAACTTCCCCTCTGTTTTTTTTTCTTTTGCCCCTCTTCCTCTTTCTCTTCTACTCCCTCTTTCTTGCAGATTCACGTTTCTGCATGCAAATTTTTTTTATCAATTTTCCTTCCCAGATTTTTCTCTCCTGTGTCCCGTTTTTTCTTCCCCCAGTCTTCCCCCCTTGTGCAGCTTTCATGGCTGCCATTTATAGACGCTTGGCCTACCATGGTGGCTGGAATATTGTAGGCATGGTGGCCAACTTTCGGCTGGGTTGGTTGTTGTTGAAAATTGTTATAGGTATAAATACGGTTTGGTCCTTCAATTTGTAATTGTTGCAATTGCACCCCTCATTGGTTTTGTACTTTTAATTTTGTGCAATTGTATCCAAGTCATAAATTCAATGTTAGCCTTAAATCTGCGCGCCTTTTTAATTCCAGTCCCTGCCTTTTGTTTTGTGCAATTTGACCCTCAATTGAGCATTAAATTCTCAATTGTCTTCAATTTGCCCCCTAATTTTGTACAATTAGCTTGGAAAAATTCAATTGGGTCTTCAAAAATTTCAATCTTCTAAATTGAACCCGAATTAAATTCAAGAATTTGACTTTTTGTCAATTAAGCCCGTAATAAAATTAATTTGATCAATTTAAAGCATAATTAAGTCCTTGCACTTAATTAAATTCTTCAATTAGACCCTAAATTAATTCTCAAACATAATAATATTTTGAATTAGCCCATGATTAAATCAACTTGGCTTATAAAAAATATAATTATGATTTTTGACTTAATGTTTACCTCGAATTTGTATTTTTTTTTCTCATTTTTGGGCGCAACATGGATATGATTCAGCTAAGAAAATATTCAAAATTTTTGCCATAATTTTTCTAACAACACCAAACCCTTTTTATTTTATTTTATTTCATTTTTATTTTATTTTGGGGAGTAACCCAAAAATTGGGTTACTACAAGTGGGTCAATTAGAACATCGGACATCCTGTCTATCAAATCTCTAGTTAGCCTAAAATTAGTAAATCATTCGGTCACACAATTGAGGTCCTTGTAAACATGTAATGTTTTAACTCTCCAGTCCCTACCTAACATATCTTTAATTTGTATAATAAGATTATAATTTTTATCTACCCTCACACTATCTCCATTAAAAGACCATCTAGAACCCTAGAATCCAACTCCAAAACCAAAAATATTGGGTTAACCTTATATCTAAGACCCAAAAATAATAAAAGAAACAAAACCTTGGGTTCGTAGATAACCTTATATCTAAGAATACTGTGTATGTAAATTATGTCACTAAGTTAGTTATTTTTCATTAAATCAATGTAAGATATTTGTTTTAATAAATAAAGATTGTTGTCATAAAAAATAAAAAGAAAATGTATGTTTATTTTCCAACTAGCTACTAAAATTTGTAGATTAAAAATAATAATATAGTCTTCTCTAACTAACTTTAATGGACTCTTTAAAACTTGCAAGTTAATGGACCTCCACTAGTAATGGTATAACATAAGTTTAATAATAAAATAAATTTAAAAACAATGTTTTATAGGCTAGATCAAACCCAAATCATAAAAAGTATTCAAAAATAAATAAATAAATAAATAAAATATATAATAAAAAAGATAAACATTCTAATGTTTAGCATGAAAAAAAGTGTGTCGCTGAGAGGAGCAAAGAGAGAAATAGGATTGTTAGATTTTGTCTTGTTTCCTTTCCCTCGTTTTGTACTTTCTTTTTGCTCTATTTATACGAGCACCAATGGCCCTTGTTTTCTTTCCTTCTCTAACCTGCCCAAATTTTAAACCTCTCTTTTTATTCACTCATTTATTTTTGAATGGTTTGCAAGTGAATTTTTCAAAATTCAAATTGTTACCCATCCTTTCCACATCTATATTATAATCTCAAACATTTTTATTATTATTTTATTTAATTATTTTTTTGAAAAGTTTATTAACACAAATTTGATACAAAAAAAAACCATATGAAATGACAGAAGATTGGACGAATCGCATAGAAAATATATATTTTTTAAACATTTTAGTATTGTTTTCATTTTAAAAGAATAAGTTGAAAATAAGAGGTAAAAAACGAGTTAACAATTAATTAAATTTATTTTATTTAAATTTCAAAAAACAACCATATGAAATTTCTAATTATTATAGATAAGGCATTCAAAATAATAATAATGATTATTTGTAAAAAATATTTTTTTATAATTATGTTATACTAATTATATATTTTGATATTCATTTAATATTAATGTCTTATATATATATATATATATATAATGATGTAGGTTTGTTTTTTAAAAATAATATCATTATTCTGAAATACATTTAATATAATAATAGAAGGAATAAATCTTATAAAATAAAAATATTTTTTTTTCTAACAATTATTATGGTGTCATCGATAGTATGAACAATAATAATTAGAATATAAAGTATTTATAATAATATTTATAATGATAACTACAATAATTGTGACAATTTAACAATCATGATAATAAAAATGATAATAATAATCAAAATAATTCATCATATTCTTAGAGTTTGACTTCTGTAGTTTTTTTATGTATGATATTTCATATCTAATGTCATATAAATAAATAAAATATATGAAGTGATACGTAGACAAAACAAATGGAAATTTTTTGGTAATTTATCAAAAAAATAAAAATATACGAGTCATTTACCCTTCACTTTGTCGTAGCCATAAACAAATTTCTTGACATGCAAAACATTATTAATGATCTTAGATATTTTTACAATATTATATATCTGAGCAAAATAATCAGCCTACAAAACATTTAGTTCTTACTATAGGAAAATTATTTAAAATAATAATAATAATTATTGTTTATTAGGTTTTTATATATTCATTTTATTATGCAAAATGCATTTAAAATAATGATGACAATTATTTTTAAGAATTTTTCTCTTAATAATAATTATATATTTTGATATTTTTTAATATTAACACCTTAAAATATATATAAAAAATAAATTAAGCGTTTTTTTAATTTCTCAAAGTAATTTAATCTTAGTATTATGGAATAATTCAAATATAATAATATGAAGAATAAATCTGAGAAAATAAAAAAAAGAGTTTCTTTTTATAACGATAATGACAGTGGTCATGATAATATTGTTAGTGATGATTAGAATATTATTTATAATAATTGTTACAATAATGTTATAATAATTTTGACAATTTAACAATCATGATAATAACAATAAGAATAATAATCAAGATAATTCATTAATCAATATTATTTTTGTGGGAAAAAATGACTTCTGTAACTTTTTTTTTATGTATGATGCTTCAGATCTATTATCACATGAATAAAAAATATACGAAACTGAACATAGACAAAACTAGTGATTTTTTTTGTCAAATTATCTACATTAAAAACATTTATAAGTCACTTGTTTGCGCTTCGCATTGACAAAACCAAAGTATATAACATGTCAAAAAATATTAATGATTCTTGATTTTGTTTAATAATATTATGCATGAGAGTGAAACAATCAATCTACAAGCCTTCCAAGTACTTAGTTTTTTAATATATTCATTTTATTTAAAATAATGAGAAAAATTATTTTAAAGGTAGTTTCTCTTAAAAATAATTATATATTTTTGATTTTGATATTTATTTAATATTAACACCTTAAAAAATCTAACAAATAATTAACAACTAAAGATTAACTATACATGTATAAAAGAATGTATACTTCCATTTCACACGATCAAAGGTCAACTTACTCTGTTTTTTTAACCAAAACTATATTTAATACAAAGATAAATTCTAATGAAAATTAAAAGTAAAAACTACGAGTATAGATACATAAATACAAATTTTTTATAGAATTATACCAAAATTACTGAAAAAATAAAGGGATTGAAACTAAATCAAGAAATAAAATAATTATTTATTTTTTCCATATAGCACTTTTAATTTTTTATTTTATTTTATCATTCCATTTAAATTATTTACATATTTTGTTTTCATTTAGGCCCATCTACTTTTAATTCCTTTATTTTTTAGATATATTTATAAACAGTCTCTATTTTTATCCATGTTTATATATTTACGCTTTTAATTTTGTTTTTTTAATTTTAATCATTTGCTCTTTTATTTAGGTTGTTTTGGTTAAAAAATTAATTTTACAATATTTTTATATGTAGTATTTCATATCTAATATTACAATAAAAAAGGGCAACACATAAACAAGATAGGTAGATAAATTTTCCCAAGTTATCTACAATAAAAAAAATATACGAGTCACTTTACCTGTATCTAATTACAATGTTCTTTTTAGGTGAAAAAAAGCTCATTTCTACCATATTTAATTGATTATAATTTGATTAATTAAATATTAAAGCAACCAATTACAACGTGCACAAAATTAATCAGTTTCTTATACAAAAAAAAAACTCAACGCACCACGCAAGCAAGTAACAAATATTAAAATAATGAGGACCCAAATTGGATAAAAGAATTAAATAAAATAAGATGATCGAGGACAAAATTGAAAATAAATAAATCACAAAAAAGGATAAGACAACAAAATAAAGGTAATCAAAAGAATAAGGAACAAATTAGATAAAAAATTCAAATTAAATAAAAAAAATTGAAGGATGAAATTCAAGAGCCTTAAAAGCATAACAAATAGTAATCAAAAGGAGAGTCAAAAGCTTTGTGTACTTTCTCTCCCACTCTATGTTGATTATGCTCCCGTTCAACATTGCAATCCTACTCTTGTTTCAAATGATAAGTTGATTTGTAGAGTTTGGTAAGTTAAAAAAGCAGATTAATTCACGTGAGACCCACCAAAAAACGATCCAAACCACGGTTGACAATAAGAAGTAAATACATACTTTTTTCTGCGATTGCAAATAATTTTTTTTTGACCCGATTGCCTGTTGTTTTGCCATGCACAAAATCCTTCGTCAAGTTGTTGATGCATGCAGCTCTGCACAACCATGGCTAATCAAGAGAGAAGCCACGATAAAAGGATAGTGCATACTTCACAAGCCACGACCACGAGGAAGAAGATATGATATATTTTCCAAAACAGAAGTTATCTCTATCTCTCTCCAAAACAACCATGGATGTTGGGACCTTTCATCGTTGTTTCCAGCCACCACAGGCCACCATTTACAACGAAACCACCACAGGAAGAACCACTCAAGCCTCCTCTACCCATCGACATCGTCCGTTGAAGGTCTCGTAGTGGTAGGTGAACAGTACCACAACCTTCCAACGCTGTCTCCGGCCAACACGGGCCACCATTTCAGACGCCACCACCGTAGGAAGAACCACCTTGATCCATCTACCCGTCAGTATCATCCATTGAAGCTATCTTGGTGGTCAGTCGAAAGCTACTATGCAAGTGAATTAATCCACATGCACTGGTTGCACTGCACTGTCACGCGCAGAAGACGTGAACAGTGTAACGCATTGTTTCACCTCTTTTGTTTTTAAGTTGGACTTGGGTTGGGCCTGCACTTGGCCGAGCCCAAGTCCACCAAAGTTGGGCTTAGGCCCATTTTGGTTGGGCTGCACTCTGCCCAGCCCGTTTTTTTTAAATATTTATTTTTTAAAAAATAAAAAAAATATGTAGATACAGATTAGTCCTTATAAAATGGAAATATCTATTCATGATGAAATTGCAAGTAGTTTGATGGGAGAATTAAAAAAAATATGCGTTATTAATTACATTATATTATTATAATTATTAAATTGAAAATATTTAATATATATATATATATATATTAAATATTTTCAATTTAATAATTATAATAATATAATGTAATATATATATATATACACCCTTTAAAGTAAATTCATAAGTTAAAAGCAATATGAAAAGTTTGGTAGCCAAACACTCAAAACTGTTTTTTTTTTCAACCTCTAATTCAACCACAGTTTTAACCAAACACTTCATTACTTATTTTGAATCGCAGTAAAAACACTTTTTTTGAAATTGTTTTTTTTAAACCTCAACGATAAAAGCAAAAGCAATGTCAAACATACTCTATTTCTCTTCAATAGCCAGCTCTAGACCACCATCCACTCGGTAATCACTCTTGACAACACTGTGTCATAAACAATATTTTATTTTATTTTATTTTTTGGATAACTGTTTTATTCTTATATATACATTATATTTGAGGTAATTTATGCGCTAATATTCTCTTCTCTTTACATATTTCTGGCAATCTAAGGTTTAAAATAAAAGTTTTGAATTAAAATTGAAGCCAATTTAATGACATAAGAGTTAAATTTATAGTATCAAAATATGACCAAATAAAAATATACAAATTTAATTTGCACAAAAATAAAATAAAATAAAATAATTTTGTTCATAACCATTCTCTCTCCGTCCATTCATTTAGTGTTCCTTTCAGTTTTATAGTCTTACATTTTTATACTCTCCCTCCATGGTCCATGCATTTTTATTCTCAAATGATATTATAGCATCTTTTTTAATATTCGATATCATTTAGTTAATTATTATATATAATCTAATATGTGTAATTTGTGATCATGAATATTCAATAAAACTAAAATTTATATTTGTTATGTTTGTACCCTAAAGTTTCTTAATTTATTTTTTTTCTTTTGAATTGCATACAAAATATTCAACAATGATTTTCAATTTTTTTATTGAAACATTTTTTTTAAATCATGATAACATTTTTTATTTAAAAAGGAATGTTTGTTATTAAAAAAACATTTTTTTGTTAAAAAAACATAAGAAATTAATTACTAATGAAAAAGATTTTTAATTAAAAAGATACATTATCCTATTTAATTTAAATTACTAAAACAATTGATGCGACTATATTATTTGATAGTTTCATCCATATTTACCTAGTGTTTTGCATATGTTTTGTGTATAAAATGCCTTGATATTCTTTGTTTTATATTTTGAAGGCATTTTTGGATGAAAGATGAAAAAAGGAAGTAATTGGAGGTGATTGACATATTTAACCTTCAGTCGGTGTTTTGTGCAGAATGGAAGCTCTAGAGATCTAAATGAAGTGATTCCAGTGACATTCAAAAGCTAACATCCATAAATTTATGTAAAGATAAGTGAAAATAAATAAAATATGGAAAATCATGGAAATCGCAGCCTTCAAAGTCAAATCTTGCAATTTGCCGATATCGACCTTTCCCCATTCCAACTTCAATATCTCGAGCTACAGTAGTCCGATTGATGCAAACTCAATTGGAATGGATGCAGGACTAAAAGACCTATAAATGATACCAATTTCAGCTCAAAACAATGTCATATGAAGTAGATATGAATTTTACAAGGGACAACTAAATTATGCCAACTTAAGGAAGGACTATTTTGTAAAATAGACATTAGGGTTTCTAAGCATATATAAAGTAGAAGAGGAGCAAGGAAGTGGTGGCCAGCACAAAAGAAAAACAAAATCTTCCTCATCCAAACCCTAAATCATGTGTTCTTCCATCTTTTTAAAGAGTTGTTCAATAGTTATGCAAGGCTAAGCTCTTATCTTGGTTGCAAGGACACAAACACCTTCTGATTTCAAGAACCGTGAGATTTATTCTTCCTTCTATTTTAAGTTTATGTTATGAATGAATATGATTATTTTCCTATGTATATTTCCTATGATTGTTGTTGATGATTGCTAGAGCGGACTCTAAGTTATTGTTGTGAACAATCTATTATTAAGTTTGATATCAAAACCGGAGTTGTAATATATGAATTTGTGAAGCAACTAAGCTTGATAATTATGGCGGAACTATATTATTGAAATTAGGGAGAACATTTGAATAAATTAACACAAGTTGCGGATAACTTGTATATTAATCTTGATGAAATTATCTAGTTCTTAAAGCTACCATTAAATTGAATCATTAGTGCGGACACTTTGATTATTTATTGGTTAGGATTAGTTATATGGAAGATCTGTTAATTAATCACGTTAAGAAAAGATAAAATTTCAGAACATAAACCGCATTTTTTTGCTTCAAGGATCGGTTCTAATTTCCGTAGGTGGATGTATGCTTGTGACCAAGGTTTATTTTCTTGATAAGTTTTGGTTGTAATTGATTTTGTTTGCTAGTTTAATTGTTGGCATAGTTTAGATAATCACAAACCAAATCCCTGTTGCGATGTCGCGGTCGCACAAATTAATTACCCTAGCTTAAAACACACAAGATAGTATAGAGCAAGCAAGGGGGTCGATCCCACGAGGAAGTTTCAAGTCAGATTTTTATGTTGTACGTTATGTGATTGGGGGGATTTGGTTTGTGATTATCTAAACTATGGCAACAATTAAACTAACAAACAAAATCAATTAAAACCGAAACTTATCAAGAAAACAAACCTTGGTCACAAGCATACATCCATCTACAGAAATTAGAACCGATCCTTGAAACAAAAAATGCAGTTTATGTTCTGAAATTTTATCTTTTCTTAACGTGATTAATTAACGGATCCGCCGTATAACTAATCCTAACCAACAAACAATCAAAGTGGCCGTACTAATGATTCAATTTAATGGTAGCTTTAAGAACTAGATAATTTCATCAAGATTAACATACAAGTTGTCCGCAACTTGTGTCAATTTATTCAAATATTCTCCCTAAGTTCAATAATATAGTTCCGCCACAATTATCAAGCTTAGTTGCTTCACAAGTTCATATATCACAACTCTGGTTTTGATATTAAACTTAGCAATAGATTGTTCACAATAATAACTTAGAGTCCGCTCTAGCAATCATCAACAACAATCATAGGAAATATGCATAGGAAAACAAATATATTCATTCATAACATAAACTGAAAATAGAAGGAAGAATAAATCTCATGGTTCTTGAAATCCGAAGGTGTTTGTGTCCTTGCAACCAAGAAAAAGAGTCTAGTCTTGCATGTTTATTGAACAACTAAATAAAAAGATGGAAGAACACATGATTTTGGGTTTGGAGGATGAAGATTTTGTGTTTTCTCTTGTGGTGGCCTCCACTTCCTTGCTCCTCTTCTCCTTTATATATGCTTAGAAACCCTAATGTCTATTTTACCAAATAGTCCTTCCTTAAGTTGGCAGAATTTAGTTGTCCCTTGTAAAATTTATATCTCCTTCATATGACATAGTTTTGAGCTGAAATTTGGAGTTTATAGGTCTTTGAGTCCTGCATCCACTCCAATTAAGTTTGAATCAATTGGACTTATGTAGCTCGAGATATTGAAGTTGGAATGGACAAAGGTCAACACTAGCAGAATGCGAGATTTGACTTTGCAGGATGCGATTTCCATGATCTTTCTCCTTTTATTTTTCTTGCATTACATTTCCAGAAAGGTATGGATGTTAGCTTTTGAATGTCACTGGAATCACTTCATTTCGATCTCTAGAACTCACGCTCTGTACAAAACATTGACTGAACGTCAAATCTGCCAATTACCTCCAATTTACTCCTTTTTGCATCTTTCATCCAAAAATGCCTTCAAAACATAAAACAAAGAATATCAAGGCATTTTATACACAAAACATATGCAAAACACTACGTAAATATGGATGAAATTATCAAATAATATGGTCGCATCAATCCCCCCAATCATATAATGTACAACATAAAAATCTGACTTGAAACTTCCTCATGGGATCAACCCCTTGCTTGCTCTATACTATCTTGTGTGTTTTAAGCTAGGGTAATTAATTTATGCGACCGCGACATCGTAACAACAATTAACAATATATTTTGATATCTCTACTCATTATCAATAATAAATGATCATGAAACGTCTAAGACGGAACATAGAACAAAACTCTTTATAATTATTACATTGCAGTAATAACAATTTTTCAATCAAGTATGTGTCCTTATTGAGCATTAATATATCAGTTAAGAGATGCTCCATAAGGCTAAGACAACACTCAACGAAGAGAATGGTGTGTGTTCTTATGATCTTGTTGATCTTATCGATGAATATTTTTTAGCACGAAAGACCACTTTAATTTTCAAGAATATGTACAAATTAGCATGAAAGGTCTTATTTATTGTGAATTAAAAAAGTGCATTGTTTTGAAGAAAATCAAAAGACTAAGTTGCATTTTTATTTACTCTAAAGATATAACATGATTTCCTCTCTTTACCTGGGGACTTAGTGAGACAAATAAAACTTGGCTATATTTTTTATGTCATCATAAACTAGAAAGATTAAATGTTTTCAACAAGTATAAATAGAGTGGTGGTTCAAACCATAAAACATGTAAAGTCTTTTTTGAAGTTGTCTAAGGAAATATGAGTCAACTACTTAGTAAAAATCTATTATCTTCTCACCCATGACATTAGGACCATGATCTTATAAAAAATTACAAACCCAAGTTATCATGTCAACTATACCTCATAGGGCAATAAAACTATACCATGATCAATAGTTTAGATTTTCAGTGCGACTACACAATTTATATTGGTAGGGACCGGTATGATATCCTTTTAGCAATAGGTTTAAACTCTCCAAGAGATTTGATTTGATATTCTTAGTATAATAGTTCCTAGGGATGTTTTACTAACTGACTAGGATTCATACAACAAGATAAGGATATACTTCCAACCTAGATTTTCTTCTCGGTTCTAAAATGTTGTGAATTCCTTTAAATCCTACTAAGACAAGGCTTAAAGTTCAATTCAAGTTCAAAGAAAAATTCTTGCCAAAATTTTAAGTTTTAAATATTTTAAAAAACAAAGTTTACAGATAAGGATGTTTTTGCAGCTACATTTTTCTCTCGGTACTAAGTAAGGTGTGAATTCTATTAATCCTATTAAGGTTGGGCAAAGTTTGAAGTTCAATTTAAGTTCAAAGAATAATTCTTTTAAAAAAATATATAATTTAAAATATTTTACTAAGTATGGGTGTTGACCCATACGTAGTTTTAAGAGTTTTTATAAGTATGGGCATTAGACTATGCATGGTGTTTTCATTATAGGTGTTCGACCTATACAAACTTCACAAGTTATCATAGAAATAAAATATAAATTTTTTATTTATATAATAATAAGTCTTGTGCTTAGCAACATGATGTGCCCAAATATATACGGGTCTAGTTAACTTCCAAGGATGAGATTTTGAGGCTCAATATCATGTCAAGCCTAAATGGATATAAAATTAATGATCTTTCTAAGTCGTATATTGAGCTTAGAGACTTCATTTGTTTATTCTTGTAACTCTTAACATTGTAGTAACTAAATGATGTGCGAGGGATACTTTATGGTATCTATCCTTCATTGATACTATTACAAAGGAAATTACTTTTCTCTTAGCAAAAGGACAAGACTCATAGATTATAAATGCCGCACGAATCCTTTGACCTTGAGGGTGCATTCAATGGGTTCTTAATATTTTTAGCATATCTATCTCTCTAAAATATCACTGTATTTTCTCTCTCTAAAAATATATTTACTTAAGTATATAAGAATACCTAAATATATGCCATAAGACCTTTAATATGTATGAATTATTTTGGCCCAAGTATAAGCTAGCCACAGAGAATAGATCCAATTGTTATAGCTAGGAGATTAGTGTTAGTGTTAGAGACTTTAGATGTTTCAAAGTTTCAAATGTCTAGAGTTTTGATTCGTGAGGACTCTAGTTTAGTTCTGTCAATAACTCCGAGTGTTTAGGAGATCATTCTGTTTGACTATTTCCTAGTACTTGTTTACCACGATCTTAAAGACGTGGGCTGTTATTTGTTTTTGTAATGGCTATTCAATAATTAACAGAGCACTTTGAAAGTCTGCACTTTAGAGCTCATTTGTTCAAACAAACAATTAGCTGAATTCAACACAGAAACCTTTTTTTTTTAAAGCTACTCGGGGTTTCTTAGACAGGATCAATCAAAGAATAACTAAATGTTGGTTGCATCACTCTTTTTGTTGATGTGCGCTGGACAGCTTCTGAACTAGCATCATGAATTCAGTTTCAAGTAAGATGAATCAATGTTTATTGTAAGAAACAGGACGGTGATCGTTATGACAAACCGTGTTAGGGATTCTATCATTATGACCGCCTTCATGGCTAAACATCGAAAGCTTTTCTTGGGACAATTTGAATCGATTTCTAAGACGATGTGGATAAGTCATGGGCCAAAAGGCCCAACAACCCTGGTAATTTGAATCGTTCAAATCACGTTGTTATTAAACTACAAAATTGCATAACGTGATCTGTCACCTTCACATTCAGTGTTTTTCCCAGAGTTTGTAGCAAGGAAAACCGAGAACATTAAAACATCCTGTAATTTTCTATCAAAGATTTTAGTTTGATGGTTTAACGAGAGCCCATTTCATTTGTTCTTCTCTTTTCTTCCAACTCGGATTTCATAACAGAATATAATAATGTTAGCAGAGCACTTGAGGGGTTGATAGGCTGAAAGATAACTGATCTGAAAATAGGGAGTGCCCCTCCCTGAGCGACTCAAGAACGCTCAAAGGTTTTCCTGTTTGAAAAAGTAGTTTTAAACACAACTAACAGTGATGGCAGGGCAACCACAGTGGGATTTCTCGCCACAGTTTGGATATCAGTGGATGATGGCGTAGCTAGCTGCCCAGCGATCAATCTTTATGTCCGTACACAAGGTCTTGAACACAAAAATATCATCGATGATAGGTATCGTGAGCAGCCTCTAAAGCCATTTTAGGAAAGTAGCGGCTAACAATATCAATGACAATGCAGAAAGATGCTTCGAGGAATTTGATGCCTCGAACAAGCCCGTGCCTGTCACACAAATTATTTAATTCAATTGGCAGAAAATAACAAGAGTTAACAGGTGCCGTGTTTCAAGTTTTTATATAGCACAATTCATGGAAAAGAATCCGCTCACATTATCATGCAAATATATGACATGGGTAAGGGGGGGGAAAACATTTACTGTAGCCTACAAATATATATTGATGAATGGTACCGTTAAGTACTGACGTGGCCGAACTAGTAGGTGCCGGTGGTGGAGGAGAAGGCGGTGACTTGCCCAGTACAAGACCATTGCAATCTGCTCCGAGATAACCTTTGAAAGAAAGAAATGAAACTGTTAAGCCAGCATTTGTATGGTCTTAGTTTTGTTCAAAATCATAGCCATGGTGTAATTTAAACCTGCAGGCTGCAGCACGAAATGGAAAAACCAATACCAATCCTTAGCCACAAAGCTAATTACTACTTCTCTTGCCAACGAAAAAGGTCAGGAAAGAATCTCCACATCCCAGAGAGGTCAGCAAGAAGATTCGAAGTTTTCTTACCTCTTTGACAAGTTCGAGAGGGAGGAGATAATATAATTTGGTCACTGCAAGGTGACGCGTAGCATGTTTCGATGATTAAGGCATATCTACGCCACAAGAAGTAGGTGTGTAAAATTAATGTCCAGCACTTGATGGGGGAGGCAGAGTGTCTTACACTTTTTGAAACAAGCAAGGCCTGTCAAGTTAAACAAATTTGCAGAATCTCCGGTGCATTGGCAAATGTGTCCAGTTCCATTACTCACACAAGTTCCATCACCACACCAAACAAGGTTACAGGCTGCAGAACGGATCGAATGTGTAGGCTTAAGATGCATAATTTTCTCAAATTTCAGTGACAAATATGCTAAGATTCATTAGTATTTACGGTTTAAGAGATCGAACGGCAGGGGCCGAGAAGGTGGTGGTGGAGGTGGAGCTCCGTTTCCACATCCAAAGTCAACGGTGCCTGCATATATGCACGCATTGTCACCTGGTTATTGCTTTTATCATGTCATATTAAATCGAAAAATCGACATGGGGTTTAAATAAATAGCCACGCAGGATACAGTATGAACAAAATAAAAGGTATTTAGCATTTGCAATGAGAAACAAATAGAAAAATTGCTAGCTCATCCCTTCCCATTTTGATAGGAAATTGAGATGAAGGAGGTTCATTGTTTTTCTTTTTGATAAGTGATAACAAGGCCAACAGATTGGATGTATTCTTGACCTGATCCAGTAAAACATTCTCAGTTCTCATATACTTGGCAAGACTTGGCCCAAAGGCAACCGGCGTAGCGGCAGAGAAATTGTTTGCATTCCCGTCGGAATACCAATCTGGGAATCACTATTCCCGTCGGAAAACAACAGTGCATTGCATTAGAAAACTTGTCTGTCAAACGACACTTCCAAAACCAGGGACAAACAGAAGAGATCCAGCGGAAAGGATAAAAACTCGAAGCGAGAGAATATTAATTTCCAAATATATATCTATTCCATTGAGTGCAGACACATCAATTGTAATCACTACATGCACACACTGAGGGAGGGAGGGAGGGAGGCGCTCACAATTTGGAATAATACAAGAGGGGAAGGTCAGAGGGCCAATCTGCACCTTCTTCCAACCAGAATGACACTCACAGTCAAAACCAAGCAATGAAGCACTGGAAGTCTTACATGCTCCTTCCCCACAATTCGTCAACGCGCACACATCATCTGCACACATTAATCAAAAAGAACCCCATCAGCACCCGCCATAATCAAAATGTTTGAAACACAAATCCCACAACCAAAATCAAGAAAAAAGTTTCTACCGCAAAACTGCATAAATATTAACTGGATGTAAGTTTTAAACGCATTATTAGTGCATGATCACCTTGTAATGTACCATTTACTGCCAGTGCCAGGAGACTGGAGAGAAGAAGATTGAAAGAAATTGGAGCGGAGATAAAATTGAAAGTGTTCATGGTTTTGGAATAAAGCGAAGGACAGCGAGCTTGATTATAATTTATAGTGCATTTATGAAAGCAGGTTTTCCAATAAAAACATTGATAGAATCACCTCGAGGGACACCTGCCTGCCCATACTATTCCCGCTCTTTCAGAGAGCCCAATTCGTGGTTTGCTTCCTTCTCTCTCTTTTTCGCTACGGATCTAGTAAATACTTTTCTATACACTGGTTTTGGTTGGTGTCCATTTATGAATTTGAACGTTAATTAATTTTTAAAATATTGAAAGCCTGACACGATGATGTTGTTGGAGTTTTTCAAGACAACAAATTTTAAGCCATGTTTTAGTTTAATTCAAAACTGAACTTTTCTGTCTTGTAGAGTTGCTAACCTAGTTTAGTTGATTTAGTGGGTCCAAAATAATGTAAATAACTAGTAAAAATATGGTTTATTTTTTAAAAAAATAATTAAAATGATATTTTTTTAATATTAAAATAACAATATATTATATTGATTATCTATATATCGATTATCTATATTATCGAAATAAAAAAAAGTTATTCAAGTGTATAGTAATTCTACTCTCTTTTTTTATATAAAACTAAAGTAAAAAAAATAGTACTTATTCAAATGTAGTATTTCTCCATTTAGAAAATTGAAAAACTTTTTATCATTTTTTTCAAATTTATATGAACTTTGAGAAGCATATTTTAGAATTTATTTATTGTTTTTTAAACGAATATTTTCTTGCATACAGTAACTAAAGTGGTGGTAAAAGCTATTCCCAAACCCTAGCTCGAAGAGTTTTATCCTTGTTGTTTTCTGTTATTGGAATAGTTGGCTGTTATTAGAACCACGAGACTTATGCCTTCAATTGTTATCATATATAATAAATTTAGTTATGAGATTAAACCAAATACTTTAAAAAATATATAAAAATCATTAGCAGTAGATCCCCCCCCTTTATTTTGGTATCATTTGTCTTCATGTTGTTATTAGGCATGTTATCATGGTTAACAAATAGCTTGGACAACAATACAATAACAACTTTCATATTTGCAAATACAACCAAAACATATTTGGTATTTGAGCAAATCTTGAGGACTCTAGAACATTGGTCTATGCTTCAATGGAAGCCACCTAGTCACATTGCTTTCTAAACAACTTGGAAAATGGTCATCATGAAAGTAACTCAATCACATTGGGTTCCAATCAATTTAAAAAATAATAACAATATTGGTTTTTGCCTCAACAAAAACAGCCCAATTACATTGATTTCCAAACAAAATCTAAAATGATAACAACATTAGGTTTTGCCCTCATGAAAGCAGCTCAATAACAATGATTTCCATTATTGGTTTAGAAACAATTTAAAAAAAGATCACAACATTGGCTTTTACTTTAACAAAAACATCTTAATCACAATATCAAAAAAGAAATTTAATCACATTGGTTTTTGAATAATTTTAAAAATAATCACAACATTGGCTTTCACTTTAATAAAAGCAACTCGGTCACACAAGATTCTAAAGAACTTTAAAAGCGATCCCAAGAACGACTTTTGCCTTAACAAAAGCAACCCATCCATATTGTTTTATGAATAACATGGATTGTCAACTTAGCAAAAGCAAACCCAATTACATTGGGTATTTCTTTAATTTGTTTTTATATTTTTAATTGACTCAAATTTATTTTTGATTATACATTAAGCTCTTAATCTAATTTATGAAAATTGTTCTTAGCTCAATTAAATGGAGTTAGTCAGGTGATTTGCACGTGATATTATACTGAAATAGAAGTTAAGTTTAACAGTAAAAAAATGAAATAATGTGATTTGTACATTATGTTGTAATGATGCAAAGGGTTAATTGCTCAAAATGTTATTATATTATATAGATTTCTTTCAATCTTTCCAATTGAGATCAAATCTTTCCTTGAATAGACATTAATCAAATATAAACTTATTATATGTAAATCACACAAGTGATTCTAACTTGAAAATATTGCTCAAATAAAAGATTAAAAACTTAATGTTTGTTCAAGGAGTTTTAATTACATTAAATCAAATAAAATAGCAAATCTTTTATTCCAATTATAAGGTTCAAATCAAAGTTGTTAATTCCATTCATTGAAAAAATTGAGATGAAACAACGTCATTTTCGAGTGTGTTTGGCATTGCTTTGCTTTTGGTATAGAGTTTGAAAAAAAAAACAGTTTTAAAAAAAACACTTTTAACTGAGGTTCAAAATAAACTGTGTAGTGTTTAGTTAAAACTGTGGTTGAGTTGGAGGTTGAAAAAAAACAGTTTTAAGTGTTTGGTTACCAAGATTTTCATATTGCTTTTAACTTGTGAAATTATTTTAAAGGGCATAGACATATATACACACACATTTATTTATATATTTTTTTATTAAGTTTTTAGATTTTTACATTATTTTTAGATTTTAATTAAATATATTTTAATATATTTTTATGCCATAAAAATCCGATAATTACAATTTAAAAATGTAAGAAAAATTAAGTTTGTGATTATAGTGCAATACAAATATTTCATGTAAAATTAATATTTTTAGAAAATTATCCTAATTATCTAATATTTATTTCATTTTACATTATGTTTTGAGAATTACAGAAAATACTTTTATTCAATTAAAAAATTCAAAAGTTCTACAATTTACATATATTGCTTTGATTTTTTTTCTTGTTTTTTTTCTTGATTCATCTTCTTCCCTCTTTGAGCACCTCTCCACTTCCCACTTTCAACGCCTCTCCACTTTTCTTCTTCCATTTTTCCTTGATTTAGCTAGACAGGTTGGTTTGGAACATCAAGCAAGATCTACCAACAAAAGATAAGTATCCAAGGTTCCATTTTTTGTCCTCTCCTCCTCCACCACAAACCCATCGCCTTCCCCTCTAGACTCTCTCGCCACAGGCCCAACTATCTCCCCATCCCTTTCCTCCTCGAGACCCCTCCTCCCTCTCCTCCGCTTCTCTCTACATTCAGCCCACCCCCCAGACCCCTCACACTCCCTCTCGCAACCCAACACAGACATCACTGGTATGGGCAAGGTGATAAGCTTGTTCAATGGGTTTATTGGATGAAAGGGAAGGGGATTATGGTGAGGGTTTATTTGGGAAACATTGTTAACGGTAATATTGTTGTCCCTTGAAACACAATCAGAGTAATTCATCTTGACCCAAGATGCAAGAAAAGCATCTCATAGCTGCTTTTTTCAATCGGTGTTTTTGTGATTTTTTAGGTGGGCCCCATAGCAAATTAATCTGCTTGTGCAATACCAAATACCATGAACCTGCTTCTTGCCCCAAACACCGGTAGGATCACAATATCAAACAGGTACTTCATCTCAATTTTAATTCTAGCCCGTTCTGGAAATTCCAGCCAGAACATCTCGGTACCGTTTCGGCCTTAAAATTCTCTTTATTTTAATTAACTTATGATTTTTTTTCTAATCTAAGATTAGATTTGTTTGACTTTAATGTTTATATTATATAACTTAAAGTTAATTTATCTTAAATTTTAATTATACTTGTTAAATTAATATTTTTAGTTTATATCAATATATTATATATATATATATATATGAAAGTTTATATCAATTTCATATATATATATATATATATATATATAAACATTACAACTCCAATACAGCACACCAAAATCAGAACATTTCGTTTCAATAGAGTAACCGGTACGGCAACCGGAACTGGAATGGTATTAAGTTCAAATAATGTCATATAATTATTTAAATTTGAAAATGATTAATGGCTAAATCAGCACTGCATTTATCCGGCCGGACGGGCAAAAGGTTGTCAAAAGGAATTCCGTTACATCAAGATTACAGACATAGCACAATAATATAAGCCCTTCCCGACAAATGGGTTACGATCAATCAAATCAATGCCACAATAAAAACATTACTTCCAGTAAAACAAGTGTAAAGAAAATACCAATCAGCAGGAGTCTTCAGCTCAAGCTAGGTCTCGTCTCCCTCAGGCTGATCCAAATTCCGAGAACCACTTCTCATGCTTCTCGATATCTGTTTGGGAAACACTGCGCTGAACCTTCCGCAAGGCTTCTTCAAAATCACACATTGCAACAGGATCGTTTGAAATCTCATCCTTGGCCATGTTCTTAATTTCATCTCGTGTCTTGCCCGCTATCTTTCGCCTCATCCCATTTAAAGAAGCATCTCTGCAAACATTAGTTAGATCATCTCCACTATATCCATCTGTCCGGTGAGCAACTTCATCAATATTCACATCAGTGGAGACCTGTATAATAACAATGTTAATCAATGTGTGCTCTTTATGGTTGCTCCACTCTTCACATTGAATAAGTTTGTCATTTACAATGGTTGAGATTGTCGTTTACAGGGAGCCTCGCTAACAGCACTGGACAACAAAATTAGGGAAAAGAAACAAGCCCAATAACCAACTTGAGCTCTACATAAATCAAGGATCTTATTCCTGGAGAGCAAACTTCATATATTTTGAATGAAATGACAGTAGGTCACACAGACAGAATAAGTTTGTCATGCAGTCAATCAAGTATAGGAATGCAGATCATATGATCAAGAAATGATATGTTAAGCCATTTTATAACCAAGTTATTGAAAAACATCACAATGGCTTCTTAGTATCAATGCTGTATCATGAAATTATGAAGATATATCATATATGCTCTATTGAATAAGTGGCTCTACGTTCTAAATTTTCTAAATCCATGTTTAGGTACCATGTGTAATGAGTTAAGACCCAAAGTCACGAGCATCCAAATAAGTAGCCTACAGACATTGGCTGGAAGTTCTTGCAATAAATCTACAATGGCTATTCAATTCGCAGCTTCTGGCACAGTTCCAGACATCCCAATGTCTGGCTACCTAGGTTAGGTAACAACAGCATCGCAAAATTTACAAATGACAGATAGTGTTATCAGGAGATTCTCGGCGAAGACAAGTTTAAAATAAATAAATAAATTATTATGAAACTTTTTGTGGATCATTAAAATTGCTGCCCTTTCGTTCAACTCTTTGTTATCCCACAACAATTGACTGGAGATGATGCCATTCATATGATTTGGTTTTTTCTTATATTCTCTTAATTCTTTCATTAAAAAAAACTAAAAACTGTCACTTATGAATAATTCAAATTGGAATCATGTGGAACCCTACTCAGTTATTGTCCACTTCCAGTTTCCATTTGCCACCTTATGCTGCTTAGCATGGCAGTTTAACCCCAATGTTCGCTCAATTACATAAATTATTATTAAGTGAGGGAATTTCCTTCAAACCCTCATACAGATTTTGACTACATGCTCAATTACATGGTTTATTATCAGGCAAAGGAATTTCCTTCATACAAGCATACAGCTGTTCACTACATAAAATGAAATGAGCAAATTCCATGTTGCAGTTTATTTCTGCTATTAGAGCAATATTTGCCTACTCTCGCAAAAAGTAATGTCGTTCAAAAGAATTATTTACACAATTGTCATTATTCTTAAAAGAAAAGGGGAACAAACAAAGGAAAGGGCAAAAGGTATATCATAGATCAATAGCACCAGGTGACAAAGTGAAGTGTGGCCTAACAATTATAACATAGGATGATTTACCCTGATCCAGGCTCTGTAAAATATACCATGAATCAAAGTGGAGAAAGACCTTAATCTATTAACACTGCAAAATACAATATCAAATGGCACAACCAATTTACCTCGACAGTTTTCAAATTGATCCTAATAAGCTCCTTCCGACTCTCAAAATTTGGAAGTGGAATATATATACGCTTTTCCAACCTCCTCCTGCATTGCATTTACATCACATAAAAGAAAGCCAGAGTTATGAGGATGCTGTACAACATCTTGAACAGATTGCCATTTGGGATAGATCTTAGAATTCTGGAAAGCAAGAAAATCTCAAAGATATTTATGAGAGGACAATGAACAAACCTCAGTGCTTCATCTATGTCCCAAGGAAAGTTAGTAGCTGCCAAAACCATAACTATTTTCCGACTGCCATCTTCTCCAGTGGAGCTATTGTTTACACCATCTACCTGAACCAGAAGTTCAGATTTGACCCTTCGAGATGATTCATGTTCCCCTGAAGCCCTGAAGAATTGAAATCATACATAACCAGATTCAATCTTAATGATGGGAAAAAATGAGTTTAACAATCAGTTCCTACATAGCAGGGCAAACAACTTCAAGAATCTGAATTCATGAGCAGGAAGAGGTCTCTGTGTGTGTGTGTGTGTGTGTGTGTGTGTGAGAGAGAGAGAGAGAGAGAACAAAACTATAGGCATACTAACGATTTGAATTAGAATTTAAACATCAACTTCCATATTTGTGACATAAACAGAGCGCATAAAATTTTAATGCAGATAAAACACCTGACATGATAAAAGAGTTAGAAATATAGTATGAAATCATAGTGTACTGAATCTTCAACCTTCATGAGGATGGATGATAAACTCACCCCCTAGAATTGCATAGAGAATCAATCTCGTCAATGAAAATTGTACTTGGTGCATAAGCTCGTGCTAGATCAAACAAGCACCGAACCATTCTTTCACTCTCCCCACGCCATTTTGAAGCTAATGTAGCAGATGAAACATTGAAAAATGTTGTACCACACTCAGTAGCTACAGCTTTGGCAAGTAGCGTCTTCCCAGTACCAGGAGGGCCAAACATAAGAACACCCTTCCAAGGTCTCCTGATTCCCTGCCCACAAAAAATACAATTAAAACACTAAATGAAAAGGTCTGTAATGTTAGCTAGATCAAGGATCTAAGTTGATAAAAATATCTTTCAGCATATGGCAAGATATCATCTCAATTCCAGAAAACATGATGTGCAGAATTTAAAGCTAAAGAACATAGAAACGCCACATGATGAGAATGCAAACTACAATAATAATTCAGCTTCAACCAAGTAAGAATACCTGGAAATATTCAGGCATCCACAAAGGAAGGACAACAGCTTCCTCCAGAAGTCTTTTTGCTTCGCTGAGTCCTGCAACATCATCCCATCTTACTCCAGGAGTAGTTTCCAAAACATCCCTTTCAAGCATCTCAGCCAAGTCAGGATCAGGTCCCTCATATTGTGGCCTCTTCTTTCCATCTTCAGCATCACCACTCTAGCAATTGCACATGCAAATAAGTTCACATGATGAAAAAATATCTAGACATGATACAAATATAATAAAGTATAATCCACATCATATTTATTACTTGGGATCTTATGCTAAATCACTGTGTGAGAGTAAATGAGATAGGTACTATAGACTGAACATTCCAAAGATAATTTTAAAAATTGGGAAGTAAAAAGGAAAAAGAAAACATGAAAGGTGTTGGTGCAATATATCTGATTATGATAAATAGGCATACTCAACAAATTAGCAAATATTGGGCCTACGACTTTCTTCATAATTCTGACATTACTACTTTCTTGTTACATTTCCATCCCCAGGCAAATATGGTCTTGCTTCCCTCCTCTATCACCTTATCTTATTATCCATTACAAGGGTAAATACTTTGAAATCAAAACTAAACTTGTTTGACAAAATATAAAGTTGAAAAGGAAGAATTTGTGGACATCTGCAATGCTAATATCTGAAAAACATTGGAAAGACGAACTCCTGTTAGGATCAAACTAAACAAAATACAGCCACATGTACTTTTCTTTTTCATTTTAGATATATAAAATCAAATTTATTACAGTGATGGAAGAGAATAATATACAAAAATAGAATAAGACAGCCTCCCAAGTAACAAAAAGAAGCAGTAATCTAGTTCAAACTAATAAAGCAACCCAATCCATTTGTATATCTGCTATAGAAGTGCCTTCAAAATCATGACACTATAATTAAGCCAAGAATAACCTATCACGCAACAGCTTCTTTAACAAGATATGGTTATTAAAATCCTCATTACTCTCCATCCAAATGCGCCAAATGATAGCACTGACAGCACATCGCTATAAAATATCAAAACCCACAAAATAAAACCTCTTCCACTCCCCTTGAAATCACCGAGGATTCATTACTACATTCAAAATCTTGCTTAAGATAAAGAACTGAAGACTATCCAAAAATAATTAAAGCAAATGGAAAACAAAAGAACTCATCCAATTCTATTCTACCAAATGTAATGTTTCCTACTTGCCCAATATCTGTCATTTGCATTCGAGTATATTATCACCATAGAAATTTCAATCTAATGTGATATATCCCCGGTACTTTCATATATATATGGAGTTTCTACACTACAAAGTGCATTTCCAGATTCTAGAACCATAAATTTCATCCATTTACTTAAATTTAATATGGGGAAAAAGAATTTGCAAACTCCAAAGCAGAATATAACAGAGCATAAGGCAAATACTATTTCACTTTATTCATTTAGAATAGATAGTGAAGAAAGTTGTTGAAAAAACTCGTACTACCATGGACAGGAGAAAACTTACAGCAGAGTCTCCTTTTCCAGATTTTCCAGTGCCCGTGCCAGTGCCTCTCTTTCCAGTTGTCGACGCTCTGACTCCCGAGTTCACCCTGCTTGAAGCAGCGGTCTTGGCTCCACGTCCAGTGGTACCCGTCCTAGTGGAAGCACCACGAGCCCAGGCCCCATCTTGTGGCGTCTTCCTCATACCAACTTGGGAAGCTCTAGTAGGTCTCCTGGTGGTAGTGTCCCGACTCGGTGGCCTCCAAACATCAGGATCATCGATGGGAGCGGCAGAGGAAGTAGGGTACTCATCTAATGGCTGGAAAACAAATGAAGATTTAGCATGAATGGGAGGAGAAGCAACGCGCCTGGAAGCAGGAGCTTCCTTAAAAGCCCTTCTCTCAGCATCCAATTGTTTTACAACTTCAATCTCCTCGGAAAGGGATTTCTTCAGATTCATCCATTTTGTACGAATTAAAGGGTCGTCAAGGGTCGTTAGATGCCTAAGAAAGAAAGAAAAAGCAATATTAATTTAGATCCAAAATAAAGATTCATAAGCAGAGAGAGAGAGAGAGAACGGGTGTGTGCGGGTTTAGATACTTGTTGATCTGAGCAATGGCACCATCGAAGAAGATAATGGAGGTCTCATAGAGGCCTTCAAGAGCATACTCTCTTGCCAATTTCAAGTGATCCTGTAAGCCACTTAACGCCGCCGTAGCCGTTGCTGGTGAACTCCCAGTCCCCACCATGTTTGCTTTCTCACAATAGAATCCCAAATTTCTAGCCTCTCATTACCTCTCGACTCCAGGCTCCGGTGTTGGGGGGGTGATCTGGATGAAAATTACAGGGTTGCCCTCGCTGGATTGTTCCCCCCTTCTTTTAGTTCAGTCTTTCTAGTCGTGGCGAGGTAATAACTCTGTATCGTGTGTGGTTTACGGCGGAGGAGGAGGAGGAGTGTCCTGGGATATGTGAAACCGCTAAAAGATCTTTTTCTATTATTATTACAGGAAACGGTGACGTTTGTTGTAAATTAAGTGGAGGGTTGCTTACTACAAATAAAACGGGACAGTAGAGAGTGGGCCTCCCTCTGATTTGTATGCAAGGCAAGCTTGAAATGGTTGGGGTGTCACTGTCATGTTTCCCTATGAACTCCCTCGCGGACTTGCACTGTGAGTTAATAACTTTGCCTTCATATAACATGGTGTTGGGGTAATATGGTATTTTCCATAGAGACGGCAAATCAGTATGCCTCCACTTTTTGTTTCGGTCTAATAATAATTTTGAGAAATTTAAAATAACTTTTATGGAGGGATTTTTATTATTATTTTTATCCTAAAAAACAGTAAAATATCTAAATTACTTGAAAGTTATATTCTACGAGGTTATTTGGATTTTTTTGTTATTGTCAAAGTGGGTAACGATTAATGTAATTTAATATAAAAAAAATATTGCTCATAGGAGGAGGAGGAGGAGGAGACTATGTTTTTTGGCCATCTTTCATAGGGATATTTTAAGTGGCTCTTCAAGGTTTTTCTTAGTGGAGAGTGGCGGCATCTGGTTGACACTTTGTATCGTAGTTATTAATTTTTGTTTTAGTTGAAATTGTCGAAATATTCTGTTCTATTAAATAAAATCGAGATAAAACGGTTTTATTTTTGTCTCGGTTTTAATTACAGTCTGTTTCGGAAATTTCATCCAAATTTCTGTCGGAAGGTATCGGTTCCGTTTTGGGTTCAAAATCTATTTTTTTTATTTTTTAAAAATTATTTTTGACATTTATACATCATAATAATTTAAAAACACCAAAATATTTGAAATAATCAAATTTTAATTATGCTTGTTAAATTAATATTTTATATATATATATACACATATAAAATTAATTATTTATGAACAGTACGACACCGAAACGGCACACCAGAACGCTCCGAAACCGGAACATTCCATTACAATAAAAAAATAGAACGGTGATTGGAATGGTATTGACAACCCATGGTGTGGATAGTTGAATTAACCAAGATTAACTCATATAAATATTTATTTTTTACATATTTATTATCTACATTGATGGATAGATTCTGGATGCATCATTTATGTTTTTCTGTTAAGGTGAGGGGAGGGGAGGGAGGGTGTCCGGCTGGCCGTTAAGGTGCACGTAGGAGGGCCCATCATGTTTTTCTGTTCGATAAAATCCATCATTTATCTATCTAACATTTTTTTGAAATTCCAATTCTTACGATTTCGTTAACCCCACCCCCCCTTTTCTACCTTTACTTCCTCGCCTCGCCTCAGAGATTTGAAATGAAGAAGAAGAAAGCATGAGCAACCGTTGTCATGCAGCCATTCAAATGCTTCACCCCAACTTTTTTTTCCTTTGCTTTTGGTTACGAATGCGATCTGAGGGCTCAGATTGGGAAATGCTTGAGGTGCCGGTGGTTGGGTTCTGCTTTGAATTTGATTACTCAATAAAGCATCTGCTCAACAAGCGAGCAATCACTTGTTGAAAAGTGAAATATTTGAATGAAGAACACTCCATCACTTTCCCTCCGCAATCCCCATCATTGCACGCTTTCTTTTTTCAACATTTCTGTTGGAGAATACATACCATCGTGGCATGAAACTTTTGCTTTCCCTCCCCCTCGTTTGAAGCTCCATGCGCATGAGAAAGAAGAACAGGTACCACGTCTTGACGTTGTTCTCGTTATACTATATTATATTATATATAGGCATTGCCTTTCATCGCTGTCTTTAACTTTAACTATATACTTTAAAAAAAAAAAAAAAATTGGGGTTTCATTGCACCCTCTCACTGATCAATATTCAATCTAATGAATAGTGATTTGCTTTTATTTTTTAAACTTTTTATATCGGTACCTTTTTTTTAATTCCATTTTTTTTCTTCTTCTTAGTTATTCTACATCTTTTATGGTTTGTATCATGAGTTTATTCGATTAGCTCAAAAAAATTAATTATTTAAAAAAAAATACCATTGAGAATTTAATTTTTTTCCTATTGAGCCATATAACTTATTTTGATTCTATTTTCATGAAGATATCATGGTTTCACGATTAATGTGAGTTTTGGTATTTTAATCATGATTAAATTAGATCATTTTTATCCTCTTTCTAGGATATCATTATCTTGATCTCATGACCAGGATATGGACATTAAAAAATTTTTTTTTACTAAGTTATTCTCATCTCGTGATCGTGGTTGCAAGTTTGACGAGTCAACCCAATGGACTCGGTTTTTTATTTTTAATTGATTTTTTTCTCATTTTAATATTTTAATATTGTATTTGATTGAGAATTATGCTTTATATTTTGTTTTGGTTTGGTTTTTATTATAATATCATGATTTTATGATATGAGAATAATGCTTTACAAGTTAATCTGTATTGACTCGACTCATTTTTTATGCTATGTTTTTTTAATTAAAGCTTTTACAAACTGTATCATTCAACATTAAATCCAACAGGATGATTGAGAATTGAACTTCATAATTTGTTTTAATTATGCTATTTACTAGTAGCTTTGACAGATAAACCCAAATTAAATCAAGTTATTTTTTTTAATAATTTATGAAACTATCTCAATGTAATAATTTGGGTTGTGGATTTAAAGAATTATCTCAAATCTTCTTCTTTTTTCTAGTAATATTCTTCAATATTAAATCATTAGAAATTAAGTATATTATTGTATTTTAATTTGTTTTCCCTAAAACTATCAATCTCATAATTCATGTCACGTATGTTCATCCAGGTTAACTCAATTCAATATGATAGATTGTTCTCTTAACATGAATAAAAGATATCATCTGATTGCTTTTAAACAAACCAAGATCAACTAGGTTATATCAACGGATATATTTTTTGAGTAAAAAAATGACCTCGCATCGGGTAAGTGATCTTGATCGAACTATTCTCATCAGAACCACTTTAGTATTTGTTGCTTCGGACATCAATGATCAAGTTCAAGCAACTTCATTTGACAACAATATAACTACCAACGTAAAAACATCAGATGATTTATTTCATAATGTGCAGCACTGCAGCCAGACACCACACGCCGGTCATACCATGCCGGCCTATCTGGCTTTCAAGTTTGAAGCTATTCACTGCGCCACTCCAGGATTCCATTGTTTATCAAATCTTCCATTCCTCTCCTCAGTCTATCTGCAGCAGCTTTACAATCATTCTCTGTCAGGCCTCCGAAAGAGATCCTGAGATGCCCGGGACATCCACATGCACCTCCTGGAATCACAACCACCCCGTGCCTCATAGCAAGCCAGCGAACGACCTTATCATCGTCCACATGCTGTTCTGGAAGCTTCGCCCACAGGTAAATCGCACCTTCTCCACCTTTCACAGCTCCTTCGCCCAGCGGAGAAAGTGCTTCCATAATTATATCTCTGTTCTTGACGAGGTCTTTCACTTGCATGGTCACCCACTCAGGTCCCATTTCTAACGAATAGAGGGCTAGGTGCTGTGACAGTATTGAAGCACAGACTGGTATGTTGTCTTGAATTTTGAGAAGTTGAGTTTGAAAACCTTCCACTCCTGATGGATATGCTATCTGCAGGCCTTACAGCTATTAGCTTCTACCATCATCTTTTTCATTATGAAAACAAAAGGGATGCATGTACGAAAAGAAAATCGGTAGCTTTTCTATAGAAAGTAAACTAGAAAATTGCCACTGTTCATTCTCAGTAACCTTCAGTTTCATTTATAATAAAACATTTTTCATAGCTTATAAACAACAATGTGCTTCAATCCCTTGATTAATAATGTGGGAGACTGGGCAGTACTTACATATCCAACTCGCCATCCCATCATACCATATGCTTTTGAGAAGGAAAAGATGTTGACAATGTGATCTCCTTCTATACATGTGTGTTTTAGACCATCATACATGAAATACCTACATAGAAAAATTATTAACATTCATATATGGTGCACCATAAGCTTCTCTACATGGATAAGCAAAGAATAATCTCACATATATGTCAATGGTATCAAAAAGCATCAGAATGTGGTATCCAAAGCAATCCCAAATCTGTTGGGTGTCAATTTTCAACTGCTTTTTAGATAGACACTGGCATATTTAATATAGTAAAACTATAGCATATTCTCCTCTAATGTACCAAAAAACACGCATCTTATCCACCTTTTATGATGTCAAGTATACAATTCTCTATCCCCCTTTGCTTCATGCATTCTCAATATACGTACAATTCAAAGTGGAGTTATATTTAAGTTTTGATCAATAAAATTTTGACATCTATTAACACATAATTACACAAAGTTTCATGGTGTTCACGGAGGGAGTAACTAGTGGCATCCTAATAGTTATTTCCTGGACCCATCTTGAAAAAAAAAAGGGGGGGGCGGGAATGAAACCCTCAATTTGCATCAAAAATGATAAAAAAGAGATTACACAAGGACACAAGACTAGTTATATGATGACAATACCAACAAGCATTAAACGACTGTCTTATGGAGACCACAGCCAATAAATTAATTGAATTCAAGCTTACATTCTTTATCCTAACTCCTTTTGGAATAGAAGGCCAAAAATAGACGTCATAGATGTGTTAGATTATAATATCAGACCACAGTCCATTAGTTGATCAGGTTGCAGGGAAAGAAAGGACAGCATATACAATCATACCAAACAACTGTATTAGGAAATAAAAAAAAAATGAAACTATGGCAACTGTAAAGCAGAAACTTAAAATGGATTGCCTTGAGATAGAGTATGCAGCATGGCATGAAATTCAGGGAAGCCACTGCTATGAAGCCTCTCTTTTCTTCTTGTTTCAATCCATGATAGCTAGTTCTTGTTACTAATGGGGTCAAAATTTGAAGTCTTAGTTTTTCACCTACAATTGGAAGTATTTAAACCATATGCTTTACTTAAAGTCTCCTCTCTTGTTGAGGGAACACTCTTCTATGCCAGAGCAACTCTACCCTTCCAAAAGAAAAAACACGGGGGAAAGACAACAGCACATAATCTTCAAAACATGAACTTCTCGAAGGTTGGTCAAATTGATAAGGAGACTAAAAGTAACCCCAGAGCTTTTCCTGGAATAATAAATAGGAAATGTGGACTTATCGGAAAAAATTCAGAGGAAGTCAGCATTCTGCTGCCAGCAAGTATGAAATGTGCTTCATCAGCCAGTTACTATATTAATAGTATTCCTATATCCTCTGGTTATCTTCTAGTTGGAAACCATTATTCGAACAATGGTACAAGACAGGTACACCAATAGGCTGCATTCTGCACCACTTCTCAATGAATATCTACAAATCGTGTTGCTACTAAATTCAGTGCTAATTAAGAATTTCTTCACCTCTAACATTCACTATGATATACTTAGACACAAGTAAAACATAAACAAAAATCACCTTTAAATCAAATCAAAAGCATTGATACAAACAGAAGACTTACTCATATGTATTGTCTACAATAAGCCAGGATCCAGCTTCTCTGCATAGGTCTGAAATCCTCTACTCAAAATGAAAAAGGTCCTAGTTAGCAATATTTAGAATGATTTGGAAGAGGATCAAGAAAGTGTACTCCCAAGGCATGATCAAGATCATCTTTCAGAGAGAGAGAGAGAGAGAGAACCTTAAGCAGGGTATCCGGAATGTAGGTCCCACTTGGGTTTCCAGGGTTAACAACAGTAACAACCTTTGGAACAGGTTTAGCTTCTGATAATGTCCTCTCTAACCAGTCTGAAATTCAAAGGAATGCTGATAAATGGCCAACCAACATGCCATGAGAAAAAAAAGAATGCACTGATACATGGCTTCTCAAATATGATTGTCAGCTGTCATAGACACATTTATCTTCTAGAACATTTATTACTTGATAGCAGCAATCATGAAATAAATCGAGAAACAATTGAATGTTACCTCAACTAAAACTTAAGCCTGCTTAGATTCTGTTTAAAAAAATAACAGGTGAGGAACACAATCCATGTGTCTTTAGCTTTCTGAATGTCTAAAATACTAATATCGAATGACAAGGACTTTAACAAACTTCAAGATTACTGTCCTTGTAAATCTCCGCATATAGATAGAGAGATTTCTACACCCACATTAATGTTCAATAACTCCCATGTGGAATCACGTGTTTTCAGGTCATTACTCAACAAGTCAAAAAAGGACAAATCTTGAAATGATTCACATGGATTAGAAAGATAAGGAAACATGCATCACATTGAAGATTCACACATACAATTGCAGGTAAAATTCAAGGAAAATCATTTGTAGAACTTGATGGCTGCTGCTATTGACTTCAATAGCAGACATCAATTATAGTGTGTTTGGTAATGTGGTGCACCACACTATACATACAATCCAATGAGTGGCAATATATCTAACCTAAACAACCAAGTTCAACTTTCACATGAATGCGCTACATTACTAGCAGAAGGGTCAGACTCTATGCAATGACAGTTTATGGAGCCCCACCTGCATCAGGATAAAGCGTCTCTGGGTTGCCAGGACCAACCAGAATATTAGTGACGCCGGTCATCTGGAAAGACATGTATGCATTGAAATAGTATGGAGCAAACATAACCACGGAATCCCCAGCATCACATAATGTGAGAACAATATTTACGAATGCCTGTAATTGAGAACATTATAATAATTCATATTCTAGAACATATGTAAATTGAGACAGTTGGCTTTAGAACAGAAAGAACAAATATTTCTACAACTCAATGAAATAATATCATCAAAAATAAAGTTTTATAGACAAATTTTTTTCTTTTTACTCTGCTCCTAAACCTAAATGCTTTTGGAAATGAGTGACATATTTAAGAATGCTGGAAACACCTGATTTGCACCTGCAGTAACCATAACTGAAGAGTTCACCAACTTATTCTCCTTTCGCAACTGCAAAACAAAGAAAAGAAAGTAATGTGTTAAAAAAAAATTCAATACAAGGGCATGTAACTTTTGGTAAGATTGTTAAGACTCCAGGAATTCTAATTTCTAACCATGTAAACAGCTCCACTGAAAACTAAAGTTACTAATATAATAGATAGGGTATAACAGATAACAGTGCCAAACAGCAGAAACAATAACATCTCAATCTCAAATAATCACAACTTGAGCATCAAACAATAGAAATGCAGCAGTGAGCAGAGAATTAAATGACCTCTGCCTGCCTTTCATATGTCAATGACCAGAACCATAACATAAAACATCCAGTTAGAAACATGCTGAATGTTTTGAAACACGCACCTTCTGCTTTAATGCCTCCCTGAGTTCAGGAATACCTTCATCAGCTCCATAACGGCTAATTGAAGGCTCCCAAACAAGTTCTTTCACCTTATTCAAAGCCTGTTTGGGTGGTTGCCAAAAAACTACCCCCTGTACCACAAGAAACAAATCAATCAATTGCCAATACATTTCTTCCATCTCTAGTGCAATTAAGGGATAAACCACTTCTATTTAGCTCTATCAATGATGAAAGCACAATACATAAAACTAGCCTACTTTAGTTGATGAACAATTAGATTTAAATTAACGCTAAATATACATCATTGATACACATTTCTAAATGTGAAACTGCCCTCCTATCAATTTGGCGAAGAATTTGACTATGCAATCTAAGCCAAGAAGATGAAAAATACAGAGCACGTAATGTATAAAACAGCTTTGAGTTTGACATTCAGATAATGAGGCATGTCTTTGAGAATCTTGACAAAATGACATTCCAGTAGTCATGATTTCACTTCATAGAATGGGATTGGAGTTTTTTTTTTCCTAGAGTTTAATTTTCATAATTCCAAGAGTGGCCAAAGGAAATTCTGGGAAGTATAATTTTCTTCATTCTTCAATTTGAGGTCAATCAAGAAAGAAAATACAGAAAACAAGTTTTAAAAGGGAACCTGTTTCTGCCCTATATTTAATGGGCGAGAAAATTTTCCTGATGCATTGTCAAACAAATTTATGTATCATCTTCAATCCTGCTTTTGAATACAGAAAATCCTTTAAAATCTGCACCAAACATGTCCTAATTCTTGAAGAAGAATATGCGGTGCTCCCTATTCTCAGTACCTCCATTTATATAATACTATACTAGAGAGACAAAAACAATATGGCAATGGGGCATCAAAAAACTAAAATTTGACCATCTGCTTCTTTTATCTCAATACCTTTAGACAGTATAAGACAGCAGCATAAAGAAACATGAGAAAAGGGAAACCCAAACCTGGGCCAAGGACAAGGCATTTTTCGTTCCTCGGACCAATTCCTGTATCTGCAAAACAGATGACATGAACATCGATGTATAAGCTATAGAATCTCCTAACAAAAACACCTAATAATCTCCCCCATATCAAAATTTTCACTCCTTTCTATGCACAACATCTAAATAATTTACCCAAACCACCCGTTACACACATATATACATCACCGACCTGTGTGTCCATAGCGTTAGAAAATCCCCAAATTATCCATGAAAGGAACTGTCTTTCTTGTGCACACTATAAAAATACTGTCCCCAATACACAACACGTATTCATAAGCGAGATATATGTGCTGGTGTGCATACTTATAACCAGACACGATTACATAAACAATCATCAACATATATGTTCGCGGTGCGTATATTTTACCGGAACAAAAGAAACAAACCCAAAATAGAATGTTGCGAATCAATACCTGAACCATTACAGGCATTTCAGTCTCCACGGCTCTCTTGGCAAGCTTTACATAAGAACCCATCTCCCCTTCTCCCTTCAAATTCTCCTAACAACAGAAAACACTCTAACACGCCCAAATTTGTAAGGTTCTCTTTCTGATAACCAAGAGATACTAAAATGGGTTTTGTTTTTTCCAGGTAGAAAAAGAAAATATTGAGTCTTGAGGATGAATTGGGAGGGGAGGCTTCAACAACCCCAGCTATTATCTTGTACAAAAGATACCATCTTTTCTCCTCAAGTTTATGTAGCCTTATAGAATACTCTACAACAAAGTGCCACAAAAGCATTGACGCATTTTTGGGAAAATTAAATCTGGTAGATTTTTCTTTCTTGTCTTGTCTCTTTCCACTTTACAAGTTGACATAAACACGCATATTTTGAGGGGGGGAAAGAGAAACCAAACGGAAAATTGAATTATTCTGTCACAGCCTGCCAAAACCCAGAACTGACTGTATGTTAAAACTATTCAGCTAAAATACAAAAGATTTTGAAAACATGTTTATTATTAAAAATATATTGGACACAAACGTGCCTTTAAAAAAACATTAAGATAATAAATGAGTGAGCCTTGACCCTGCAACAATTGCGCTTAAAACGTCAATTCTTTAAAATATCTTTTTTTCCTGTTTACACCCGCACTTCAAAATAATATTTTGAATAGTATAATAATGATATTTTTATTTACATGTACTCTAGTGGTAAAAGTTATTTTGGAGTCATTTATTTTTATATTATTTTAAATATAGTGTAATTATTTTGAATGTAGTTTAATTATGCAATTAATTATACAATTAATAAGAGTAAGTTATATAATTAAATAATTGCTTTTAAAAAATCCTCCAACAATATAATTATTAATTTTATATTTTTTTTTACTCTTTTGTCAAAGTATTTTTAAGTAAAAATAAAAACAAATATTTTTGATATAATTACATTATTTTCTAATATAATATATATATATATATATATATATATATAAAGAAGATGTCTCCAAGGTGGGGCCATGATTTTGCTTTCTCGGCAGAGCTGCTACAAATAGCAGCTCGGAGCAGGGTTGTAAAATCCGTTCCAGTACTGCTTCGGTTTTTGTTTGGAACAGAACGTTCGGTTTCGATGTATTTAGCGTTAGTTCCGGTTTTGTACTGTTCATATTTATTTAATTATATATATGAAAAAAATAAAATATTAATTTAACAAGTATAATTTTTAAAAATTATTTTTTATGCTAATTATTATTATTACAAATTTAAAATAAATATTTTGTTGATGTGCTATATAAATTACAACACAATGATTTTATTTTCTTATAATATATAATTTTTATAATTATTTTTAATATATATATATATATATATAGTATAAACTATACACAAAGAGTTTGTCCAGCGTGGTTGGACAAACTCTTTGTTGTCCGATGTGGGACAATGAAAATATCCCACATCGGCCAAAACTCTTCTCCTTTCTTTAGAGTTCACTATAAAATATAAATAAGTGTTTCATTATCCCACATCGGCCAAACATCTTCTCCACTCTTTGGAGTTCAATATAAATACATGTATATTCTTCACTCTCCAGCTTAGCAGGAGTTAAAATGGTTTCTTCTTTAATTATCCCACATGGGATGAGAAATAAGAAGGTGAATTATTTTGTGTATAAATATAAGAGGTGATTCGGTAAATCAGTGCAAGATTTGGTTTTAAAATAATAAAAATCCTGGATCGTAACGACGTCGTTTTGGCTGGACACGGAAAGCCCGGTACGGAACCGGGGCGTTCTGGCCGGAAAATGGCCGGGATTTCCGGATCTGGCTGGGATTTTTACCGGGACAAAAACGTCGCTGTTTTGTCCCGGATTTTGCACTGGAACGGAACGGGATTGATAACCCTGGCTCGGAGAGGATAAGGTATTTTTACCTTCACTTTTATCTTCTCCGCTGGAGTGCTCAAAGTTGCTAAAACAAGCTAAAAAATTCATTTTTAATTTATAACTCAACAAATGCCTCTACCGCTGCAGTTGCTCTAAACGTGTCAGTACAGTAATTTCCTTTGAGTTGTAAAGATGTCTTAGGATTATTTTGGAAAGAGCATGAGGTGTCTAGAAATCCATGAATCACCTGATCAAGTCAAGTCTAAATTTAAGGTGTGTTTTGTATTGTTTTTGTTATTGTAACTGATGTTTTGAAAAAAAAAAACAGTTTCATAAAAAGTATTTTAGTTTTGGTTAAAACTGCTTTTGAATTTGAGAATAATAAAAAGCAGTTTCAAGTGTTCGATTACCGATCTTTTCATATTGATTTTAATTTGTAAACTACTTTAAAGGACAATATAGATATAGACTAGTTAATTGCCCACACTACGTTGTGGTCCGAACAGATACTTTTTATAATTATTGGGATTGAAATAATTAATAGATTTTGTTATTTCAAAAATAAAATATAATATTTATACATGTAAGGTTTGATAATGAAACACACAAATACATTATATTATAACAACAACAACATCGAAGGCTTAAGATCTAAAAATATCATATTTATTGCTAAAATAATAAAAATTATTAAATTATTCTGAAGAGAAAAAACTCAAAAACATTAATCAAAGAGGAAACAAGAAAAAAAACTAAAATTATTATTATTATTGCATGAATAATGGGAAAATAAATTCAATTAAAGGATAAAAAAAGCCCAAAACTTCAATAAAAGAAAAAAAAATAAAAATAAAAATTATTAGCTAAAAAAATCATTTGACGTGAAAATAAAAAAGAACAAATAAAAAATTAAGAGAAAAAAATATCAACTTTCAAATGATCATAAACACAAACTAAAATTTAAGAGCAAATTTTTTAGAAAAAATATTATCTCAACAAAAGAGAAAATAATAAAAATTAAAAACCAAAACTAAATGCACGTAAATATAAACATAGATAAAAATATAAACTATTTAAGAACTATAAAAAATTAAAGGAATTAAAATTAAAAATCAAAAGTATAAGGGCTAAAACCAAAACCAAATATATTATCAATTTCAATCAATTGAAAAAAAAACAAGTAAAAAATAACATTTATACATGCAAGGTTTGATATAATGAAACACATCAACACACCTTATTATAACAACAAAAACATCGAAATCTTAAACATCTAAAAATATTACTACTAAAATAATAAAAATTATTAAATTATCCTGTCAAAAAAATCAAAAACATTTTAAAAAAAGAAAGGAAAAAAAACTAAAATTATTATTTTTATTGTGTTAATAATGGGAAAAAATCAATCAAAGAAAAAAAAAGTCAATAACTTTAACAAAAAAAAACAAAAACAAATTATAAGCAAAAAAAAATTAACGTCAAAATAAAAAAATAAAAAAAATCAAAAGGAATTGAAATGAAAAAAAATCATTAGTGAAAAAAAAGAAAAAAGAAAGAAAAAAAATATAAGCAAAACAAACTAACAAAATCCTCTCCGCACAAAACAGGCACGCTTGATTACCATGGAGCGAGAGGCCTTTCTTTGCATCTTTTTGTGAAAATTTAAATAAATATCATGCAAACAGTGAACCAAATGACCCGAACCGACCCAACCCGAACTGAAAACTAAGCAATACTATTACAATCCACGGTGATTTATCTCACATGCTATAGTAACCGAACCATGAGCTCTTTTAGTATATTGTATGATATAGATATAGATATAGATATATTGCTTTTAAATATTTAATAATTATAATAATAAAATGCAATTAATAATTCAAGTAAATTAGACATATGTTTTTATTCTCCCATTAAACTATTTGTAATTTCATCACGAACTATAAATTCATACGCGAAGACCTCTATGATTCTAGAACTATATCTAGTAAAATTTCATATGAAACAAAATTAGGATTGCGAGATAAAAATTATATTATGATATCTTTTAATATATATATATATATATATATATTCAAGTTTTTAGATTTTAATTATTATATTATAGTTGAGTTTGTTATCATCTCCCATTTCCACGCTGGAATTTGTAATGGTTGTAGTGGTCCCGCAGGTCTTTGGTGTTCAACCTTGACTTGTTGACATATCCCACACTTTTACACGTACTCAGTTATTTCTCTTTTCATGTTCGGCCACCAGTAGAGAAGTTCAGGTCCCGGTACATCTTAGTGCTGCTAGGATGTATGGAGAGCTTGGATTCATGTGCTTCTTGTAGAATCATCCGTTTGATTGTTTCATCATTAGGTACGTACAATCTTTGTCCCAACATTATGGACCCATCATTCGCTATCTTAAATTTCATTTCTACACCAACCTCCACATTCCTTCTAATCTTGGATCTAACCTCGTCCTGAAGCTGAGATTGTAGTATTTGTTCCCGATACGTTGGTCGCACAAAGAAATGAGCTACTAACCCACCTTCGGTATTAGTGTTTAAATTTGCATCCATCTTTTTCAATTCCGCCAATTGTCGCTCCTTCTCTAACGTTAACCCTTCTAGGGTGGCTTTATTTTTCCGACTGAGAGCATTTGCCACCACGTTTGCCTTTCCCGGATGATATTCTATGGTGCAATCATAATCCTTAATGAGTTCCACTCACCTTCTCTGTCGCATGTTCAATTCTTTTTACGACATTAAGTACTTTAGGCTCCTATGGTCGGTAAAAATTTGGACTCGAGATCCATACAAATAATGTCTCCATATCCTTAGAGCAAACACTACAACAGCCAACTCTAGGTAGTGCACCGGGTAATTCACCTCATGAGTCTTTAACTGTCTTGATGCACAGGCGATCGTTTTCCCATGTTGCATCAGGACACACCCCAAACCTTTTCCCGAAGCATCACTATAAACTACAAAACCTTCTGTCCCAGAGGCAAGGGTTAACACTGGAGCAGTAGTGAGCCTTCTTTTCAATTCCTGGAAGCTCCTTTCACACTCCTCCGACCACATCCATTTCTTATTTTTCCGCGTCAGTTGAGTCAAAGGTGTCGCAATCAATGAAAAACCTTCGATAAACTTCTGATAGTATCCTGCAAGTCCCAAGAAGCTACGTATTTCGGTAACTTAAGTCGGGCTTTCCCATTTCAAGACCGCTTCCACTTTTTAGGGGTCCACAAAAACACCTTATGCCGATATAACGTGTCCTAGAAACGTTACCCTATTTAGCCAAAACTCACATTTACTCAGTTTTGCATATAATTGGTTTTCTCTCAAGATTTGCAAACAATGTCTCAAGTGTACTTTGTGCTCCTCGAAGGATTTCGAGTATACCAGTATGTCATCGATGAATACCTACTACAAACTTATCAAGACAGGGTTGGAAAATCCGATTCATTAAATCCATGAAGAAAGTTGGAGCATTCGTCAATCCAAACGGTAACACCAAAAACTCATAGTGTCCATAACGAGTTCTAAATGCAGTCTTTGCTACATCTTCCCCTTTGATCTTCATCTGGTAATACCCTGATCTCATATCTATTTTTGAAAATACCATAGCTCCTTTTAATTGGTCAAACAAATCATCAATTCGAGGTAATGGATACATGTTCTTCTTTGTTATTTTGTTCAACTGTCGATAATCAATACAGAGCCTATAGGTTCCATCTTTCTATCTCACAAATAGAACTGGTGCTCCCCAAGGAGAATTATTGGGCCGTATGAATCCTTTGTCTAATAATTCTTGTAGTTGGGTCTTCAGCTAGTTCAGTTCTATTAGGGACATCCGATAAGGTTGTTGCGATATGGGTGGAACTCCAGGGAAAGTGTCTATGACCACTTCTACCTCCCGATCTGGAGGTAATCCCGGTAATTCTTCGGGAAACACATCCGAGAATTCCCTCACCACAGCAATATCTTGCAAATTTGGGCCTTTATCATTGGAGTTTAAAATGTACGCGAGGTATCCCACACACCCTTTTTTCAATAGTTTCTGGGTTGTTACTCTTGATATTATGGCAGCCTATTTGAATGTTCTTTCTCCCTCAAAAATCTTTTTCTCTCCTTTTGGGGTTTGGAAGATAACAGTTTTAGCATAACAATCTATTAGAGCCCTATATTTATTCAACCAATTCATGCTTAAAATTAAGTCAAAATACACAATATCAGTTTCGACCATGTTTCCCATTGGAGTTCCAATTAAAAATCCCCTCTCTACCATTTCTACTCCCTTCTCCAATTTAGTGACGATCTTTTTATCAATGAAAGAGTGCGTAGCACCAGGATCAAACAACACATACACATTAAAATCATTTAATCGTAGAGTACCTGCCACCACATCCGATGCAGCCTTGGCCTCCTCCTGTGTCAAATGAAAGACTCTTCCTGGAGTCCTATCATTCTACGCTCTCGGTCTTCCTCGACTGGGGTTCGCTCCTGATTGAGAAGACCTCACTGGCCTATTCACTGTGACTGACTGTTGGGAGCTCTGACCAGACTGTCTATAGCTTTGTACTTGCTCGATGTTCCTTTTTGGGCAATCCCTCTTGAAATGTCCCCTGTCACCACAATAATGACACCCTTGACTTAAATACTGATAATTCCTCCACCTATGTCCTCATTTGCACACAAAACATTGTCCGGGGGAAACCGAGCAATCCCCAGGATATTTTTTGTCCGCATTTTATACAAAAAGGGTAGTCTGCCCCCTTGCGGTCTCCCGTTCCCATTGATATGTTTTCCTTTGAGTGCGACTGTCCGATCATCACCCTCCCACTTGACTGTTGGTGTGATGGAAACATCACAATCCCTTTTTTCCTATGTTGATCATGCTCCCCACTCTTCCCTTTTTTCGGAATTGGTGGTCTGCTACTGTAAAAATCCCCATCTCTCTTTCTGCTTATACTCTGATGTCCCCCATGGCTCTCTCCAATGCAATCCTCCAAAGCCTGAGCAGCTTCGATTAGACTTCTATTTGTTTTAAATCATAGTGCAATTAATCCTTGTCTCAAATCTTGTTGCAACCCATCTCTCAACTTTTCGATCATATGTTCCTCTATCGGCACATAATGTGGGGCAAACAATGATAGATCATGAAACCTCCGTTCATATTCCAATACCGACATATCTCCTTGCTTTAAATCCAAGAACTCTTGTTCTTTCACCTTACGATGGTATCTGGAATAAAACTGGTTTTCAAACTTTATCTTAAAGTCATTCCATACTAGTGTCTCAGCCGCACGTCTCATCTGAACCGTTTCCCACCATATCATGGCCATATCAGATAGTAGTTGAGTTGCACAGTTCACCTTCAAACCCTCAGGTATGTTTATTTGAGTCATGGTCTTCTTTACTTTTCTAATCCATCTCCTGGCTATTTCGACATCATGCTCTCCCAAAAACGGTTCACAATCCATTTCCCTCATGCTTTTGACTTGACGTACCAATGGCACCACATTATCTGTGTTAGTGCTAGGTATAGGGGTTGCTTGTGGGATCTGCGAGGTGAGAGTCGTTCGTGTTGCTGCACCTGCCATGCCTTCCATCACTACCTTAACTATTTGCGCAAGAAGTCCAGGATCTACACTTTGTGGGGATACCCTGGTTGGAATAGCTGATGGTTATGTTTTTGATCTTTCTTGTTGTTCATTTCCAACAAGAGGTGCTTCCCTGCTTTCATTTGGTCTCTCGTCTTCCTCTGTAGCCCAGTTCTGCTTTGCAGAATTTCGGGTATTATCATTGGAGCATGCGATGCCGTATCATCCAAGGGATCTTCGTTTTGTCAGTCTCGGGCACTTTGGTTCCTGCCCTTCCTTTCAAAAGAGAGTAGCTCAGTTCGTGTTCCTTGTCGGGTGTGTACCATCTGAAATTCAGCAAGATAATGTCATCATCATACAATTCTCAGGATCAACACCAGGGGCTTTGATACCAACTGTAAAAGCCCGAAATTATATATATATATATGCATAATCCCATACATCACGACCAATATTAATTCTCATCAGTAAATATTATCCATACAATAACATTCCATTGAAGAAATAAGGTCCGCATAAACGTTTAATATTACTGTTTTCATAACAAAAGGTTTTTTTATTAGAAATATACACACATAAACCTGGTTTACGTTCTTAATCTACGAATGAAACTTCCCAATTTACACAAAAGGGTTTTTACAAATTTATACATTACATAGATTGCTTCATCCTAAAACTATTTAATTTCACATGCAATTTACGTGGTTCTTTTTCCAAAAGTAGATCCCCTTTTATTAGGTTCCCTAGATTTCACGTGGTTGTGATGTCCCTGCAGTAGCACAACATATAATGAAATGTAATTTCTTAATATTAGTATTAAAAATTCTAACCTAATGACCAATCAAAGAAAAGAACACAAATATCTTGGAATTTCTATATAAACATGGTGCGATTTAGTTGTAAAAGTTTACAGGGACTTCATTCCTCTTTTTCGTGTATCATTATCATTCCTTTGAATATTATTTTAAGACACTCATATCTGAGGTAAACCATTACTACCCATGATCTCTTTTTATGAACACCGTTAGCCGAAACTAACCATTCTTTTATTCCGGCTATCCTTTCGAATGCCATTAGCCATAGCTAATCAATCATTTATCCCGAACATCCTTTCAGATGTCATTAGTCGTAGCTAATCAATCACTTATCCCGGACATCCTTTCGGATGCCAATAGCCGTAGCTAATCAATCATTTATTCCGGCCATCCTTTCGGATGCCATTAGCCGTAGCTAATCAATCATTTTCCACATTTATGCATTCATTAATTTAATATAAACCTCATCGTAATTATGAACTATTCAATTTAGAAAGTTTCTTACATGATGTAAGGATGGAGGGTTATAATTCACTTACTTGCTCTACTTCGGGGTTGTTCTTGCCTGGTCGATGGTTCAATCCTGACTGCTCCGCTTGCGACATAGATGCCTAATTATTAGTATACTTCTATTTTCAATTTCATATTCATCAATATACTTATGTCAACAATTCCAACTAAAACAAGCTTACAATTTTCAGTAAAATTATCAACAATTTCTTTTCATGATCTCATAGATTTTCCAGCACAATACACACATGAGATTTCAGCAACAATACCCATCAATTCTCATCCTAGGTCCATATTTTCCATCCTAAGTTATACATGAAAATTTCAGCATCATATTCATAAAGTTTTCATCATAACTCACACTTTCCAGCACAATTTATACATGAAAATTTCAGCATCATACTCATCAATTTTTCATCATAACCCCACATTTCCCTTGTTTCTCTTAATTCATTTTGTTTCAACCTTCAAGAAGAACCATAAAAAAAATCTCATGACACTTACCTATCTTATCTCACTGTTTTTTTTTGAAAGTTTTGCAACTCTTCTCTATTTCATTCACTATTTTCAGAGGGTCCTCTCCTTTGTTTTAGCTTAAGGTTTGATTGAGAAAAGAAGGAAATGGGGTGGAAAAGAAGAGGTTGTGTTGGCTGCAAAGAGGAACAAATTGGGTGAGAAGAGAAGGGATAGAGTTTGGCTAGGTGGAGAAAAAATGGGTGGAGAAAAGAAGTTGGGTGGAATTGGGTGGAGAAGAAAAATAAGTTGGGTGGAATTAGGTGGAGAAGAAAAAATGGGTGGAGAAGAGACCCCACAAGAAAAATAAGTTGGGTGGAATTGGGTGGAGAAGAGAACCCACACCCACTCATCTCCTTGTATTTATATTCAAAACATGGAGGGTTGTTTGGGGTTTGGGTTAACTATATATTAATCCTTGTTTTGTTCAATCTAAAACCGGTTTTGCTCTTCCTCTTTCCCCTCCTTTTTTCCTAAACAAAACGAATTTGTCTTTATTTCCCATTTATATTTTTTTTTCTCGGGTGTTTACAGAACCAATCAAGTGCGTAGACTTCTTTTTTCATCAAACACTTTTTAAATTTGCAAAATCAAGTGCATACTATGATATATCCTAACAATTAGTTTATATACCTTTTATAGGATTCAAGAAAATCTCATGTTCCTTTAGGCATTGGTTAAGTGAGTTAAACTTCGGTTGTCTCAGACTCTTAGAGGGTGAGCACATCCTGATTCGAACTCGAGACATACAAGACAAATCTGAAACCTTTTGTCACCATATCAAGCTCCTTGGAAAATAGTTTATATATTGTGATATACTGTAAATCAAATATTAAAAAAAACTAATAAAAATATCCAAGTCATACAAGACTATTTGATAATACTATTAAACTTAGTCTAACACATCAAGCTTAAAATCTTTACATCTTGATTTCTTGACTAATTTAAGTTTAAAATTAAATTATATATAAGTTGATTTGAAATGACCTAAACGACTTGATTGTTTTAAAAACAACTTGACTAACTAGTAGGATGAAATAAAAAAAATGAAATGATAGGAAAAAAAAACCTTACGATCTAAGTTTCTACCTGACTCGAGTTTAAAATCAAACCATGTAGGAGTTGCTCCATCATGATGCAGTCGACTTGGTCTATGCAAAGGCAACCAACATGATCCATTCGACTTGTTTTATCCAAAGATAACTCGAGCAATTTGTAAAAAAACTCTAAGAGTGAAATATAAACAAACTTAAAAAACATCTTGACTCAAGTCTTTTTTTTTTATCTAACTTAAGTTTAAAATTAAATTGTACAAAAATTATTCCAATATAATTTGGTGGACATGAACAATCCAAAAATAACTTAGAAAATGTGGGAGGATGAAAAAAAAGAAGAAGATGAAATTGAAATTAAAAAAAAAGAAAAGAAAAAGGAAGGATGTGCTAAATTTGTTCTTAAAAAAAGGAAAGAAAGGAGGCTTTTTTAGTATAGCATGGTAAATATTTTTATTAAGTAGCTTATGTAAATGACCAAGAGGTGACACCTTTTGCAATAATGTAAGAATTATGAGTATCCCATTTCTCAACACAATCATGACCATAAATCCCTGAATAAGAATTAAAAAGACAAAATAATATGTTGAGAAATCTTGTGTTATGTTGACACTGGTCCTCTGAGTTATGTTGACACTGATCTGTTTGGGATTGTGATTGAGTTGCTTTTCAATTTTTTTTTTATATATTTTGATATGAAAATTACTTTAAAAAATAACTATTTCAATACTTTCAAATACTCTCTAGAAGTTCGTTTCAGATTGTACTCAAATCAAGGTTTGCAAAACAAAAAAAACAATTTGCTTAAATTTTTTTATTTGTTCTTGGATTTCTTGGATATGCTGTGTGCATGTGTAGTTTTGATATATTTTTATCATAATTTTTTTTTAAAATATCACATTCTCAAACACCTATCATCTCACACTCAAACACAATTTACTCGTGTTTTTTTATTTATAAAAAACCTTAAAATTCATAAATATTATTTTGCTCAAACAATTCTTTATCTAGATCATATATATAATATAATTTGAATGCAAGAATTCCCAACCTTTTTAACAACTATAACAAACTTACTATTTTTTTTCAACCACTATAAAAACTCATACCATTAGTATCTCTACCACCTTCAATTAGAAAGAAAAAAAAACAACATAAAGCATCATATTCATCTATAAATAGTGTTTTGGTCCAACAATATTTTTTATTATTATTAATTTCATTATACTTTTGAGTTATTTTAATATACTAATATCAACAATAATTTTCTTTCAGAAATTAATATTTTAATATATTTTAAAAAATTATTTCTACAATGGTTTTAAATACTATCTTAATTTTGTTTTAAAAAGAAAAGCTAGTTGAACCTTTAAAATTAGTTTTAGGGGTATTGTAATAATTGTTTTTCAAAATATTTTTTATTTGAAAATATATCAAAATAATATATATATATATATATATATATATTTTAAAAAAAAGCTCTTTTAAAATACAAAAAAAAAACCCTCCCACCTGCTTGTTCTACGTAAGACAACAAATAAAACCTGAATTCTAGACTAAATGACAAAAGGAACCCACTTATCCTAAAAGACAATAAAGCAATAAACAGGGAAGCTCAAGATGCTATTTAATAAGTGATTGTTTAGCTTTGCATTTAAAAAAAAAATATTTCTTTACATTAATTTTTTAGAATATTTTAATTTCAAAAATATTATTTTAAATAAAAAATTATTTAAATTATTTTTAAATAAAAAAACTAGACTCCAACATGACCTAAAAAACTCCACTCTCCCAGGGTCATTATGTAATTACAGATTCAGTTTGATTCAGTCAAACCTTAGTCTTTCAGTCAAACAGTCAACCGACATTTTTTGTCAGAATAAACCAACAACAACGTTAAAATATGAGGAGGACATCAGTGGGAAGAAACTTGCAATGACATTTTTGTATCTGTGTATTTTAAACCCAATACAATCCCGCCCACTCTCTTACAGAGTTCTCTTTCTATTCTCTCTTCATCCTTTGCTCTGTGAAGATACAGGGCTCAAATTCAGGTCTCTCCTTTTTTCCTTTTCAATCTATGCGTTCACATTTGTGTATTGATATCACCGCCATGCCTCTAACATTTGTGGGTGTGAGTAGTTTGCTTCTGGGTTTTGGTGTTTTTTGGTTTGCTAGAGGGACATGGTTTTCTAGTAATGATTTGTTTTTTGTTTTTTTGGGCACCACTAGCTTGTTTACTGACCAATATTTTCTGTTTGTTCTCTTTGGAAACTTGAGTGTTTTTTTGTAGGTCAATGTAATGTAAATTTATAGATGAAGTTGATACCTTCTTTTATTGATATTATATTTATTTTTGGAAACAACATAGGTGTAAAAATAAATAAAAAGGAAAGAGAAGACAACGGGACCCAGAATTATTAGAAATGTAAAGTTATTTTCTTCTTGTTTGTGCCACAAGTCGGAATCTTGGAATTGGATTACGTTATGAGAGTGCTTAATAGAGTCTTGGGATTCGATTTTCTCAAGGAAAGTGGTTTGCTTTATCTTTTACTTTCACAGTTTCCACCAAGATTTATATCCCATTTTAAAGTAATGTGCTTGAATTTTGTTGATTCTGTCTTAGCGCTTGCAGTCTCGATCTTTTCTAGAGAAAGTCTTTTCAAGAGGATAGAACTTTTGGGTTCATTGAGGATTTTCAACTTGAACTTTGGATACATATTCATGTCATTTGAATTATTTAATTATCTTTTCACACAAGATTTCTTCATGCAACTTGAGTCTAATGTTTTTTCTCTCTCTCTTATTTGATCTGAGAAGATCCAAAGGTTTTATCATATCTGTGTGTTATTTGGTACTTTGCCTTATGTTTGATATAGTGCTCAGATGCACATTGTAACAACATAATTTCGCACTGTAAAATTATGTCATATTCTATTTTCTTTCTGGCAAGTAATACTGTCGTGTCTTTATTCACAGTTGCGCACAAAATAGCAGATTTTGTTTCTGTCTTGTCTTTTTATGATGGTATCTATTTGAAGGGAAATTCCCTGATGAGCCTGAAGTATGAGTTTGTTTATTCTTTCATGTCTCATTGGCAACAAATATCCCTGATACTCTCTTCTGAATTAAATTAGCAATGCTTACAAGTTATGGTTCATAATTGCGAGACTGTTCAAGTGATCCCTCAATATATGTGGAGTTTCTTGGCTTTGTATATTCCCCTATTGATTGTACTGTTTTGATCATTGAATTGCAGGATACTTGCCTGGTTTCTGTTTAATGCTTTGTGTTGCTCTTTTTTAAGGCTAAGGAAAGTAAAGTATGAAAAAGGAAAATGTACTTCCTTCTAATTTTAGGCATCTCAATGGTCCAATAACACGAGCAGCTGCCTTGCGTGCTTCTGGGACAATGCCTCCTTTAAAGTCATCAACAAAACAAGATTGGAAAAGGAATTTGCGAACAAACTTAAAAAGAACAGCCTTAGATGAGAACAGTACTAGCAGACCTGATAATCAATGGAAGAGGAGAGCAGTGCTTCGGGATGTCACGAATGTTTGCTGTGAGAATTCATATACGAGTTGCTTCAGTGCAACTAAAATTCAGGTAGATGTGCTGTCTTTTCATGCAATCTTGTATGCTGAAAAGGCAAAAAAAAAAAAAAAAAAAATTATTAAGGAAAAAGCTTGACCGTGCGAGTGAGAAATTAAACCTACTTTCGACTTCCTTTCATGATTATACTATAAAGAACCATATGAACAGGAGGCCATGGTTTATCATCTGCTTGAAAATATCAACTACATTGCAATATTTCCTGGATACTATTCCCCCTCTGTTATGAAATCTTTCTTTGTCTTTCCTATTTCAATAATCTTAACTTTTCTCCTTTCAACTCTGCTGATTGGCAGGCTAAGGTAGCCAAGCAGGCTAAAAGGGTTCAGCTTGATGTATCAAAAGTAAAAAGAGAACCTTATTCTGAAGTAGTATCCTCGACTACATCAGAAAAAGAAGTACCTTCTCAGCCCGGTGGCACAGGGGAGTTCAGCACAGATGATCCTCTGCTTCCTAATCTGTGTTCAATAGTGCCTTTCCATCCCCATCATTCTCCCAAAAAAGGTCAGCTATTGTCTTGAAGTTTTTTTGCTTCTAAAAACAGTAAACTTGATCAGTACCTTGCATTTAATACTTGGCGAGAACAGAAAAAAAGGGGTGCATTTTTGTTGAAGGTTTGCGTACTTGTCATCCTGTTTCTGCATCCATCTATGCAGCTTTCAAGATATGAAACATTGTGCTTGTTTATTTCTTTGAACCTATTTCAATACACATGAGATACTTGCATACCAATGGAGTCAATGAAGTTAGTTATAGTTGTGAAAAGGTGTCATGTGGTTATACCATCCATAGGACCAAGTAGCTAGATAGTTGTATCAAAATGGAATGAGTGAAATTCATTATCGTAGTGAAAAGGGCTGTTATTTGGTAAAGTTGTTCATTAGTTTCTCAAAGTAAGAAACTAATTTGGTTATCTATTAAAAGTTAACCTGACTAAGAATAAACAAAATTACATCAGAACCTCGTATGCAAATTACCATTTTTAAAATATTTTGACTCCAACTTTAGTAGAGCTATCTACCATGGGTACCGAGGTTTACTGTGTTACCCTAGTCATGTTTAGAGCAGCTGCTCCACAAAGTTTAAATGCAAAGCTTTCTTGAACAAAATGGTTACTGAGGAATTTGATTATTAACCTCTTACAGGTAAAAGGTAAATAGTGATTTTATTCATAACCCTCTTATTCAGCCGTGACATGCATCCACTGAATTTATGAGGTCAAATCCATTTTGGGTCACTGGATGCGCTAGGTAGGGCTTCATAGCTTGTGGTATTATATTTAAGTGACTAAAATGGAATGTCAAGAGTTGCACAAACATATGGTGAGAAACTACTAGTTTAAAATAAAATTCTCCACATTTTCTTTTGTTGTGTATGCTGCATGCAGTAGGTACTGATTTCTCTCTCTCAAATTGTTGTAGCTGAGAAATGCAGCGTTTTTGAGAATTGGAAGGCATCAAGTGATCCAGAATTTATAGACATTGACAGTGATCACAAGGAACCTCAACTTTGCAGCCTCTATGCTGCTGATATCTATAGCAATTTACGTGTTGCTGAGGTTTGTTTTTTATGCACAAAAAATGTGGCGGTCATTCTTTATCTACCCTTCGCCCCAGTATAGCACATGTCATGATTTTAGGCCATCTATGGAGAGTGGAAAAATTAACTAGCTTTCCTTTTTTTCCCCTCTCTCTCTTGGCAAGATGCTGATGCTTGCTTATGGTATATTACTTTGTTTGCAGCTTGCCCGAAGGTCTCTTCCTACTTTTATGGAAACAGTACAACAAGACATCACTCAAATAATGAGAGGGATTTTAGTTGATTGGCTTGTTGAGGTCAGTGCAGTGTCATTGCTTGGTATTATTCTTGATATGCTCATATATGTTTTGCTTTGACTTTGCAATTTATGCTGTACGTTTATTATTTTGATAAGGAAAGGTTCTTTGTATACTATCGATGATGATATACTTGTGTTCATGTCTTGTAGAGAAGCACATCTTTCTTGCTAAAACTATCATACTGTATTTTCAACTAAAAAAATTTAAGCTCTACGTTATGGATAAATAACATGCCTTATCCTCTCCATAGATATGAATGTTAGGATTTATCAAAAGCTTGCTCAAGATTAAGTACAACATATTTGTTTCATGTTTAGTGTCTGTTGTTTAACTTGTCGAGTATGTTTTTTAAATCAATCATAGTCAATGGATTAATTCTCGTTCATTAGATGGTTTAAATAACAAAGAGAGTGCTCATTTAACTTCCAAGGCATTTTAGCACAGGAGTACATTGTCTTGTCATGAGGAGAACGCTTGTCATTAGTGATTGTAGTGTTAAAGAATAATATAAATCATATTATGGGGTCTCACCTACAAGTTTAAGCTTTTAGGTGAGATGGTTCCTTAACATGGTATCAGAGCCTTGTTGACCCAACGGTCACGAGTTCGAATCTCACCACCCCCATTCTATTTGATAAAAACCAAGCACAAGGTGATGTGAGTCTGTGCAAGTTTCAAGTCCAAAGGGCTTTCACTTGAGGGGTTGTGTTAGAGAATAATATAAATCATATTATGGGGTCTCACCTATCACCTACAAGCTTAAGCTTTTAGGTGAGATGGTTCCTTAACATGTAGTTCCTGCGATTCTTGATAATGATTCATCTAATCTTTAAGTTTGTCCTTGTCCCAGTTTTTGGACTTTTCAAAGTTGGGTAGTCCTCTTATCAGATAAATCTGTTGCTCCTTGGTAGTTGGACTTCTATTCCATGTTAATGCCATGACTAGAGACTGCACTAGCTGAACCAGTAGGCAACTGCTTGCATCACATATAAAATAATCTTCCCACCAATTGTTTTTCATTTGTGTTTTTATTTTTTCTAGAAAACTAATATTTATCACGTTCCAGTTTTGGCTTCTTATATTTGTTTGATTTTGTATTTTTCCAGCCTCTCATGTCTTTTTTCAGATGTAGTAGCTCATGTTTCTAGTTACAAAGTCTTATTCTTTCCCTTTCATTTTATATTTCATGATGCTGGACAGACCCTTCAACCATGATTCTGAAATACATAACGCTTATCAAGTGCCAGTGTTTTGTTTGAGTTTCCACTCATTTACCCTGCATGGAGCAGGGAAATCCTCAACATGACACTTTAGGAACACACACATACACACATGTATAGTTTAGATTCGTCAACAGCTGCAATTTTTGAGTCCAACACCCATAAACTCAAGCCAAAGGGTCAGCTTACGTAGTCGATTCTAGTTGAGGCATACTGCACACCTAAAGCCTGTGCTCTGAATGTCAATGAAACAAAAAAAAAAATAGTTCTCATAATAAGATCATGCAATTTTTTTTGGATGAGTTATTGTTTTTTAAAAATAATTTGTTTTGTGAAATACCAATCCGATCAAAGCTCCAGATTAACTGGAACTAACCTTCTAGGGACTTGAAACCAAATACCATTGATCAATGTGACTGCTGACTCTATAAATGTTTGTGTAATGGTCCCTTCAATTAGATGAAACTGACTGCTATATATGAAGTGTTAATATGATTGCAATATTTTTAGTTAAGACATCTTGTTGTTACTGGGAAAAAATATTCTGATACTGAGATCCATGTATGGTCTCTGTAATCCCCCCACCCCCCACCCCCTTTCATTTTTGATCTGTAACTATCATTCATCGTTTTTATTGCTGTGTCAAATGCACTATTGAACAAAACGTACATATATATATATATATATATATATATATAAATAGAGGGAGGTTCTCTTGCATTATATGATGCTAATTTTCACCATTTATAGTTTCTCAAAGCACTGGTTAAATGCATATCAATTATGAATTCCAAACAAACAATTCTTGGATCTGTTTAAACTTGCTTCCAGGTATCTGAGGAATATAAGCTGGTGCCAGACACACTCTACCTTACAGTATATCTCATAGATTGGTTTCTCTCTCAAAATTACATTGATAGGCACAGGCTTCAACTACTCGGTATCACCTGCATGCTAATTGCCTCGTAAGTGTTCTCATTTCTTTTGCAATGCTCATTCCACACAGAATGACAACGATGAAGTTTCAATGGAAGGTTGGGTGCGTCTTCTGAATTCAGGATCTAATTGAAATAACAATTCTAGAGGGGAGAATATTTTATTATTTAGCCGTCAACTATTTAGTGATTCCTTGTTTAATCTGATTTAAATGTACTCATGTGTATCCTAAAGCAAATATGAAGAGATTTGTTCGCCACATGTGGAAGAATTTTGCTTCATCACTGACAACACATACACAAGCATGGAGGTATGTCACATGGTTCACTCGCCAAATGAGTGCTGGGAGGCAAACATTATCGTCCATGTAGCTTATATATCTATTAAAATCCATCGCTTGTCAGTGCTTTATTATTTTTGCATACCTTTGCAAGCTCTGGGAAAGACTTATATTGACTATCAGTTCTAACTCTTTATATTTTGTCACCTTCTCCGGAAGAAAAACGACTCCGCATATGTGATATTTGAGACTGGTTTCTTAAATGACCAAACAATAATGCAGAAATACAAGCAGTCATGTTTATGGTTTCGGTCCTGACCACAGTCTGGCGCAGGTGTTAAAGATGGAGACTCAAGTGTTAAATTTTGTTGGCTTTCAGATAATTGCTCCCACCGCAAAAACTTTTCTGAGGTGCTACAGCCTCTTCAACGCTCACCTTTTTCTTTCTCTTTTTGTTGTTGTTTTAAAAAATTATTTCAGTTTTAATAATACAGTTGCTTCTGCAAATTTTTGCTCTCAGGAGATTTTTACGTGCAGCACAGGCATCATACAGGGTAATGTGGTCAGTTCAATTCATGTCTATGCATGTTTTAGAAGATACCAGCCTCTGTCAACTAAAATAGTGACATTTACATGTGTAATTGCACATATGCAGGACCCTAGTTATGAACTGAAGTACCTGGCTGATTACCTAGCAGAACTGACATTAGTTGACTATAGTTTCTTGAAGTTTCTTCCATCTGTCATTGCTGCATCATCTGTGTTTCTTGCCAGATGGACACTGGACCGGACAAGCCATCCATGGGTCTGTACTCTCCTTCCTATCATCTGATTTTCCATGTTCTTGTAGATTCAGCATCAGGAGGCTCACTTTATATAGTTGTTTGGCAGAGTCCAACTCTAGAACACTACACTACTTACAAGGCGTCAGATCTTAAAACTACAGTACTTGCACTGCAAGGTCTACAATTGAACACCAACGGGTGTCCTCTGAATGCTATACGCATCAAGTACAGGCAACCGAAGGTATATTAAGAATACTGCTCAAGGGACTTGAGATTGCTTCTGTTTTTGCGGTTCTGTTCTAATTTCTCTATCTATCTATCTATCTATCTATCTATTTGGTTTCTGCATCTTTGAGCTCCAACTTTTCACTGTGCATCATAATCTATAAGATGCCTGGTTCCATGGCAAATGCACATGCTTTGTTGTTTGGTATTATTCGGTTTGCTAATAAGGCTGTTCTCATAGCAGTTTAAATCTGTGGCGGCTTTGTCTTCTCCGAAACTGCTTGAAACTCTATTCTGAAGATGAACAAAGTGGTTCCACGTTTTTGGAATGGAAGTGGTTGCTAACATAGACACGTCTAAAGCGGAATTCCCCCCGGGATCATATCATTCCCCTCATGAGATTGTACCTGCTGTATCATCCGAAACCTCTTTACTCGTTATATTATACATTTCTAATACCCTTTTCTTCTGTCCCCGAAATCAGTGTACAGGGTTTGGTACTTCCAACTCCGGTCACTGGAAGGAAATATCCAGTCTAAAAAAATAGGGTTGTCGTGCTACAACTAAAGATTTCAGAATAACCCATCAATGTATCTTTCTTTTGCACCGTATCTACGGGGAATTTATCTGTGACTGGTGAATGTGATTTTGGCAACTTTGCCCCCCGTTAGATTAATTAATTGATCATATGATTTTTCTGGTCACCCTTCCTAAGTTGTGCCCTGGTATAACATGATTTCTGTAGGATGCTCGGTTATCTAATGTTTAATGATAGTTCATTGTGATACTTGCTGGACATGTCCTCTACTTTGAATCAGAAAATGCTATACGAAGGCTCATTTGTGGCATTACGATTCCAATCGCCTAGCTGAGAAACTCCATGAAAGTAACGATTGACAGTTACAAACAAATGAGCTGATTTCTCTCTCGTTTCAATGTCATCTTATTATTGCAGCCGCGGCTGCTGCTCTCACTGTCGTCTCAGAAGAGTGTCTGCCTGATGCTTAAAAGGCATCGAGTTAATGTTTTTATCACAACACTAAACACATGGACGCCAACAAAATTCTTTCTTTGGTTAAATAAATACTACTAAATTTTGCGTTGAATTGTGAACACAGTGTAGAATTCGTAAGAAATGTTACCTGTTTACCAGAGACTTTCTCTTCTACAATTACCTTCAAGCAGGGAAGGATGTGAACAGGGTTTGAAACAGCAAAATCACAATTCTAAACAAACTACCAGCTCATATGCATAATGGATATCAAAAGAGTATCGAACAAACCATTCCAAGTCTATACCATTTCAAAGTAAGGAATTAACTAAAAACAACACATTAATTTCCAACACCTGCACAGATGAGCATGAAGTTAAGTGACCTCAAAACTGCCACAAATCTTTTTCTAAAAAACTGAAAACTGCGAAGTCGTACCACAGCTCTCCTAAACTTACACTTAAAATCTTTAGATGATATATTTCGATGCTTATTCCAAGAAGAGAGTTACCCAACAACTAACAAGCAGCAAATTCCATCTGCCAGGCTGTCAGCTAAGGTACTGCAATCAGGAGAGCACTGGTCTCTGTTCTCTAATGGGGATTTCAAACTCATTGATTATGATTCCAAGTTCTCGATACCAAAATCATTGATTATGATTCCAAGTTCTCGATACCAAAATGTAAAGGGGCAACACACTTCTATATTTACCAACATCCTAACCCATATATGAAGGATTAAAGAAAGGAAATTGTCAACTTCAAAAATAAAAATATCATGGAAAAACATGAGCTACCAGTAATGAGCAGTTGAGCATCTCATGACAAACAGGTAAACCGTACACTGAAGCAATGGATAGTCCATTTCCTATCCCTAGAGATACTCGTTTTCCTGTAAGCAGCAGCTCACATGTTTTGGCAGATTCAAAACTTTATACATCAAAATCTTAAAAGAGAAGGTTAAAAAATGCATAATATTAAAGTTCCAAGGCTGAGATGACTTCACCAATAATCTCCACAAGAGCACTTGCCATCCTTGAAATGATGAAACCTTTTGTTGTCCCTAACTATTAACTCCCTCCCAACTATCTTTGACATGATCTTGATGGCATTGTGACAGTCCCCGCACACACGGAGATTCTTGATTATCCTCAAGGGCATCCTTGCTGGAGTGCTAATAAGACCATATGCAATTGCCAGCCGCTCACTGTGATACAGCAAGGCTTGCTCTTTGGCCTCCTGATCAATGTCATGAAGAACATATCTAGTATCAGGAACATAGCCACCCGTTTTCATCTCACGCAATTCCTTTAATTTCTCATCATCCTTGTAAAGTGTAGGATTCCTAAATTCAGTTACTCTATTCTTCCCTTCAAGCATGCTAATCAGATTGTACTTCTTTGGTGGTGGAGTTGGGATTTTATTAGCAGCAGCCTTCGATGAATTAAAAGAAACGATCAATTCCTCAGAGTGGTCTTCAAGATCAATGTCTCCATGACTTCTAGCATACCTCCTCAATGCCTCCCAAATTTCCACCGTGGGTTCAAATGGAAGTTTCTCAATATACTCCACCGCTTCATTAAGATATGCAGACTTTCCAAGAACATCTATCATCCCCAAATAATGATCAAGGGTTGGACTAATGCCAAACTCCCTGCTCATTTCCTCAAAATATAAAAAACCTTCCTCCACTGACTCGGCACTAGCACAGGCAGACAAAACAGCCTGAAATGTTTCCCCAGTGGGTTCCAAGCCCAACTTCTTCATCTGCTCAAACAGCTCCAATCCCTCATCTCCCAGGTCATTATTCGCACACTCACTTATCATCAAATGCCATGAATCCATATTCCTGTCAGGCATATGATCGAAAACTCTCCTTGCATCGGCCATACTTCCACATTTCCCATACATCTTAATCACTTTATTGTTCAACTTAACATCGCCCCTAAAGGTCGATTGCAAAAAATAATCATGGACCTTCTTGGCATCCTCATGTTTTGAGCACATCTCAAACAAACTATGAAAGCAATTAGCACTAGCTTTAACCCCATTATCCATCAATTCGATAGCTTGCTTGACCTTACCCTCCTGACACAAACGCTCCAGGTCGTTAACCGAAGGAGGCGGAGCAGTAGCTGGAGCTGGAACATTAGCATTGACACTAAAATTAACATTCGCATCCTGTCTTCGACTCTCCGGACCCACATGCGAGGCCCACTGATCAGTGTTTCTCTTTTGCGGGTATCCCTGATTTTGGTGGTCCCATCGATTTGGGCTTCCGGGCTGCCCATAATCCCCTCGGACATTAGGGCTGAACTGACCAGGGTTTTGGTACTGGGGATGATTTTGATCCCGTTGATTAGGGTTCGGATACTGGGGATAATTTTGATCCCGTTGATTAGGGTTTGGGTACTGGGGAGCAGTAGCTGGAGCATTAGCACTAGCACTAAAATTAACATTCAAATCCTGTCTTCGACTCTCCGGGACCAAACGTGAGCCCCACTGGTCAGTGTTTCTCTGTTGCGGGTATCCCTGATTTCGGATGTCCCATTGGTTTGGGCTTCCTGGTTGCCCATAATCCCCGCCGACACTAGGGCTAAACTGACCAGGGTTTTGGTGCTGGGGATAATTTTGACCCCGTTGATTAGGGTTTGGATATTGGTGTCGTTGCTGTTGAGGATATCCTCCTTGGTCAGGATAGGCATAACCCGGCTTAGGATAACTTTGTTGGTTTGGAGGAGGGTATTGCTGATTTTGGATGGGTTGAATGTGATTGTTGTGAGCTGGTTGTGGGGAGGACTGATGAGGAGGAGGGTGTGTCGGGGTTCTAGAGTTCCATTGGGAAGCGTCATTTGGATAAAATCTTTGATGGTCATTTGGTAATGCGGAAGTAGTGAGGGGTTTAGCGAGGATTAGGGTTTTGCTGTTGAAAGAAAAGTTTCGAAGAGAGCGTACCTTGAAGAAGAGTGGATAAAGCATTCGTGGTGGCTGTGAAAGACGGATTGCCATGGAAGACGCCATCTTCTTCGATTTTATTTCAGTTTAGTGCTGTAACTATATCCAGCAAAAACACTTGCCTTGTTATTAGAAGACGCAGCCGGTAGGGTACAGAGTACAGACTCACTCACCGGAGTGATTTCCCTTTTTTTGTGGCCTCTTTTTTTGGGCTTATCATATTGTTTGAGGGGTAAATATCACTTCTGATCCTGAACTCTAATAAATCGGTTAATCTAGTCCTTCTTCTTCCAATTTAACTATTGATTGAGCCACTTTATCGAATCAATTATATATATATATATATATATATATATATATATCATGGAGTGTCGGATCAACTTGGGTGTATCTCGACTAAGTCCATGTTTGGCATTGTGGTGCGATCTATGATTGCCAGATCGCACCACAATTTAGATGTTTGGTAAAATATAAATTGTGGTTTGAGGGTGGGTCCCACACACTTTTTTTAAGCAAATCGGCGTTTGGAAAAAAGCTCACAAATGATACTTATTTCTTGCCGATTTGTAAACACACTGTTTGCGTTTATACCTCCGATTAAAAATATATCCGTTGGTTTATTACACGGACGAAAATCTTTACCCTGAAAATCTTATCTTCTCATCCGAGCCTATCTTCTTCTCCACAGCCTTCGATCTTCCTTCTCTTCTTCTCTCTCGTCTGCACCAAGCAACATCGTGGACAAGACGATCTGCCTTCTCTTCTTCTCCCGTCTTCACACCCTTATCCTTCTGCCTTCTCTTCTTCTCGTCCCCAAAAAACCACACCCTTCGGCTGCCTTCTCTTCTTCTCGTCCCCAAAAACCACACCTTTCGGCTGCCTTCTCTTCTTCTCGTCCCCAAAAAACCACACCCTTCTCCTCTGCAACCCTCACAGCAACCCTCTCTAGAAACCCATTTTCCTTCTCTGCCAGTTGAAGATGATCTGGGCTCACCACCACCGCACTCTCCTTCTCTTCCAGTTCAAGACGACCTGCCGGTCATCAGTGATTCTACCTGCTGTCATCGCCACCACCTTCATCGCCGTCCAATACCGAAGCAACCAAACCACAACCGTCCGATTGTTCTTCTCAACCATCACAAAACTCTCCTTGTGATTCACAACGATCTGCCTGAAATCGGTGAGTTTGAAAGTTGTTCTCTCTAAATTCACTTCCAATTTCTTGCAATTTAAAAATCACCCTGTTCTCTCCTCTGCCCACAGATCCCATCTTCTCCACGCAACACCCGCACTTCACCAGCACAGCTATAACTTGTAAGCTCTTGATTCTGTCAAATTGTTGAATTAATTTGTGTATTTGTTGATGAAATTACACTATATATTTTCTGTTGAAATTGCCGTGATTTTTTTGATGAACTTGCTGTTAATTTTTTCTGTTAAATATCTGTGATCTGTGTTGAAATTGTTGTGGGTTTTTGCTGTGAAATATGTGTGAAATTGTTGAATTAATTTGTGTATTTATTGATGAAATTGCACTATATATTTTCTATTGAAATTGCCGTGATTTTTTTGATGAACTTGTTGTTAATTTTTTCTGTTAAATATCTATGATCTGTGTTGAAATTGTTGTGGGTTTTTGTTGTGAAATATGTGTGAAATTGTTGAAATTGCTGTGATTTTTTTCTGTGAATTTTCTGTGAAAATGTTGAAATTGTCGTGAGTGTTTTCTGTGAAATTGTTGAAATTGCTGTGAATTTTCTGTGAAATTGTTGAAATTGCTGTGATTTTTTTATGTCATTATTCTGTGAAATTGTTGAAATTACTGTGAGTTTTTTCTGTGGATTTTCTGTGAATTTCTTGAAATTGTCGTGAGTTTATTCTGTGAAATTGTTGAAATTGTTTATTTTCTTTTATTCCTGGAGATGTTGGGTTTTATCGATGTTAGTTTGCTTTTCATGTTTCATCATTGATGTTGTTAAAACAATTAATTAATTGTTCTTTGTTTGATCTTTGTATTACTGTGATTGCTCAGGTCTGCTTTCTCATCTGAAAATTTATTGGTTGATTAGCGTGGAGCAGTTGCATTTCCTTATGTTAAGAAGTTTCTTAATGCTCTATGATTGCACGTTTTTTTGAATTCCAGTTCTTGAATGCAGTGTTGTGTACTATAGCACAAAGTTACATAGGATTTTGTGGAGACTCTGAAGATTGTGGGATATTATTATGAATGTGAAAGCGAATTTATTTGTGCATTGAATTGTGAATTTTTTTTCAATAAATTATCCTGTTCCGATTCAGAATAATATTGATGTGTAAGAATAAAAAATAAAAATAATACAATAATGAAGGACTATAAAATAATTAATAAACGGAATATAATTCTAGTTCTCGAATAATCAAGTAGAGACTTGATTGGCTATTCCTAAAAGTATTATTAAATAATACATGTATAGTATTTAAGGGTCAAATACATATTTTCATATTGATATGATTTTTTTACTTTTCATACAACTTGTTTTTTAATTTTCATAAATAAATTCTCTTATTTATCTTCTACATAATTGACCCTAGCCATTGTGAATTTTATATATAGTTGTTTTGTTAAAAAAACTATATATAAAAAGAACCTTTCAATATAAAAACTTGTAACAAAACCTTTCTTATTTGTTAATGAAATTTCTTATTTATTTATAATAAATGAAAACAAAACAACTATATATAAAAAGAACCTTTCAATATAAAAACTTGTAACAAAACCTTTCTTATTTGTTAATGAAATTTCTTATCTATTTATAATAAATGAAATTTATAATAAATAAAATTTAATAAACGAGAAATTTAAATGAAATTCTTATTTATAATTAAGATCATTATTTATTAATACTTATATTTGGAAGATAATTTTTCGTTTGGACCCACTTGTTTCCACTTGTTTTTTTATTTCAATTTCATCTACTAAAGACAGTTTTGGAACTGTCGAGAGATTGGAAAAATTAACTAAAGAAATTTAGACAAAAAGTGATATGGCCTAAGGGTCAAAAGGATATGCATTTAGTTGTTATTTTATATGGTTGATTATAGTAATCGTTCATTCATAGTATGTAATGTCGGTTTGTAATGTTTATTTGTTGTTCTTTGCAAAGCTTCACGACATATCATGGACGTTTCTAAGTCAGGTGGGAAAGCTAAATGGTCTAAAGAACAATTGCATATATTTTGTGATATATGCATTAGGGCAATTGATATGGGTATGCGATCGGGTTCGCATTTTGAGCCAATCGGATGGAAATATATTGTAAATTCATGGGATGTTTGTAAGAAAGACTGGCGGATGTGGAATAAATTGATTAGTGAAACTAGTGTTGGATGGAGTAATGAATTAGGAACAATTGCTGCCAGCGATGAGTGGTGGCAATCATGAATTGAGGTGATATTTTGTTATGCCATCTTTTTCAACAATGTTATTATGTTGTGTGAAGATAATGACAAGAGCATTAATTTGTTTATGTAGGAAAATAGAGGAGTGCAGAAATTTAGACAGTCCGGAATCGAGCCTTCATTGAAGTTTAAATTTGATAAAATGTTCTCTGGAGTCACGGCTACCGGACCATATGCATGGGCACCATCGTCGGGCACAGTACCTGGCAGTGACGATGATTTGGAGACATTAAATGCCGGTCTACAAGGTGCTGATTTGGAGGAAGGAAGCGGGGACTCAGATGAGAATGTGGATATAGATTTTGAAAATTATCATTCTCGAGGCGTTAGGGGGAGCATATATCTAGTAGCAGCAACACCAAGAGCAGTGGTAAACGAAAAGAAAGAGAGCAGCCGGAGCCAAGAGCTAGAAAGAAAAAGTCATCTTCCATTGCTGCTCAACTTGCATCAATACAGCAACAGCTTCTCGACAACATGTCTAGTAGGAGTGATTCAACTTCTGCAAATAAAGACTTGCCAGGCTGTAGTATTCCTGAAGTTATGGCTGAGCTCCAATCAATACCTGGTTCGACAGATGACGAACAGTTTTTGCTTCGCGCCACAAAGTTTCTACAAGCGCGAAAAAATAGAGAAATGTGGGCTAGCATCATAGATGTTCAAAAAAAATACCGTTGGCTTCAACTAAACGTCGCGCTTTGAGAAAATTATTAACTGCAATGCTCGTACTTTGTTTGACTATTTGGTTTTCATATTTGTCTTAGTTTTGTATTGTAACGTCACAAACAAGTAATTTGTTGTGCAAATGTTTTTTTATTACGAATGTGAAATTGTTGTGCTCATTGTTATGAATGTTTGTTTGGACTAGTTTTAAAACATATTGTGACGAATATTTTGAACATCATATTGTTATCTATAATGTATATCGTGACTGAAATTTCTTAATGTCGACAGGTTTGCGCTTGTTCTCTAGATATGGATGATGCATATTTTAATGCTCTACTTAATGGGGATTTTGAAGGTGACTATGACAATGTTATGGATCGTGTTATTGAGCACATTAACTATGGTGCTGATGAAGGAAACAATAGCACATATGTTGATGGTGGAACTGGTGTTTCCGACAACGATGGCGATGGCGATGACGACGACAGTAGCAACGACGACGACGACGGTGAAAATGAAGATGAGGCAAATTTTATACGGAGAAAATATGATGATGACACACTAATTTTAAGCACGGCTGGAGCATTAGACCTATATTATATTACTTATATCCATAAAGAACCATGTATGATTTCATACAATACAGGGATGCGTTGGTTGAATGACATTTTAAGAGGTCATTGGAAACGCTCTGTTAACATGTTTAGGATGGACACAGACCCTTTGCTGGGTCTGTGTAATGATTTGGAAACGCGCTATGGTTTAAAACCTTCGCGGAGGATATGCGTACTGGAGAAGGTAGGAATGTTTTTATTTACTCTTGCAGTTGGGGCATCAAATCGACATGTGCAAGAAAGATTTCAGCATTCAGGCGAAACTGTAAGTAGATGCCTGAAAGAAGTCCTTAAAGCATTATCTCTGTTTGCTATAGATATCATCAAACCAACTGATCCAGACTTTACCAACACACCAATACAAATTGCGATGAATCCAAGATTTATGCCACATTTCAAGGTAATTTTTTAAGCTTACATTTCATGTAGTTTGCACTAAAATTGTGTATTTTGTTTGAAAAAATTTATCCTAATTCAATTTTTTTGTACCTGTAGAACTGTATTGGTGCAATTGATGGGACACATGTTCGTGCCACTATTTCACCCAAAAATCAAATTCCTTTTATTGGTAGGAAAGGTGTCCCAACACAAAACATCATGACAGCCTGTAGTTTTGACATGCAATTCACATTTGTATGGGCAGGATGGGAAGGTAGTGCGCACGATACACGTATTTTTCTCGAGGCTATAGACAGTAGGAGTATCAAATTTCCTAAACCGCCTGAAGGTTGTCATTTATTATTTCTTACCGTTATGATAATTTCAATAAAGTACTATTCATCTTTTTATATTGAATTAATATACAAGTTTAATTTTGTTTATATTTTTAGGAAAATACTATTTGGTTTATGCTGGTTATCCGAATGAGTATGGATATTTAGGTCCATATAGAGGGGAGCGATATCATTTACAAGATTTTTGACGTCGGGGTGAACCAAGTGGACGACGCGAAGTATTTAATCATGCGCATTCATCACTATGCAATGTGATAGAACGAACATTTGGAGTATGGAAGCAAAGGTGGAAACTTTTGCAGTACATGCCAGCTTATCCTTATAAAACACAGGTTGCGATTATTGTTGCATCGATGGCACTACATAACTATATTAGAAGAAGATCGCAAGATGATGCTGTTTTTGTTGAACATGATCGTAATCCCGATTATATCTCAGATGAGTTATTACCAGATGTTGTTGCGTGTGAAACTAGTCAGAGTTCGCACAGAAATTCACGTATAGATATTGTTCGCGAGGGCATTGCAAATAGTTTGATGGGACAATGAAATGACGTTTTCATGTTACTTGAAGTATTCACATTAATAGAAATTGTTATTTATTTTTAAATGCATTTTTAGAAGTTATATATATATATAAATTTATATATGACAAAATTACATAAAAAAAATTAATATACAAAATTATAATTAAATAATTATAATTTTGTATAATAATAATCTATTAATTTTGTATAAAATTAATCTATTAGTCAGCTTAAAATAATAACAATACATTTTATTGTTATGATTACTAATCTATAAAATTTAAAAAATAATTAATCTATTAGTCATTTTATTGTTTTTTCATTAATTATTAATTACATTATATTATTATAATAAATGAAATTTACAATATATATATATATATATATATATATATATATATATATATATATATATATATATATACACACCCTATAAAGTAATTTCACAAGTTAAAAGCAATATGAAAAGTTTGGTAACCAAACACTAAAAACTGCTTTTTTTGCAACCTCCAACTTAACTACAATTTTAACCAAACACTTAACTGCTTATTTTGCAACACACTAAAAGCGCTTTTTCTGAAACTGCTTTTTTTCAACCGCAATCGCAATCGCAAAAGCAATGCCAAACACACCCTAAGTCATTGAATTCAAATGTCCCTGTTTATAGAAATTAGCATGGTAAGTGATCACATGACCTAAAAAAAATTCAATTAGTGATATTCAAACTTTTAACTTTAAAGAAAACATATCTCTTAAGTCCAAGACTTTTATGTTAGGCTAACCCTATAAGATTGAATCAATTCTTTCTTTTATTCATATCATTAACTCAATTAAAAAATATTGATATTTACATCACATGTATAATTTAATTTAGAGCCTAACTATTTCTGTATTTTAAAAAAATATTTGTAATGTTTTTAGATTATTTTTTATATGTTAATATTAAAAAATGATTTTTAAAAAAAAATTATTTCAAATAAAAAACATTAAAAAATGTAATGTTTGATAACAATCATTATCAACTCACACTTTCTATTTCTAAAAGTTGTTCTTAAATGTTTCATATTTTTTCACTTGTTATTTGTATCATATAAAATATATTTATTTGCTAAGTAATCATATATATATAAGAAAAATGTTATTAGTGAAAAGTCAAACTTGAAGCATACACTTATAAATACGAAATTATTGTTAGTAATTTTATTTAAAATTATATAAATTTAATTTTTTGATGATTTAAAAAATAAAAATAAATCCAAAGTATGAGTTTAGAAAAAAACCGAAATAATATTTCTTTATTAGCTTCTACTGTATAGAGGAAACAAGTAGAACCGGTTAACAGGTATCCTTTCGATAAAATGAACGGTGGAGATATTTCATTAGAAATCCAATGGATGTTGAAAGCATACATAAAAGCAGGTGTCATAATTATATATGTTTTACAGTGGTCATAATAACATATATGATATACCGTCTCCCAGCCATCTCATCTCTCTCTCTCTAGTTTTAGGAGGGATTTCTCTTGCTTTCTAGGGTTTTTGGATCTGCACGCTAATTTCAACTATCCGAGCTGAACACAGACAAACAGCCAGCCATGCCCCGGTACAACCTTCTTTTTCTTCTTCTTCTTCTTTCATCTTTTAGTTTATATCTTTCATCTTTCAGTTTGTATCTTGTTGTCTAACAGAAGAGCTGTTGAGTTTGCAGGTATTACTGTGATTATTGTGACACTTACTTGACTCATGATTCTGTAAGTTCTGTCTCTGTTTTTCTGTTCTAATTTCTGTTTCTCATCCTAAACCCTAAACAAGCAAGCACTTATTGGATGCATTTACAGTTTCAGTGGATAAACCCAATTCTATATTTTACCCTACCATTTTTAACATCACTGTTTCTGGGCACGAGTTTTTCATGGAAAACAAGTAAACTATTTGTTTTCTTCAACTGTTTGGTTTGTGATGTTTTCAATTCCCTGTAAATCCTGTTCACTTGCTCTGCTTTTGCTTATTTCAGCCATCTGTTAGAAAACAGCACAATGCCGGTTATAAACACAAGGTACTTTTGATTTGTTTATGCTGTATTAATTGATGTTTCTCTGCATGTTATTTATTTATTTATTATTATTATTATCATTATCATTAGTTTAATTTTGCTCTTAACTTCTTTAGGCAAATGTGAGGATCTATTATCAGCAGTTTGAGGAGCAGCAAACCCAAAGTATAATTGACCAAAGAATAAAGGAGCATCTTGGCCAAACTGCAGCTTTTCAACAGGTTGGTGCAGCATACAATCAGCATCTAATGGCTCAGAGACCCCGACTTCCTGTTCTTCCAACTCCTGTGATGCCAATTGGAGGAAACAATGCCCCATTATTCCCTGGGATGAGGCCTCCTGTTTTGCCTAGACCAATGTCTGGTGCTCCAGGTAAACTGCATCCAAATGTGCCCCTTTTGTTACATGCAACAATCTCCCTTTGTGCATACTCATGTGTTGCATGGAAACACTAGTTTTTGCAATTCTTGATTCAATTAAATAGCTTCCAACATCTTAGAGGTTGGGATGTTGGCTTTTGCAAAACTATTTTGTAGATTTAGAATGGCTGAACCTTCTAATTTATGGGCTTGCTCTCTCCATGGTCATTTATGGTGATTGGTTTTACAGCGCTGATTGTGTGGGATATTGAAAATTTGTTACATGCTACTTGCCAGGTTATATGAACCCTCCTTTAATGCCCCCTATGATGGCACCCCCTGGTGCTCCTTCCTTACCTGGTCAAATGAATGGTGTTCCAAGGCCTCCTACAATGATTGCACAACCAACTGTTCCTGGGAGTACTGGAGCACCTCCTAGCGGTGCCCCGTCTATGGTTCCACCTGTCACATACCAAGCAAATCAAGGAGCAACTAGTGGAGGCTTTGAAAGCTTCAATGTGAATGCCGCAGCCCCTGAAACTAATCATTAGTCTGAATCAAGCTGGTATGCTTTCCTTCAGCAAATTATGGCATAATGAATTCAAGTAGCTTTGTATGTCTTCCACTTGAAATTTCTTAACAATTAACAATTGTAGTGATTTTTTAGCATAATTAAATTTAAAAGTGTATTTCACTGGTCTATGGGGAGACCGAAGCCTCATAGATGCATTTGGACTGTTAAAGAATTGTGTATGGAAAGAGAATCTATTTCCTTTTAGCATGGCATTTTTAATTCATTAATAAAAAGGAAATAAAATGTCTTAAGAAATTAAAGCTTCATACTTGATTGAATTAAAACTAGAATTCCGCAAATGAATTTCATTATTATTTTTTATAGAACCATTATAATTTGATGCACCAGTTTATAGTTTTGATTCTCTTGTATTTGTTCTGTGCATGCTGAATAGTTATCCTGTGGTTTCCATGGGTATTTCCTCCCCTTTGATACAGGCCATGAGAAGAAATCAGCAATGCTCTACATTGCAATGCCTGTCTTGAATTGTGAGTAACGTGGTGATCAATACAGGATAGTTTTGTAACTTAATTTTGTTAAACATAAGCTACCTTGAAAAGACATCAAAACTCAACTGAAAAGGACTGGCTTCACTTGAGTTTAATCTGATTTGATTCGCCTTTTGTGGGTTGAGTACTGAATGACACTCTCTGTTCGTGTTGGCATCATCTACCTGTGGAGCTTTGTTTTCTGGTTGGCTTTATTAGTCGTATACACTTGTAATTGGTGCTACTTTGCGTTTGGTGCATTCTCATAGGTGTGAAGATCTCATTGTGAGTACATTGCCTCCTTATACAATTGTAGCCTAGGGGCCACAAGCTAGGTAGGCTCCGCCAGCCAGTATAGAAAGTGTTTCCTAATACATCATGTTGCCCATTTTCTTTGTTTTTCTCTTAGTGCTGCCGGTATTACTCTTTTGATGTGCAACAATTTGATGTGCTCCTTTATTGTCAGCCAAGCAATACCATGACTTCGTAGCAAATTTTCTTTAGATAATCTTCGAGGTTACAAGGCTGCTAGGCTCGGAGAGTAGGGGCACCAATCTAAACTAACAGTTCTAAACCCATGTGTCTTCCTAACCATCAAACTTGCTTTGCAAAGAAGAGGAATGGGAAAAAAAAAAACTATATGCAATCTTCCGGGTGATGAACTTGTTGCCAATTTAAACCAATTTATTGGTTCTATCCCAATGGCTTTAGCTATCCCGATATCATCTCATGCATCCTGGGTGTTTGGGAAACAAAAAAACATTTGAAAAAAAAAAAGATTTTTTGTTTTGTTTTAAATGAATTTCCCCCCTATATTCTTAGATTATTTTGAGATGCATGTCAACTATACAGGTATTTATTTGCATAATCTAGCAGCCTTCATTATAGTTGATGGTAATGAAAACAATGTGGTGCGAGGAAGACCGAGGCCTTGTAAAAGATGTTGACAAGCAAACGCCAACGATATATTCATTGTTGTCAAAATCACCATATTAATTGTAAAATTGCATGATTGCTTGTGAATGACATCTAGCATAATTAGATTTAATGAGTTTATAGGAAATATAAGATGACCGGTAGGGTTTTTTTAGTAGTGTTTGAATTTTTCTATTGTTTATTTTAATCATGTTATATCGCTATTCACTGAAATTATTTATATATATAACTAACTAAAACATTTTACTTTTACCATTGAATTTACTTTTTTTAAAAAAGTTTTTAACCACCCCTTGAACGTACGTATGTACGAGGAGTTTTAAGAGCTGATGATCGAAAATGACATGCTCAAGCCATGGATTGTCATCAAGAGCGGAAAAGGGGTGCTGGTAGCTTGTTAAATCCCAAGTCTTGGGTTCATCAATCAACATGAATGAAACTGAGGTCCAACTTGAGATTTGTTTGTGTGGTGTCTTTCACGTTTTGAGCAGAACCACATGTTATTTATATTGTTTTGTTGTTAGCGGGATCCACCGAGAAACTTAGGTCCAGCACCAGATATTTGCTAGCGTATGTTTCACCAGCATCAGCTTCTTTTTTTTCTTTTTTCTTTTTTTTATAGGAAATATAAGCGACTGTGTTGTCTGTCTCCTTGCTGCTTGCTTCATACGGGTTGATAACCTAAACGAAAGATAATGACCTTCTCCTTCCTTCTCCTCAGTTGAGAGACTTGGAACAACAAACCAAGCTAAACATCAGTAAAACCAAAACACGAATCAATGGTTTAATGAATCTTCTGTATAAGAAACAAGAATTATCTCGATCGCTTAGCCTAAGCTTGCATGTGTTTAAGCCAAAAGTCCCAAACTATTCACCAGTTTTCGCCCAAAAAACAAAGGGTTTTGAAACTTTTTTTTTTAGAAAAAGAGGAAAGAGACCGAGAGGAGTAATGGTGTGTGTAAAGCAGCCATTTGGGAGTGTTAAACAATTCAAAATACATAAAAGAGAAGATTTAAAAACAGCGGCCGAGGTTTTATAATAATTAATGATGTCAAAAAAAATCTAAATCTAAATCTAAATAGAAAGCCTATATAAACTAAAATAAAGAGACTATTCTACCATTTGTTTTATTGTTTTTTCTAGGTTAAAATTTTTACACTGTATTTTTTTAAAAAAATATTTTTCATCTGCGGGTGTACTTTACAATGTAATTTTAAACTGCAGTTATAAGTTTTTTTTTTATCTATGAATGTACTTTACAATGGAATTTTACACCGTAGTAAAAATCTTTTTTATTTGCGGGTATACTTTACAATGTAAATTTACACCACGAAAACTAAAACAGAAAAATTGTTAAATTATTTTTGACATTTTGGATAAATACCAATGGATAATTACAAACTAGTTACAATATCCAATTTTTTGTTTTAAAAATATGGAGAAATATGCAACATATTTTTTTACGAAAAATACAATGAGAAAAGCTTTGGAATCCGGTCGTATGCATAAAAACACATTTTATATTTTGATTTTTTGTAATAAGAAATATATATATATATATATATATCTTTCAAAAATATTTTTTATTTATTTATTTATGGGCTGACAGCCCAAGTTGAAGGGGGACTAGGCTTCTGGCCCGGATGGGCTGGAAGCCGAGTCAATTTTGGGCTGGGTCGTCACTCCACATGACTGACAACCCACTTTCTTTGGGTTGGGCTTCTAGTCCTCACGGGCTAGAACCCCAACAACTTGGCTGTGCTTCCCCCCTCAAGGGCTGGAAGCCCGCCCTCCTTGCTCGGGTCGGGCACCAAACCCGACCCGGGAGATTTATTTCACTCCCGCGAAGAAGATGAATAGTAGATTGATGGTTTTTCGAGTTTGACGAATGGCTTACCTGTTAGTACCGTTGTGTAGAGGACATTGAGGTGATTCTTTTGGTCGTGATGGTATTGAGACTGGTGGCCGGAAAAAGCCTCCAAAGTCATTGGGGCGTACATTGTTGTCGTCAGGATTGCTTCAATTCCTTCACCGGAGAAGAAAAATGGGCAGCTAGGGTGAAGGGGAAACTTGAGGTGATGATAAGGGAGGTCTTGGGTGGTCAGTTGGCCTTCCACGGTGGAGAGAGAGGGAGCTCGGGGTTGTTTTGTAGAGAGAGAATTTGTAGATTTTTCCTTTGTTTTCTCTCCTTTCTCGTCTCTCTGTCTCCCATTTTCTTTCCTTTTTTTTCACTTTTCCAAACCTCCCTCTCTTCTCTGCGTTTTTTTTTCTATTCTTCCAAATTTTCTTTTCTGCAGATTTTTCCTCTCTGTTCGTCTTCCTTTCTACAGGTTTTCTCCCCTCTGTTTTTCTCTTCCACTGTCTTGTTTCCCTTCTTCCTCCCCCTCCAAATCGTCGTGCATGGTGGCCTTTTAAAGGCGGTGGTGGCTGGTCGATGACGTGGTGGTTGGTTGGTAGGCGTGGTCGGTCGGTCGGTGGGCTGCAGGTAAAGCAGCGGCGGGGTGTAGTTTTTGGAGGAAAGTGAAGATGCAATTTGGTCCTCCAATTTATGATTGTTTTAATTGCACCCTTAATTGGATTTAAATTTGTAATATATGTGCAATTGTGCCCCTGGCCGAATTTCAACATTACCATTGACTTTGCGCGCCTTTTTCAATTTGCTCTCTTACTCCTGATTCATGCAATTTGGCCCTTAATTGACAATTAAACTCTTAATTGTTTTCAATTTGGCCCTTAATTTGTGTAATTAGCTTGAAAAAAATTCACTTTGATCTCCAAAAATTCTGATTTTTTCAATTGGGCCCGAATTAAACTTGAGAATTAATTTTTTCATTAATTAAGCCCTAAATAAAATTAATTTGACCAATTTAAAGTATAATTAACTCTTTGCACTTAATTAAATTCTTCAATTGAACCCTAAATTAATTCTCAAATATAATAATACTTTAAATTAGCCCATGATTATATCAAATTGGCTTATTTAAAATATAATTATGATTTTTGACTTAATTTTCACTTTGAATTTGCATATTCTCTTATTTTCGGCACAAAAGAGATATGATTCGGCTCAAGAAATATTCAAAATTTTCTCCATGATTTTCCACCGACACCAAAACCCTTTTTATTTTGTTTATATTTCTTTTTATTTTATTTTGAGGAGTAACCCAAAAATTGGGTTACGGCAGCCATAATGAACATATGAAGAAAAAACAGAGTAGATAACAGTAGAGTTGAAATACCAGATAGCAAAAACAAAAAAAAGAAGATAAAATACCTAATTGCGGAAACTAAAAGGAAAGCAAAATACCAGTTTGCGGAAACTGAAAGGAAGAAGATATACCAAATTTGGGAAAAAAGAAACCATTAAAAATACTAGGTTAAATTGGATCCGCAAAAACCATGTTGGAGATTAAATCTAGTTTGATATCATGTTAAACAATTTCAAGTACATAAAGAGAATATTAACAAAATAGACTAGGGTTTCATAATAATCAATGATGCACAAAATACATACTTAACTTAACATAAATATAAAAGACTATACATAAGCAAAAGCAAAAAGACTATTCTACCCTTAATGAATAACAAGTAACCTAAGCTATATATTATATATTATTAATAGGGAGGAATCAAGTTGAGTTAAGCAAGTTATCAATCTAATTGCTTGTTTTTTTCAAAGCTAGAGCATGTGAAGACAATTAAGTTATAACTAATAGCCTTCTATTGAGAGCCAATCTTTTTTAAAAAAAAACATGTAAATAATATAATACAATCACGAAGACTATTTTACGTTGTTATTGAACATTATCAAACTAGTTTAACTCGAGTTTTCAATCAAATTGCATGGAAGCTAGCTATAATAAAATCAATTGATTTTTTGGGTTCAAATAAAATCATGATAATTGGTAAAAACATGACTTATCTTTTATAAAACCTTTAAGAAGATAGTTTGTTTAAAAAATATTGAGACAATGAAATATTTGATCGATTTGAGTCTCTTAGTGACGCATGTTATGTATCATTTATTATGTTTAATAATTTTTTATAAACTATTTTTTTGATTGTACAATAAAAATATATGCTTACGAAATTGAGCGTCAACCTAAAAATATACACTTATTTGAGACACTTGCAACACTATAAAAAATAATAAGAAAATAAATCATATAGTTTATTTCCCAAACAATCTAATATTGAAGGACAAATTGAGAAAAAAAATAAAAAATCATAGAAATTGGGTCATGGATTCCAACGGGATAACAATTTGTTTTGTTTTTCAAACCATCTATATTTAACTATATGAATTAAAGTACATGATATATCGAACAACATCCTTATATTAAGATGTTGAAAAAAAATAAAAACAAAAAAACATTAAACTCGATAGACTTGTGAACCAAGTCAACCAACCAAATTTATGAGCATGTCTATGAGTTTTATAAAGTTTAATAACATGATGAAGAAATTGATTAAAAAATTCATGTTCAAATAGAAAGAAAAAAAAGAAATTAATTGAACTCGTAAATCAGACTAACTTGAGTTACACTAGCAAATTTACAAGCCCCTATAGGAATGAAAAATAAAAAGAAAGTTGGCACTGTCATTGTCATTACTATGATCATTATTGTTGTTAACATTATTGTTACTGTTGTTGTTAGCTTTATTAACATTACTATTTTCCATTATCATAACTACTATCATTACTACTATGCATATTATTATAATTATTATTATTATTGTTATCATTACTTCCATAATTATCATTACTTTTACTATTATCACTTTTATATATATCATCACCATGATTAGTAATATTATATTCACCTCAACCACTCTAATAAATTATACCACTGTGATAAGCTGCTGCTACTACTACTACTACTACTACTGTCATTATTATAACAATTACCATTACTGTTAACAGTGCTATTAAAACTACTATCAAAATTATTGGTAATATTAACATTATTATATTAATTATCATAACTATTAAGCAATATTATTAGTATTATTATTGGTTTCATCATTGCTATTACCACTGTTACTATTAATTTTATATTGATTATGAGCACTACTACTATCACAATCATTACTATTAGCAATAATGTTATCACAATTATTATTATTATTGTTGTTGTTATTATTATTGTAATAAACTATTATTATTACAATGTTATTAAAATTATTATTATCATCAATATCATTATCAGTATTGTTGTTGTTGTTTAAATTAACAAAATCATCATTATACTATTAAAAACTACAATGAACAAATGTAAATCCATGATAAAAACAGAAGGTGGTTTACCTTTTCTTTTAATAATAATTATTTATATAATATGCTATGGACTATGATATCATATATAGGTTTACTTGTGTTGTACTTTGATGTACAGTTGTGATAACAGGTTATGAGTTTTCACTCATCACCAAATGAACAATGAAGGTTCGAGGATGATTCATTTTTATGAATTATAGTAATTTATATTTTTAAATTAGGTTTAAAAAATATTTTTATTTATAGTTTTTTTTTTAAATATGTATTTTTTAAAATTATTATAATATACATTCTTACAAATAAAAAAATTGTTTAATATGAGATTAGAAGTAATTTGTTTTTGTATTTTAAATGTAATTTTGAAAAAAAACATGATAATTATTTCTGTTTTAAATTATTATCTTTTGATAGTTTCAGTTTATTTTAATATAATTATTTAAAAAATAAAAGTAATTTAAAAACAATTGTTTAAATGTAAACAGAGCGAAGGGATTGATGTAAGTTCGGTACAGATGACATGTCGTTGAAAACAGACGCAAGTGAAGCTGCTGTGAGCCTGTGAGTTGTCATAAACAGATAAAATGGAAAAAATTGGTGCTCCTGAAATATCGATACGCCATCTCAGTCGCAAGCTTTCTAGAGGACAGAAGAAAACGAGAGAGTAGCAGAGAGAATGGCGGCTTTCAATATTTTATCACCGTCCACCACCACCACCTTCTGTTCTCTGTCCTCTTGTCACTCCAATATTACTAGAACTAATTATTTTAGCAATGATTACAACAATAATAAAACATTCTCTCGTGATTTTCACTTCTCTCTATTCTCTTCCCAAACTAATTCTTCATCATCATCATCTTCTTCTTCTAAGACCAAGAGAGAGCTCTCTAAAATGCCTGTCCGCTCTTCTAAATCAGGTTCATTTCCTGGCTTCCTTTCATTTTCATTTCTTCATTTAATACTTCAATACTGTACATTACCATACTAAGAAATAAAGGGCTATATATAGTTTTGGTATTACGGTAAGCCAGCCCGGCTTATAATTTGTTTAGCCCGTCTGATAATTTGTTTATTTATGATTTCCAATTTAAAACATCTCTGATTGAGTAGAGGAATATGTCGGTGTCTAAAGAATTGACTAGTTATGCTTGGTTTACCTCAATATTTGCAGAATTTTACCATTTCTGATCCAATCTGATTCGCGTGTCAGAAGGTAAAGGTCGCAAATAGATAGTGTCACTGAATTTTCTGTTCTTGGGTCTTTTTAAAATTTGCTACGATTGTATTCCTAGTAGCATTCTCAAAAATGAAAAGAAAAAGAGGGGAAATTAATGCTTATAATATACGATGCTGTTGGCTTGCTAATTATCAATGCATTTGAATGGTCAGATTATAGTGCTATTTGGACAAATGTGCTTTCTTTCTCGGGTGTCGACAGTATTTTGCATGAAGAATATCATAAAAACGTGATCTTTCTAACGCCGTGTGCAGGCAGTGGACATTCGTGGATTCAAGACGGCTCCATGCATCAGAACTCCACTTCCAGCAACAAAGGGATACAAGGTCCATTGCATTCGGTGTTTCCCTCAGTACCTGCACAAGTCTCGTCCGTGGAGGACCTTTTCGAATTTATTTGTTCAGGTCCTCTTATAAGCAAGTTGGGTTTGACCTCAGAAATGATTGCCGAGTCTATAGACAAGTGGATATCATATGGCTTACAATTGTGCCTATTATTTAAGCTTAATGAATTATACCTTACAGTTCCTCAGAAAGCAAGGTTTTATCACTATTATATACCGGTTTTCGTTTGGTGTGAAGATAAGATTTCTAAGCACGTATCCCAGTTCAAAGACTCTGAAGATATACCTCCTTTAGTGGTACGCATGTAATTTCCTTGCAACTGTTTTCAATTCTGATGCGATTGCCTGCATTAGTTCTCATTCCATTAGCATATTTCCGAAAAGAAGGCCTCTGGGTATTTGTTAAGCTATGCAGTCTCGCTGCAAACAATGCTAGTTGCTATGCACTTCTTTTCATCTCATGATCCTGGCATCTGGTATGGTGTAGATTGGTTTTAGTGCTCCACAAGGTTGTGGAAAGACCACACTTGTCTTTGCTCTTGATTATCTCTTCAAAGTAACTGGCAGGTACATGCTACCAATATGATTGGGTTTAGTAACTGCAAATTGTTTGTCAATTGTCAGTTATATAACTAAATTTGTTGCCTTACCCCTATCAGGAAGTCCGCAATGTTATCCATAGATGATTTCTATTTAACAGCAGAGGGTCAGGTAATAGTTCAAGGACTTCCCTGCATTTGCTTATTTTATCTTCATTTTTTAGTTGCTGATGCAATTTTTCATGAATTCCAGGCCAAACTGAGAGAAGCCAATCCAGGAAATGCCCTTCTAGAGGTAGCAAATTAATCAAATTGTCAAAAAAAGAAGGCAATGAGATGTTTATAACCATCAGAAAAATTAAATAAATAATTATTTTTCTTCTTGTTTCTTTTCCTCTTATGTTAATTTCCAGTTCCGAGGAAATGCTGGGAGTCATGATCTTCCACTCTCAATTGAAACACTGTCTGGTTTAAGCAAACTGACGAAAGAAGGTAAGAGTTTGATTCAGTTATCTTCTTTCCAGTTTTCTTTCTTAGTTTGATGATAGCCCTATTAAGTTTTCAGGCATGAAGATGAGGCTGCCTCGATATGATAAGGTCAGTATACTATAATGTTAATTTTCCTCTGCTCTCAACTAATTGAGCCTAGAGGTGTTAATGATAGATAGGTTGTTCTCTTTGTAGTCCGCATACAGTGGAAGAGGTGACAGAGCTGATCCTTCAACATGGCCAGAGGTTGAAGGACCATTAACAGTAAGAAAATATTGAATTTACAGCTGGAAAAATTGGTGATCATGTCAAATTGGTGGCGATATTTACATTCTTATGTTAGGATTTTGAACTCCAAGATAACACAAAAAACTGAGTTGTGCATAAGTGTGGAGGGGGTGGGGTGCAGGTTTGCAGAAAGAAAATCTATAAATTATCCTTTTCTCATGTGCTTTGGATTCTGTAGGTTGTGCTATTTGAAGGTTGGATGCTTGGTTTTAAACCACTTCCAGTGGAAGTCGTCCAAGCAGTTGATCCTCAGGTTAGACCAGTGGACGTTTATTTGTAAGATCTGCAATACACCTCATATAGGTCATTTTCTTCGTATGGAAGTTGACTACCAGTTGAAGCCTATGCTTGCTTCTTTTTCCCCTTGCAGCTAGAGATCATAAATAAGAATCTTGAAGCCTATTATGATTCATGGGACAAGTTTATTAAGGCATGGGTGGTCATCAAGATTCAAGACCCTAGTTATGTCTATCAATGGCGTTTGCAGGTTGCTTTACATGCTGCTGCCAAAGAACTCTCTTTTCATAAGATATTATCTTTAACCTATGCTGTGGGGTTTTGTAGGCAGAGATTGCCATGAGGGAGGACGGAAATCCTGGGATGACCAACGAGGAGGTGTGCTTTCATTTCATCAACATAACTATTCCGGCAAAACTGAAAGCAAAGTTTGTGTTATAGGCTGAAGCTTTTTGTGGTGTTTATGTGCAGGTTAAAGATTTCGTTTCGCGTTACCTACCAGCATACAAGGCTTACCTTCCCACTCTCTATGCTGAAGGACCCAGTGGTTCAGATCCGGAGAATCTCCTTGTTATTGAAATTGATGAAGGAAGAAATCCTATCCTAGGTAATTAGGTAAACTTGACAATTTCAGGGTGAAGATTGCTCTAAATGGCCAATTTTGATTTCTTCAAATGGTGTGATGTTTCATGGGCTGGTTTGTGTCTGTATCATCATGAAGAACAGTCGGATGTAAATGCCAATTTACTCAAAAGTATCATGCAAAATAATATGGTTTCTCAATTGAATGATATTTCAACTTGTCCAAGGCAGCAAGAAATTATTTTTCTCTTAGGAAGGTATTAAAGGCTGATACATCCGATACGTGAAGTGTGCAGTTTGCTCTTAGGAAGGTATTGCGGGTCATGTTTCTTTTGCAGCATTTACCTAGTCATCAAGTACTTGGCAGTTGTCTTTCGTTTAACTGCTTTTCTAGTCCAGTTTGCTCTGTGGCATGTCTAGTGAACGAGAAGGGATGACGACGGAGGAGGCTGATGTATTAGCAAGAAAATTAAGGTGGGTAGAGGAAAACGCCCCATGGAGGAAGAGTCGACGGAAGGAAGCGTAGCCAAAGGAGGCTTCAGCTTTAAGGACTTAACGTGCTGCATGAAGCTAATATGGAAACGAACGGAGAGGGGGAGAGGGGGAGAGGGGGAGAGTTCCGAGATTATTGGAGCTGAAGTGGGAGCTGAGACTACTTTCCTTTATTGGGCCTATGACAAGGGCAGACAAACATAACCGAATTAACAGATCGAAGGAGGGAGGGGATGGAGGCCAGGCCCATAAGGCTGGTTTCAATTCAGATTGAGTCGGGCCCATCTAGAGAAGCCTTGCTAAATTTGGTGAAGAGGGCCAGGGACAAAGCCCATATGCAGAGTCAGGGTACGGGAACTACCTTCAATATCAACAGAGCAAATCTTCCCACTTCAACCTTTCCTGCGCCTTTTATAGTTAGCGAGGGACTAAATAAGTTGCACGCGCGAGACGATGTCTATATTAACTAAAGTTTTTGTTACTTTATTAAAATATTTTTGATGAAATTTAAATTGAAATTATAATATTTATAATAATTATAAATTTATTTTTAACAATTATAAATTTTAAAAAAATTTCCATTCATTTTTTCCAATATAAATGTCACCATAAATTAATTTCATAACAGTTATATTTTAAATTATTGTAACAGCCATTTTAATTTTATAATAAAATTAAATATGACTGTTACATTATGATTGGAAATAGAAACCAAAATGCTTTTCACTTTTCTCTTTTCTGCTCATTTAGTCTTTTTTTCTTTCCAAGCTATTGTTGTGCTGCCCTCTTCTATTTCTGTCGAGAAAAACTTGTTATGTTGGTGAAATATCCTATAGGGCCATGCACAAGCATGCTCAAGTTTTTGTTGCAGTTCCTTACATTCATATTATCCACAACATCAACTGTTCACGATCTTAAGAGAGCTTATGGATGCGACTGCTGGCTTTGGCAGAACCGCTGAGGAATTGCAGTTTGGCTCGAGCTATAGGGTGGAGGCACATGGACGATCAGGTTATATGGCTGGTTTGGAATAAACCCAGGGTTGGTATAAGGTTTTTAACATCAACATAACATTTTGTACGGGTCTTGGTGGAGGAATGGGGGGAGTTCACCATGGATATGCATACTTTGGTGTGTCTAAATCCCAATGTACAGCTGAAAAGAAAATGTTCTGGGAGCTAAACAAATTTAGCAAGCACTGTTTCATTTCAAGGGAGAGGTAAGGCCTTTGGGTTACAAGCAACATTGTCTCATGGCAGTTTGTTGAGTTGATCCAGATGAGTTGGGTGAAGGGATCAAAAGTGGTAACTTTTCTTGAAGAGATGATTAGAAGCTTGAAGGTTTGGAACAAGAAACTGTTTGGGTTCAGCTGGAAAAAAAGAGAGATTGCCAGACTTCTAGGAATTCAGGAGAGCTTGAACAAGGGTAACAACATTTTATTAATTTGGTTAAATTGCAGGAGTTGGAAACAAAGTACTTCAAGAATCTCTTCTACAAGGAAGGGGACTTGCAATATAGAGTTCATTATACATACACCTAAAAGATAACGAGGTTCTGAACAGTAAAATACTGTTCACAGTGACTCATTGTTACTATTCATGTGCAGTTTCACCCGGTGCTTCGCAGGTGTATGAACTCTTTTTTTTTTTTAATTTTAAACAGTGTATTAACAAAATTAGCCCCCGACAAAGACAAAAAACACTGCCATTTTCAGGAGCTGGACGGTCATTGACCGTTCTGGTCTGGTCCGGTTCGTTCGGCCGGTCGGTTTTTTTTTTATTTTTTTTAATATTACAATGAACATTGCATTAATGATTTTGCCCCAAGAAAAGACAAAAACCAGGCATGCGGGTCAGGTTCGTTACGGTAATTAACCAATTTTTTAATATTTTTTTCGCTGGCAATTGTTGACGCGTTTCCTGACGCGTTGTCCATTTCAACGCTCACACGTTTTTTGGATGATGCGTGTGGCTTCATATGACGTCCAAAAATGCCCAATCGACGTCTAGAATGATTTTAAGGCATTTTCACTTCCACTTGGGATGGCACGTGTGGCACTATAGTGTCCAGAGACGTGTGAATGGTCGTTTGAATTCCCCCCCAATTTCTCTCTCCTGCCTATGCTAGATGACATCAGCTAAGCTGTTTTTTGTCAAAGTTCATTTCAGTCCCTGAACGTTTTAATTTCTTTTATTTCCCTTAATGCTATTATATAGGTTTTTCATTTCTTTCAATTTCGTCCTTCAATTAAAATTGATTATATATTGGAGTTCCAATTCGGCCCTCATTCTTTTCATTTAGTGCATTGGGTTGGAATTCAGAATATTTTTGGTATCAAAATTTTCATTGATTTCAATTTCATCATTCCATGCAAATTTATTATAAATCCTTAATATTTTCAGTATCAAAGTTTGATTTCTTTCAATTATATCCTTCTATGCAAATTGATTATAGATTTTAGTTTCATTTTGGTCCCAAATCTTTTAATTCCAGGTTTTGTTTTAAATTATTTAATTTCAATATTTTGATTTGCTTCAGTTTATTCTTGAAATTAATTATATATATTTAAAGTATGTCAAATTAATTATATAGTTGTATAGTTATGTCAAATTAAAATATGTTAAACTTATATATGTTCTAATATTTATTGAATATTATCGCTTAGGAATATATATATAGTGAAGAAAACATGACCTATGATTTTTTGAAGGAAAAAAATTAATGTTAGTATTCTTAAATACATTTAATATAATAATATAATGAATAAATCGGATAACATAAAAAAAAATATGGCTTCGAATTTTAATTTTGTCCTCTTTTTTTAAATTTTATTTCTTCAAAAAAATTACAATATTTTGGTTTTTAATATTTTCGATCTAATATTGCTGGGCAAAAAATACAATTCAACAAAAAAATTGACACATTTACCTAGATTTCAAAAATATGCGAGTCACTTCCCGTTTCAGTTACACTGTTCTTTTTAGACAGCAAATAAATCATTATAACACGCAAAAAAATTTATTTTCCTAAAAACATATTACAATATTTTTATTTATAATGTGTCAAATCTAATATTAGTAGGAAAAAAAGCAACTCATAAAAAAAAGACAAATTTACCTATGTTATCTACAATTAAAAAATATGCGAGTCACTTTTTATTTCGATTAAACTGTTCTTTTTAGATGACAAAGAAATAATTATTGCACGCAAAAAAATATGTTTATTTTCAAAAACAAATTACAATATTTTTACTTGCACGCAAAAAAGATTTTTTTCTTAAAAAAATTAATATCAATATTCTGAAATACATTTAATATAATAATATGATTAATAAATCTTATAAATTTTTTTTGCCTTGGAATTTAAATTTAATACTCTTTTGTTTAAGTTTATTTCTTAAAAACAATTTTACAATATTTTCATTTTTAATACTTTAAATCTAACATTATTGGGGGAAAAAATAAACTAAAAAAAATATTACACATTTACTTAGGTTATCTACAATTAAAACATATATGAGTCGTTTCCCGTTTCGATTACACTGTTCCTTTTAGACAACAAATAAGTCATTATAGCACGTAAAAAAATTAACTTTATTTCTTATAAAAATGACAATATTTTTATTTTTAATGTGTGAGATCTAATAAAACTGGGGAAAAAATGCAACTAATTTTTTTAACAAATTTACTTATGTTATCTACAATTAAAAAAATATACGAACCACTTCCTATTTCGATTACACTATTCATTTTAGGTGGGGAAAAAATTTATATGTTACATATTTTATCTATTATAGTGTTAGTAATTAAATATTTAAACAACTAATAACATCATTTAAAAAATCAATTGGTTTTCTAAATAGAAAAAAACCCTAACACAATGCGCAGGCAAACATACTAATTATACAACACAAAAAACTCATTTCTAACATATTTGATCTACTGCAATTTCAGTAATTAAACATTAAAATAAGTTCATTTCTTATAAAAATGACAATATTTTTATTTTTAATGTGTGAGATCTAATAAAACTGGGGAAAAAATGCAACTAATTTTTTTTAACAAATTTACTTATGTTATCTACAATTAAAAAAATATACGAACCACTTCCTATTTCGATTACACTATTCATTTTAGGCGGGGAAAAAATTATATGTTACATATTTTATCTATTATAGTGTTAGTAATTAAATATTTAAACAACTAATAACATCATTTAAAAAATCAATTGGTTTTCTAAATAGAAAAAACCCTAACACAATGCGCATGCAAACATACTAATTATACAACACAAAAAACTCATTTCTAACATATTTGATCTACTGCAATTTCAGTAATTAAACATTAAAATAACTAATTATAAAACGCAAACAATATAAGTTTATTTATTGAAAAAAATTATAATATTTTTATTTATAATGTGTCATATCTATTATTACTGAGGAAAAAATACAACTCATAAAAAAAATTTACCTATGTTATCTGCAATTACAAAATATACGAACCACTTTCCATTTTGATTATACAGATTTTATCAATTATAATTTTGCTAATTAAATATTACAATAACAAAATACAATATATATAAAATCAATCAATCAATTTTCTATATATATATAAAAAACCCCGTTGCATTGTAGACACTAAATGTTTACGTTTTGGATAAGAGGATATGATCCATTGGGTTCCAAATCAGACAGAAAGTCTTTATCATGTAAGAAAGTCCATGAACTATCATGGAGAAGTGAGTGGAGGTGGATGCTCTTCTATCCACTCTTAGTGGAATTTAAGTAGTTGGTGTCGTCCTTGATTAAGTAGTTGCTTCCTTAATTATCTCTACTAATTACTGTCCTATTTGTCTAATTAAATAATGGATTAATTACCATAAAACATTAAATAATGGATTAATATCCATAAAACAAGTTGAACCTTAGGATTTTGTATATAAGTGATTTTTTCCTAGCAATGCAATTCCCAATATATATGATCCCGGTTTGATTATGAATATTAATATTAATATTAAATCTAAATTAAGATAAGGCTTGAATCACATATTAGATGATGTAATAAAAAAATCTAAAATATAGTGTTTTGAGTTTTTTTTTAATCAACTAGATAAATTTGATACGATCTAATTGGTTAGACAAAAGGTATTTTATGTTTTACAAAGCACAAGGGACAAATTAATTTGAAAATAAAAGTGTTAAAAATAATAATTATTACCATCTTAATATTACAAAAAAAGAAATGATGCCAATTGCATAATGCCTTTTGACTTCTAGTATGTATTTAAAAAGTTTAGAAGTTGATGCTGGGATTCAAAATAAATTGCCAGATGCCGTGAAAGATGAAGAGGAGAAAATAGCTTTGTTTGATAAGAAACCATGTCAGATGGATGGACTTCAGCATAGGTATATATATACACATAAAAAATAAAAATTATCTTAAAAGGATAGAAAAATCAAGGGTTCTAAACTAAACCCGAAAATAATAAACAAAATACAACACAAGAATTTATATATGTTAAAAGTAGATTTTTTTTTAATGTCAATAGCATAGAGTTTATGGCTCGTTACGTGCTAATCTCTCTTATTTACTGGTTTCTAATCAAAACATTGAACTAGAACTTGGATCGTATAAGTGAAACACAAAGATAAAATTTGTTTTTTTTTACTTTAAAAATATATATATATATATATATATATATATATACACACACACACACACACATTAAAAATCACTTTTAAAATATAAAAACAATTAAACTCTTGATCCAATTTACTTATAAACCTTTTTACACTTGCATATCCACAAACATTATGTAATTAGTAATAAAACAAGGAAAAATAAATTCATGGAGATACACACACATATGGCAATGAAGGCACCGATAATTAAAAAAGAAAAAGACATAATATCTCAATTATTAATTTAAAGAGGCTAGTATAGTCTTTCTAGTGTGGTTTCGAAAAGTAACTTTCATGGTACATCATCCACTTGAATAAGTTTCCTCTCATTTAAACAATTGCCTGCAACATTAATTCACCAATATGCTAATCACTAAACTACCCTTCTAAAAAATTATATACTTCCTCTTTCTTTTTTGAATTTTTTTATACACACACCAGTGGTGAAGCTGAAGCAAGAGAACAAGGCCATTCAAAAGTTGCTGGTAACTGTTCATCTCCAGGTCAGCCTTTCTCAAATGTGGAGCTCCATACGCGACAAACTTGACAAATAAATCATTTATTTAATTTAAATTTAATGTTTTTGGTGTTTTTAGATCGTTTTCCTATACTGATGTTAAAAATGATTTAAAAACAATAAAAAAATTATTTTGATATATTTTTAAACAAAAAACACTTTTTAAAACAATCCTAATATATTCTCAAACAGACACATAAAAGAAAGAAATGAAAGAGAAGGATCAGCCCAATCAAGCTCAAATGAAGATGATGAAAAAGAAAGAAAGAAAAAAGAAGAGCTGAAATGAATGACAAACCTAGTCAAAGGAAGAAATTAATTAAGGAGATTAAGAGAGTTAAAAGGAAAGAAAATGACAATGCCTAATAAGGCCCACAATAGCCTAACCAAGCCAAAAAAAAGAAGAATAAATGGAGGATGATAAAGGGAAAAAAAGACTAACGAAAACTAAGGGGCCTTATCAAGCTCCATTCAAGGGAAAACGAGGTATGAAGAGAGACAAAAAAATAAAAAAATGATTCGTTAAAGAGAGCTCCATTAATGACACAGTCACTAGAAAATGAAAGTCATTACAAGATAAGTTCGATGACACCAATGAAGGCTACTATTCGAGTCCTAACAATACCAACTGTAAGAACTTACTATTGTATTTTTCGTTACTATTTTTGAGTTACAATAATGGTATATATACACTTCTACTTTCTTACATTACAGGACATTGTTGTATGGGCAAAATAATAACATACATAATACAAACGGTAACCTGCAATAGCACACACAACGGTAACACATAAAAAAATTACAACCCATACTGTTGTGTTCTTCACACTCCCCCTCAAGATGGAGCATAGATATTTATCATGCCCATCTTGCTAATAGCATCATGAAATACCCTTCCTGAAACTGTCTTTGTAAGGATATCAGCTAACTGATCTTCGGACCTTACAAAAGAAAATTGTATAATTTTCCTATCAAGGTTCTCCTTTATGAAATGTCGATCTACTTCGACGTGTTTGGTTCGATCATGTTGTATTGGATTGTGGGCAATCTCAATAGCTGCTTTATTATCACAGTGTAGATTCATAAACGTCCCATAATCTATTCCCAAATCCTGCAACACATGTTTTATCCATAATAATTCACACACACCATGAGCCATACCTCGGAATTCTGCTTCTGCACTTGATCTAGCAACTACTTTCTGCTTTTTACTTCTCCAAGTAACCAGGTTGCCTTCTACAAACATGAAGTAACTTGATGTCGATCTTCTATCAGTCTAGTTTTCTGCCCAATCCGAGTATGTAAAACCTTCAATTGCGCGAGTCTCCTTCTTTGAAAACAATAGGCCTCTTCCTGGTGCACTCTTCAGATATCTTAAAATCCGATATACTGCGTTCATATGTTCTTCTCCTGGTGAGTGCATGAACTAGCTTACCACACTCACTGCATAGGCTGTCTGGCCTTGTATGTAATAGATATATCAGCTTCCCAACCAATCTTTGATAACAGCCTTTGTCCGCTGACGCCTGATTTTTTGTTTCTCCTAACTTGTGATTCATTTCCATTGACGTGTCGACTGGTTTACATGCAAGCATTCTAGTTTCTGTTAACAAATCTAACACATACTTTCGCTGTGATAAACATATCCCGGTTTTTGACATTGAGACTTCAATCCCTAAGAAATACCAATTGTCCGAGATCCTTCATTTCAAATTTTGAAGCTAGAAATTATTGGAGTGCTTTTCTTTCTTCTAGATCATCTTCTGTTATAACCATATCATCCACATACACAATTAATGCTGTAATCTTTCCTTCTTTGTGTTTTATAAACAACGTGTGGTCTGAGTTGCTTTGCTTATACCCAAAATCCTTCATTGTAGATGAGAATCTTCCAAACCATGCCCGTGGTGACTGTTTCAAACCATATAATGCCTTCTTTAGTTTACAAACTTTATTTCTACTCGAGGGATTATGTTTAGTTCCAGGTGGCTGATCCATGTAGACTTCTTCTTCAAGGTCCTCATTTAGGAAAGCATTCTTGACATCAAATTGTTGGAGCCTCCAGTCTCGATTAACTGCTAAGGATATGAGGATGCAGATAATATTGATTTTTGCAACTGGAGCAAATATTTCTTGATAATCTACCCCATATTTCTGCGTATATCCTTTCGCAACTAGCCTTGCTTTATATCTGTTAATACTGTCATCCGCATTGAGTTTTACAGGGAACGCCCATCTACACCCAACGATCTTCTTCCTTTTTGGTAGTGGACACATCTCCCAAGTGTTATTCCTCTAAAGTGCCTCCATTTCTTCATTCATTGCCTTTGTCCATTTTTTATATGCTAGTGCATCCTGTATATTGCTAGGAATAGATACAATAGATAATTGATTAACAGAGAAAGCATGCGATTTAGACAACCTATAGGGAGACACATAATTGCTGATAGGGTATTTAGTCTTGGTATTTGGATCAAGTTCATATTGTTTCTTAGGAATTCCCCTATTTGATCTCTGTGGATATTTATGTGTTATATTTTCTACAGGAGCAGGAATTTCATTAGTTTCATCAATTATATGGTTTGGATTTACCTGAGGACAAATATTCTGAGCAGGAATTTCATTAGTTTCATCGAGGATATGATTCGGATTTACATGAGGACAAATATTCCAGGTTGATTCTTCGGCTAATGGTATAGACATCTCTGGATACCGAGTGGGGTTGTTCTGATCTATGTAGATATCCAAATTAGTACCATCGTTAGAGGCCAAACCATTTTGTCGTTGTCATATTTCTTCATTGAACTTGTCAAGTACCCCTCTATTTTCCTCTAGTATAAATAGATCGTCATCGTGCACTTCATTATGTCTCTCCCCCTGAAGGGACGACCCAGATGCTCCCCCTGAATAGTAAGGTTTCAATTCATGAAACGAGGTATCTAGGATAATATGTAATTTCGGGTGCAACGGATCATAACACCTATATCCCTTCTGAAATTCTGAGTAACCAATGAACACACACCTTTTTGCACATGGATCAAGTTTACTCGGTAGAACTTTTGGTATGTAGACATATAGTGTGCATCCAAACACTCTTGGTTCAAGGTTTGGTAGATGAGGAACGGAGAGTAGAGATTCCATCTTTTGTTGAGGAGTCTGAAAATTGAGCACACTAGATGGAGTATGATTAATTAAATAGGCAGCCGATTTAATGGCTTCTCCCCAATAAAACGTGGGCATATTCATACCAAACAAGGATGCCCGAACGACTTCCATAATCTGCCTATTTTTCTGTTCAACAAGTCCATTTTGTTGTGGAGTATAGGTGCAAGAAGTTTGATGTCGAATTCCATGATGATCCAGATATGTCCCAAGAATTTTATCCATAAATTCTGTACCATTGTCTGATTGAAGTGTACGAATTGACCTCTGATATTGGCTTGTCACCATTTTATGAAATTCCTGGAAAGTTGTCCCTACATCATTCTTATTTTTCAAAAGTAAAATCCAAGTCATTTGAGTGCATTCATAAATAAAAGTAACAAAATAGCGTGCACCAGAAAAAAGATGGAATTTTTGCAAGACCCCAAACATCTGAGTGAAAAATTGCAAAAGGTTCAGAACTTTTACTCACACTTGGTAAATAAGGGATACAGTGGCTTTTGGCCAATTCACAAGTGTCACATTTAAAATCTGAACTACTTAAATCTGAAAACAAATGCGGTCGTAATTTCTTCACAAGTGTCACATTCCCAAATGATAGATGACCTAGCCTACGATGCCATAACCATATGGGTGCTTTTGTTTTATCTTTACTCGTAGTTTGATGTGCTTGATTGAACCTTGAGCCCCCATTCTCGGTTAATTCCAGATAATAAAGATGTCCCTGTCTAATACCAAAGCCAAGAATCTTTCGGGCTAGAATGTCCTGAAAAACACAAAATAGAGGCCAAAAAATTACAATACATGAAAGAGCAGATGTAATTTGGCTAACCAAAAGGAGGTTGTATGCGAGGGACGGAACCACTAGAACTGTATCTAGGGTGAGGGATTTGGTCAGGGTTATAGACCCTTCACCAGTAATAGGAGAAGGACTACCATTAGCTGTGTAAATAACTGACTGAGAGGAGTGTTTAGGAAATTTTAAATTACCAGAATCTCTAGTCATATGGTCGGATGTACCTGTGTCAATAATCCAAGTACTATTTTTAGCAATATCAGATAATTCAGATTTTTTACCCATTATACCTAGATGGACAACGTTTGCAGTTGGTTGTCGTGGTTCGACTTCCGTAATATTTGCTACGTTCTTTCTGAAATTTTTCCGAGGTTTTTTCTTAAAATCCCACCATTCCGGATACCCAATTATTTCATAACACCTTTATTTTGAGTGACCCGTTTCACCGCAATGGTTGCATATTAACCCACTAGTTTTTTTATGGTCGGGTTAAAAACCGATTTTTCACTCCCCGGGTTAAATATTTTTTTCTCTCCCCTATAAGCATCCTTTGGGTAGGTGACCCGTCGTTCACCTTCATTTCCCTAAATAAACCCCTTCCCTGTGCGCTCACCCCCATGGCCGACAGATCCTTTCTCGGTCTCTCTTTCACTTCCATATCCATATCTTCTGCCAAATCCCCTCTCTCTCTCTGGTCTGAGGCTTCGTGTGAGCATCACAGTGCTCTCGGTCAGTAACGGAGAGTCCCTCGGGTGTCTTCCATCCATGGCTAACTTCTGGTGGTGCTCTCGCCGGACACAGGCGTAGGCACCTTCAAGATCGAGCTTTGGTTCTTTTCGAAGGATCTCACCTCGAATGTGTTCGAAGGTGGGATAGAGTCCACTAAGGAAGATATGAAGTCGGAGTCTCTCCATGGCCGAGTGAAGGTGAAGGACGCCATCCACTGTTCCGGACTGAAATATAGCCACCAACTCGTTGTAGTAAGTAGCCAGAGGACGTCCATTTTGTTTTGTTGAAAAAGACTTCTGATTAAGTTCGAAAATGTAGGTCTCGTCGGCGCCATCATAGAAGGTGCGAGCGACGACGTCCCAAATTTCCTTTGCCGTGGGAAGCCAAATAAACCGTCGCATCAACGACAGGGACATAGACTCGATTAACCAGCTTCTCACACGATGGTTTTTAGTAATTCAGGATTCAAGTCTTGGATCTCCGGGTAGTGGTCTCTCTGTGTCTCCGGTGAGGTACCCAGCTTTGTTACGAGCCCCAATCCTCATCTCCATGAGTTGGGACCAGAGTATAAAGTTTGTTTAATCCAGCACGATGCCTATTGGGAAGACAGAGTTGTCTTGATGGACAACTATGGGGTTTGCCGAGGTGAAGGTAGGTTCCATATGTGTGATGAACTGGGAAGGGTCTGATGAAATGTGTGGCGCATCTTCTGTGTTTTCTTCTGATGAAATGTGTGGTGCATTTTCTTGTGACATGACTGTACTTCGGGTTTGAGAGGAATTTCTGGGTTGATTGATTTCTGGGTTGTGTTTGATGGATTTCTAGGGATTTCTGGGTTGTGGTTGATGGATTTCTGGGAATTTGTGGTTGCTGTGTTGTGATTTTTGGGTTGTGATTTCGGGAGGTTTCCGGGTTGTGTTCGTCTTCGAAAAAATACTTTGAAAAAAAAAACTTTGCCAGAAAAAATTCGAAAAAATAAAAATCAGACTTGCTCTGATACCATGTAAGAACTTACAATTGTATTTTTCGTTATTATTTTTGAGTTACAATAATGGTATATATACACTTCTACTTTCTTACATTACAGGACATTGTTGTATGGGCAAAATAATAACATACATAATACAAACGGTAACCTGCAATAGCACACACAACGGTAACACATAAAAAAAAAATTACAACCCATACTGTTGTATTCTTCACACCAACTCATGGATCTTCCTCTCGCACACCTTACACTTTCTCTTTATTTTATTTATTTATTTTAAGCCTAATAAAGCCTCGGGTAGAAAAACAAATAAAAGGAATTGAAAATATAGATAGAACATCCAACTTCCCCCAAGAATAACTAATTCGAACATAAAAGGTAAGAGCCCTGAAATCCAAAACAAAGATTAACCGCAAAGTCAACTAAAAGATAAAGTCAAGTTTTGAAAAAACCAGTCAAATTATTACCAGAACAAAAAAAAATTGGAGGATATACTTGACTTGTTGATTATAATGAACCAAGAGCCAAAGTTATAAGGTTGATTTTATTTTATTTTGGATTCGAGAAAATTTCATTCCTTGAAAAGCACATTTTATGGATCAATGTGAGCGACTAAAACCCCGGCTGTTCTAGAATCTTACAAGACGTGCACGCCCTAACTTAAATTCAAGACCTGCTATTCATGTCTCAATCTCTTTGTCATCACGTCATGCTCCTTAGAGACTATGAAAATCCTAACATGTTGATTATAATGAACCAATAATTAAATACATAAGGATGAATGCCACACACACAAAAAAAAAAGAAATAATCTTTGATAAGTTATAAAACTTTCATGAAAAACTAATAGTAAAAACAAATTTTCTCTCACAAGTTTTGTTTTTGAATAATCAATCCAATTTCTTAAATTCAAGCTAAATATAGCTAAAAATAGAATAGAAAACTATATATAAAAAGAAATATTGCAAATCTTGAATTGTAACTTTTGATTTCATAACTAAGACTTGTAATATAATCTTTAAGAATCTTAGTAAACAAAATTTTAGGATTTTTTTGATTAAATTTAATTCCAATGCAACAATCATATCAAAAGTTATGCTTATTAACTTAAAACCACATATTATAAAATTAAACTAAATTTGTGTGTAAGTATGAAAATAAGTTGAATAGTCAAGTTTTATGGAAAATAAATCTCTAATATATTGAATTACTCATTGAGTGACTCTTTAATTTCTTATATCTTGACCTTATAATAGATCCAAATGACACATGTAATGAATGCATTTTATAGTATTGGTTAGTGATTGACATCATTTCCTTTCCTCTAAAAAGGATTTGATCTTGAATTATCATTTTTTTTGGATGTCTGGAAGATACCAATTGTTAGAAATCATAAAAACAAAAGTCAACATAATTCAAAACTGAAATTGTGCCAAAATAAAAAACAGTGAAGAACACTAAGAAATAGCAAGAATGAGCAGAATTCAAGTGTAAGGTTACTGATATCCCTCTTCTTTATTTATAGCTAAAACTTGAAGAGTTACATTCAAATAAGATTTCCTAATTTGATTATAACTTCTTCTTTTGTAAACTAAATAGGAAAATACTTGACTTCTAATGAAACTAGAAACTTGATCACCAGCTCTAATACCATGAAAACAAATAAAAGATGTACTAGAAAAAAAAATCCATGCTTAATTCATTGAATCTATTGTTGCCGCTATATACAAGTATGCCGCTATATACAAGTATTCTCTTATAATTATGCTTAGCTATTTTTGGAATCAGAATTACAATAGGGATAAATATCCTTAACAACACATGTTTACGTATTTGTTTCCTAATCCATTAAGTAACTATTTGAGATGAAGGTTATCAATTTCGTTTCAGTTGGTGCTTTTTTTTCAATTGAAACATAATGTTTTAGCTTCGGAGCTTTCGGGGTTGTACTGTTTATGCGTGTGTGTGTATAATGAAATATATTAATTCAAAAAAAATAGTTCAAATCCAAATATAAAATTATTTATAATTGTTTAATTTAATATAAATAAAGACACAATAAAAATATTTTTCTTAACAAAATTATGAACATGTATAGTATTACGATAATATCATCATCAATCTCGCAAGGCCATTACATTTTCTAATTACTCTGAAATTTTAACATAATATATAAATAAATCAAGAGACTCCTCGTAAAATTTATCTCAATCTAACAATCAAATTAAGAGATATGATTGATATTGTAAAATTATTAATTACTAAAAAAAATATCATGTGGCCGAAATGGAATGAGCGGAACAAAACCAAAACGTTCAGGGTGAAATTTGGACGAAACTTCTAGAACAGGTCAACATTTTAAACATGATAAAAACTGCATCGTTTTATCTTTTTTAATTAATACAAAATATTTCAATCATTTAAGCCAAAACAAAACGAGATCACCACCATTAAACTAATTGGGATATCATTAATCCTTTTTGAAAAAAAGTGAAGATGATATCAGCCACGTAGTATTATATTAAATGCCTTGGGAAAAAAATTGCAATAATTCTTCCAAATCGTTAAAAAAAGAAGATTAGTCGATGCCCCCTCCGATGACTTTAAAGCTATCCGAACACTCAGCATCAAGATATGGGCTTTGTCCAGTCGCGGAGGTGATGGGGTTTTATCGACATCCGCCGATCATAGCCATGATCTCAACAATTTAATAAGCATGTCATTAACTATATAAAGAGTGACTGCATTTTTTAAGAAAATCTAGAAATTACTGCTGAAAGATAAACACATCTTAGTTCACAGACTCCCAAATTCACGATGAAGTGGAATGATTAGTATTCTTAATGAAAACATGATTAAGAGAAAGTGAGAGAGACAAAGCAGGGGAATTCAATACCAGGAAAGATGAAACGGACAAATCTGATGAAATCATGATGAGATGATGGTGACAGCATCCATGAACTCCACATCGTTTTCTAAAGCCTTCAAAGTCTCAGGCAAAAGAGAGACCTCAATGTCCATACTCCCCTCTTCCAGTCCCGGAAACAACGTTACCTTCCCATCGAACTTGTTCGCAGACCCGCTTCGCACTGCAACGGCCCTTCCCCAACCAAAATCAGGACCATAAACGTTGTGCCTCGGCGAGCTGCTAATACCCAATCTTTTATTACCAGATAGGCCGGCCATTGTCAGTGGACCAGGATTCTTCAGCGAAGACTCTAAAACGTCCTTCAACTTGTTTATTGTATAAGAAGAAACCACCTTGTTAATCTCCAAAGCTACAAATCCAAGTCCATGATCCAGTATCTCTCCTGCTCTCAGAGTTAAAATCCCTGTCACAACTGCATTTCCACAATAGCTTCCTGGTAGTGGTGGTTGTAATCGCGTCCGCAAACCTATCAAAAGTAATAAATCAGTTTCTTTATCATGTTCAAGTAGTCGAGTTCGAGTTGTAGCTCTCCAAAGATGAGCCAAAAGTGACTGAAGAGAGGAGATTGACGTCGAGGCAGCTTCAGCATTGGCTTTGGCTTTGAGCATCGCAATTTTTCCCTTGGTAAAATGAAAAACTCGTTCTTGCAAATGTGATGGAATGGACGCGACGGGGCAGTTATTTATGATTGAGAGAGGAAGGCGAATTGGCGGGCTGATACTACCGTTGAGAAGTGACCAACGTTCAAGGACTGGGGTATTGGAGATATGATCCAGCCCACGATGGATTTCAGACCAAGAATTGAAGAAATTCCAAAATGATGTGCCATCAGCAGCAGCATGGTTCACGGTACATCCGACAAAGATGCCATCTGCGAGCTCTGTGACTTGAACTGCTAGCAAAGGTTTTGAAACAGCCTCATAGTTTAAGACCCCATTTAATGGAAAGAAAGAGTGGACAATTGGAGGAACATAAACTGGGTGTAGTATGTCAGCCATGGTTACCCCGTCCGCTGCGGCATGAACAAACTGGGCTCCTGCATTGTTGCAGTCAATGAAAAAGGAGACGGTGCTGTCATCATGTTCTACGGTGGCTAGGCGACCGGCGAGAGGGTTGAAGAAATCTAGTGTGCGAGAAAGTGAGGTTTTCAGGTGATGGGTCAGTGAGTTTTGATCTTCTAATGATTTGGGTTTGATGAACAGAAGACCCTTTTGGATGGCACCTACTAGAAGAAGCTTGAGATCACACTGAGTCAACTCAATCCTCACATCTTTCACCTTGTCGGTAGTGGCTTGAACCATGCTTGTAGAGAGCAATCTAATGTTCTCCATGTTTAATTTCTTGTTGGAGGAAGGGCTTTCCACTATAGAACGTCAGATCTGAGAATGGAACTCAACCCACCTTTTATCGAGCAAAAAGGAATGAAAAAATTGATGCTTCAAGACAACAGGAAAAAGTCAATAGCGGTGGAGATTTCAATCTCAAAATTTATGTGTTTTAAAAAATATTAAATTAATATTTTTTAATCATCACACAATAGACTAATAAAAATAATGTAATATTTTTTAATCATTAAACAATAGACTAATAAAAATAATGTAACATATATATGATTCATGAAACTCAGATACTGTTAGGTAAAACATAATTCTTCAAAATATTTTTTTGTATAAAAATGTATTAAAAGAATTTTTTTTATTTTTTAAAAATTATTTTTAACATTAATAAATTTAAATGATTTAAAAATATCAAAATATATTCATTTAAAATAAAAAATAATTTTTTAAAAAAGTTTTTTCAAAAATACTTCTGAAAATCTCTCCCAAACACCCCCTCAACCCGAGAGTCTACCCAGCTTAAAAATTTAATTTGTTGGTTTCGTAATTTGAACCATTGCTCGAAGAGTTAATTCATTCCAAGATTTTTTTGATTTAAAAAAAAAACTCTTGGAATGACATTGATATGGTAGAATACAATAAACCAATTCATGCTCTTGATCAGCTCCTCTGAGTTAATCTGCGAGACTAGACATGGTTTTATAACTATGCAACCAAACATTTTATCAAACCAATTGAGAAAATTAATAGTTTATTGACTTATTCTACAATTAAAGATATTTAAAGGGACCAAGTGGGTGTTTGAGAGTGAGTTTGAAAAACACTTTAGAAAAAAATATTTTTATTTTTTATTTTAAATTATTATTATTTTTTATATTTTTAGATTATTTTGATGTGTTGGTTTCAAGAATAATTTTTAAAAAATAAAAAATTATTATTTTGATATATTTCTAAATAAAAATAAATTTTTAAAACAACCTTAACTAAATTTTTCAAGCAAGCTTTTCAATTTCTATTTGTTATTCCTTAGTTGTGTGTGGTCTCTTAACTTGCAGTATAGCCAATGATGTTAATGCTCTATAATGGGTAGACGGTAATCGGTAGTTGTCTGTGAACTTTAAGTTCACTCCTACAAAAACCACGGTCCAGCAAGATAAAAAAGAGACGGTTTTCTTTTTGTTTCAAGTTGCTACAAATAGCAGTTAATGTAAAACAAAACTATTTTTGGCTATTAAAATAATTTTCTCAATGAAGAGAAAAAAGTTGTTAAGAAATATACTATTTTTTTTTAAAATTTTTGTCTATTCTTATACCACACCCGTCGGAGTTATTCTTATAAATTTTATGATTGTGATGCAGCGGAGCGTGATTTTTAAAAATAAATTTTAATATATATATATATCAAAATGTTTAAAGTATGGAAAATATTTTTTTAAAATAAAATTAATTTCTTTCTCAAACAAAAAATATTTTGAAAAAACAATTCGACTATAGAAACAAATACTAAAATCAACAAAAAAAATAATTTTGAACAATGAAATTAGAAAATAAGATAAGCCAGAAGAAGGACATCTAATGAAATAAACCTTTTAAATCTAATAACCGTATCATTAGAGTAGAAACACCATACATAGAAAATTTAAAGAGCCAGTTCCAAGCAAATCTATAGTCAATGTATAAAATAGGGAAACAATCAATTAAACAAAAACATTTAAAATAAAAAGATAACAATTAAAATAATAAGAATGAAAATCAAAATAAAAAATTAGAGGACAAGAATAAATTTTTAATTGGAGATTTAAATTGAAAAGAATTAAAAAAAAAAGAAACGAGGATGAAATTAGGGGAAAAAACAATAAACCATAAATTTGAGTTAAAAGATAAAATTTAAAAACAATAAACCATAAATTTTAGTTAAAAGATAAAATTGAAAATAAATTATATATGGAAAATTATAACATATACTAAAAGAACTCAGTCTTTTACTGTGGATTGGACATTTTTTGTTCGTGCGTCGTGCGAGTTCGTCCACCTTTTTTTTTCTTTGATGAACAGTGCTTTAACGCTTTTAGCCCCGATAATAGGACAAAATAGATGTTAGAGAATAATATAAATCATATTATGTGACCTCACTTACAAGCTTGAGCTTGTAGGTGAGCTGGTTTCTTAATATGGTATCAGAGTCTTGTTGACTCAGCGGTCACGAGTTCAAATCTCACCACCCCCATTCTATTTGATTGATGTGGGCATCTGCAAGTTTCAAGCCCAAAAGGCTTTCACTTGAGGGGGAGTGTTAGAAAATAATATAAATCATATTATGGGACCTCGCTTACAAGCTTAAGCTTGTAGGTGAGATGGTTCCTTAACAATAGAGGCTCCGATTGAGGGTAAAAGAGGTTGAGGTTGAGGGTTTTTCATGTAATTACACACGTGCGGACCGGACCGATCCGGTCCGGTACACTACAGTTTTTTTAATTTATTTCAAATGGATAATTACGGTTATAACCCCGAATAAGACAAAATCGGTGATTTTGGTCCAGGGGTAGTCCGGTAATTGACCATATTTTTTAATTATTTTTTTCGGTTATTGTCAGTACATGTGGCACACGCGCCTACCTATTTCACGCCCCACACATCGTTTAGGCAGCACATGTGGCGTCATATGGTGGCCGAAGACAAGATTCAGACGTCTATAACGGTGCGTTTGCGCGTGTTCTTCCTCCCGCGGTGGCATGTGTCCCATAAACATGTCGGTGGACACGCCCGGGACCGGTTAAACTCGTCGGCCACGTTTCTCTCTCTCTCTCTTGCACGTAAAAGTGCAGGAGAGTCCCCATTTTGTGCTACTTTTCACTTCGGTCCATTGACCTTTTATTTTGTTTTTTGTCCTTATTTTCGTTGGATAAGTTTTGATTTAGTTCAATTAGGTCCTCCGATTGGAATTGATTGTCAATGTTTCACTTCGATTCTCCTTCTTTTAATTTTTAGATTGAGTTTAAATTATTCGATAAATACAATACAGAAGTTTTGATTTCTTTAATTGGATCCTTTTATTGAAATTGATAATATATTTAATTTTTATTTTTGCCCTTATAGTTTTAATTTTGGATTTTAATCCCTTGACAAATTGATATTTGTGTTTTATTTTCCATAATAATAATAATAATAATAATAATAATAATAATAATAATAATATTTTTTTTCTTGCTTACTCTTTTGTTAATGTTTTTTTCTCACGGGATAATTTGATAATTTTTATTGTTTTAATAGTGATAACAATGATAAAAAGAAATTTGTTTGATCTTTTGTTGAGATTTTTAGGATTTTTTTGCTCTTTCATTTTTCTGTTTCATTATAGAAAAAACAAAATAATAATGATGATGATTTAATCTTTTAAATTTTCAAATAAAATTATTTTTTTATCTTTTATTTTATTGTTTATCATTTTTTTATTTGCTCTTTTGTTAATGTTTTTAAGCTTTTTTTAGCCTTTGATTTAATTTCGTTTTCTTCTTGTTATTAAAGCAATAATAATAATAGTTTTGGTATTTGTTTCGACGTGCTTTTTTATTAATATGTTTTTTTGTTTCCGTCTTAGATTTGTTCAATAATGTTTAATTTTTGACAATAATAGTAATGATAATTTTA